>CM036559.1:28068580-29268580 GCA_020745775.1 Theristicus caerulescens | reverse complement strand
TTCTGTTGTGCTTATTTTCGGTTCTTTAATCGCACGCACAGAAATCATCTATTCTTACAGCGGGCATATTTTCCTTTCAAAGCTGGCTACCTCAAGCAGTGGCTGCTGATTGCTGGCTTCCCAGATGGACTTTGTATAATCTGACACATGTCTCTTGGCATCTGTGGTCACAGCATGCTCTAGTGCTGGCAGTAAGATACACTGAAAAATAGCTGAGTGTTGGCGCAACAAATGAAGAACTGCAATGTTTTTACACTGATTCTCCTCAGACAATGCTGTGGGCTAAAGGAAATGGAAAGCAGAGAGGGGGGCTTGTATTCATGGTACAATTATTTTTAATAATGTCCTGCATGGCAACATAAGAAAGAAAACTGAAGCTGTGAGGCCAAGTTTCCAAGGCTATTTAGATGCATAAAAAGACAAAAGTGGTACCTAGTGAGATTTTTCGTAAGTGTCAGTGTCTATGTGTATCACACTATCACTGAAATTCTGGCACACGTTCTGCCTTAAAAGTTTGTTTACCTTGATCAGGTTGAAAATTGCAACTGCTTTAATTTGCAGCAAAACGTGACTTTTGGTGAAATTACAGCTTAAGAAAATAGTCTTATTAATGTGCTAAAGGAGAGGAAAGGATGGATGGTAGTTAGCTGCATGGACAAAGGACTGGCAACACTCTATTTCAGCACAAACACTAAACGCTTCCAGCTGTAGGAAGTCCAACACGGCTGTATTTGGGGGCATATATATGCCTTTAGAGCCAAACAACCTTTCTTGTAACCCTTTCATGCTTGCTATCATAAAATCCTTGCCCCATAAAGAAAAATCTCTCTCACAATGCCAAAAACGTCTTCCACTCGTCTATTATAATTAATTACAAGATTGCTGCTGTTATTGTTGATAACTTCAGCTTCTAGCAACATGGGAAAAGATAATTGGTAGCAATTTCCTTTAACTAGGCACTGCTCCAGAAGCAGGGCGAGGGGCAAGCCTCTCCCTTGTCCCCCTTTAGGGCTCCAGACTTGTGCTTCTGCAAGAGCACAAGTTGGCTGAAGGGCCTTACAGGCAGCAGAGATTTTGGAAGATGGAGAGCCACAGCAGAGTGCGTGAGAGGCAAACCTAAACAGATTGAACCGCCCAAAGTGACCCCGCTATTTGCCAGATACCGTACAGGCCCATTAATGCTGCTGAGCCTGAAGACACGTCATTTAGCAAGCTGTTGGCCTGCAAATAAAAAGCATGAAATAGTTGCTATTTTCAGCCTGCAGTGCCAATATTGTTGCAAGTCATGGAAAAAAAGACTCGGCCACCTTGTGTTCTTATAAGCTGTAAGGTAGTTGAAGTGGAGTTGTGGGCTTATGCAGGTATAAATGAGAAGAGAATGTATCTCACTGACTGTGTGCTTTTCTTAGATGGCTACTCATTTTACATGCAGTAGGAAAAACAAACAGATGTTGAAGTAAATAGAAGAGATGCAAAGCGGAAAGTCTCAAAGGATGCTCAAAGCAATATTCAAACATGATATGGAGGAATTACTTAGCAAGAAAACCCACTGCCAAGGCTTAAATAAACCTCAGTAGGAGACCCTAGAAATTATAATGAATTCTCAAACAAATAACCGCACCAAAGGAGCCTTCTGCTTTCCAGTCCCCAGGGCAGACACCAACAGATAGTCCTCTTCCCCCTTCCAGCTGAAGAAAAACCAAGACTTTCTAGCTGGAATAATCAATCTTGTGATAAGGGAGCAAATTTGCTTCAGATAGCAGCAGCTTTCTCCTTCCCTGCCTTCACTTTGCTGCAACCAGCACTGATGGGTCTTGCTCTCACCTTGCAGGGTCTCCTTACAGAGACAAGATCACCATCGCCATCCTCCAGCTGCAAGAGGAGGGAAAGCTGCACATGATGAAGGAAAAGTGGTGGCGAGGCAACGGCTGCCCTGAGGAGGACAGCAAAGAAGCCAGCGCTCTCGGGGTGGAGAATATTGGGGGCATCTTCATCGTGCTTGCTGCAGGGCTTGTTCTTTCGGTGTTTGTAGCCATTGGCGAATTTATATATAAATCAAGGAAAAACAGTGATATTGAGCAGGTGAGTCATCCATTTCCAGCTTGCTTATGTTTCTGGGAGGCTGATGTTTGTGGACATGGAGGTGACTGCATTATAAGTCTCTTTGCTGGAGTGCAGATTTTGTATTGCTAAACTCTAACCATGCGTTTCTGGCACTAAAGGCAAATAATTTATTAATAAGAACAGGGAAGTACCTCACCCACAGTCCAATTAGTGCTGCTTAGTATGGCAGTGCAGAACAAGAGCAATTAATTTCTCAAACAGTTTCTGCTTGATCTTTAAGACTTCAAGTGTAAATTACGTTGCAAAGGAATAAAACACAACTGGATTTTTTTTTTTTATATGGAATTAGCATCAGTCCTTTGAGTAACAACAGGAATGTACTTCCAAATCCCCAAGTGTAATTTTTCTTTTGCTCTAGAAAGCATTTTTTTCACAGCCAGGGTTTACACACTGTGCTGAAGCATGCACTTCAAAGCAGGGAGACCTACTGAAAGGTGATAGATGCCACGTTAAAGCAAGATTATGGAGCCAAAGAAATTCTGGTTACAGCTCCACTGAAGCGTAATGAGCAATTTAAAAGGGCAGAGGGAAAACAAAGGAAATGCTGTGTATAAATCATGCCTTGAGTATTACAGCGGTTTGTGAGATAGAATCAATCATTTAAATAGAGTGTAAACACCCATTTACCGAACCACCAGCCGCTGTAAAAGAAACAAGGCATGAGCAGCAACTCGGAGTCTGTTCTTGGAGTCGTCTGCCAACCCGCTTACTCTGGCTGCCTTCCCTGGTGCTGGTTTGGTTCTGGCCATGTCCTAGACCCTGATATGGCCCAGGCTCTTAATAATTAAAAACTTCAAGTGAGTTAATATGGCAACATTATAGTTCTTTTCCAGAAGTAATTTTACAGAAAGTAGAATACTGGCAATTCCAGTGTTACTTTTCTGATTTCTCTCAGTTTGTTTTATTTTTATTCTGGTGAAATAAGAAGCTTAGATGAAAAATGCTATACCGTGTATATTATCACTAAGCTAATCCAAAGCATGAGTTGAATACAATCTATGACTTTTCTGTTTCCATAAATAGAATCTCTTTTGATTTAAATAGCTTTTGAATCTCATTCTCATGTTTGTTTTTAATTTTACTTCTTTCATTCATTTATTTTCTTGATTTTTCTTTTCTTGCATGCAAGGCCTTTTGTTTCTTTTACGGACTACAGTGTAAACAAACCCATCCGTCCAACTCCACCTCTGGCACCACCTTATCTACGGAGTTAGACTGTGGCAAGTTAATCCGAGAGGAGCGAGGGATTCGAACACAGCCCTCAATTCACACTGTATAGTCAGGAAAGAAAAAAGGTGTGTCCGATGGAAAGCATTAAACTTAAACAGTGCACATAATGGCAAAGGTTGTACTCACCAGCACAGTTAATGACTTCAAAGTGCCTCTTGCTTCAGCAGGAGATAAGCTTATCTAACACAAATTGTCCAGGTCCTGGAAATTTGGGCAGTTTAAATGCATATCACAGAAAATAGTTACACCTACAGCAAAGAGCGAGTGCAATACACTATAGCAGATTTTAAGAATTATCACAGTCTTTATGTACAATTGTCATCTTGTCATTTCATGGGGTAATTCACCTTTTTCAGGTAAGAAAAATTATTTACCTCCTTTTCATCTTCTACCAAACCTGAGTAAACCAATGGCAACCTTATTACTAAAAGCATTGAGAAATATTTTCCTTGGTCTCTGCTGAAGCATTCAGCAAGTGGGCCAGGCAGTTCTTTATAAACCTCAGAAAATAACCTGCAGGGCTCCATTAACTTTCTGAACCCCTATTATAAACTGCCAGAGATTTTTAGCTGGCATATCTTATTCCCAGTGTCAGTATTTAATGAATTTTAATTCATCCATTTAAAATTCATTAGCCAAAGCCTCCAAGTAACTATCATAGGACAAAATCATATCTATCAGTTAAATTTTATGCCATGTAACCATTAAAGTTTAAGAACATACTCAACAAAAGCACCCTCAGGCACCCCCAATGTATACCTTTCACAGAATAACTCTTTTGACTTGGCTTGAGCAATTAATGATGTTCACTATTGTAAGGCTTTATAACAGAGAAAACTCCTGTATGGCAAAATCAGGCTATCAATTTATATCAAATAGTAAAGCCTTGGCATTGCTTTGCATATTGAAACACACAAGGAAGCTTTTGTGTAGGAGGTTGTCACTGGATGTTTTTTATACCCTGGAAGGATACCAGTTTAATTTTCTCTAGTCCTCAGCTAGTCTGGGGACTGCAATGGCAGGAGACAATGGACTGGATCTGTTGTTGCCACCGAAAAACATATGACAACAATTTGAGGTACACAAAATGTATAGAAATGCTAGCTCGTAGGATGTCATGCACTGTAGCAAACCACCATGTTTTCAAAACCTGATTACCTTTTATCTGTATTTCATTATATCCCAGCTTACCGCCAGTTTCACCAATTCATTTCCCACCCCTCACACCTATTTTATGTTTTCTTGCCCACTGCAGTTCCTCCTCATCAAACAAGTTAATGATCTGTTTTATTGAGGGGCCATTTCTGGACTATACTGCAATTAGAAAACTTGTTCAAGTGGATGCCTTCACACTCAATCGCCAAAGTGCTGTGGCAAAGCTCTGCTCTCCTCTTGAATTGTTTCTCTCATACCTGGCTCCTGAGAAAAGCCACGGCATACAGTGACCTGTGTTTTCCTTCTATTCATGTTACAATTTTTGGTCAGCACTATTTATGCTGGCAGTAGGCTTAAATATTTTTTTGTGATAAAGGTGTACTGCTCATAGCTAGGCTATACCAATTCTTCTCTGCCAGAGCTCATGAGCGTACATGAGTTTTTATGCTCTGCTCCAGACGCTGCAAGAAATTGTCTTGCTCAAAATGGCATTTTAACTTGTTTGAATAGGGCCTTGAAAGCTTTGGTTCTTCATAAAATGAGCCTTCTTGCCAACAAAGACCTGAATTAGATCTTCTGTATCCTCAATTTAAGAAAGCACTTTTGTTTGCAGTCTCCCAATAGAAAAGGCTTAAAACTAATTAAATTCAGCTTCTCTCAGCTCTCAGAGGAGAAGGAAAATTCCTAATGTGTTTATCTCCATCATTGCTCTACACAAGAAATCCTCCGGGTTGCAGCTTCAACCAGTTTTCTAATCGCTGTTTAGATGAACACAGAATCCAGAAAGTTTCTGTCACATTTTGGGTAAATGTTTTCATATCTGTCAAGGAAACAGTTGCATTGTTAGTAACAGTCATCGTTTCCCCATGTCTAGCTGTCCCCACAGACAACCTCACAGACTTTGGCTTGCCTGTGGGAATTACAAAGCAGCTCCTGCTTTCCCTAGTGGAGCTTCATACCTAGCTACAAAAAGAGTTATTAAAAAACCTTACCTGCTCCTTAGCAGCTACGCCAGCAGCTGAGGCGGTGAAGAGCCAGTATGCCACACAAGTGCTAACAAATCTATGCTTGTAAAGGCAGTTTTTGCAAGGTTTGCTGTGGCTCCAGGAAAAGGCAGGTGCCTTCAGGTTAACAGCAAAGCTTGAGGAAGGCACAGCCCATAGCATCTCCCATGAAGTGCATGGCACCTGGGAGGACTCATAGACATAACGAGCTTCAAGAAGTGTTAAAGCATTCAAAGATTATCTGCTTATCAGCTCTCTAAGCTTCTATGACCGCCATACTTTGAAATTTGACCACAAAAATATACTCACCATTGCATCTTCCTAACTTGCAACCTTGCAACTGCATCCAGAGCCTGATAATCAAACAAATGGTTAATATGATCCTTTCCTTATTTGCCATGGAGTTCTGGAATCACTTTGTAATCTAGATTTTGAAAGCTCAATTAAAACTAAGATAGTAGAGAGAAATTATCCATGTTAAGTCACGGATAATTAGAGCATACATTTATATTAGTTTGGAAATAAGTGGTGCTACTCTCTAAAAAAGCCTGAAGCAATATAGAAACAGTGTCTGCATTAGGATGATACCTGCTTCACCCACTGCTTCCAGAGGGAATGGGGCTGCAGCAGACACCTTTGACTCTAACTCCAGTAATGCTGGAATTCCTATATTACAGTGTCAAAGGGGATATTTAAATTACAATTGCACCAGCAAATTCCTGGCTATTACCAGACAGTAATTTTTTAAAAAAGCAGTACACTGCCCTGGCCTATTTCTGTTACATTTTGGGTCTGGAATGAATTAATATTAATTTAATTTATGTCTACTTAAGAATTTTAGATGAGCAAAAATTAAGCATCTCAAAAAAAAGAGCATATTAAACTATAGATTTAACATACTATGGGATTTTAGTCTGTGTGTAGCCCATCCCACAAAAGGACATGATGGCATATGCAAGATCATACGCAGTTAAAATACACACACACGCTGATGCACTCATGTCTTGAGCATATTTGCAGAACCAGGGTTACATGTGTTATACAGTGGGTTTGTACTGGAAAGGAAGAAGCACGGTGTGTGGAATTCACTTCTCTGGGATTCCTTTGCTACCTTAAACAAATGATTTAACCTTGATCCAGGTTACCCTCCTACTCTCTTTTGCATTTGAAAACATTCCTCTGGAATAGCTGGCTACTAGGAAAGCCTGGGTTCTCTCCTCTTCCAATAATATATCTGGGTTTACTTTTTTTAGCCCTGTATAACCAAGGTCACTGTTGGATTATTACTGGTTAAGAACTGAACACTGCTTAGCTTGCACTGGTATCACTTTAGAAGGGAACTTGTATTTGATACAGAGAACTGTGGCTGTGTGCCGTTGCTGTCATTTCACAAGAACTGTAGTTTTAACCAGTTGTTTTAAAGCTGGTCAGTTCTGCAGTTCTAGAAAGGGTTTGGTAGGAAGGATTTATTCAACTTGATGAAGGTAAGGTGGTTAAAGCTTTGTTTCACACTGCTACCATCGCTTCATTTTATATATAAATAATCTATTTATATATATTTGCATGGAACAATTTTTTGCATTGCTAGATACTTCCACTTAAAGCCTCTTTGTCGTTTTTTTGAGTTACATGTAATTATTCCAGCTGTAGATTTTAAAGGTTTCCACTTACTCGAAATGTCTTTGTTAATGTTGTAATGGTGGGAAGAAAAAAGATTTCTGCTTTCTTTCTAAACTATTCAGTTACCTGATTCTTGTGGTAATTTTCTCCTTTCTTCAACACACAATATTTGAAAAAGAGTCTTTCCAAAGAAAGAAGAGGATTGAGAATTGTGCTATATTTTAGAAATGTCTGTTAATTTTGTGAGGGGAAAATAACTAAACCACAAAGAAATCTTCAAAAATGGTGTTCTTTGTTTTCTCTAGTACACCTATATTTTTTGTGGCTAAGGCACATGTGATTTCAAAAAGGAGATCTTTTTTCTTTTAAGGTCAGGAGGAAATTTACCTAATGAAAAAGGGTAAGTTTTATGATACGAAGCCACCAAAACATTGCAAAAGTATCTGTGTAGAATTTCAGAAACATTCATAATCAGCTTTAGTTAAGCCAAAGTTAAATTAAATTCAGTGGAAGCCAAGTTAGGCAAAAAACACGACTTATACAGATCACTTATTATACCTTGGGGGCTTATTCAAAGCTGGCAGAACTCAGCAGAGCAGCTTTCTGAGCCCACCAGTAAGAGCTCAGGTCCTTGCTTCTAAAAGCCACCATTTGTGCAAAGGGTATGGTCGAACTCTGCCTTTGATGAGAAGTGTTTAATGTCGTTTCCATCTTCCACCAGTGTCTTTCTTTTAATGCGATAATGGAGGAGCTTGGAATTTCGCTCAAGCATCAGAAGAAGTTAAAGAAAAGGTCAAGAACAAAGGGGAAATCTTCATTCACAAGTATCCTTACTTGTCACCAGAGGCGGACAGTGAGGAAAGAAACCATAGCGTGAGCGAGACAGACCCCTTTGAGGAAATATCAGGAACAAAAAAACAAAAAAAACATTGCTGCCTACAAGTTGATTGTGGTGGGATTTCTGAAATATAGACATTTACGTTGTTCTTCAGAAATTCTCTGTGGTTTCTTTTTTTAATCTAGAGGTACAACAGTTTAAATGCTCACATAGACTGATGTACTACTAATCATCTGGGAAGTGTCTCACTATTTCTTTTGAGATGGATTTGTATGCTCACCTGTTTTACATCTCTCTTCCCCTCCCCATGCATCCCTGTATGTGCTTTCTAAATAAATAAATAAACAAGAGGCAGGGTTCTTTTTTCCAATAATCTGGGAGTGGAACTTTTTTTTGTCCTTTTGAAGAAAAGATTGCAGTTCTGCTGAACACAGCTGTTTAGAAACTAGAACCCAGACAACTAAAGTAAAAATTCATACAATTAACTCATAAGCAATGAAAATTAACTCATAAACGATACAAAAATGTCTTAAATACAAAGGTATCCAAAAATGAGTTATTTTTACTTTCTCTGATGTTGTAAGGAACACTCTTCAGGTTTTTTTTTGTGAGAAAATTGTTTTTCCTTATCTTTTCTCTTTTTCATTTCTTTTAAAACACGATTATTAGGCAATGCCATGGCTCCAGGTGCTAGATGTTCAAAAAGAAAAACTGAAATCACAAAAGTAATGATCAGTGAACAGGGGAAGGCTACACTGACATCATCACACTGCCGTAACCTCCAGCTTCTGATACCAGTTAAACAATTCTTGACTTCAAAATGAAAATCCCTTAGAAATTAGAACAGAGAATATTCATTTTGTAACAGATCTTGACCACAAAGATAACAACACCTGAAAGGAATACAGCCAATGCTCTGGAATTGAAACCTTTTCTTGCAAGTGCTGGGGATACCAGCAAAGTGTTTTAACAGTGAAGGAAGAATTAAGTCTTTTTTTTGTGAAGAAACCATTGTCTGAAGAACAGTGATGCATTATAACAGCAGATCCCCCCCCCATCTTTCCCCCCAAAAAACTGTTCCTTTACATTGTAGTAAGGTGAAGCTCATTTATATTTATTGCTAAGTTACCTCTGGGATTAATTCTGTTGTTCCTGGGGCTTTTATTGGTGCCAGCTGGTTAGCTCTGAGGATGCCTGCAAAAGGAAATGGGTGAAATGCAGGCACATCCAGACTTCAAGGGATGAGGGTGGGTGTAGGAGATGGGTGCCTCCTGAACCCAGCAGCTGGGAGCTGTACCCCTGCCTTCCTACACATTGAGTTATATATAGACCTGGTCTGTCCAGGAAAATCCTACCACTACAACCACCTCTAATCCTAAGGCAAGGCTGGAAAAAGGGAACCAGAGGACTGAAGCCACCAATTGCTTTTCTGCACAGCACATGGAGCTGGGTGAGCCCCAGTCGTATCAACAGCATTTGCTTCAGCTTGTTGTGGTGTTCATGACCCGGGTGCTTCAGTGAAGTGTTGAGTTTTATTGTCGTTCTTATATTCCTCCAGGGAACTTACTGTTTACCATTGATTTACCTTTGCCTTGTATCCACGGCCATTTCCTCTGCAAAAGGAGAAAGTAATGTGAAAGCCTTTGAGTGGAGACATCTCTCCTCCACCTTCACCTCACACCACTGCTCCCTGCAGCCCCCTGTGAGCTTTTACGCTGTGCTGCATGGCAAGGTCAAGCTGCAATGAACGGTATTACTTACAGAAGCCCTGCTTCATACTTTTTGATATTATTATAGACTAGAAGACACCTCCATTCATTTAACTTTTCCACGGGGGTCAAGTTTTCTAAACCTCTCACCATTACCGCCACTTTCCCCGAGACTGTATAATTACTCCACATCTTTCTCAAAACACAATGCCCAAAACTAGATCTGCTTTTCCACCCATGGTGAGTTGGGCAGAAAAACATCTTCTTTTGTCTCAAAGGCCGTACTGCTGCTCACACACCTTGTGAGGACATCTCTGCCTGGATTGGGTAAGGTGGGTGACCCCTCTGTGATACAGGCAATGATAATTTCAGCCTGAGTTTAGGGCTGTGGCCATACAGAATTGCATATTTTTGTGGTTTTGGTTTGTTTTTTTTTTTTTACCAAACTATTTCTTCAGTTTGTCAAGATCAGTTTGTCCCCAGCTTGGTGGTATCTGCAAATTTAGCAAACGTACTCACTAAAAGCCATTCATAAGGGAGACCCAGATGGTGGACAGACTCCTGTAGATCCCCTCCAATTTTGACAGTGAAGATCTGAGAGTTAATGATCCAGTTAATAGAACTTTCGGCTACCCTACAGTATGTGTCATCTGGCCTATTGCCCTACTTGTTTATGAAAATGTCATGCAGGACAGGATCAAAGGCTTATTAAGGACCTCTTCCCTCACCCACTGGGCCCGTTAAGCTGTTAAAGATGGAAATTCATCAGATTAACAAGACCTGGTTTTGACAGATTCATATTAACTCTTGCTCATTTCCTACCAATTACTTACAAAATTGTTATTTCATGCAAGTGTTTGCCAGGCAACTGAAGTTAAGCTGGCCAGCCCAAAACTCCCTGGATTCTTATTTTCCCTCCTTTGAAGATAGGAATTATTATTGCTGTTTTCCCGCATTTCTTCTGGACTGTGTCTATCCTCCAGGAGTTTCTCTCAGGAGGTTCAGAGCAGTCAGCCTCTGGGAAAGGAAGGAGAAGTGTCCCTCTTAAAATGAGTACAGTAGGAAGCTCTGAAATCAGTGCTTCCTTTTGGGAAGTTTAGCCTGCTACATACTGCAGTGACACATTGGGCTGATAAGCAATAATTAAGAAAACTAGCCCCTGGCCATGAGAGCTCATAGAGGATCTTATAAAAAGGTGCTTTCGTACTTCCAAAGGTAGTTTCATTTATTTATGTCATCATCAGGTTACAAACAGTCCATGCAGATCACCAGCACTGTTAAAATACCATGATTGAAAAACGGGTTATTGTTTTTCAGTCTGTGTAACTCTATTGCTCTGCCATCCACAGCCTTCAGCTAAGATATTTTTAAATGAGTAAGTTCAAAGTGATAAAAGATTTATGATCAAGCCTTTTTTTTTTTTAAAGGAACACTCTTCTGTGGCTTAGACCTTGAGGTTAAAGAATTCCAAGTTCAATTTTTTAAAAACTTACTAATGTTTTCCTGAAATTAAGAGATAGTACTTTGTTTGCTTACTTTTTACATTTCAACTTTCCCATCGATATTAGTGGTCTACCACTTACAGAAAGGTGCTGGGAAAAAAATGAAGTTCTCTTTGCTGTCTGGGAAGAAATATGTGAAAGTGGGAAAACAATAAATAAAGCATATTTGGTTCTTCTTTGATTTCGTTTTTTCTTTTTAGTAGCTTGAAAGAGTCACAGCGTATCAGGAAGTTTCTATGTTAAACTCGGATGGCAGCTTAACAAACTGTGCTTGCTGCAGAGGAGCTAACTAACCCGCTATGATTTCATGAAGCAGCACATCATGATGTGTGGCTTTGCCCTTCCCTGCCAGCTCCAAGAATGCATCTTGGTAACTAGTTATAAAATCTCCCCTATATAACCCCCCAATATAAATTTTCCCCAAAGACTGGGTGGATTTGAGACGCGAACTACCCCATGAAACGTGGGTTCCCTAAAACCTCTGAGCAGCCACAGACCACTAGCCTAACTCATTGCTCTGCTTTCTCCCCTGACATTTTAAGTGATCCAGAGACAGGTTATCCTATCAGTCTAGCCTGTCCCCTCCAGTCAAGATTTTCTTTGTCAGCCGCTATAAATATATATATATATATACACACACACACACGTATATATATGTATGTATATAATCAGCAATATGGTACCACTTTGGTGGCCTGTGACTCTCATGCTAATTGGCCTCCTTTTAAGAAACTACAGAAAGGATTAAAATGTGACTATGAAGGAGTTCAAAGGACACTGGCTCCCAGTGCTTGCTCCCACCTCAGGCCAGCAGTGACCTGGGGCCCAGTGGGGACCATTTCCCAGGTTCCTGGGGTGTCCCCATGCCCCGCGGCGCTGGCCATGAGCACAGCTCAGAGCACCTACAGACCTGTGGGGAGCTTAAGACCACTGTGTCTCCCACCTTGATTCAACAAAATATTTTATATTTCAGGTAGCTAAAATTGTAGCTAAGGAAAACACTTAGGGATACATTTAAATCCCACTGGTATTTAAGGAATCAGCCAAGTGCTGTCCTGATTCAGAGCTGTGATCTTTTCTACCCTTCTCCAAAGGTGTTTAGGTTACTGGCTAGGCTGCTCATACTCTGCTTGGACATGTCCCAGCTCCACACATCCATGCATGTACAGTCCACTGTGTCTGCTCTATTCACAGCCATGTTACTCTTCATATTTTCTGTATGTAGCCGTGTTTAAGCAAAACCAAATCCTTTTCTAAAGCACCTTCCCTCCTGCAAACCAAGCTATGTCACTAGAAATGTTTTCCTTAGTTTCAGATGCTACTTATAAATTCACTCCATGACTGAGAAAGTTACTTTGTCTTGAGGGAGGAGGGACAAGCACAGGGCAATCTTAGGTATCGACGTAGTAGCAGATATGATTACTGTGACCTTTTCACCATATCCCAAAAAATATTATTTTCCTGCCTTTTTTCCTGCATGGCAGCATGTGGTAGCAGAGAAGCCTGATTAGAGATTATCCATTAGGAAAGCCAATGTCTTTATTAGATCTCTATCTTGGCAGCAGCAGGCATGCATCCTCATTGTTTATAAAAGAGAAATACAATATTGACAGATGCTGTTGAATGGCTTTAATGTGTTTCATTCCAGAAATGGCCTTGTTTTAGGCCAGGTGATCTATCCCATACAGCTACCCACCACCAGTCTGTGGGCTTAGTCAGGGTTATTTAACATTCCTTAACTTTCTTGAGAAGGCAGGGAGACAGGCTCAGTGGAAAAGAAGGAATATTGGAAATATATAAGCAACTGTTTAAGCTGTGTGCTCAGGGCCCAGCCCAATAGCGTGATTGATAAGCTACTACGGAACAAATGAGGGTCAGCTTACTACCTTTTGGGGCCTTTGTCAGAGGACTGCATCTCATGGGTCTGCTGTGAACCTGTAATCCTGTGGGGCATTTATTGACTGCTGAGCTTGTCCCTTAATTACTCTCTGTCAAGCTTGCAGAAGACAGGATTTCTCAGTGATCAGAGCTGCCACTATTTAGAAATACATCACTTACAGCTGTCAAACGACTGCAATTTTATTTTAGCCCCATCGATTGATAAAGATGAATATGTTTTTGCCTGCTGATGAATTCTGACTCGAGTTACACTCCTGTTTGTTTGCCTCTTGTCACCTCCCCCAAATCCAAACTCTGTTCTCTTTAGTGCAAACGTTATATAGCTATCGGCGTTAAGACGTGAAGCTCTCCCTTGCATTTCTAGATTTTGATAGCAATTGCACAGCCCAGGAGATGAGACCCACACTGGGGCAACCCATTTATGGTGTGTATGTATGGCCCAGACCCATGTGCAGGCTCAGAGCCAGTGGCACGAAGCAGCCTCTCACAAGCCAAGGTCCGGGGGGAGGCCGGATTTCCTGCCTGACACTGAATAATATGAAAACCACAATCTTCAGTAAGGACTAAATATCCTTAGTCCTCCCCTTGCCTCTCGGTGGAGGAGAAATGGTTCCCTGGGTAAGAAAGGCTCTGTCAGCACTGCCTGCAGCTGCGTGGATCCCTGTGGCAACTGTGCACTGCTGGGAGCATGTGGGCAATCCTGCTCGGGGAGGATGGATAAAACTCATCACACTGATCATGCCCCTGGGTCATTTAAAGGCTGTTTGCAACAGCACCTTCAATACTGCAGAGGCCAACAAATACATTGCAAAGAGACTACAAAAGGAGGAAAAAATCTGGAATGAGCCAGTACAGCCATGTGTTTCCTATCACAGCTGAGAGCACTGACACCAGCCCAGCAGGAGCACACAGGTGCTAGCCACCCAACGCTGTAGTTATCCTAATGAATCACAATTACAGAAACACCTGAACCAGATAACGCTGCACTCATCCACTCCGAAATGCATAAAAGCATGCAGCAGCCTATAACACTTCTCAGCTCCCCAGTGGTTTCAGATAAGGTGCTGCTTGGAAGCTGCTAGGCTTTTTTTGCTTCAGATAGACCTGCCTTGCATGATGTGGTACGCATCTTTAGCCAAGGCTTTCAAAAGGGGATCTTGGATACATTTTCCAGGAGCTGGACTCCCACAAAGCCTAGAGCTCTCCCTCCCTTAGCACAGCTCAGGACAGAGGCCCTCCAAGGGCATGGCACCCAGAAACCTTACCCACTTTGGGGAAATACAATCATCATCTGGCTTTATACAAGCTGCAGCTGGAAAGTAAGTGACTGCTGGTGTCCTTTCTGGTTCCCCCATCGTAAGCCCCCTGAGGGGGCAACATGTTCATCCCCAGGCAAGTGTGGCCAGCTGCTAAGCTCCCCCCTCCCACCCTGGACTGTTGTGCTGTTGGGATTTGGGGAAAGCCGTATGTCTGCAATCCACTTTTCCTTCCCCAGGCAATCCCCCAACTCCTTCCTTCCTAGGAGCGAGGACACAGCTGGCCTTGCCCACAAGGACTCCTTCAGTCTACAACTGTCCTGCTTCAGTGCACAGTGTGTCACCCCACCACCACCACCAAAAGGCAGATCTTACAGGGCTTTGTGTTGCTAGAGGTGCATGTTGTACCCCCTTGGGTGTCCTATTGAGCAGGCCACCAAGAAGTAGGTGTAGCACTTCGGAAGGTCCGAGTGCCAGCTGTCCCAGGGATGTTTCCAGGGACTCCAGGGAAGGGCTGACCCTGTGAACGTGGGGGAAACACTGCTGGGAATTGCTGGGGAGGTCTCACTCCTTGCTTCGCCTCTCTGCCAGACCAGGGATGCTGTGCCTCTCTCTATGCAGGCTTGTGTATCCTTAGGGCACAACCTGGACTGATGGGTGGGGGGGCAAAAATCAACAGAGAAGGGCAAGGGTAGGTCTGATTGTGGCAGTTTCCCATATTTTAGAGCAGTGTGGTGCCAGAAGCTGCATGCACGTGACACCTGGGCAGCCAGCCGTGTTGGGGGAGGCTGCTGTGACAGTCCTGCATCTGTAGCACCTCCACCCACAAGTGCACTTGAGCATCTGTTACAGAAATGGGGATTTTGTTATTAAGAGCCCCAGCACGCTTACAGCTGGGAGGACTCTTCACCTTGAAAACTGCAAGGAGAATTACAGGGATGGGTAAAGTGCTAAAAGCTGGGATGCTACTCAGCTTTGCAGAAGGATAGTGTAAGGAACACTTACAAGGTTACTGGGTCTGCACTATCCCCATTTCCAAATGAGCTCCAGCCTGGTGGGTCATCATTCAGAGTAGTATTTGGTTCAAATAACCCGATGACTCATCAGTTGAACCATTTTATTTCCTTTGGGTTCTGTCCACAACTGACATCAGACTGATAGTTATAAAATGTATAGTAAAGGAGACATTGTAAGAGGCCTAGATTTTTTTTTTTCTCCCCCAGCACTGGGTTTTCTACAAAGCATTCAAAGCTGCCACATCTGGGGTTTTTTTGTGTTTTTGGTGCTTAGTTTTCTGCTGAAAAGCACATTCCTGCAGCAAAAGTATTCCATGGTTTCTGAAAATTGTGAGAAAAATCAACCCTACTGCAAAAGTGTTAAGATATTTTCAAGTGATTTCTAAGGATATCCTAAGAACAAATACAGATTTCCATCCTAGAGCTGCCTACTATCCCTTCCTGGAAATGACGACACTAAGGGAATGTTCTGATCTCAAAAACCAGTGAGGCAGGATCAGATGTGAGCACTGTGGATGATGTTTTAACCATGAAGGGGTGTAGCAAACTAGCACAACTAGAGGGAGAAAAGCCATGTACAGGGAGACTTGTTTCTGTTTGTTACAGGAGGGCAATGGAGATGATAAAGACTTGTAAAGCTTTCCTCTGGCAAGCTAGCCGTGAGCTCCTTCATTCCCAAGCAGCAACAGTAGAAAATTTTTAATGAATTATCCACAGATGGAGTTGAAACTTCTCCCCACAGGTTTTTACTCATGCACACAACACCATGCTGCTGAAAACACTGGCTAGAGAAACTGCTCTGAGTGTCCAGAGTGCTTTAGTCATGCCACATGAACCCTTAACTCTTCCTGCCTGTGTAGGGGAAAAGATGACTTGGTTTCAGTGGGAGTGAGCCACGGAAGGTTATCTAGCAAAAGGCTCTGTTAAAGCAAGTATGAGCTGTGTTGTTTAAAGAATTTAGAAGCCCAAAGATACGGTCAGGTCAGAACATTCAAAAGCAGTTGGTTAAATCAAGGTTATGGTGGTTTTTTTTTTACCCCAAAATGACACCTCTGAGTGTGATTTAACTTAATTCTAGCTACTTATCTATTGTGTCTCTGGAAGGGGAGAAATGTGAGAAATCACATTTAATGCTGCCTGTTAAATGTATCCCTAATACATACTCTATGAAGTTTTTTTTTCCTGTTCTGCATTCCCTGTTTTCATTTTTTAATCACCTTTATTCTGTAGAAAAAGGGAACTTGGTATAAACACAGGTATCCCCAAAAGCTTTCAGTTCATGTTTCTACAAAATATTAATATTTCCCTTTCATTTAGTAGTTACTACATTTTCAGGTTTTATGCACATGTGCTTAGAGCAGTAGAGTGCTGAACTCTCACCTGGCACTTGGAAAGAGATGCAGAAATGTTTGCAAAAATATTTATAGTATGTTTTCTAAAACTCCTGCTTGCCATCTCAAAGCAAAACCCAAATATCATGTCTACACTGAATTAAACTAGCCAACTAATTTAACCGTGCCTATTAAAGCCTGTATCATATTTCAACAATTATTTTTTAAATTATAGCTTTTGCAAGTGCCACTAGAGGAGACTACTGTAACCTTTAACATCCAGTGGTAGATTTCCAGCAGGCAGCTCAGAAAATTGTGGGGAACCCTTTGATCTTTACAGCCACATCCTTCCTTAAAAGCTCTTGTCCCATACCTAATGAAATGATAAAGCCAAAGAGAGGGACTTTTGCTCCTTGTTGTAGGCAGACTGAATCCCCTTTTCTTCAAAGAAAACAACATCTTTTGAGAAGGCAAAGCCTTAAAAGTCCAGAGAGAGAAAAATGGGTTGCCTAACAAGCAAACAGCAAGAAATACTGCTACCAAAGTTATCCTAAGCTTCAATCAGCCTTCTGCAGGTCAGCACGTTTACAGTTTCCTAATTGCTAGTGCAATAGTTTTTCACGGACTACCAGCTCTAAATGAAAATGGAGGCTTTACATCTGAAAGAATGATGTCTTTAGCAGTTAATCTCTCTAATCACAAGGTTTCCTAACTGCTAATCTAGCATTTTGTTATCCAACAGGGATTTACCCTGTTTCATTCAATCAGATTGCATGTCAGATTAATGGCCAGCTCGGAAGGCAGAAGCTGGGTATCAATCCCCCACAGGCCAGGGCAAAGGGATTGGGAGAGCATCTGCATCCTGCAAATCCTTCCAGAGGATTTCACGCTCGGAGGTGTTGAGTAGGCCGCCATTTATTTTTAACATTGTGCACACCCATGAATTTACAGCGCCACCAGAACAACAAAATTAAGTGGTTCTACTTCTTTTGAGAGGAAAGAGAAAGCACAAGGATCGAGTTTCACATGCGTTTGACAGATGCTTCTCTTGTCAAAAAGTTGTCACCACATTAAGTCCCCACAAATGACAGTTTTCTTTACAGACACACTTGTTTTCTGCTTTCCCAGCTTCCCTTTCAAAATAAACAGAAAATTGCTTATCTTTAAAAAATTACAACCCAGGTTCATGATAGATTAAATAATCTTTCTGTGATGATCAAAACAGTCTCAGTATCTCTAGGGGATGCTCTGAGGCTTGAGGAAAGCTTTTCCAGCATGCTGTCACTGTCCCTACATTTCCCAAATTATTACCTACCTTTCTTCATACAAAAATGTTACCCCAGTCAGAGACTGAACCCTGCAAGGTGATCTTTGCTACCCACTAGACTTCTAAATTATCTACTCCTTGCAGTGCATATCTGGAGCTCAATAACTGCAGTCCATTTAGAAGGCCCTCAGATAGTCCAGTGATATTGTCAGATATGAAGCTTTATCTGACTGTTTAATTAAAGACAGCAAACTTGTCCAACTATCGATGGCTAAATTATCTTTTCCAGTTTCTGTTCTTAACATGCAAAGCACCCACATCTCCACGAACCTGCCCAGAGCTTGGCTGTACACCCCAGAGCTAGAACACTGGTATTTTAAGGGTCGTGACTTGCTCACCTATAAAGAAAAGTGAACTGGAAGACAATCCCTGACAGCAGCACTTAGTGACAGCTGGCATTATCAAAATAAAATTGTTTTAAATCAATTCCTAAATAGCATGACCTATTTGACATTTAATTATCTAAAGGCTAAATCAGTAAATATATGTCCTTTTGTTCTGTATTCCTTCTATTGATTTTAATGAGACCTAATGCTAAGTAAGAGATGTTCATCAAGAGGGATATATTAATTATTTATATTGTTTTCAGCTTTATCTCTGCAGGTAGTTACCAACGTATCACCCATATATCTACCTCAGATGCACAATTTTTTTTTTTAAATTAAAAGCTGGAAAAACATGCCTGCAGTGGGCTACCTCTGTAGCAAATGCCATAGTGAAAGCAAATATTCATAACAGCAGTTTAGGGTACTTCTCTACCACAGAGTAGAAGGTAGTGAGGCTGGAGGGGCTTTTGCTCTTGGGCTTTCCTGTGGAGGCATGGACCTGCTAAGGTTCAGCGGGGACACTGGACAAGGATGCCCATGCTGTTGGAAAACATACTAGCACCACAACTAGAGGCAATTCCTGATCTAATATATCTAAGCTGTGCTGCATTATGCAGAGGCACTAGCTTAACTTGGTTGTTTCTGCATTTGACTCTATTTTGCAGGATAAACACACGCCCAGCACCATTTTCTACCAAGGCTTAAGCAACTTTAATTACTTGAAATTAATCCATAGGATTTAAAGGTAGTAGATTTCAGGCAGGTGGACGGTTAAATCTGATAAGTGAAATACAAATTGTTTCTACATTGTGCAGACTGTCTGGATGGGACATATTCAGCTGTTCTATGAAAAAGTTTGAAGATGAAGTAGCTGATAACAGATTCAAAATTCTGTATAATGACAAGCAGTGATTGTAAGAAAGATGGCAAGCTTACATCGAGAAATTAATCTTTAAGTTCTTCAGCACTATCCTAGCAAGATGACAGGCATTACTGAATGACTTTTTTATGCCTCAGTAGCACCACAGGCAAAAAGCTTATGGACAAATTATTTTTAGTTATTGAAGAACCAACTCAGTCATACACCTAATGGTTTATACGTCTAATACAATACTGTTTGCATCACCTTTACAATCCCAAGGAACTAGTTCATTGGAAATGTATCACACTGAACAAAATGTCAAAACAGACATTCAGTACTTTAGTATCAATTCGCCATTTCTATAAATACTTTGAATGGTGGGAGACAATACACTTATTTGCAGAGTATCCCAACTTTAGAGTATCCACAAACACTCTGGAGGGAAGGATGATATGGCAAAGTGATCTTGCCAGAATGGAAAGCTCCTCTGACACAGGTAGGATGCAATATAGGAAGGACAAATGTAAAGCACCACCGTAGCGTATGAATAATCAGCTGCCTACGTGCGAGACAGAGCAAATGAGTGTGCAGCAGTCCTTCAGAAGAGGATCAAGGGGTTATAAGTGACTATTCATACTGCTGTGTGAGAAAGCAAACGTGCCAGGCTGGATATATGGCAGTGCACATGCAAGGAACATTCTGACACCTCTCTAATTAGTGTGCTCTGCTTCAGCAAGAGCCCAGCTGGAGTTCCATGCCCACATCTGGGTGCTGTACTTTGAGATTAAAGGGGACAGAAGTTAGAGGAGAGCAGTGACAACAGTCAGAGGTCCAAAAGCATCACCTGCATGAGCAAATGAAAGAACTGAGGTTGTTTAGTCCAGCAATGGCTGAGGAGAAACATGATGATTTTCAAATACAGACAAGGTTCCTCCAGAGAGGAACTATTCCCTGTCTGCAGCACAGGGACAAGAAGGAGCAGATTCAGACTTTAGCAAGGAGAAGGACATTAATGACACAGAGGCACTGGAGCAGGTTACCTGGAAAGGATGTAAAAGGCCTGAAGCTGAACAGGCCAGACTTC
Source organism: Theristicus caerulescens (assembly GCA_020745775.1). Taxonomy (NCBI): domain Eukaryota; kingdom Metazoa; phylum Chordata; class Aves; order Pelecaniformes; family Threskiornithidae; genus Theristicus; species Theristicus caerulescens. Next base: position 29,248,297 of record CM036559.1, on the reverse strand, counting down.
TCTTAGGATTGCATTGGTCAATGTGAACCTGCCTTGGGGAAGACAAATGGTCTCTAAACACACCATAATACAGGTTTTCTGAGTCGGCAGCACTGCCTGGCATACAACTAAGACAAACTTTTTGTCCGTCCCATGGTGGCCTGGAACAGAAGGCATGCAGCCCCACTGGAGCATCGCTGCACCCAGAGACCTCCCAGGCTTCTACTCTTGCTAATATCTGCCACTCTAAAATGCCATTATAGAAGGGAAGGGATCCCCTCTGCAAGGTGTGTACCTCATACACAGTCACCTGAATATCCCCAGCTGGGCACCATGCCTCCCAGCACACAGAGGGTCCGAGGGAAGGGCTCAGCAGACGACTTCTCTCCAGTCAGCTCCAGAGCACCCCAGGAAGTCCCCACCAGTGGGGCTGGTCCCGGAGCCAGGCAAAAGTGCCATGCCGATGGAAGAGCCCTGGAGCAGTGACCTAGGCTGCCTAAAGATGCAGGGAAGGAGTGAAATTACCAACAATGAAGCTGCAGTCCTGAACGAGGATCTGCAGAAAAAGGCAAAGACATTTAAAAGGAGGGTGAGTGAGACACAACTTCAACAGGAGAAACAATAGGGGAGAAACTAAAGGAGGGAAGGGGCTGAGTGGGAAGAGAAAATCCTACAGCTGCATGTGAGGGGAACGGACTATGAAGAAAATTGACTCTGAGTGAAAAGGAAGCAACCTAGACAAAGCCAACGTGGTGGGAAAAAAAAGGAGAAGGGAGCTGATGCACCGGAATGAGAAAGGGAAGAAGGAAAGGCAGGAAGTTCACAAACCCCCTAATCTCAGTGCAAGTGAGCTGGTCTTGCGAAGAGCTCAAGGGCTGTATTTTGACAGGACCAGAGAACCCACACAACTCATTACATACCATTCTCCATCCTACAAAAAATGGGGAAAAATCCAGGGTTATGGTAATTACACAAATATTTTATTTTTCAAGGTTTGATCCGATGTATTCTCTAAACCAGTGACACAGATCTGCAAAGAGGCTGATTTTACACAGCAAGGAACTACTGGCCAGAGCTACAAAGAGTACAGTTATGCTAATAAGATCAAATATGACTTTTCAGTATAATCCACATTTCTGAAATTATTTATATCACAGCTTTGCCCAGTCTAAGTCAGCCAAGGCAAGTGTATGAAGTGACTTTCCATGAAAAATATTATCTACATTTAGCTGAGGTTAACAATTTCCCCAAAGTTTACATGAGAATCTGCATGCCATTTACAATTGATTAACTATTATTTGGCAGACTATTTGTGCAATGAATTGCTGACATTTTGAAAAGAACTATTTGATGATCTAACATAGCCTTAAAATGTGACCTTTGATTTATACAAAATGCATACGAAGCATACGAAGGAGGTTTTGAACTTACTGCATGTCTTGTCTGATAGCTACACATCCTTTCTGTTTCTGCTTTCCTCACCTCTGAAGTTCTCTGCAGGAAGATTTTGGCAGATTTTTCAGGTACAGATTTGAGCATCATCCATTCTGCAGTGCTATTTCAAGATGTTAATAAATGATGATGCTGATCCATAACCAAAGCAGCAGCAAGATGTGTCGTTCTTAATATTAATAGATGATCAATGTTTATTCAACTTAGCCAGAGTGTTGGGTTTTTTGTTAATAAATGACTGGACTTCTACATTTATTTAAGAAATCCATTGCCTCTGTAGGTAGCAATTTACCATGATATTTAATGTCAAATATTATTTTTCATTTGAAACTAGAAAAAGAGATGTGAAGGTTTCTGAGGTTAGCTTCAGCCCCTGAGATGAAAAAGCAGATGGGGACAATCTATTCTGAAGAGCCTGCCAGACTGACTCCCGGCTATACCATCTGAAGAAATATTATAACATATAGCACTGGTGGAAAGGGGAGAAACTTTTGCTTTGTATGCATACAAGAATCTGTATGCATTTGTTCTTCTACATGTTTGGCTTTATGCTTATTGACCCACGCCTGTTATCCCTACTTCAGTGGTTCCATGTACTTCCAGGTGATCCCAAGCAGAAATACACATTTCCTATCTATGAAGCATTTCTGCACGGTAAGACTCTGCTTCTTTCTCTGATATGTAAGAGCTCAAATTTCTGCTCTTGGTGAAACATCTGTCCGAGTTTCCTCATGCAACTTCCGTACACCTGCTTTTATTCTGCTGCTTTTTGCTTTGTTGTGATCTTTAAAAAAAATACAGAAGATTAATGTATCAACAGCAACATGGTAGTTAAAGGTTGCATGGGGATTTTCCCTTCAAATCTGACATTTCCAGTGTTATTGAAAAAAGGCACAATAATAGGATATATATATATATATATGCAGTATCTTTTCTGCTCTTTCTAGACATATTGCAATGCTATATAGGGAGGCCAGAAAATTGAACTGGAAGGAATCTTGAGAGGTCACTTAGTTCCCCTGCACCAAAGCAGAGCTGCAGGTTTCCATGTATGCCTGACAGATGTTGATCTTTAATTCCTCCAAACAAAGAGAATCCTAAATGTTTCAGGGTGGTCCCCTTCTGGGGGAGAAGTAGGAACATTAGTAGTTTCCTAAAGGTTTTCCTTAGGATATAAAAACAAGAAAGAAATTGTGACTTTTTTGTTGCTGTTGATTAGATCAATAGCAGATGAAGGAGAAGAAATAGGATGCCTGGGTCAGAAATCTAATCCCATAAACTAAGGAAGGTCTATGGGAACAGAGGAAGATAACATGAACCTCAATCTGCTTATGAAAAGAAATATATAGAGGCAACTATCTCCACTTTCCCAAAGAAGGCATTTCAGCTTTAATTTTGATTGCAAAACATATTGCAGCTTCAAGGCCAGACAGTTTTTGAATTGTTAAAAGCCAAGAATTCTTCGCCTTTACTGAAATCCTGCCCGTCCCGTCTCTAACTCCACGTACCAAATTGGTCTTTGAGATTTTCACTATAGAGCAACTGAGGAAATCAAACAAGTCTGCAATGCCATCATGCAGAAACAAAAGTGGAGGTTTCAAAGAAGTTTTTCCCACTAATAGAAACAGGTGAGACAAAATTTTATTTTGCAACTCAACAAATGACCCAAGAAGGACCCTAAAATAGCCAGTGGGGCACTGTGGATTTCTACAGTTACATAAAAGTCTCAGAAGTAATAATTATTGATAGGCATGCGGATTCCCATAAATTCTCAGAGACTGAAAAACTGGTCTACAAATTTCATGGAAGAGAGATTTCTCCTGAGATTTTTCCATCTTATTTTGGCTAGATCAGAAAGACCGTGATTGATAGCAGCCTCTTAGAAACTTGGTACTTTGAACTTGCAGACTGCTCCAGCTTAGGCAGAAGCATGAATTTACAACTTTTTGTTAAGATAGGTACGCATTAAAAGAAACCTTCTCAAAGAGAATTAAAATGCGGTTGTCACTCATGTCAGGTTTTCAAGTACTCATCATTTACTACATCCTTTAAACTGAACTGCCCAGTCCCCAGTCTTAATAATAGTATAAGACTACCAAAGGCTTCAGCTGAAGTCAGGTCACATTATGCTAAGCACTACTCACGAGTAAAATATAGAACCAAAGTAAGCAGATGACACTTCCCATCCACTTAAAATAGAAACTGCAAGTAAAAGCAGAGAGAAATCTATTACCGCTAATTTATACAGAGTAACCCATTGCAGAGGTGTTAAGCAATTTGATCAAGGTCACATAATACATCTGTGGCAGAGCCAAGAACCAAAGTTAAGAATAGCAAAATCTCATAGGAATTCCCAAACTCATTTGTCTTCTCCTTATTTAAATCCTTAAATAATAAGGACAAAAGTATAACATGCCCAAAGGTAATAGATACATGATAAAATCTGTACCTATAGGCTTTATATCATGCAGACAGGCATGGCTATGCTGCATGCATTGATGAAGTCTTCTAGTTTAGATTAATGCTTCTTTAAACAATTAGATGACCAGCACAAATCTGAAAAGAAGTATATTGTCACTCTTATTGACACTAAGCAGTACTCTCTTTTTCAAAAGTGATGGAGTACATGAATCCCTCCTAAAGAACATTGTACCAGTTAGTAGACCTCCTTAAAATTATAAAGTACCCATTCAACAGGACAGACTATATACACAAAACCAGAGTAAGGATGCTCGCAGAGTGATGCAGCTGATACATGAATCTACTTCCCCTGCCAAGAAGGAAGATGACTGATGGCAGCACGCGTGCATGCATGCGTGCATGTGTGCGCGTGGCGTGAAGACGTGCCTCCCCACCCCCGGTGCTGCAGTCGCAACAGCATGGGGCTTTGCTCTGCAGCAGGGGCGGCCTGAGGCTCCCGCCTGCCAGGGTCAGCTCTGCAGCAGCGAGGGACTAGGGGAGACTACTGACACTTGAACAGACTAGCTTGTTTGAGGGAGAAATTTCATGTGTGCTTTATGTAATATAATTGTTATTTCACCTACTAATAAAAGAACAGCCCCCAGAAGAAAGGTGAGTTAAGATACTACGCCCAAATGTGCATGAACTATGCTGGAACATGGCAATGCGTCAGCTGTGAGACGGACAGTCATCATGCACATACGTGGCTCTAGACATGCATGTGCTTCTCTTTCACCCCCTACTCCTACTATTGTAGCAGCATTAGCTTAGCTCTTAAAACAAGCTTTTTCAATTAAACATTTTTCCAGCTATAAAAAAAAATAATTTTCAAAGAAATTCCATTTTTAAATGTTCTTTCTTTCTTTCTTTCTTCCAAACTTCTCCCTTGTGCCAATACCTTTTCTGCGGATGGAGAATTTTTTAAGAGATATAGGTAGGAAAGAGGTGGTACGGGAAGAGAACTTTTCTAAAAGCTGGGGAGAATGTGCAGGCATCGTTCATCTTGCTGTAGCTGAAAGGTGTGACAAAGGTGGAGGGAAAGATGAGGGAAGGTAGAAAATAGAAGAAAAAGAAATCCAAGCCTGATTTTAAAAAAACAAACTAAATAATTATGAAGCTCAGTAGTTTCTTGTAAGACAAAATAATTTGGTTCCTTTAGAGGCAGCTCTACCCCTGTGATTTCAGAGAATATTATAGCTCAGCACAGCCAATCCTTAGCACCTCCATGCTCTACAAGTGACAACTCCTTCCTCCTCCTCCTTCTCTTTCCTTAGCCGCCTTTCCTGGTTCTAAAATCCTCCCTTACTCCTTACTTACCTTCTCTCTCAAAGAGCCTAACCATGAACACGGTGCGTTAAACTCAAAGCAATTGTTCTCAGTTTGTATTTCACTTTGAAACTGGTTGTTTTCATTTCAGCAAAGGACACTGTGTGTGTCAGAAAACATTTTTACTTTTCCCAGCTGTAACAGTCTGTCTCATAAAAGACATCATTATCTCTGTTCCCAAGCCCCACCTGGCTAATGCTCTTAGCTTATGATAGCCAGAGCACTAACTCTCCTCACCTCCTCCCAAAATATGAACAGGGAGTCCTTTATGTTAAAATTGAGCAGCAGTTCAGAGAACACTTCAGCATTTGGGGGATGTCTCCTGTTTATGGGTACAAAGATGCTGGGAAGAGGCAGATTTGACCACATTACTCAGGGACTGAAGCTCTGCTTCAAATATCAGAAGGTAGTGTCTCTCTTTAACACCCATCTGTCGACATTATTCATACGACACTCCTCACCCTACCATCTGAATCCCTTTAATGGATCAGTCCCTGCTTTCCTGTGTAGAGCTTGGTCATAAAAAATGCACTTTGGGTTCAAAAAAATTTTTCTCTAACTTCGGTAAAGATAAGGAAGGGAATTACAAAAAGTAAAGACATTTAGACACCTTCCAAATTATTTTTTGCTTTGTTTTTAAGGTGATTTAAGAAAGGCAGCTGCATTGACTTTTGTAAAGGGGCACAAAATATTTTGCTTCATACATATGAAAAGGCAAAAGCAATGTAAAATTTTACCTCAAAGCCCCATGCAAAAAAATGAATTTTGCCATCCAGTGAAGAGGACAACATTTTTCGAGTGGAAAAATTCAGTGATGTTCCTGGTTCTGGCTTGAGCACAAACTCTGCCTGCTGAAGGCTACGGAACTGCCCAGAGGTCTTGGAGAGAGGCTGCCGCCTGCTGCTTTAGCTTACTTTGCAAAGTGTACTTTTTCCCAGAAAAGCTCCCCTTCAGTGCTGCTCACCCCTCAACGCCGACATGCAAAGCAGTGGCTTTTGTGCTGCTCCCTGTGGGTGACAAAGCCCAGGTTCACACTCTATGGATCCATGCCTGGGCAAGCTCTAACCAACCGTATTTTTGAAAACAGGAAGATCCCAGCTGACAATCTTAACATTTGATTTGATATTTTTGCAGGGATCTCAGGACTACAGAAAGTTGATTACTTTCCTTGAACTGGTTTTCCTCCATGTTTTCAGCATTCCTCTTCTTCCCCATCTTCCCTGTGGCTTTATGTCTGTGAACAATAGCAGGGATAGGAGTAGCATTTCACCTCATGAAATATGGAGAGTTCTTTTTGCGAGAAAATTGCACATATGGTATATGACACAGTCTAAAGATTCATCAGCCCCCGCTCTGCCGGTAGCTAGCAAAAGAAAAATTTTCCTAAAATGACAAAACAGGTAGGGAGCTCAGGATCTGGCCCTGGGAGAAGCCATTCTAAAATCCTGGGGAAAAATGAGTTTTAACATGCTCGCTAAGTTTTGGTATCTGACCACAAATCTTAAGAGGCTGTGTCTTAGACGGAGCAAAATGCATCAAAACCCACAGTGGAGATGAGAGAGTAGGAGAGCTTGTGAAAGGCACATACAGAGCTGCCAAATTAAATGTCATACCAATACAAGTTACTTGGGGAAATTACTATGCATTGTCCTACTATTCTGTCATTAAGAAAAGCACCCAGAGGTGATGCTGACGACAAAGCTTCCAGCAACACCGGCAGCTCCTGAGCCCTGGGGCAGCAGTGGCAGCAGGAGGGTTCTGCTGGCGCCGGCACCGGGCAGCTGCTTACACACCTCCTGCCTGTCACCCTCATGCCAGGGCGAGCGCAGGGGTACCCCCAGGACACCTCCGGAGATGCACATCAGGATTTCCCACTCCTGAAACGTGTGTGGACGTCCAGGGTGATGGGCACATCACCAAGTCAGCGTGCATGGGAAGGGCCAGCATTGCCACACTGCTGAATAGCCGGATTGTGGCCCATGTTGTTCGGTGGGGTTTGCACGCATGCTGATGAAAAAACACGGGCTGACTCTGGAGAGGGAGTGCTTGAATGAAGATGTGTCATGCACACACCTACACTGGCCATGAACATACCTAAGTGTATGCGTACTCATGGTACAAAACTCTTAATAACTAGGGCTGATGTTTTGTTTATCTCAGACTGCCACCTTGTAAACAAAACAAACTAACAAACAAAAAAAGGCACAGAAAAAGATATTGTGAAAAGTGTCGTTTAGCCCCAGTCAGCAGCGAAGCACCACACAGCCACTCGCTCACCCTCCCTCCCCGGTGGGATGGGGAGAGAATCTGAAGAGCAAAAGTAAGAAAGCTTGTGGGTTAAGATAAGAACAGTTTAATAATTGAAATAAATAAAATAAAATATAATAATAGTAATAGTAATAGTAGTAGTAGTAGTAGTAGTAGTAGTAGTAGTAATAATAATAATAATAATAATAATAATAATAATAATATAATTAAAAGGAAAACAATGGCAGAGAGAAAGAAACAAAACCCAGGAAAAACAAGTGATGCAACTGCTCACCACCCGCTGACTGATGCCCAGCCTGTCCCTGAGCAGTGATCGCCACCCCCTGGCCCACTCCCCCCAGTTTATATACTGAGCATGACATCATATGGTATGGAATAGCCCTTTGGCCAGTCTGGGTCAGCTGTCCTGGCTGTGCCCCCTCCCAGCTTCTCGTGCACCTGGCAGAGCATGGGAAGCTGAAAAGCCCATGACTAGTGTAAGCACTACTTAGCAACAACTAAAACATCAGTGTGTTATCAACATTATTCTCATACTAAATCCAAAACACAGCACTATGCCAGCTACTAGGAAGAAAATTATCTCTATCCCAGCCAAAACCAGGACATAAATGTGTGTACTTTCTCAGCAGCTATTATAAGTGTAATGTGAGACATGCTAAACTTTTCACAACCAATAAAAATAGATGTGTGTACAGGTAATAGCTTGTACAGGCTCTGTACTGTTACAAGATAAATCACAAATACACTTTTCCTCTCCAGGTTCAAAACATGAAGATTGCCACCATGCAAACAAACCAAACCAAAAAAAAAAAAAAAGAAAAGCAAAGAAAAAGGATATTGTGAAAAGCACATGATAGGTTTGGCTTCAACATCAAGCTCTACCACATGCTTTCCGAGTGACACTGGGCAATTCATGACTTCTTCCTGTGACATCTGATGGCAATGACCATCTCTTTTTGGTGTTCCCTGTGCTTTCCCCCTGTTTAAATGCTATGTTTTTAAGAAAAGGATTTTGTCACCCTGCAGTGAGTGTCTATGGATTCTGGTGATAAAATGGAGACTGGGAGCCTTCTACCCAAAAAAGACATAGATATCCAGTCTCAGCATAGGCTCCCAAGTAAGACAGTGCAGGCAATAAATCTTCCAGATTTAGAAGAACAGTGCTATGTTTAAGTAAAATACAAAATATCCACAAAATATAGCAGTTCCTTAACCCAGGAATACAGAAACTGTTCTAGACTCCATAATTCACTACAGCACAGGGAGGTCCCTGAGCCAGCTCCCAGGCAGCCTGGCCCCATAGCATTGTACAGCACTGTGACAGCTATGGGTTGCTGCACTGTGGCTCTTCAGCAAGGTAGAAATGCCCTCAGTGTGGTTTCATGACAGAGAATGAGTCTGGATAATCATTACAGCACAATTAGAGATGTCTTGTTCAGAGAAATTGATTTCAGTGCCCATATTCCTTAGCTCTTCAGTCCTGCCAAGCCAAGTCAGGTGATAGAAAAAACCAACAGTGAAACAGACTGCAAGCTTATAAGCAGACATAGCCATTGCCTTCGTTTCTAAACAGGAACAAACCCACCCCTGAAAATTCAGGTTTTTTCAGAAATTAACAGAAGAGTAGCATTGCAAAGCCCTATACTTGGAGATGCTTCATCCATGACTTGTCCTAACTACCAAGCCCGCCAATGCAGCGCAGGATCTGAGATGTTTCCAGCTCCAGCCCTGTCCCAGCAATGCTCTCAGGTGCTCAGGCAGAGACTTCCCCAGCCCAGAGCCTCTGCGGGGCCATGTCCCCGTCAGAGCCGGCTCCCCTCCACCAGTGCTCACACCAGGGCTGATCCAAACTGCCCGCCGGGGCAGAAATGCACTGCCGTTATCAGGCGTAAGCTGATGTAGCTTTGGATTTACACTGACAAATGCATTGTGTCTGGAGGTGCTTTTCAGGCTAGGACTGTGCTTTCAGCCTGGCCATAAGCAGTCTTTGGGGCCCACAGGAGGCAGGATTAGCATATGTGATCGGACAAGACTGCCAGCAGCACTTTGGGCAGCCTGAAAAGGAAAGTCTATTGATTTACTGTAGGGGAAAACACAGTGCAGTGTCCTAAACCATTATAATCGCATTCTGTCTTTGCCGAGGTTTTCAATGTTCCTCTCTGTCTTTAGCTCTTTTATTTTTTTCTTTTCCTTTTCTTCTTTTTTTTTTTTTCCTTTAAGCAGGAGTATCTTTATTCCAGGCACTGGACTGAGCTGTACCCCCAGGATTTCTGTACCAGGTCTGTACAATATAGGGAGGGGAGGAAAGTGCAGACCTCGTCGGTTGTACTCCTCCTGACCAAGAAAGGGCAGATATTAGGATACCTTGTACCCCGAATATCTATTAACTATCCACTTCATTCCACACATGCAAAGTGAAACCAGATATTTCTCATATGACATGATATCAAAATCAAGATGATTTTGGAGAAATCATTATAAAACATTTAGGGACTGGCTTTAGAAGTGCTCCAATGACACTTTTGGCAAAGTAAATTCTTTGTTATTCAAGATATTACAAGTACCTTGGAGGAACTGAACACAGGCATCAGAAATCAAAGTGATCACTCTACATCTGTGTTCCTTGTATTCTGCTCATCGTGAACTTATTTTGCTTATTTTTTCTCAGAGGCTTAAGAAGAAAGGGAAAGATGGAAAATAAAAAGCTGAGAAATGCAGATGTGATCTTCATAAAATACTCTAAGAATTTCACATAATCTTTTCCCATCACATATGGTTTCAGTTTGGGATTAATGTTTCACTTCAATTTGAACCACACATTTCTTTTAAAATAATAATCAAAATATTAAGAAAAGTCCTCAGAAAAACACATTTTCAGGCAGCTTTTCTTATTTACAAATGTAGTAGTAGTTAAAAGAACCTGACTATTCCCAGTTAAAGGACTTTACACTACAGCACATTACTGACATTTATCTAGCTATAAACAAACACCCACTGAAGAGCAGCACGTTATGGTTAATTAAACAACAACAGTCGGGTGGGGGAGGGAGGAGGAAATAATAGTCATGTAATTTAACTGGAAAAACGTGAAGAGACTTGTAATGCAGCTACAGATTCAGTAAGTCAAAAACACAAGCCTCTAAAGTTAGTGCTCTAAGTACTACAAATAGCAAACATCAGCATCCCAGGGTACAGTGTCAGCTAATTGATGAGTCATGTTTCGTTAGTGGTACCAGACAGAGATTTGTAGTATCTGTAATTTTAAGAGAAGATAAAATGCATATATCTAATCAATATTTGTCTTTCCACTGAAGCTCTCCCATTTCTTTTTCTCCCAAATGCTGCAGGGTGGGCTTCCTTGTCCATCATGCCATGCCTTTCTGCCCAAAGAGAGAGATGCAGCCCTACTGCAAAGCCACCAGTAGCCTGGAAGGGGAGTGCTCAGCATCGCCCAGGGACGTGCAATTTAAGTTTATGTTCGAAGTCATTCCCAGGTACGGGTAGGGAGGTGGCTGCTGCCCGGGACTCCTGCTCAACTTCTAGCTCTCCTGCCGTGCAGTCAGCAAGGTCTCATTTCTGTGGGGGCTCAGCACCCACCCATAGATGGGCTGCAGTCTGAAGGCTCTGCACTGGTGGGGTATACAGGTGGCAGAAACCTGTGGTCAATCTGGCAAACGTGCAAAATGTGCAATCAGCTAGGTGCCTTCGGCATTGGGCTTCCTCCGCAGGCCCCTTCCCAGCAGGATTTGAGATGGCACCACCAGATTGCTTGGCAAGCTCCAGGCTTGGGGGATGCTGAGCTTGGTAGCTCTCTTTTTTTCAACTTCAGCCAGCTCTGATGTAGAAGGGCAAACTATCCAGGAACACAAATGGGATGGAAAAAACACTCCTACCCTGCATTTATTCTGAGCTCATCTCTGCCCTTCTTTTTAAATAACACATTAGAGATACATTATATAGTAATTTAATAATAACTCTTCATTCCTAAAGTAAGCAAGTATAATTTATCAACTTTTTATAGACCAATAAATAGGGACAGAGGGCAAATGTAGCCCAATGCTGAAAAATCAGCCCAGGTTGCCCTGCCCTGGACTATGCCTATCCATAGGGCAACTGTACCTGAGACAAGATGCCTTAGCAGTCACCTCTTCTCTTTTTTTTTGACCTTGCCTCCAAATCAGGCAGCCAGAGAGAAGAGCAGCAGTGCAGATGGGAAGGCAGAGACTGACACCTTGTGCCCATGGCACCCAGCCAGCTTTGCACCCATGGCTGGCAGGCAGAGGGATGGCCTCCACTGCCATCTCTGGAGCTCAGCAAAGCTCTCAGAGCAACATGGATGATTTGGGTGGCAGGGAAACCTGGGAGGATTCTGGTCCTACTTCCCATCCAAAGCAAGGCCAGCTCTGGGATCACACCAGGCTGCTCAGGGCTTGCTCTATTGGGGGTCTTGGAACCCCCTCCAAGGATAAAGGTTGCACTCTTGAGTTGGGCTGGGATGCTGCTGGGCACTGGACTTAAAGAGGTTTTCAGCACAGATGCCCAGTGAATCAGTCCAAGCTTTAAAGATGAAAAACATATTAACTGGGAACCAGGGATGGTAGCTCTGGGTGACAAGGGACCTAGATCATAACCCTACCCTTGCCAAAAGCTCCCTGCATGGGAGCAAGGGTTATGGGTTTTGGGTGCCTCAGATGCTCCTTCTAGAAAAGATGAATAGTCGCTCTGAAGTGACCATTTAAACTTCTCTGCTTCAGTCATTGATGTTTGTAAGAAGTTCCTAGATTTCACAATGGAAAGTGCCACAGATGAGATGCAAGATTTTTCTCCTGTGATAATCAAGGAAAAATATTGCATCTGAGCATTTCTATCTTCAGAGTCCCCTGTTAGACTGTAACCAGCATGCATTTCATTTGTGGTTATATGGAAAATGTATGTTTTAGCACTTTTTCCAAAACTCATTAGGTCAATCAATTTTAATCCATTTTCTGTCTTCCCCTGGGGTGAATAAAGGAGGAAAACATAGATAAAGGGAAGAAATGTAAGCCATATCTGCAGATGACATCTTCCAGCAGTAGCACTTCTAGCATCTGATAACCTCCCACTGACAGTCTTTCTTGTGGTAAAGGCTGTAACAAACTGTTGCTGGGCAGAAGGAAAATGTCAAGCACATCATAAAAGTCATAGCAAACGTATACCTCAAAATGCTAGAGGATTTATTGCAAGTGTGTATTTCTCCTTTGTGTTGCTGTATTTTGAACTCCCTAGATCTTTCATAAACAAAAATTAAATGGAGTCATATTTCTAAGACGAAATATATGCTTTTATGTATAACTTCTTCAATTATTCCTTTGCTATCAACATACCCGAAAGAGCAGTTACATACTCAGTTACCTAAAAGAGTCTATCCAGGCTCAAATGCTCAGCACTGTGCTGCCAGGTAAGGAAGAGAACTTTAGGCTCCTCTTCCCAAAGGCATAATAAATAACAAAAAGATGCTTTGTCCTATATCTTTTTTTTTTTTCCTTCAGAAAAATAAAAGATTTTTATGCTTTGTTCTTGCTAGTGAAGCTGTGCCACTGCTTGTATAGGAAAGAGCAATATTCAGTAACTAGGGCTTTTAATTTGTGCTAATATTTTTTGGTCTATGGTACATGATGTACCTCTAATAATAAAGTAGCAAGCAAGTGCAATGTGGTGGGCGCTGTATTCAGAATGCAAATGAACTGGTAGTCTTTTGAAAAAGAGTCAATAAGAGACCTCTAGTGCCCGACAAGATTGAGGGCTCTAATGCACTTGAAAGAACTAGCACAATGCTGAGTTGTACGTATCGTAAAATTATTGAAATAATTCAATATAACAAAAAGCTTAATTCTAATATGTTTTTCTAACATTAAAAATATACTAATAAGAACTACACTTGTAAACTGCTTTTTGAAAAAGGAACTCAAGGTCTTTTCTTTCATCACTCAACTGGCCCACTGTGACCAACCCCACAATGGAGGAGAGGTCAGAGGAGAAGGGGAAAAAGCCCAAAACAAACAAACAAAAAAATCCCAAAACCCAACAATGAGCTCAGGGAATAATGTATCATAAAGAAGGCTAAACTTATCTTACCGCAGGGAGACTGGAGGGCAATGTTGGTTTTAAATAAGACAACTGCACCAGTGAGTCATTAGCTTCCCTGAGGCAATTATCAAAGAGCAATGACTTCCTCAGCCAGCCAGTCCAGCGTGGGGCAGGGAGTGCATATGTGGCTCAGCCCAACATCAAGTATAAAAGCTGGACAACTAACAAAGCAAATTTTGAGCAGAACAATGATTTGAGCTGGCTTCAATCCATGTATTCCTTCTTGGCGTCTGGGGATGCCCAGTGTGGTGACAGCAAGCATATAGACCCAGGTAATGGGAATCAAATTTGTATTGTGATTCAACTGTATATTGCAATTGCTATGTTATACTTGTGTTGTGATTTCAGTACATAGTGTGTAGTCCATATTGTAGATGAAACTTTGTGACAACCCAATGTAGCACATAATGCTCACACATACGGACTTCAAAACAACATGCCAATTACTATCAGAAGCATCAAGATGTATGAATGAATAGAGCTCTATAAATTATAGTATTTTCTGAATAGACATGATAACTATGATCCTACTTTTTTTTTTATTCAAATGAATTAATTTACTTTATACTTAAGTTCAAACACACAGGAGCCCATGGACCACACTGCAGCACTTTTTCTGCCTTAGGAATACTCAGGATGAAACTGAGCCTCTAGCTACCCCTCAGCACTGAACATCAACTGACACAGCCTTATGGCACCACTCATGGTTATGCCTTACCCTTAGCAACACATCTCCTCTCTTTTGAAATAATCAGAAAATGCAGCATTGTTAATTGTGAGAAAATAATGTCATGGTAAAGTTCTTACACACATCGTGGCATGTCTACACCAGAACATAAAAGCAGTTACACAGGGTCAGGTCAAGAGCCTGTATAATATACTGTCTCCAACAGCGGCCATAAGCAGATGCCAGGGAAGAAGAGCGCACAAACATACATGACACTTCTCCTAATACTCTTTCAATAAACTCCCTCCCATTACTTGAAGCTAGGAAACTTCCTAATCTAGATGTGGCTGTACAGTAGACTTTCATAGAGAGTTACTTCTCGAAGCACTTGTCCATGCTCTCTTTCAGCCTGTGTAACATTTTAGCAACTCTACATATCATTTGAGCAAGAAGACCAAGTCATCCATTAAGTGAAGACCCACCTCTTGTTTTGAACTTGGTCCCTGCTAGCTTCATCAGTCTCTACCCATTGATATGGTAAAGATTTTATATCAGAAATACAGACATCATCTCAGAAGGTCTTGCTTGTTCTGAATTGTGATTCCTCAGCTGAGTAAGGATGGATAGCAAGGTACGGTCAGATCACTTTCCATGGATTATTCCACTTCCTCTTTTCATTACTAAACACTGAATTTTCCATGCATACAAAAAAAAAAAGGTGCAAAGAAACAGCCAGTGTCCTGCACCCTTTTTAGAAACCTTAGAAAATGCTGAGATTACTACAGCCTCTCAGTAAGACCGTGGGAACGCTGGTTTCACTGTAGCCAGGGTTTCACCCCAGCTACATCTGCACTGAAGCCTGCCTGCTGTGGGAGGCCTAAGGAGTGTCCTGTGCAGACACAGGTGAGACAGGAGCCACCTCTTGCCTGGGGCTGCAGAGTATCTATCCAAAATTCAGACAGCCAGGAGTCACTGAATCACTTGCAAAGCCTTGACCAATGTTTTCCTTCCACACCTAAGCTACACAGTCCTGAGTTTTCAGCTTGGGTCCCTTTTCCCATGACAGTGCAAGACACTTCATCTCTGCCCTGGCATCAATTTGCATGCAACGTATTCCTGTGCAAAATGTACACCACACCACACCTGTAGCCATCAGCTATTGTTGACACGCTGCTGTTTGATACCCCACTCTCAGGTAGGACAGATGGGCTTTTTCCACCCCCTGCTTTTAGCAACACAATTTCTTTGCCCTGATGCCAACAGATGAGCTCCTCTGTACAAACGTTCCCCAACGGGGACCCAGAAGCTCCCTGCCTGGTTTTGGGCCAGAGAACTGCAGGGCACTGGCAGGCTCCCTGGTGCCTGCCAGTGCTTCCCCCATTTCTCACCTCCCCTCAGTGTGGTGGGCTGGCGGCAGGGCCCGCAGGCTGGCAGTCAGCACCCGCAGCAAAGTGGGGCAGGGCATCCCAACCCCTTCTGCATCACTACTTCACTCCACACCGGCTACACCCAGGGAAGCCAACAGATGCCACAATACAAATCCTGCAAACTCCCCAGAGGCTTCCACCGTCCACCTGAAGCATAAACAGAAAATGAGGGCCAAAAAAAAAACCAACCTAATCTGTGAACACCCTTTTTAGAAGGCAACTTTCCCTTCAGCAGGCCAGTGCTCCAGGAGTCCAGCTGTTGCTCTGTGAGTGAGGCACACAGGTGTTTATTCAGCATGCACCATGACAGCCGTATTGCAGTGTATTGAACACGTGTTGCTGATAACAGGCAGGACCTAATCCAGATAACAGTGTGATCCAGATCTTGCCAAAAGTTCAGAGTTTAACCGCACCCAGATTGATTTTCTGGCATTTGCTCATCTGCTTGTTTCAGTCTCTATGTAAAATTTGTATCTGTTCATGCTGCAACCATACAGGCCTGATAAAGAAAAGAATGCATTTGAAATGACGTGTCAAACAGATAGAAAACTAAAAGCAGCACCTAAAGGGCCCAAATGCTTGCAGGTGATTTAAGAGTATATGAAGACAGTATATCAGAGACTTCGAACATAAGCATACCATGTACCAAAAATGACTCTGAAATGATTGCTGAAAATGCTGGTGTGGTCAAGCAGCAGAGTAAAGAAAGCTATTAATAGTAAAAAGGCATCCCTCCAGAAGTGAAAGCCATGTCCAAACAAGGAAACTAAAGATAAATAAAAGGCAGGAATAAATTATTAGCCTTCACCATAAAGAAAGTTGTCACATGGGTCCCTTTACAGATGAGAGAGGAGCCACCTCTGTGTTCAACATGCTCATAAATTAGCTGGAAAAGAAAGTGAACTATAGGATAAAGATTGCTGATGATAATAATTCAGCACAGTAAAAAGATAAAATGGACTATGAAGAGTTGCAGAAGGAGACTGAGCAGCTGGATGGTAAAATAGGCAGATTAAATTCAATGTTGTTAAAGCATGGTGATGCATATAGGGAAAACCAACCTTAATTAACCATACACACTAATGAGCTCTAAACTAGCTGTGTATCACTAAGGAAAAAAATCCAGACCCATAGTGAATATGTTTTTGGAAACAGCTCTGTGCTCAGTGGTGGTCAGAACAACGAACAGAAGGTTTAGAAAAGATTAGGAAGAGAGAATAAAACAGAAAGCATTCTTTACCAATTTATAAATACATGTCTTAAACCAGGCATGCAGTTCTGATCACCATATCTGAAAATGGATATACAGCAGATACTAGAAGGTAGAGTGAAAAGAGACAAAACAGAAAATGTGAATAAGAAACCTGTTATTCTTCCTTTTTCATAATACAAACACTTAAGGGTATCAGAAGAATTGGTCAGGCAGAAGACGTAAAAGCAAAATAAGAGGAATTATTTTTTTCAGGGGGTACTTAAACAGTGACGCTCAGTAGCATGTCAAGTGTATACTTTGTCTAAAAAACAAAAGGAACACTAAACCATTAAAGAGAAAAATTCAAATGTAATCTTGGGCTCAGGAAGCACATAGCCTGCAGATCACTGGGAGGAAATAACAGGGGAAGGCTGACACTGTATTTGTCCAAAGTGATTTAGCCACTGTCAGAAAGCGCACACACAGCCAGATGGGACCATGTACGGTCAGTATCACTGTTCCTACACTCTACATTTTGAAAAAGTCCACCAAATGGCAGGAACAAATTCACACAAAATGGTAGGAGTCAGCTGCAACCCAGCTTTACCAACGCATAAATAAATTTACCCAGACTCTGCCCAATCTTTATCTGCTTACCCCTGAGATGAATTTGCCAATATTGTTTTCAGGAGGTGGAGTTTGTTGTGAACACCTTACCTGCCATGATTGTTGTGGGTTGGAAATCACACTCTCCTGTTTCCATTTCTGTCTACAACTTGAGTACCAGTAAGTGAAACCCTGAACAAGGGAAATTCAGATATAAAATAACTGCAAGTCTGCCAGGAGCAGGATGTCAAGAAATTCATAAACAATAACTGTTTTCCCTCCTTCATGATTCTCCTTGTTCTTCTACATTCATTTTTCCCCCTCTTTACTCAAAAGGCACATATTAAGCTCTTTCAGAAAACCTAGCTAATTTGAATTTTATTTGCTGAATGAAAGCATTTTCAGGTTGTATGCAGTATGTCCAAAACAAGGCAGTTTCCAAAAAGATGGTGGAAAACTATTACAAGGAAAAAAATGTAACTTTTTTCAAAGCCCAGGAATTTATCCCTTGTCTTCTGCCATCCTGAAGAATATTTCTGAAAGATACTAGGTACTGACAACAGCATAGCATGTTCATGTAACTTGTATAACAGTATTTTTCAATGTCCCTTATAAAGGCAACAGCCTCAGACATTATCACAAGATACAGAGCAGACAGGGAAGAGTTCTTATTCATATACAAATGAAGATACTATATTTCAATAATGAACACAAATTTTAATTTGCTTTTTCAAAAAAAAGATGTAATTTAGCATGTAAGTTTGATATTTTGGATAAGATATTCTGCACAGTTCTATAGGGATGTTGAAATGTGGGTTCAAAAAGCTGCATTGTTGTTCTTAACTTACTTACGAAAAATCGTAAGTCTTAAGATGAAATTTTGAAATAGATCACTTTGCACACTATCTTACAAGGGAGAATAACTTCAAATTAAAGCTTTAATTAGTACTGCATTAAGTAACGTTATTAAGTTATCTTATCTTTTGTGGTTACAATCCTGGAAAGCATAATCTTAATGTAGCTGAGACATCCCAAATTCTATAAATAAAAAATAGAAAGGACACAATTCATTATACTGAAAACCAGGGGAACATTTACTTTAATGCAGTACAGCATGAGCTTTAAATAACATTTATGACGGTTTGTAAAATTTATTACCAAAGTAGTTATTTGCATTAGCAGATTCCTGGATATAATCACTCTCCAGACTTCCGCCCTCCCCATCCCAGGTTTTCAGTAATTTCTGCTGAAATGATTCGTGGTTCTAAAAAGATGTGAACATCAATTATGGACTTTTAAAACTCATTTTCAGATACCCGACGGTGAAAACCATATTAGCCTCATCTCATTCTAGTTACTCATTACATTTTCCTTCTTCCCGGATCTTTGGAATCAATTGGCTGAAACGTACAAAGGAAGTGGGACGTATTTATTTCTTGGGAGTCATAGGAAGAGTCTATAATTATCCGAGTGACTAAGACCTTTTTTCTAAAACAGCCACATTTACTAAGCTTTAATGCATTTCGTGACAGCGCATAATACAGAGCAGTACATTGTTGCTGGAATATAAACTGCAGGTCACAAAAAATGTAGGGTTCCTAGATTAATTGGGACATGGGTATAAAAAAGAAAAAGTCAAAGAAGGATCTAGGTGAGATGAGTTCTAAATACAAGACAATAGCTGGTTTTATGCTGAGAGCACAAAACTGCAGGGAGTATAATATTGTTGACTGAAGGACATCAAATCAGGGTTCAGGGAAGCTTTGCACTAATCCTGTGTTGTAATGACAGCTTAAAAATTTGGTACTTTGATGAGTTCTGAGATTGACTTAAACCTCTTTAATTTGGCTTGCTGGTATTTAATCTTTTAACTTTGCATTCTTAATCAAAACTCAAAGCAGATCTTTAATCTTGTATGTATAAAATGGAAGATTAGAGGACCCTGACCTGCCTCTGGTAGACAGCTGTTTGCTTCCCCTTTTCCTTCTCCTTCTCACAGTAATAGCAAGTGAGACCCATTTCAAACCTGTAGGAAGGTCTTAGGAGAAAAGGGAAAGTACACAAATATTATCTGACAGCGATGAATTGGAACCCCGCTCTCTCTTCAATTGAAGAATTAAAGTCCATCAGACCCTCTGCATGTGTTTCTTTTAAAACATTGTTAATGTGATGGGAAAATAATTCTGTTTTGGCCAGATTCCTCATTGAAGAGGGAGAGCTATATTCAGATTTCCTTCTGCCCTAGAACACCTGAGACCTCTACAGGCTTCAGTGCCTACTCAGGTTTAATAACACACAATATGCAAGACAAGGGCGAGTCAACAAAATGCTTTGTACAAAGCTAGGAATTGTCTTTACTGATAAAAAAATAAATCTGTGAGGATACTTCTACCAAACATGTCTGGTTTTATTGTAAATTCTTTGTGGTAGGGAGAGGTTTTCTTAAACGAAAAATGCGTACAGCAACTCCTTTAAGACAGTTAGGTGCTCTTATATACCAAGAAACCCCTTTAAACCTATTTATTATTTGAAGGAGATCACGGTGGCATTAAGTCAGGGCACCTTAGATGGTCCCAGCTGCAGGGACCTCATGATGGGGACTTACGGGAGCTAACAGAGGACTTTAGCACTTCAGCAGGCATGCAAGGCATCACAAGGTGAGGTAACATCTTCTTTCCTCTTCCCGGGTGTTTCCAGCCATCTGGACCAGCCATGCAACCTCCAGTGTCAGAGCACTTGAAGAGGCAGAGTAAAGACCCTGGACTCAGGTCCTTGGGGCACTGGGCTAGAGGTGTCCCAGGCCACCAGTCTGCTATTCCCTGTGACCAATCTAGTAATTCATCTCACTTTGCCACAGCAAGATGGCCTCACTCCAGGGTTTTATCTCAGATTTGGCATGAGAAGAAGGATCATTATGGTGATTTAATTAGTCCAAAAGCAAGCGCATACCAGGCATTTCTAATTGCAAGAGATCTGGGATAGAAGGGAAAGTCACCTCTCTTCTTTTGTGAACTTCATTTATTCCTTCTAGTCAAGTTCCCTGTCTTGTATAGAAATCTCCACGCATCTGAATTGCCTCACAAAACAGTTGTTGATTTTCACTGCTCATAGCTGAGCTGAAGTCATTTAGTGTCACGAAAATCTTAATCAGCCACGTTAGGAGAAGAACAATCTTGATTTCACCATTCATTTTAAATTCCTTGCACTTTCCATCATAGTTCTGGAAACTTTATTTTACATCATTATTAGTGATGGTTATCCTGGTTTATCTGTTCCTGAATTATTCAAATTACTTAAACAGAGAAGTCTATGGAAAAGTCATTTCCTGAAGTTCAGTAAGAGTTTTGAACTATTTTCAACTTAGTTTGATGCCAGTGAGCTAGAATTAAACTTTTCTTAATCTGGATTGTTTCCTTAAAGAGCACATACGGCTGGATAGAATAGTAAAAATTATCTGGGGTTTTATTTAGAGGGGAGGAGAAGGTCAAAAGGAAAAAGACATTTTCAATACAGACCAGCAAATAAACACAGGAAAAAATTCCTCAGTGAATAAAAAGAACGTTTCCAGTATGGCTTCTGACATTACGGTCTTTAGGCAGTGCATTTGTAAGCATAAATAAATGTTATTCACATAATCCAAGGATTAAGATGAAATCTTCCTCCCTCTCTTGAGGAAGATAGCGCAGAATTAAGCAACTTTTTAGAATCAACCCTGACCAACACAAGTAAGATCTTTCTCCACCACCTTCCCTAATGGAAGTGTGTACAGCTCCACTTAACAATCTCTATATTTAGCAAGAGATCTACTACTGTCACCAAAATTGTAAGATTTCTTTTTTCTTGCAGTGGCTCCTCCCACAACTCTTGGTCTTTGAAAGGAACAAAAAAACCAAGTGTGAACAACAAGGAAGATCTTTAATCCTCGAATTTAATATTGTAATGGAAAAAGAATTCAGCAAAACAGAAGGTGGTTGTTTAGCTTTTTAGAAGTTACAATTGCTGTTTGACTATGTGAGAAATGAAGAAGTTGAAGCGTTCTGTAAATATTTAGAAGTGTTCCCACATCCCTCTTATGATTTCTGGAAGCATTATCAGTGAAGTCAGTAAATCATCATGTGATCACGCAGTCCCAAATAGGACCAAACAACAGGTGCTGTTAAAAGTTTGTTATTTATTAGCTCTTTGGATGCTGTTATTGTTCTACTACTTTTTTTCTTAATTCAGATGAAAAGTATAGCTTGTCATGCCAAATTTTTAGTAACTTTTCTCAGAATCATTATCCTCACACAAAATACAATATTGAAAAAAAAATCAGTGGCTGCACATACACAAATTGATGCAAACACATACAATTTCTGCAGTGTGCTTGAGCAAAACATACGGTCATCTGCAACTTGATGGAGAAAGAAAAAAAGGTGTCAGTCCACCAAGGAACCAGCCTAACATCAGTCACCCTCTTCCTCTCTTCTCAGTCAGAAATAGCAGTCTTTCACCTTCAGCTTTTGAAACAAGGCATTTTCTTGAATTCAAGTTCCACTATTACAAACATATTCAATACTCGTTGATTCTTCCTGGCTGTGGCTGTCATCTACACCACTGGCTCTCTTTCTTGGGAATCTTACTTTACTAAGTAGGTTTCTTTGCAAAAAGGAGGGAGGGAAGAGTGAGAAAACACCTTTGTTCCATTCCCTTTTAACCTCAAACCAAATAAGTCTTTGAATTAGGCTTTAAGTGATATTTACAGTTAGACTAAAGGATTGGCCTCACCCATTTCAAACGACTGCAAGAACTTTCCTTCTCTCTACCTATTTCTTATCTGAAAGCCTACATTAAAATAGATCAAATTATAATAATCTTTTTTTTGTATTTTTGTTTCTTCCTCTAGACATGATGCTGTGCACAGCCAACAGAGGGTAGAAGGAGGAAGTCAAGAACTGAACTATGGGATTGCTCCCCACAGTCTTGCTATGCTCAAATTCAGCAAGTACCTTGTAGATAGGGATGGTGAGAGTCAAACTTAGAGCTTCAGCACAGCTTCTCGGCCCAGCTGACAATCTTTAAGGTATATTAGATGTACGAGCACTGTTTACACTCTCAGGCAGCCTCAAGTACCAAATCAGCCTGTTTATAGGCTTAGTTTACTAATACATAAAAAGGGGCTAATATTTACTGGTTCTGCAACACTGTTGTTAAAATCCATTTGCTAACATTTGAAACACATACAACTAGTAACACTAACCCACTATCCAAAATCACCAACTGGAACAAGACTGCACTTTTTAAGTGTTCAATTCAATGTAGATTTATTTGAAGAATATCTGAGAAATATAAAAGCAGGAGACTTAATCTGCTCTTCACATTTGGTTTTATCCCATTGTCTAACACCCTCAAAATATTTGACACCCACAGTTACTACACTGAATAAAGCTTTAACTAAACAAAATATCTCCCTATGATTTTTCAGATTTTCTTTTGGTCTTTCTAACTATGCCAAAGGCGGCTCTTGATGAACAGTCGCAGGGTGACTAGAAGCTCAACAGACTTCTGATCCACTTACCTCATCCAACTAACATAGATATCTATGGGCTGTCTGGATGTGCCCATCAATTCTACTTGGCCTGACACTGAACTACGGGTGTACTAACTTATCATACCTGTGGACGTACACTTGGATGAAAGCACTGCAGAAGGCACCATCCAGTAGCAACTAAGGCCTCCTTCTAAGCTTACCATCTGGATAGGTAAGAAGTCTGGTATCAAAGCTAGCCTTACAACAGCCTTTAAAATGCAACACCAAAATTGTCCATGTCAAATTATACAACACAAGAAGAACTACTTCCTTTTAGCAATTTGTAGGTTCCCCTAATTTCAACCTTATTTCCTGATTCATTTTTCCTGTATCAAGAATTCTTGTTTCTCCTCACAAACTTGTTTTGATTCTTCTGATTTATTTACTGACTACAGTATGGTTTCCTGCCTATTTGTTTCACCAGTATGATAATTCCCAATTTTGCTTGGTTAGCTACTGGCTTTCTTTTAATACATAAGGGGTATTTTGTTGTCCAGTGCTTTAAAGTGTCTTCTTTTAATCTGAAGTTCCCATTGCCCAAATTAATCTGATTCCTGGAATGAGAAGTCTTCTGAGAAAAAACACCACCAAGCCCTTAAACTATACTACTTACATCCACTTCCAGCCTTCCCTGAGTGAAGCTGGAGAGCTGTCAGAGCTTTCAGTACCATCATTTAGTTATTTTTCCCAATTTTGCTATGTTGACTAGTGACTTTCCACTGCAATGTCTAAAGGGTCCTTTGATGTCCAGTACTATAACAACCCTTCTTTTAATCATGCCTCCACTTCAAGTATAATAGTAAGTGCCATCAGGTATATAAGACATCACATGAGTCTAACAGATAAGACGTATGGGTGATCCACATACCTGAAATGGTACTGAACACCTTTGGTCTTTAGGCAACCAAATCCCTCTGCCAGCATCACTGATGGCAGTACCAAAATCAATCACAATCATCACAGGTACTTTACCTTGGAGTTTACTAGGCATCTAGTCAGATAGGGATATTTCTGTGCAGCAATCAAACTACTTGTTGCAATTACTGTTCCCACAGTGAGCCCCATTCCTTCGAGTTTCTTCACCCCTGGAAGAACACAGAATTTGAAAGCATATCCACACTGAGCTTTTCAAGCTAGCCTTAGTTAATTCAGTATATCTCAACAACAGGAATCCTTGCCAGTTAGTAAGATGCTTCAATTTGTCTTAAAACTCATTTTGCAATGTTGTGACAAAGCCTTGTTATAACCTACATTTTTGCGCCCTCCTGCCAGATCCACTAACATTGCAGCCACGTTACGCTACTTCACCATGAGACAGTTCAAGCCTCAGAGCAGAGCTGAAGGTACTACCTGACTTTACGATTTCCATGCTAGCATCCTTCCATAGAGGAGAGCTGAAAGCCACACATCACGTGCACCAGGGGACCAGATGAGAGGTGACAACAACTCCATGCCATTACAGAGCAGATCTGGCCTCGACAAGCAGAGGTATTTCAAAGATAGCCCGTGAATTTTGGCCACAGTGGCGACTGCTGGCTTCCCTGCTTCAGATTACCTGTGAAGGAGGCAAAGGCTGGGGATGCTGAAGCTGTAGCTCTTGAGCTACACACGCAATTTGCCCTGCCACAGTAGTTTATCCATTTAGATCCCTGACTGCTCAGTGCTAATGTTGAAGACAGTGGGAATAATGGAACATAACACAAACGCGCTTATTTTGATGATCACCATTTAGTAAAAAATAAGGACGTACCATACCTAGTCTAATTTACAGTTTAGGGTTACAGTTGTAAAAATCTGAAATGATTAAGCCATCATTTTAAAAACTGTGTGGGAGGAGTCATGACTAATATTACACCACTTTTTCATGTGTTTTACTTCCTATCTGAATAGCACAAAATAGGTTTTAAAGGGGATAAAAATAGCAGAAGAAAATCAGCAAAAGCACAAGACTTCTCTTAAGTCTTGCACAATATTTTTCTGATTTATAAAAAAAATAAATCATCACATTTTAGTGAACAGGGAGGAGACTATAGTCCTGGATCCTACTAATTCATACACTTGACTGGTGATGCTGCAGGATGATGGTCCTGCAGCACACGCAGGATTAGGATTCTTCTTTTCTATGACTAGTCGCACATTGGGAGGAAGAGAAAGGCAAAAAGAACATTACAAAACCAGCAAGCTTGTGCGAAGCAAGGGGGTTTCCTTCATTCGCTAGCTAACAGCATTGAAGCAAGTTCTGTGATCTAGCTGACTTCTCTCAGTATCCCATCAGTGCTTCTGCACATAAAGGATGTTGTGGTGCCAAGACATCAAACTTATTCCTCAGCATTGCTCAGTCTGACTTGAGATTTAAAGGGAAAGTTAAAACTGCCATTGCTTATGAATAATTTGAATTTTAAAGTATTTTTGCAAGCATTCATAAATGCATCAGCTGGAGTGACTATGCCTCCAGCTGCTGCAACTTGTTTTCTAATGGGAGAACAAAATCCAAGAATTGTTTTTTTAAGATATGAACTTAGCATAGATAGCAACAATGCGTTCAGTGCTAACATGACTATTTTCAAGCGATAGGCCACCTGTAGAAGATGGCTATGAATGAACAATTTCGACAATGCGATGCCTCCTGCAACGTATGTGAGATCATGTTTCTCCCTGAGGTATTTTCCCTGGAAGAATTTGCACATCAAAAAGTTGTAATGCCAAAATGCCAACCCCAAACAGCAGCTGTTGGATCTCTAAGCCTCAGCCTCAAATCGCAGCTCCTTTGGGAAAGAAACCCAAACTCCCAACAATGCACAGCAGCTGGGTTCTTGGCGTAACATTTTTTTTGATTGATAGATTTCCTAAATTTGTGAGCCTGCAAGCAAAATCTCAGCCGTAAGAACATCTCCAAAAGTACTGGAACAACTGCATGGCAAGCGCCTCAGTTACAGCACTGAGCCTTCCTCCCCCCAGTTTATTTTTTCCCCATTAAGAGCTCCACAGGGTAATCCAGTCAACAAAGAATATTTCTGGGATCAGATACCAGATCTTCAGATCAACATAATAGGAAAAGAGTAAAGAAGGATTAATGTGCCATCTTGTTTTATTGCTTGGTTTCATCATTGTTTCAGGCTGTATTTTCAGAGGTTTATAATCCAGTTTTAAATATACTCTCTGGGCTGAAGCATAACCGTTTGATTTTAAGATGAGGCAGAAATAATTTTTGACAGCTCAAATAAAGGATTTTTGTTAAGCTATTTTTGAGATGGGAATTATACACAGGTCATTTTCCATTACTAAGAAAATGCATTTGAAATACTTGGAAATTTCTCATAACTGTAAAGTAATAGGGGAATATATCAGCTTTGAAATAAGGATTTTCTTTTTATGACATCTGTACATTCTTGCTTTTAACATTTGCATTTTAATACATCAAGAACACAGACTTTTCTATGTATTGTTCAAACAAAAAGCTGTTTTCTAGTTTAGCTTGTCATTTTTCAAGCAAATCAATATCCCTAAAAGCACTTTTATTATTGTGTCTATAGGAAGAGTTATATAAAAAGGTAACTATTTTTGGCAATATTACGGCAGAAAATTTTGCCACATACACGTGAACTAACAAGTTTGGGGTTTTTTAAGCTGATGAAGGGAAAAAAGGATATGGGAGAAGTTAGCACAACACGTAACACTGTTAGCATCTGTGTGTTGCTGAGTTTTCAAGTATTTTATCTATATAAGCAATTAAGAACTACACAAAGCTCCAGCCTACCACTGAAACGCTAGCTTGTAACTTCTTCATTCTTTAATATACACTCTTAGGCTTAACCTAGCATACTGACATTGATGTGAAAGATACTACTATACTTTCTCAGTAAAATAATTAAACGTAGGCATTTATTTTATCTCAACTAATTCCTTCTCCTTCCCCCTTTGTGGGCAGTGTTACATAGCATCAACTGAGAGCTGAGTTGATGCTGTGTAAAAGCAAATCTTTTCTTCGAAAGCTTGGTTTGCTGTTTGTTTATCCGAAACACTTAGTATCACCTGGCACCATTTAGCTTGTTTGAAAACAGCACTTTTCTTCAGAGCAGCACCCAGGAAAATAGTCCACCAAAAAGGGGGAAAGAGGGAACAGAATCAACCTCAACTTCGTTTGTGGAAATTACCTCCCAACACTTTGCTGCGCAGTATGCACCAACTGGCAAGATCGTCATTTCTTGACCACAAACTAGGGGTGGCATTAGATCGCGTCTCTTAAAGCAAAGTCGTATGATTTAGAAAATAGTAGCTTGATTTTTAAACCATAACCTATTTCTGTCCCTATTTATATTTAAAAGACCTAATGCTGGCACAGCATTTAAAAACCTCTTCTCTTTTAGAAAATAAATAATGTAAGCTCCTTGGACTAATACAATACTAATACTAGTACATTTAATATTAAAAAGGTGCTAAAATGCTGTTACGCCAGGCCCCAAAGCAAACTTCTATGTACTCTCCAACTTAGGTATATTCACAATGCAGAAAGCCTCGGGAATTATTTCATTAACTATTTTTATTGTTCCCATTTCTGTCTTGAATTCAAGTCCATAAGATATGATACATTTCAAGAATGAAAAGTTATGGGCAGAATGTATGCTTTTGGAATTCAGACCTGAATTCAATATAACAATGTCAGTAATCAGGATGCTGCATTTGCATCACTAATCTGTTGAAATTAATAACATGAGTATTAAACATAATTTGCAGGTTATAAAGCTAGATATTGAAATTTTTCTTCTAAATTATTTTTTAAAAAATAATTTAAATTCACTTTTCCACTAGTTTTGGGGGTTTTTTAAACCAATAAATGTCAATTTAGTTGTTCTCACTTTGAGAAATAGTAATGTGGGCAGTACGCAGTATTATGCTGCCATCTATAGTTTCAAGAAGAAAATAGATTGCACAGTTCAAATTATGAAAGAAGCCACTGGATACTTACTTAGCATTTGTAGAACAAAAGCGATCCTGGCTTCTCAAAGGATGAGTGCTCAAGAGAGATGCACAGACACATTTGTGTGCTCGCATTCTGGCTCAGTGAGCAAGACCTCCGTAAGCCATCCTAGGTTGGACTTAGTCCTAGTTGGCTGCCCTTCTCCCCCCCACCCCAAATAAATAGATCTTTTTGAAGAAAAAGTATCTGTTCACATCATAGGCATAAATAAAAGAAAAAGCAACAGTACATTAGCACTCTCAAAAATCAGGTTTTATTTAACAGTATGAAATAAAAGATCGGGGAATCTGAATTACACATGTAAGACCCTCACTAGCCCTTTTCATGGCAGGTATTAGCAGCTTGGAAGCAAAAAAGTTACAGAAAGAACATCTTCTCATCCCAAATTATTCAGGCATCGAGGTTCTGTTCTCAAAGAGGCTCTTCATGAAATTTTATACTTTTGCAGAAAGCTGCATTTTAAGAAAGTGAAAATTGTGATAAATTTCCATGAAAACAAAATTGGAAACCTGTTTTCCTTTTAAGAAAATAATGGAAAAGTCGTCTTTTGATGTGGAAATCCTGTAAATGACTGACTTCTGTCTTCCAGAATCTGATACTTCCTGGTTTTATTTCCTTTGGTGGTGTTTTGTTTTGTTGTTTCTTTTTTTTTTTTAATTAAAAAACTGAGAGAACAAGCAAAGAAGTTCCTTGTTTAATTTGGTTCCGACTGAAATCCCAAAAGCAGATGACACTTTTCTGATGTCCTCTATAGGCATTACATTACGTTCATTTTGACCTTCTACTTTTGGAACATCATGCCATCACTGAGAAGTCAATTTTTCATTAGCAAAAAATTTGCAAGTTACAAGAAGTTTTAAATTACTACTAGAACCTATAAAAACTTGTTGATCGTTTTCATCTGTATCCTCATTTTTTTATACATCTATATACATACAGAAAGCTGGAAGCTCTTCGCTGGCTGTAGCACTCAGAAAAAGCTTCTCCCCAGCTGACAGGGGAAGAAACCACTGCATGCACACAAGAGTTTTATCTGGTAACTGCAGTTAAAGACCACCTACAAGCAAATATTCAGCTTCCAGTGAACTTTATATAACCTCAAGGCTTCCTAGAGAATATTGACCATGGAATGTGGTTTTTCTCTGCTTGACGTTGCCAGAATGAAGTGTTGTACGAGCTGCCCCGCTCCTCAGTTTCCTCTCAAATGCAGAGCCACACGCAGCCGGGAAAATGATGACACATCCATTAACTCCTATGTGGATGTCACAGCTTAAAGAACACTCCAGGTACTCCATGATGTGGGCCAATCCAGCTGACCAGCATTTCTAATGAGTTCAGGGAATTTACTATTTTTCTTTTATATATATATATATATATACACACACACACACATATATTTACTGCTCAGTACATTAGCTGGTAATAACATCTTTAAGTGAGGCCATAATGGCAATACATTATAGAATAAGTAAACCTAATATTTAGACAATATAATCCACCACCAAACAGATTTATGTTCATAGTCTAGAGCTGTTTTTACCCTCCTGCAGCCACGCTATCCCTGCTCATAGCCCAGAATGCCTATCTAATGAAGTGTTTTGTAGGTAGCAAGTCAAAACACTGTCCTAAAACTCAAATGAGATTATAGTTTATCTTGTACTTTGCAAATCCTGTTATTGGGTTATCTCACATCCCTTAAGCAAAATCTCTTTGGAATAGGGACAATTTGGATGCATGCCTACAATACCTAGCATATAAGAAACTTTTTTTTTTTTTTAAATATCCTTAGAAAGCTACACTGTATTCTGAATGAGATTATAAATATTTTTTCTTCTACTTTTCTTCAAAACAGTGGAGAAGGGATAGAAAAGTAAAAAAATACCTTCTCTACTCTAAATTAGAAAAAAAATTGGGTTCTATCATGTGCTCCTGAAAAGATCTACCCTGAATCTTTCCTGGCTCAACAAGAAAATAAGCACTTTTCATTCTTCATTTTTAAACCTACAACATGGCAAAACATTTCCCAGCAAACGCCATTACCTGCACCTTCACACACCAGCTCGTTCCCAACAGAAATGTTTGTTTAAACATCCTGTTCATTTCTAAAGCTTCAATTTCTGAGGTGAACACCGCTTTCCCTGCCCCATCCCAGTTATCTAAAGGTGGGGAAAAAAATGGCTGCTAGTGTCCACAATCTGTCAGGTTAATATTTGCAATTCAAAAAGATTTAAAATAATAATAAAAAAGCTTAAGTGCAGTGTATACAAATTTAAGAGGCCCGGAGAGCATAACACATGCTTAAATAGGCTTTTACAATATTCATATTCATGAAGTCTCTCTTATTCAAACCTCTGCTAACAGCTCATTTTCCCGTCTCTTTTTCCTTCAGTTCTGTCCATAAAAATTCAGCTGGCAGTAAGTCTTAATGTACCAATATTAAAATTCTCCTTTATACATGCTAGTGAATTGCAGCTGTGTGCTTCTCGGGCTCATTCTTTTGAAGAACAAAAACAAAACAAAGAAGAAATCAATATGCAAACAATAGAATATCGAACAGGCATAAGGGTCCAGCCTGTCCAGCTTCTATTTCAGTGCCAAAAAGGGACGTCATTCCCTTTGCTCTGTAAAGGTCAACTGTTTTGTTTATGCTCAAACCTTTGTCAGAAGTTTGTTCAAAAACTGCTTCAGTTAAAGCAGGTGCTCTTACCTTCTCTTCAGCTTTTGGAGAAATTTTGCTATTTCCCTTGAAACAAATTTCACTTAGCTCCATCATGCTCAGATGAAAACCCAGAGCTCACATAAAGGGTGCCAATTATCGGCAGTTCCTCATTTCTTACTTCCTAAAAAAGACCCAGAGGCAGAACTAATTGTACAGTACTGATCTCTCGCATACGTACCTTTTAGCTTTCATTGCCATTGCTTCTTGCTGCATATTAAGAGGAGTTTTGAATGTATCACAGACTCTTGCATCGAGATTTTAAGTTTCCTCAAAGAGGAACCACACTAACAGTCTTGTGCAAGCTCACATCTTGCTTCTTAATGTCAAGAAATGCACAACACACTAACTAAATCCAAGTGACCCTGAATTCCAAGGACAAAACTGCCCTGGAGAAAGAGATACAGTTTTTACTGCCTTATCAATCGTAAGTAGCAAGTTGAACCTTACAATTTATCACCTTGCTTTCCAGCATTTCCCCCCAAAAAGACTGTTTTAACTTTTAATGAAGGGTCGGCTGGTGGGATTGAGAAATTTCAGACTTGAAAGCGTCAAATGCACAGGTTACAAAAACCTTTAAATGAAGTAAGACTTCTAATGAAAAGCTTTCTGAACAAGGTAAAATGCAATACTGAAGGGCTAGATCCAGTATTAGAGTTTACTGTTTAGGAGGTACAGAGGGAGATCAGGACAAACAGTTTCTCAAAGCATCATTTTTCTGCAATCCTTCTGATTACTTAACAGTACCCAACAGATCTACAAAGATATTTCTTGAGAAGCTTAATAAACTTATGTATCATTACAACTTCCCCATGATAAACCTCAGTCTCATTCACTGATCTATACTATGCATGTAATATTCACCTCCACGTTTTTTCTAGACCCAACAAACCCACAATATCCCATTAATCAGCCATTGACCTCTTCTCTCCATTAAAATAATTTTTTCTTTTAAATTTTAAAAATAAGTATCAAAGTTCCCCAGAAAAGAAAACCCACTCAAACAGAACAGTACACAAAAAAGTCAAACTTATGGGAAATTTATTCCAACTAAGTAATATTTGCTACTGTGTGTATTATTCAGGAACTTATAAACTATATAGACTACTTCGCTACTGTTTTCAGAAGTGCTTTAGTAGTACTACATAAGTGAATAATGCACCAGTAAAGACTTTCACTGCAAAAGATTTGTACAAAAAAGAAAAGCCTTTGTAGAAAGGATAGTGGTTTTTATTGTAGTCTTAGAAAATATTGAATTATGAAAGATACAAAATCAACTGTTGCAACTATCTGTTTATTTTACAATCTGTATGCCATCATACTCTTATGGCTTTAAGATAGTCTGTCCAAAGTATTTTAAAACATGCTTTAACAAAGTATTTTACAATTTCAAAATTGAGTATTTCTTTACTGAAAAAAACAACCAAACTCCAAAACATTTACCTGAGAATTCTGTATTATAAAATTGTCATTCATTCTTAACTTTTGCAAGTTGATGATATAGGCTATAGAAGTCAACATGCAACTTGTAGGTCTACCATATTAAATAAATATTTTAAAAATTATTTAGATGCAGCTGGTTAGGCAAAAACCTACCCTCAAACTTCATCAAGTTCATCATATGTTTAAAAACATGACATGAATTTTATCAAATGTCAATGACAGCCATGATTTCTGCCCTGGAAGCCCTGCACCGTTTGCTGGGTGGAATTCAGACCCTGGCTGATCACCAGACTGCAGCAGTGGAGCACAACTCTTTGGTGGATGTTCCGGCCTCTGAACTTGGTACTGACCTTGTTTTCCAACATCCATAGCCAAGTGTGTTGGGGGTTTGGGCCACTGGATATGTTTAAGTTCCCAGCCAGTCATTCTCTACATATGTGCTCCACCCCTTTATAACAAACATTTAACCCAAGGAATTCCATTTCAGAGTATGTGTACTATTAGGACAATGCTTTAATGTCATTATCCACGTCATTTCAGAGTATCACCAGTCTTAAAAGTGATAATATGTGTGGACAGTAGAGAGGTTTGGGGCTTTGTTTCATTTGTTGTTGCTTGTTGGTTTGCTTTTTAAATAAAATGGAGACATAGGAGCAAAACGCTGCCCAGGGTGGCAGCACAGGAGGGAGGCAGGATTAAATTAACCAGGCATATACAGATGCTGGCAAAAAAAAAAAAAACAAAACAAAAAAACCCAGAGACCTTCATGAGTAATACATATACAGGACCAACATATATAAATGATAGTGATTTAAAAGAATTTCAATTCAATTATCTGAAAATATATCCGAAGCAGTAGAACTCTCATGATGTCTGCCATATAGTATTTATTTCTGAATTTCAATTACTGCAAGCACTGTGATTTATACAAGCTATGCTCCATTAACATAAATTTTCCCCTTAAAAAAGTAATGATATATGATGAAAATCCAAGGATATCACTGAGATTTGAATCAACTTTCAATCCCATAAGTGAGGTAGTGTAGTCACTTGTATTACGTGCTGGTTATGAGAAGTACTGTTGAAATCTGTCAAATTTTTAGTTTTTGTTTTAAATAAGTGGCTTAATAGTCTTAATATATTTATTAATGCTATGTTACCTATAAGGGGGCTGGGGGGGGGGGGGGGGGGGGAAGAGCCTTGCCAAGAACAAGTTTTGTCTCACTGCAAGATAAAACTGCAAAGCAGTATTTACAATAGTCCTTCGCTTAGTTGCTGCCTACTGTACATGCACACAAAGACACGAAAAGCTAATATACATTCTGAGGTAGGAAATGAAGAATTCCACTGGCTTGTACAAGATTCTTCATGTTTTGTAAACCAGCAAAAGTTTTCTGTGGTGAGGTTCAATACTTAGTTCTGGCGTGAGAATAACATCTAAATAACAAAGCATCATTGGTATACAATATGCATCTACTACCATGTAAAAATCTAAAAAATTGGGATTATTTTTAGTAGCTGAATTTCTCCTTCACAAAGTAAATAAAGGAAATTCTTCCAGCTCATTTCCTTATTGTACTTTCTGTATGTTTATACTTATAAGACAAGCCATTGAAAACATACTACAGGTTTAGCCATAAAAGTATCCTGAAGACTAAAATTCTGAAATAGATCTGTACTGGTCCCAGTGATCAGAGAGCAAATACATTTGTAGATTACTTTAGGCAATTAGGCACTGAAGTCGAAGAATTTGGTGCCTGAATACCTTAAAAAAAAATCTGTCCTTAAACTTTCACAATACTTTGATTCCAACTTATCACAAACAGCAATGAGCTTGAAGGTGCTAATACGTAAGTCACAATATAGCAATGAATTTCAACAAGCATATGGGATTCAGATGCCAGAGGATGCAATGGACACTAATCAAAGAATTGCATCAGTTTCAACCTTCTGCCTTTCCCAGTATTTTGTTATTCCTCCCACAAAATTTAGAGAAGAGAGCAGTATGCTGCAGCACCTCCGCTGTTCCAGTTGTCTTAACTATGTACTGGAGAGCTAAGACAAAAGCATATATTCAATAAAAGCTGGCTCTGATACAGGGACGGGAACAGCAGGAAGTAATGAGCTGTTCCAGAGTGCACTTGCCAGAATCTCCTCATATTGTCATGTTATCCTAACCCATCTACAAAATAAACATTTACAGAGTATATGCTTCACAAGGTTTGTCTACCAGGAAAAAAGAAATCTTAAAGAGATAAGAATTCCAGGTATAGAAGTCATTGCGCATAAACACCAGTTAGGAGGCTTTTCTTGAGATGCAGAGTGGCGTTATGTACTGTGGCATAAATCAGAGTGAAGGCTGCTCTATACCTGAATGAAAGCTTCCTCACAAATAAACATCTGTGCACAGAGTTCATACTTTCCAACAACTTTCTGACCTCTCCTTGGCATCACCACACAGAAAAAGCTCCAAGGCTGACATATACGAATTACACTCCAGAACTACACAGAGGAAACCCAAAGCTTGCCAAGTAATATAATGACCATGTAATTGTCAATGTAGTTTCAAAAGATAAAGTTTCATCTTTTCTTTCACTTATTAAGTTACTTTACAATAATGCTCAATCTCACTTTTAGTTGCAATGTTGAGAGGCTGGCAATAGGAAGAGAATAGATTCACTCATCTGTAGTGCATTTGTCAGTCATTTGCTGACAGAAGTCTGTGATACCACCGCTCTGTCCACACTGTTCCACAAGCGAAGTTTTCTCCAATGTTCTTACAGAAACTGGATGCAGTTCTTGTACTTGATCATATGTTGCATCACACACACTTTTCACACATGGATAACAAGAACTCTGCTCATTTGTAGATGTAACACCTGAAGGACCATCTGCTAATTCTATACACACTGGCATCGCAAGCTCACTATCAGATGGAGCTGTTCGTTCTCTCTCCGGGAATAAAAATGAAAGCGGACAATCTGAAGAAGAGTATTTTGAAAGTATTTGTATTTGCTCATGACTCAAAGCTGCTTCCTTACACACCTGCTGGCAAAGTCCAGTCAGATTCTGCTTTGTCTCACCCAGAGTTGACAAAATGTGGTTTCTTTCCTTCAGCAAGTTCTCCTTCTCATTTTGCTGCAAAAAGAAAAATAGCTTTTTAGTCTACATTTTAAAACAAAAACTATGGTTTATGTTCCTATCAAAGCTAAAACAAGACTGTAAATAATCTGGTCTGCTGAAACAGAAGTAATCTGGCAATAAGAAGGCAAACAGCAACACAATCAAATGCCTATCAAAAGGACAATCGTAACCTCCCTTGAAGCATCATCAACTCAGCTATTTGAAGTAATTTTGCAGACATACAACTTTTTCAAAACTCATGCTGGCAGCCAGGAGAGTAATTTGTAGTTATTAAATAAACGAAACCTGGCTTCACTTACTATAAATATTCCTGAAACACAAATTCTACAGGCTAACACATTTAAACCATTACCACTGGGTCAACAAAACATTAAGCAGAGCAGTCTTCATAGAGGTTTATATTTTAAAAGTTACATGTTGAAAACCAGACATCACATTTTCACTATTGATACTACTCTGCTAGATGAAAATAAATTCAATTCTCAAAAAGCACCAAGTCCGCTGTAGAACAAACAGTGGAGTTATGAAGAGTTTCTAAAGTAAATAGAAAATATAGGAAAGTTAAAGAAATAAAACATGCTAAAATTGTAAACAAAATATTTTCTCTGGAAATGCAGCAATCCGGTTTGTTTCAAAGCACTGACAAGAACACTAGAAGTTAAGGAATTTAAAGTAGCGTGACAGGACAGTCAGATTAGTGAACTGGAGAGACAAGAACAGAGGTGCCACTAGGTAGGTAACCTACTATTGGAACAGAATACCGGCTGAATGCTTGCATTTCATTTACACAGCTAACATGCTTAAGAGTGGCAGATACCTCTCAGACATTAAATAAAACTGTCCTTGCTCTGAAGAGCTTACAATCTAGCTACATAAAGCACAAGGATTTTCCAAACACAGGGCAGCAAAAGGGGTGGCAATTCACTAATGAATATCAAATAGAAAAAAGAACCATTCATTAAAAATTAGCTTTTTTTTGGCTTTTACTTCAATATCAT
The DNA here is from genome assembly GCA_020745775.1 of Theristicus caerulescens. Taxonomy (NCBI): domain Eukaryota; kingdom Metazoa; phylum Chordata; class Aves; order Pelecaniformes; family Threskiornithidae; genus Theristicus; species Theristicus caerulescens. Next base: position 29,211,946 of record CM036559.1, on the reverse strand, counting down.
GAATTTTTCTGAGACTTCCGATACAACTTTCTGAAAATGAAAGGACATTAATAACTGAGGGCTCCAATGATGGAAACAAGCAACATCTGGAATAAAGAAAAATGAGGAAACAGCAAAGGAGGACAGGAAACAAGCAAGACCATAATGAAGCAGTTGAAAGAAAGGGACAAAAAAACCCAAAACCAAACGTGCCACACATTTTGAGTTCTATAAGTAATTAATCAAAAGAAGAGGCAGAGTTTTGAAGACATAGGAAGCTTTAAATAGTTTTTAAAAAATAAATTTTAATCACAGGGACTGTGTGTTATCACTATTCACTCTTAGAAAGTTTAATTATTTTCAGTCCTCCTCACATCCCCTTTTGCAGGAGAAACTCATACTGCAACCTCTACAACTTCTTTTTGAAAGAACTGACTAACTTTAAGTGGCATTTTGCAAGAGAAGCAGTTATTGTCAGTCCTTTTTGCCTAAAATGATTAGAAAGAGTGCTTTGCTAATAAACTGCTACTTGTCAGCATACTGGGAGCAGCTATTATCAGATCGCCTAATCTGAAATCACTTTATGGACATTTAGGGTGTGTAGAGGCACTCAGCTGTGTATTATGGACTGATGAAGTTATCTGTACTGCTGTTTAACACAAACTTCAACATTCAGAAATTGTTATTCCAGTGCAAGTTCCCCGCTCCCATCTGAAGCTGTTGACAGATTAATACATTTAAATATTATTGTTTTATTTTAGCAGCATTATACTAATACTGCAAAGTAATGCCAGCTAGTTTTGAGGTCATAATAATCATCAAACTGAGAGGTCTTTTAATTCTTCTGGTGAAGAATCTATTTAGTTCGCGCACTTTCTCTCCCTGCTATAGTATATATAACTATCTCAATTACATTTCTTGGATCACAGTTTATAGTATGTCACTCACTGACACATCCTCCTCCTGAGCTACAGAATCTTCATGGAAGTAGGGCTTCTTGAGGCCAGTTGTGCTTTACTCTGCTCCCCCTCACAAGTACCCTCATTTTAAAGCTTTGAAGTGCGAAAGTACAAGGAATGTGAATATACACGGTGCTCTGAAAGCACTGTTTCTAACAGGCCAACATCTCCTTGAATGGCCTACATGTATTCTCAAATATGTAACATTAGTGAACAACAAAAACATATAGGCTCACCTGAAAGATCAATAAGCAAAGACTGTATGGGGGTCAAAAATGACATCATCAGTACAGAAGATCAAGAGAAATGACCAAACTTATTCTCCCAGATAACATTTAGATTCAGTACCGAACAGCATTTTTCTTCAATATAAGTAGAGCTTAATGTAAGACTTTCAATTTTACAGAATCACTTGGATGGGGAAGTACCTCAGGTGGTCTGTAGTCCAATCTCCTGCTCAAAACAAAGTCAGCTCTGGGTGAGATCAGGCTGCTCTGGGCTTTGCTCAGTCATGTCACGAAAACCTCCAAGGACAGAGCATGCACAGCCTCTCTGGGTAACCTGCTCCATTGCCTGCCTGTCCCCACTGGAAAAAAGTGTTTCCGTATATCCAGTTGAAAGACCTCATTTTAATTTGTGACAACATCTCATGTTCTCCTGCTGTGAAATACTACCCTCTGGGAAGCCGAAGATCTTCCGCTCCCAATGGCTACGTGATCTTGAGGACTTCCCCACAGATATGGGCAGGTGGGTATTACGTCTCCCCACAGCCATCCTGTCTCCAAGCAGAAGCCTTGTTTCCTCTGCCTGTCACTGCAGGAGAAGTACTCCAGGCCTGACCATCCCGGTGGCCTTCTCCTAACCTTGCTCCAGTTTGTCAATGTACTTCTGGCACTGGGAGGGGTCAAAACTGGGCAAAAGATTCAGTCTTACATGTGCTAAGTATAGGAGTACAATCACTGCCCTCAGACCACTGGCTGTGCTCCTGTTAATATAGCCCAGGACCCTGATGGCCTTTTTTTCAGCCTGGACATGCTGCTGACCCATGCTCAGCTTGCTGTCTGCCCAGACCCCCAAGGTCCTTTTCAGCAAAGCTACTCCACAGCCAGTCGGTCTGCAGCCTCTACTCATGCAGGGGGTTACTCTGTTCCAGATATAGGACTTTCCCAAGAAACACACCACAAATCTTTTAATCTGAGAGAACAAAAACCTGATAAGCAGCAACAAATAGAAATTAATACAAGACAGCATGCTGCACATACCGGAAGCCAGGATGAGGAATTTAACCAAACAATATTTCCTAACAGGATATAGTAGAGAGTATTATTTACTAGTCAAGAGTTTTCAAACTGTAGCTATACCATATTACCCTCTCTCAAAGCCACATTACAGAGGATACCATGAGAAGATCAATGACTAACAGGTCTGAGACACATGACTGACCCAGAGAAGTAGGAACGAGGCAGGCGTCATCATGCATGAAGCAACCTTGATGTACCACACAATGCCTTTCACAGATGTCTCTTTTCTTCCACCCATCTGGAAAGTATGCCTAGACAGATCTTAAAGTTTCTGTATTTGTGCACAGCTTACACAAGTTCGATGGTGCATAACATCAGTGGCTGTCAGACATGCTCAAAAGCTCCAAACAAGGTCTTCTCAGCAAGTTCTGAAGACGCTTACTTGCACAGTTGGAAAAAATAAGCAACTGGAACATGTTTGTGCCTAGAGCTTGATTCATAACTCAGGCCTCACCACACAGTTCTCAACACTCATTGTCTAGACCTTGCACAGTGATATCTGCCAAAGAGCAGACATTCAGTCTGTTCTAGCACAAGGCCACAGAAGAAAGGATATTACACTATGATTATCAGTCACTTAGCCAACTGCAGGTCTAATCTTGCAGATGAATCTCTAATTTTCCCCCCACCAAGTGTTGCACAACATTGACAAAGTTACATAACAAACAGAAATGACAATATGACAACAAAAACAGGCAGAAAGTTCTGAACTGTCAGAAATGCAACTTCTCTCTTTAGTCAGAATAATATAACTGCTATTAACACGATCACCTGATTTCCCGCCCTCCCAGAGTGTCTTCTTCATTCAGCACACTGAATGACTTGCTCTGCCAGCTCATCAGGGCCGCACGGCACTGCAGGCCTTCCTTCAAAGTCTATCTCCTTTGTTGAAGAAGCAGAAGTGCATGTAGTGAAGATGATGGACCGCTTCAGGAAAATAAGTTGCTAGCCCATGGCACTTTGCTCTAATTTTATTTTCCTTTTCACTCTTATGTCATAAGGAGAAAGGTGCAACATGACTGCATATGTTCCTAGCTAATGCAGATATGAAATTCACATACCTAAACACAAAGTCTAAAATGTTCCATAAACAAGAATTGAGTACAGTAACCCTGAACAACTGAACTATTTAGTGCACATGGTACGATCAACTATGAAACTGAGATGAGAGGGTCAGAAACAAAGACCAGAAAAAAGCCACTCACACTTATTTTCTTGCCAGCAGAACTTCAGATTATCCACATTTCTCTTAAGTTACGTATTTATCTTTTTACTGCCTTTTAAGAAGGAGAAATTATATTAACAGATGGTTGCACAGAAATCCGGATGCATTAATTCTTCAGCTACAATCTTGACGCAACTGCTAAAAAGGCAAGCAGCTTCCTGAGTTCTGCTATATCTTCCGCCTTTCTGCAAGGGTCTCATTTTTAAGATTCAAGACTCAGGAAACAGTTCACCAGCCCATGTTGATATGGTACAAGAACAATACTTACACAACTAACAATTGCATAACTGTAAACTTGATCATGAGCAATACCATGAGCTGAAGAACAAAAGCACAAAGAAAGAAAGGGGAAAGAGGTAGAAAACAAAGTAAGAGTGGGATGATGGTTTGGGAGTCATTCTGTAAAATTAAGCTCAATGCTGATGGGCTTCAGAAACACCATTCACCAAAAATTATGCTGTGATGCACTTTTACTTGAATGGAAACAAGTCCACGGAAGGAAAAATGTGTGTACTTTAGAGTGAAGCACAGAAAATCTAGAACTGCTATCAAGAAGTCATCTAAGCCTGATAAGTTTCCTAAGCTTGAGTGGAAAAAGTAGAAAGCCACCTCGCTCTCAAACTACTGCCAGGTGTCAAGTCTTTCTCTAAACGTCTTGACTGAAGTCAAAAGTAATGAATATTTATACATACCAGTTTTTCAATTTCAGATTCAAGATTTTGTATGCAGTCAAGTTTTCTCTTACGACATCGTTGTGCTGCAATTCTATTTTTACTTCGTCTTCGGATATCATGAATACAGTCCAATTGTTCAGGAGTTAATTTGTGCATTTTCAGAAATGACTGGAAGTCATTTCTGGAAAGTGAGATAATCCTTTGGGCATTAAATGGCAGTTTTACCTAAAATGTAAGATACAGTTGTAAATCAAAGGTGAAACTGATATACACAAACACCAACAGGCCAATTCAAGTTTTTATTTTAAGCATTTTTTACCACAAATCCCATCTTTCTTCCTGAATCTCAGAGACAAAAGCAAGCTAATGTAGCCTCAGGTGAGGTGGACAAAACCCAGGGATTTCAACTACATGAGTTCAAGCATGGGAGAGATAACTGAGTACTTTGCATATTTACACTAGATGCTCAAAAGCATATCCAGAGTAGGATGAAATCTGTGTGTGCAGCAAATAATTATGTGATGCACTCTAGGAAAATAAGTTATGGTGAGATGGTGTTCAAAATAGGTGTCAAGAATCACTAATACAGTCTAAAGTTTCCCCTAAGCTGCTATTAAGATTGCATCCTGCATACATTTTTATACCTATAGTTTTCTGCAGGAAAAGTTCATCTGAAACAGGCATTTACTTAAAATAGATAAGTTACAATATTTGTCTTGTAATTCTTAATGCTGGAGGAGAGAACCAAGCTCTTGCTCCTGTCTGTACACCTGAGCTACAGAAGCAGGAGCATCTGAAACATACATAGATCACAAAGTCCTGATGAATACTGAAAAATATCTTTACCTTTACGAAATAATTGCCACATTGTATGAAGTATCCAACTAGAGACACTTTGCTTTAATCCTTACATTTGAGTATATTCAGTAGCAGAATATGTTACCTTGCTGTGGTCAAAGATAGGTAGTTTAAAAAGCAAACAGAAAAACCCTTTCTGTGTTTGGCTACCACTGGTGACAAACAGGCAAAAAAAAGGACAGAGTACTGCCCTCAGCAATGATGCCATCTACTTCCTTGTACTGTAAAGATGAGGAATGTATTTAGCCAATTCTGGCCTTTTGTTTGGCCTGCCAACTTTCTGCATTGATGGTAGCTTCGGCTTATTTTAATTCTCAGAAAGGCTCTGCATCTTGAAAAGAAAAATAACTAGTGCTTTAAAGACAACTGAATTTTCATGACATTAAATGATCCATCATACACAGCATCACACTGCAATTCTACAATTCTAAGAAATCCTTCTAGGTATATAGTAAAATCTTTTGAGGTTAGACTTCTTATTTATGGCATCTGCCTAAAACACTACCAAAGCAATGACATAAAGGAAAGAAGTGCCAAATAACTTCTGCAGCTGGGAGGAACAAGTATAACCTCAGTTTTAGACAAGGAGATACTATTAAAGCAGTCTTAAATACACAGCTACTGAAGCCAGCTTGAAAACTTAATTTTCATTTCACAGTAAATCTGAAGTATCATTTCTCTCCCGCCTTCTCCCTACAACTCAGAATAAAGCCAAAGAAAACTGTTAAGTTTCTATAAAACAAAGATTCCAAGAAGTTTGGAGTTTTCTTAAGTTTAACTGAGGTAGAAAAAAAAAAAAAATTCTAAAAAAGAACCCCCATGCCTTGGTTTAAGACTCACAACCTTTTCTGATAAAGTTGTTCCAGAAAAATACCTGAAGAGATCTAATACCTAAGCATCTACCACTTCAATATCCCACGAAAAAAATACTTTGTACGTCTCCCTGAATTAACAGTGATCTTCCACAGAAACCTTTGGATGGTTATTTAAAGTTTCATTTCCCAGATTTTTAAAACATCAACCACTCCCCACCCCCAAGAAATTCAGAATTAGGTTTCTGAATAGGGCCTTAAGAGACAGGGAAGCAAAGGATACACCAGGATGTTCTTACCTCACATTCTTGTTCTCTTGCTGAGCAGGATTCACTGTCTCCCTCGGTGTCAGTTTCTGAATCCTCTCCCAAACTTATCACATAATTATAGGGACACTGTTCTTGTTGCTGTCCCTGAACATAATCTCCACTGCTTATTTCAGAGCTGTTGGAACATCCTTCAGTACTAAGGTTGCTTATAAAGGGGCAGTTGACAGAATTCAATGTTGTAAAAGTTCGTTGAGAGCAAGGTTCAGGGCTTTCACTGATCCTGATACCCAGCCACGGACACTCTGGCTTTTTCCCCGAATATACTGGCTCCAAGCACTCTTTTGGAACTGCAGGTGGTAAATGTATTTGACAGGCTTCTGTGCTGTAAATATCACTCCAGAACCCTTTTGCTAGATGTTCTGCTACCTCTCTCTCCACACTGCTTCGATCACCAGCTGATGTAATGTTAGTGGCTTCCCTAGTGCACAAATCAACCTTTGAAGGTGCATCATCTGGATTTTCCATTTTGTCATTCTCAACTCCAGTACCTGATACAGTTTTTTCAGCTAAGACTGTGTTGTTTTGCATACTACTGAAATTCAAGTTACCATATTGCTCACAAGTATGTAAAAAAGACACAGAATTGAGTCCATGAGGTGCAGCAGAGTTTTGGGGGAAAGCAGCAAGATCCATTTTCTCCACAGGACACGGCACATTCTGAGTCACAGAATCTCTCTTTGACGCTTCCTTTTTCTCAATGCTTTCCTCCCCTTCTTCCATTTTTACCTGAGTCTCTTCACATTTTGAGACCAGCTGCATAGGTACACACTCCTGAGCTTTTTGCATGCCATCATTATCAGGTATTTCCTTCTCAAGGAAAGTTGCAATTGGTGGCACCTGAATGTCTTTAATACTGGAACTGGACTCTGAAGTATGAACTTTGTCATTTCCAAAAGCTTTCTGGAATTTCCTATACTTCGGGCACTGGGAAGATAAGCTGGAAACACTACCCCTTTCTGAATGTACAGGATCACATGTTTGATTGGCATTATCTTGGAGAGCAGGTGATGATTTAGCATTTTCTTCATCTTTACAGAGCTTTGTGTCAGGAGTTTGAATATATTCCTTTTCTAAAAGTTCTTCTGCTTCATCATCTATTTCTAGATCTCCATCATCCACATTGCCAATTTTAGGGTTCGTCTTCTGACAGCGCTGTGTACAACACTTCTTCCTAGGACATTCCTGCTGATCCGATTTAAAGTCCAAAAATTTGAATTTGAGAAACTGAAAGCAAGATTCTTCAATGTTGTGTACACCCAAAAATTCAGCACATTTGCAAACTTCAGACACATTGTCTTTATTTAAAATAAGTTTAGCTGTGTATGCAAAGTGAAGCAAAGGACTAAATCCTTTAAGTGTTACCTATTAAAAAAAAATAAAAAGAAAGAAAAAGATGTATGGCCAATATGGGTTTAAATAGAGAAACACACAGAACTCAAATTTCCCTGTGAAGAAACAAAGCCAGCAGGACAGAACACAAGACAAAAGCAGATTTGTTCCACAGAGAAAACCTGGCCACACTCATTCTGAAACAAATCTTCCAATACAATTTTATCCTGTACATTTTGTGGCGATTATCTTCTTCACTGTGATCAATCTCTTAATAAAATGTTCTGACAATACAGTAGTGACAAGTGAAAAATATTGCTGCACGCTGAAACCCAATAACTGCATTCCAACTTTACAAAGAGACCTTTCAAACCCAAGTTGTACATTAATTACTCTAGAATAAGATCAAAATGGTGCCGGTATTTAGTTGTTCCTTTAAAGAACAATTACTGTTATTTGCACAGTCTTATGCATCATTGATATAAAAAGGTTTGAAAAACTGGAATTTGACTACATGATTATTTATTACTACAGCCACCTAACTCCTTTCTTCCTCCCACAGATGAAAAGAATTATACCAAAAAAACCCTGTATACTAAAACCAATTATTCTCATTTTAAAGCCACTTTGGAGTAGGTAGTTTTAATTGAATATTTCAATCATTATCATCTCAGGTTTTGCCACACAACAGTTGCCTAACAGGGAATCCAGAGATAAACAAAAAACTGTATCTTTACAAACGGAACAAGATCATCTTCTACGCATGAAAAAACTACTAAGGAATCAGGCAGAAAGCTGTAAACAGATGACCGTATTACAAATTACATGACACTTCCTTTAGCCTTTCGCTGCAAGTGAAGGATAAAGCTGTATGTCCATCATTACTACTCAAACTCAAGCCCACATTCTGCTCCCCTACTTTATTGAAATGAACAGGACTTTATGTTCAATAAAGTGCTATATTAATGCATTAACTATACTGAATTCTTCTGCCAGCAAGATAATTAACTATACATGCAATTTAATTTAGGAATCAGTTGAGGGTTTATTTTGTTTGGTTTTTTAGTGGTTGTTTGGTGTTTTTTTTTTTAAAGAATGCATAAACAACACATGAAAGGAAGTTGAAGAGATCCGCACAGAGGCAGTTCAGCAAAATTGTCTGTAAACTCTTATGACCCATCTAACGAATTCTTAAAATAGCATTTGAAATATGCTCTGGAGAGAAGACTACTGATTACGAAATCACATTAATTTATCCTTACTAATGTGGGGAAGGGGAGTGTAAAAGTTTATCCATAAGCTGGCAAGAAGTCTTCAACTTAGTATAGTCAATAAATTATTAAAGTGGGTTTACAAACAAGTGACATTCATACATGAAACTGAACAAAACAAATACAATGGTATTTCAGAACTGTATGTTCTTTCTCTATAAGGTAGAAGCACTTATTGCTAAAAACTGGAAGGATCAAGAGGGGAAAAAACACTGTACTCCTTTCACTTTCTCTTACATATTTCTAGCTGGCTATCCTCAAACAAGATAGGACGCTAGAAAGACTCTTGGTCTGACTGACCTAGAAAAGCAACTCTTACAGTAGCCGTTTATTTAATTTGTATTTGGGCTGGAAGTCTAACTCAGAGTAAAAACATTGGTAGAAAACAACACAGAACCTACACCAAGATGTCAATAGTTAGTCTTTATAATATAATATATATGAAGTATATACCAAAAATATTTTGGTATCTCAGATTGTGGACTGGTGTCTTTCATTTTAAACTTTGGATGATTAAAAAGGTTACGAAGAATAAAAAAATCACATGTCAAACCATGTGATCAGTGTATGCCTCTCTCTTAAATATGCAGCTTCATAAACTGACTCATTTCAAAATATTTAGCAGTTCCCAGAAGAGAAGTTCAAGTTGCTGAGTCTTAAAACGTTTTTACCAAGTAAGTGATCAGATCAAATGATTAAAAGATGAGATTCACTGTTAGTATTTTTTGCTTGTTGCTTCAGCAGATTCAGTTCTTACATCAGTAACACTAAATTACATTAAGAGTACTCTTAAGTCTACATTGTAGTAAATATCACGATTATTATGCTCCTCCATTTTCTTTCCAAACTCCAGTCCTTTCTAACTCAGGTTTATTTCATGGGTTCATTGGAACACTGTTGCTTTGCATCAGAGACTATGCTTCCCCCCTCCAACTTTGATGTACATTTCTTATTCTTCCAATATCCTATTTTTTCCATCATCCCAAAGCATCTCTCTTCAACATCAGAAGTCTTACATGTCTCTAATTTCCCTCTTTTATTCCAAATCATGGCTTTGTGTCCCCCAGCATCCTACTTCCCTTCCACACCAGCTCCCATCATTACTTTTGTTTTAATCTGAGAGACACTCAGGCTATCAGCATAGGGAGCATAGGGAAGCCACTAGGGAAAAAAAGTATAAGAAGAAATGAACACAGAGACACAGTAAGAAGGTTGAGTAACAGTGACATAGTGGTATTATGCTGTAACGTAATTTTGTAACAAATTCATTGATCAATCAATAATAGCAAAGACCACTGAAGCTCTTTAAAGAGAACACTTAATCCCTTTTAGTTTCCTGTTTTCTATAAAATCAGAAAGGTTCTCATAACAGAGAATCCTTGTGCTTATCTCAGTATGTTACAAAGCCAGTGAGGTAGCTACTATATTCAAGTACAGGCTTTCTGAATACATCATCTCTGCATTAACACTCAACTCATTCTTGAGCATGAACAAGTTTATAATGTAATCTCCAATGTCACTATAAATATTCATTGATGCACACCTTTCCTCCAACTTTAATGATTCTAGTTGAGTTGCCAACAATTTGCATGTTATTTCGCACCCTCAAAGCTGATTATCATGAACTACCTCCCAGAAAGCCATTGATTATTTAACAATCAACTCTTCAGAGTACTGCTACCATTGGGCACAATCAGAGAACTTGGAGGCTCTTCACTTTTCATCTACAAGCACAGCATTTCATATAAAAATCCAGTCACTTGCTTGCCTCATTCCTCTTATAACTTAATTAAATACCAGCTGGAATCTTTGAATGTCTTGGACGCTCCAGATATATAATAACTAATTTTCTTTCCTACGGATGTCACATTCTGGCTCATTCCCACTGAATGCCTTGAAATTCAATCTGATTTAAGAACATGTATTTTAGAGGTAAAAAAAGAAAGCAATTGCAATACATTTTCTCAGTCTTAAAAGTAATAAAACACAGTAGGAAAAAAAAAAAATCAAGCTGCTAACAATCAGTGTGTAAAAAGGATGGGGAACTGAGCAGAAGAAAATTGTTAACAACAGTAAGCAGCAAGCAAGGAATATAAGCATGGTTGTATTACTCAAACATATGAAACCAAATCTTAATGACACTGATTTAAAGGTATTACCATTTTAAGCCTTAATTTGTTTATTTATTACTCCAAAAGTATTCTCTTTTCATATAGGAGGACTAGTTCTGCAATACCACTTTACCATTTAAGGCCTGTTTTTTGACGAACTTACATGCTTTGGATCAGGCACACAATTTTAAAAGAGTATATACTTAATTGGAAATAACTCCCCTATACATTCCCCAAGACAGCATTCACTTATCTTCAGCCTGTGATATACACTCTGATCTGTCTAGCCTTTACTTCAACCAATGGCAGCTTTACAACTTAGAAGTTCCTTCCCTCAGTTCTTAGCTCTCTTACCTTAACTTCTCAGTTAAGCACCAGCCTACTGTAAAACAGAATTGAACAAAACAGATTAGAAGCACTGGCAGGTAAAATACAGAAGGGAGTGACACTCACCTCTTCCGGTAAAGTGATGATAAGATCAGCATCCACCTGGCCCACAATTCTTGAAAGGAAGTAACTGCTGCAAGCTGCAAGCACAGCTTTGTGAGCCCGAAATCGCTGATCTTCCACTAAAATAGTAACATCACAAAGAATATCTTGCTTTCTCTGGTCATCAAGACTGAGAAGTACATTGGTACTGTGTACTGAAGATTCATATGCAAAAACCACACTATTCTTCTCACTTAGAGACATTCTGTATCACAAATGGTAGTGTAAGTCTCAGTGGAAAGCATGCTTCTATTCTTCAAACCTGGAGGAAGAAAAAATGAGTTGTACACGTGAAAGTCATATCCAACAGCAACTTACTGATACTAAAACAGAATAAGCAAACTGTTAAACATGCATTGCCTGATCTAATTCTTTTTAAGACTAAGATTAATACTCAATGTTTCATACATATTAATACATAAATACAGGCTTATGAGCATTTGAAGTACCCAAACCTTAATACGTACATCTTAAAATATTGCTTTAGTAGTTTCATAGACCAAAAAAGGGAACAATTTTTCATGTGACTTCAGTGATAAAGAACAGATTTTTCCTCAGCAAGTGATTAGGAGTCATTAACTTTACCATTACACCTAAAAATTATTGAAGCTTTCATTTTTAGTTATCAGTATATTCTGACTTCAACACTATGAAAAAGTAAAGAGAAATAAAAAAACAGATGCATTAAGCCAAATTTCACCAAAATACTACTACATAAGCTACTTCTGCTTACCGATTCACCCAGTACAGACTAAAATATTTGTGTTCTATCTTCTTTCAAAAGTAGTTTGCCTGCTAAACCAATCAGGCATTGGTAAAATACTCTCATTTTCTCTCTAGTAGGTTGATGTTTTGTTTTTAAAGCAGATTAGTTCTCCTATTTTCTACCTGCCTTAATTCTCTAATGCAGCCTTTTTTCCCCCCTCTCCTGGTCATCACTATTTGAATTGTCATGCTTGTTAAAATTTTGTTCCTATTCCATCACTATGATTCAGATCACCTGGCAATGGAATCCCTTTTGTGACAGGGCATCAAAGTTCTGAAATAACAGTATTTATTGGATAATAAACAACAATAAAAGTTATATGATATTTAAAACTTTGAAATAAACATATATTGCTGTCCAGAAGCTATTCCTCAACTCCTAGTATTTGCAAAAAAAAAAAAAAAAAAAAAAAAAAAAAAAGAAAGAGCTAGGAAGAAGTCAGCCCTCCTAGAGAGTGCAAAGTTTAACAGCATTTCCAAGTCTGATCTTTACACTGTATTTCTAAACTCCTATCTTCTTTGGATTGAGCCTTTCTTCCAGTTAAAAAAGAAAAAAGAAAAAAAGCCTAATAAGAAGTGTCCTTGCATCTAAAGCTCGATGAAGAAACCAAGTAACCAGATTTGGAACTGTCCTGCAAGGAAAATATGATATTACTAGGAGAAGTGTTACCTTAACAAACCAAGCATTTAGATGACACTGGACTATTCTACCCAAGAGTTACTGTAACTGAACACAGTTGCTGAGACACACTTCAGCTGACACAGGACTACCCAATCATTATATTGCTCAACAGAGGTTGTTATGATATGCCAGCTCCCAACAACAATAAAACTGTAGCCAATGCAAATCTTCAGTTTTCAAATATGGGAAACTTTCACAACATGGGGAGGGAGGAGGGCATGGCCATTTTTAAACACAGTGGGGAAAAAAACCAACCACCCTGCCAGCTATACTCCTGGTTACTCACTACTGAAGTTATTTTTGTGGCATACAGGCATTCTTAGTGATCTTTTGAACAGCAAGAGAAAAAGATTCACATTTCCAGTGGCAGTAGTAGCACAGTGCCAGCCTGGACTCAGGTAAAGTGCTGAGCATCAATCAGTATTATCTGTCCTTCCCACTCCCTCATGGAACAGTGTATGCTCAACTTCACAGTCAACTTTACCAACAAAATGTACAGGTCATAACTTTGCAAAAACAGAGAAAGTCAGTCTGTTTTGGGGCATCTGCTTAAACAGAGAAGATTTTGTTTTGTGAAAATAAAAGTTCTGAGGGGGAAAAAAAAGTTACACAAATCAGAGTTTTCCCACTAAGCAACAGCTATACCATGTGCTGTTAACCCTAAAGGGCTTATTTTTGGAAGTAAAAAAAACAGTTTAAACATTTTCATATACCTTATGACAAGAGTACAGAGGTTTGTTTACTTAAGAAATATTTAATTTCCAATCAGTTTAAATGAGAATTATGAAGTAATTCCCTATGAAACAGTTATTCATTAAATTTTATTCTTATAATAGCTTACGAGAATTAAGCAGTGCAATATAAATCATGTATTCCTAAATTGTTTGCTCTATATCCTCAACTTACCATATTCCTCAAATATTACAGCACACGCAGTTTAACAAAGAATGACTCCATATTTGTTACCAGAAGCTCTAAAAAAAAAAAAAAAAAAAAAAAAAAAAATCATCCAAAAGGAACAGAGGACAAAATAGAAGACTAAATCCAGGGTGGTGGGGAGCGCAGGGAAGTATTAAAGATAAGGACATATTTTGGGGTGAACACCGAGGCAAAAATCATGAGGGAGACTATAGTTATAGACAGGCCTTTAAAGGTTCTTTTTTCTTTCTTCTTTTGAAGTCCCAAGTTCTCCCAACCCTCAGATAGACAACCCATGTATCATATATGCTGCTTGTCAGTTTTCCCTTATACACTAATCAGTTCCAATACCCAATTCAGCTCACTACACTTTCACAGCATGGAAGGCTAAAAGGAACAGTAGTGCGTGTATCTCTCTGTGTGTATGTGCGCATGCATGTGTATATATATATATAAATATATATATATATGCGCAGAGGACACTCAACCCTCCTTTTCACTTGATCTCCACAAGGCACCCAACATGCTTTCAAAACAGTGTGCAGCCTACTTGAAGCACAGAGAGTGAGCTTCCAATGTTGTTGCTGCCAGAAAAAATTAGGTTTCAACATTGAAACACTACCTTCTGTTTCTTGAGAAGTGAAAATAAATATTCAATCTGACAGAATGTTGTACTTACTAATGTGGAGATTTCATCACCCAAGTTACATCCCCACTATTTTTGAACAGGATGCAATTTTTTTTGAGGTATCCAAAATATAAAATACAGCATTTCATTAAGCATTTCAAAATTTAAAAGAACCTTTAGAAAAAAACAACCAAACAAAAAAACCACCACACACACCACACTCAAACACTAGATTTCTCTCAGTCTTCTTTGTAAATCTAATTACTGCCATACATGATAAAGAGAGAAATCAAAAGGAAAAGAACCAGAAGACTGAAAATGCTGGTGAAAATAAAAAGCATCAAACAGGAAAGGGAAAATGTAACCACTGTAAAAAGCTGTAACACTTTAGAGAAGTACTAACAGAGGTCACACTTGTGAATGTCTTAATTCTGTTTTCCAGTTGTGTAATAAAGGCATGGTACCACATTTATGATAGTATTTGTCATGACAGCCAACTAGATTTTCCACAGCAGCGTGTAAGTACAAAATACACTTGTCCATAAGTAGATTTGTTATATACATATCCACAACAACAAGACTTACTGTCATACCAAAGAGAAAAAGAACATCTCTTCTGTAAATTGTTTAATTTTTCTTATACTTTAATATTCTCCTGAAGCACTCAGAAATTCTTAAAATTAATTTCATTTATGGACGGACAAAGAGGGGAAAAGGTGTGAAGTGGAGAAAACAATTCAATGGTGCTTTCTAAAGAAGCTTTATAACTTACAAGCTCATGTTGCAACTGTCCTACAAGGACAGACCCTTCTGGGCTTTCTTCCTCCCAGTGCAGGTGTCCATTTTACATAATTTAATTTTCTACAAATATTATCTATCAGATTCCCCCTCCCCCCCCGACAATTCAAATGAAAACAGCAACAAGTTACTAAAAAGAAGGAAAATGGACACTACAAACAATGATAACACAAGTTATTTTTTCTTGGAAACCAGACTAAAACTCCTATTCTACCATGCTATTTTTACTTCAAAATTAACACTTAAGTAAGGAAAACTAAAAGCAGCCACAGATAACTTGTGAAAGTATTCCAAAAGTCAGCAGATGACTGTATATTTAAATCACTGTTCACTAAGTCAGTGTCAAAAACCAACCGCGTGACTGAATGCAAAAGATGCTAAGAAACAAAAATATGCAAGAATATTCTTTAAGATATGTGATACAGCAGTTGCCATCAAAAAAAAGAAGAGTCCAAAAAGATCTTCCAAAACTTAAAATAGTCCTTACAATGCAGGTTGAAAGGATTAAAGAAGAAACAACATGAAAACTCACTAACCACAAATCCTCAGTTAGTGGAAGAAAACTAGTACTGTCAGTACAAGACCATCCCTCAAATTCCTCTCACCTGAAACTCTGCACACCTAATAACTTCATAGTCTCGGGGGAGGGCAGGGAGAAGGGAGAGAATGCATATAAACACACATGCTACTATAAAAACTACATAAAGGAACACTTGCAGCTGAATGAATCAAGTTCTGCTTTGAAAACAAAAATGCTATTATGAAGTTTCCATTCTTTATCGGACAGTGATTTTGAGATTAAAAAAATGTTTTGCGTAACAGCAAAAATATTTTCTCCTAAATACTGGCTATAAAACTTTATTCTGCTTTATCAAAGTGAAGTAACTCCAATTTTTTTTTTCTCTCTACTGGCATATGATTCAACAGGAAAACTATGCCTAGCAGGTACCTGTAAAATTACCACATCTTCAGTAAATGTAGAAATCTCTACTTTTAATTGACTAGATATATACATATTTATTTTCAAAGAACATATAAAATACATATTAATGAAAATTAGCACTGCAACAACATTTACAAAAGGAATATACATTTGTTTAAGTATACAGCGTAGAGATCAGAGCAAGATGCCTATCGAGACTCATTGGCAAATACAGATTTCATCCAAGACTCATTTTTGTGATGCATTTAAAGTTATTCATTAGCTTATATTATTAACATGGAGGTAATTGCGAAGTATACTAAGTGTAAGTACTTTAAAATTAGACTGTGGGTTTCCTCATCTGATTGCTTACAATTGGTAGCAATTACTGCTCTTTAACTCCTAGTTGACCGCAGAATAAAATCAGTTAGTTAAATGATCCTCTACTTTCTTCCCCCACAATCTCTGCTTTAAAGAGTCACTTGGTGCAGATCTTTAGATAAACCATAAAGTCTCCCCATTTGATACTTAAAAAAAAAAGTATATATTCCAAAGATAATAATCATTATGGCTGAGACCAGGTAAAGCTATAAGGAACTGTTGTTGCTAAGTTACAGAAGGAAAATAATAATAGATAACATTACCTTGGAATAGATAGCATAAGAGTAGGTACGTATTACCAGGATAAAACTCATAATAGTGTGATGTATTTCTCATCCACACACATATAAATTTGGCACAAGGTACGTTAACTTTCATGCTTAGCAGCACCACCACCACATGTGAAAGTCTGCACTCAATATCCTGTGGTCAACAAAAGTGTTATGTGAGAGGTGAAGGAAGCTTTGAAGCATCAAGTTGTCACTGAAGGTGACAAAAGCATGCACAGAAACCAGCTTACCTCCATATATTTACAATAGGGCAAAAGAACTGCTTGACGTTTAAGTGTGTGTCTGAAAATTCAGACAATTACACAGTCCTGGAAAGAGTTTTGTATTGCATTTCACAAGACAGATATATATACTTTTGAATAATACATGTAAATATAGAAATAATGTATTATATAAATAATACATAAGTTTTTACATAATATATATATGCATATATATTAAAATAATAATAATAAAACCAGTAAATGCCTTTTACAATAGGTCTTCCTAGCAAACCACTCCTAAAAGTTAGGATTTGACACAGTACCACTTTCTCAAGTATTTAATGCTGATGAGTTATTTTCCCCATTATGCAAAGGACAGCAAAACACACAGTGTATGTTTACTGGCATAGAACACTCAATATGAGCATTTGCCTTTTTTTTGTGTTGTTGAGCCCAAACTTCACAATTTACCATAATGATTAAGTCCTTTGTGATTGCAAAAAGCTGGTAAAAAACAGAAGTCCCATTCAAAGGGGAAAGTTATAAGGCTAACCAGAGGCAATAGCAATAAGACGCAGATGTTAAGCCAACATTCAAAACCATAGAACAATAAAGCAACTGTACTACCCATCAGCTCACTGCAAATATTAACATCAGCAGCAATTATCCCAAATCATTGCCACTTATCCAGACGCCCACTGGACAACTACCAAAAAATTCCAGCTTTTCTGTAGATAATTTCTAAAATGAACACTCTGTCCAAAATATTTTATTAGTAACGAGTGCCAAACATACAGGATCATAAAAATCAACGAAACTGACTAAATAAATAAAATATACTATTATTCAATGCAGTGAATTAATAGTAAGAACTTCTTTAGACTTTAAATGAAGATTTAAACAGAGTATCTTGCATTTTGCATCAATGTTAGACACCCCCCCAAAATGCCATATAGTTTACAACTGAGCTTTTCAGTAACTTGGAAAAACAGCTAGGTAACACCAATTCTATATGCTTATAGCTCGTTTATGTATACTTGCATTATTCTTTCTGAACAAAGAAGACAAAAATAACAGCTGGAGGTGTCTCTGCCTGCCTATGACAGCTGCCAGGAACTTTACCACAGAATAACTTAGAACAACAATAAGACAGCTAACACAAAGAGGTAAATTCAGTGTCCTTTAGTTTATACTCAAACACCACAAAACCTGAAAAGGGTGAGATTTCAACATAAAAAGGGGTATGCTTTACAGCTAAAGAGAGTGTTTTGAACGCCAGACCAGCTGACACTGGAAAGATCCACTGGCGGCATTAGAAGAAAATTCACAACTAGAAAGAATCAATGAGTCACAGAAATGAGCTCCATAGGCTCTGAGACTCTTTAAGGCAAACAGCCAAAGAATACTAAAATGGCCCTTAAAACTGAGATGCAGGTTTGAGAGTGCAAATCATTGTCGTTTCTGCTTCTATTTACATTATGATACACCTATGATCTGTGTACATGTTTACCAAAACACTTTTGGAACATTCTGAGTTTGAGTGTTTCAAGTGTCCTTAAAAATACTAAATCAGAGCACAGAAATCCATGGAAATCAATAATGGTCACGCCTTTACTACTTAGAAGGCTTGCATGTTTCAGGAAAGACATAGCTGATTTGCCAAACTTACAATCTAAACTCTTGGGGATAAATCTAAGGACGTGGAAAAGAAAATCCAGCATCTAATGGTCACCAAGATACAATGGGAACCCACAGGCATTTAGATCCAATCGAGTCTATCATTCAAACCTAATGATTGTCTGTGAAAGACTCACTGTCAAATTAAACACATGTACATTGTTACCATCCCCTGCAATACACTTAACAATAAACCAGCATAAATTGACCTGTGGTTCTTCTGTCTTAAGCTCTACTAAGACAGCAATGGTACTAGCAAGAGCCAAGCAAAAATACATGAGCTACAAGAGTTACATCCTTTCAAGTCAGTGCTTTCTTTTAAAGAGCAACAGCCTCTTACGTATTTTCCATCAGTCAATAAATCCATTTCAGATATTCCTAAAAAGAAGAGCTAACCTTTTATTCCTAGACTCAGATATCAATATGTGGCTTTACTGTCACAATGAACTCAGTCTACACATATGGGGATTTTTTTTCTGACCTTCAGCTACCATAAATTTCCTGTAAATGATCCAGCCCAAAAGTTACCCAATATACTAGAAAAGTAAACAAAACCCTGTTCCTTAGTCTTTACTTACTTACTGAACAACCATCCGCTAATACCACACTGGCTATCAATCCTCTGTAGTAATCACAGTAATTCTCACCTGTACACAGGTAAAGTTCTTGAAATAAGAGAAAGCACAGAGTGAAGCTCCCCTTCAGTAGCTGCAGAACCCAGACGGGACACCTTTGCTGTCACTGCTGTCAGAGCTGGTTGAACTTGGACATCCAGATGCAATTGCAGTTGTGATCACCATCATGATTAAACTAGCAAGATTATTTTATCACCTAGCAGACAACAAAGGTCTGCTCAGCTATCACCATGCTTGTAAGATATCTGTACTCTTAAAACACTTTAAATTCCTGAACAGTTGGAAAAAAGACATTGTAGACCCCCAAAAAAAAGCTTGGAAAAAAACAAACTCTGGGTGCTATTCCTGACTCCTACACTGATCTACCGAGTAACTTTCAGCAGGTCACTTATCTCCCTCAGTTCCCTTATGGTGGACATTTACATTTACTTTATCCTATTTAAAACAAACAAACAAACAAACAAAATCTGTCATCCACAGATGCCAAGTACAAGGGGAAAACTATCATTTACTACTGCTAAAATAAGACAGTTTGGATAAGAGACAGTTCATTCAAAATACACTGCAAAGGCTTTTTTCTGAAGTTTTATATCTATGTCCTTGCCCCCAGCTACCTCTCCTTTTAAGGAAATAAAGTTATGTTACCGATGAATGCCTACAGCAGTTAATAGCTGCTGATTCATGTTATGCTGACAAGGAATGAACAAGCATTTTAGTGTTCGTGTTTATTGCTTCTCCATCTTTAGTTCAAAAAGACTTTAAAAGAAAAAAAGTTATTTAAAACAGGCAAAAAGTAAGCTTTGCTTCATAAGAACAATGCTTTCTCCTCTAAAAAAAAGTATGTCTCATCTTCGGATGATTAGCACATTGATAATTAAAATTCTAAATTGTATTCTTTATTAATCTAAACACCTGGATGATATTCTTCATAGCTTAATTACATAAATGAGCTTTTCAAAAATTACTAGGTTGTATTTCTGGAACATAATTCTTACCACAGCTTTTGGACTCCTGTCAAGTCACAAGTGAGAATTAAAAAGAATCACGGGAAGTCTGGCAAGTTTTAAGTCTGCACTGGGAGTCTTAATTTGTTTTCCAGATTTTAAGCCTGAATATTTACTTTTTTAATATTTGCAAGCTATATGAGAATTCGGCAGGGGGAGGATTGACACCGTGTAATCACTGAAATTTTCCACGGAGCAGAGCTTTGAAGAGTTTCCCTCAGAAGATGATATAAAGCAGTCCATACCAAAGCCAGAAAAAAATGTTACTACTTTGCAGTTTAACATTATTTTACACAACACTAATTGTTTACTTTTTGGATCAGGGATAAAAATCATATTGTGGGATTTGGTTTGTTTCAGTGCTAAAAAAATGAAATAGGACTGAGTTCAGAGACTCCTTTGCAGCAAAATCTCACCACTTATAATCCTTCAGTTCCGCTGGTATTTAAGCGGAGTTACTCTGGGAAGATAACAACAACACACAAACTTCCTAAAGGCATGGTTCAACTAAAGGAAAAAAAAAAATCAAAACACCCAACAATAAAAAACACCACAAACACAATACCCCCAAAATACCAGTAGAAACTGTGGTTTTTTTTTTTTTTAAATAAGAACTAGGTTAGACAATATTAATCTACAATATGGGGTAAACTGGCATAATGTAAAGCGTGCACAACTAACATCTACTGTCAACTCTTGCCTTTACTTAAAGGACAAATACCTTTGCATTTACAGCTACATATTCTACTCCTTGCCACAATTAAACAAAGCACATGAATTATTTTAATGACTGTCAGAATACATTCACAAGTATGTATGTCAAAATATTTATAGTGAATACTAAATTAACCATCTGTGGTTCTAATGTATCTTACTCTAACGTAGAGGACACAAGAACCTGAAAGAGCTGAGAAGCAAATATATTGGCAAGTCAAAGAAAACACTTTTTGGAAATTATCTTCCTAATCTTGTTTCTGGTATTAGCTTTTTAAGTCTGATTTGTTTCCACAACTGTTCTTCACAGTATGTGAAACTGAAAGAAAATTCTACAGATATTTTAGACAGAAAGAACTTCAGAAGCATTTTTATGAAAACAGAAAAGCATAGGTTCATCAGAATTGGCAATATTTATACAATAAGGAAAAAAAAGATGCAGAAGACCAGACTTCAAGTGATAATACTAGTAAAGACCTCCACCAAAGCACAAAAAACTGTGTTTCAGTTTTCCCATCAGGAAACTGTAGATCATTTCCTCTCTGACATATGATGTTAAAAGACACGGCCTTACTAGCTGAGATGTAATAAGTGTTTTTAAGACAGAAAATACTGACCTTAAAAGAAGTGTAAACAGGGATAGCAAACGCTATCTATTTACTTATCAAAGTATTAGTCAATGGGCCAAGACTGAAATCCAAACAAACACCTACAAACATTATTTTCACAGTTCAAATGAAGTCATTCACAAACAAATTAGCTCAACGTTATTCTAACTGAATATTCTTTAAGATGCAGACTCTCATTTAAAGGTATTTTGCTGGACTGATACCCTAGGCTACCTCTTCCACTCTCCAATGTATGTCTAATGATTAAACTCAATTTATTTGTATTTCACCAATGCTTCTAAAGTCAATTTGCCCTTCATAGCACACTTCCCCCTCCTTTCTAAAGCTTCAGTAGCTGACCAGTCAGTTGAGCTTTACTCTGTGAGCTAACTCGCATTTATACAAAATACTAAGGTTTCCCTTTGTATTACTCAACAAGAACAAAACTTCCCTCCAGCCTGAAAAAGACCTTAACTGAAAAATACAGCATACTGCTGGAGATGGAGTTACTTTTGTGATACAGCCTATGATTTGTTACAGCAAAGCGAGCCTTTCTATTACTTTTTTTTCCCCCCTCCACACCACTAACCTCTGAACTGAAGGTGGGGGGTAGGGAAAGCTGCAGGTGGGTCCTCATACATTATCCCCACTGTTGTCATACTAGGCTGAATTCATACAACTTAACGGTTGTTTCAGCAGTTATTTTTTGCCCACTTAAGGTTTTGTTCCCAGCCACATTTGCATCAGCTAACATGTTACCTATGGTTTAACTAAGGATTGCATATAAACAGGACTGACGCTATAAATACCACAAAGGGTTTTTTCTACCCCTAAAACCTTCCCCATGAAACTTTCAGTGGTCGAATTCTAAGGGACAACTAAAATGCCAGCACTCAGACACAAACATGAATCTTTTGACTGACCTACCACTCCTGCCCCTCACACCAGCATGCCCAGTGCAGGGAGAAAGACATCTCTACAATTAAAAGGAAATCCATGAACAATCTGTATGAACACCTCATCTTATAAAACTGGGAAGGTGGTGGTGAGGGGGTGTTGTCGGAATGACATGACAAGGAGACTTGTTGAGCTATGTTTCCCTAAAACACAGGGCAAAGTTATGTGGGACTCGGGCAACTCACGTACAAAATCATCTCTATTCTATGCCCAATGACAGTGTCACCTAATCCAAATGATCAGGTAAAGAGTATGTTTTTTAATACTAGACAATTCATATATTAACATGAAATTATTACTGCTTCTTAGCATAAGGCTTTTAGAACCTATTAAAAGCAAATAAATACTTAGCACACCAAGATCTTCCACACTTTTGAGTGTAAAACACTCCAAAATACAGTAGATGGAAGTTAAACCTCCACTTTAGTATTTTGGTTAGAATCAGGAGTGTGCTAATGAAGCAAACTTCCCGAACACCTCACTTACTGTGCTTTCATTCACTTCACAAGATGGACCTGGACAACAAAAGTAGGTTGGTTTTAGACTAAATTAAACTGGAAAATGTACTTTGAAAGTACATCTAAAGTCAAAATACTAAGGGATTCAGTAGTTAGCTTGAAGGAAGCCCTTCTGAAAAGCACACAATGTGGATATTCTGCTTTCAGCGACAACTGTTTCTCTGCAAATCTGCTACTTTTGGGCCTCACTACTTGCTAACATACACACAGATTTACTCACATGTGTTAGGACATCCAAGAGTAACTATGCCATTTAAGTCACCTTTAAAGTTAAACTCATAAGCCACGAAATAAAATTTGGAATATCTTAGTTGCTTTAATTTGGACTCACCATGTTTGACAGGAATACACTCTTTCCTTTTCTCTTCAATCTGGCACAATATGCGAGATTAAAGAACTGACTCTCTTACTAGAGTGTTCAGAGTGCTGTGTAACCTTAATTTACAGTGCTTCTGGATTGCAATTATTCCATTACTGCAGTCAAATATGTTTTTCACACACTGAAAGTGCCTTCCTGAAGTGCCTCAGATTAACATCTGTCAAAAGTTACTGCATGATGAAACTGTATATACAGTTATCTTCACTCTACCTTTACTGCTCGAACATTTGCTTTTTCCTTTTTTAGTTCAACAAACATTTAGAAGGCCCAGCTGTATATGAATTTGGGATTACTGTTATATTGCCATACTAAAATGGAGAATGTAAATATAATTCGACAGAAAAGCAGGTGACGATTCTTTTATAATTACTACATTTTCAGCATGCCCCCAAGCATGCCAAGTATCTCACTGTACAGAACAAGGCAGACAGGATTTAGATCTCGTTGTTTACAGTCTAAAATAAACCTTCCCCAGCTCCCACAGAGGGTAACAAACACTAAACACACCAGCTGCACGTTTCACCCAGGCAAAGCGGGGTTACCGCCGGATTTCCAGCGGGGCTGAGCTGCCTCTTTCGCACAGGGCCAAGGACCGCGGCGTGGGAAGAGTCACGCCTCTGTCACCGGAGCGCACGGGCACCCGCGAAAACCGGGGACGAGACGCTGAGTAACGACACAGGCCCCGGGGGGAGCAGGGGGCAATACCTGCAGCACGGCACCGAGGAGGGTGAGCCGGCCGCCGCCCGGAGCCCAGCGCGGACAGGGGGCCTCCGCCACCGCCCTGCGCCGGCCTGGCGCCCCCGCGGGACCCCGCCGCCCTCGCAGCCCTCGCCCGGGGTCCGACAGCGCCCGCCCCCGCCGCGGCGGGACGGGCCACTACACGGCCGCAGAGCGCGGGGGGAAGGAGGGGGCCGGCGGACTCACACCGCCCCTGCGGACGCGCCCCAGCCCCCTCCAGCCCCCCCCCCGCCGGAATGGTGCTGCCCCCACCCCACCGCCGCCCCTTCAGCCCCGCGGGCACCGGGCGGGCGGGCGCGCGCGCCCTCTCGCTCGCTCCCGACGGCGGCCGGTTCGGCCTGGCTCACCTCAATGCCTGCCGCCGCCGCTCGCCCGCGGGCCGGAGGGCAGCGCCGCCGCCGCCTCGCCCCCTTCCTCCTGCCGCTCCCCCCGGGCTCGGCTGCTCCGGGCACAGGCTGCGGCCCGACTGCGGCGCGAGCGGTCAGGTGACTCCCAACAACATTACCCGCCCGCCGCGCCTGCCCCCCCGCCCCCTTCCCCTCGCGCACACACCCCGCCCGCTGATTGGACGCGGCGCTCCCCGCCGACGCGCAGCCGCCCACACCGCTGCGCAGGGCGCGTGCGCGCCGCCGCCGCCGCCGCCGGGCGGCCGCTCCACGGGGCACCGGTGGGCCCTGCCGCCCGCCTCCGGCACCGCCGGCAGCCTCCCCGCCCGCCGGGGCCGCTGGCTGGGGCGCTGGGCGGGCCCTTCGCCACCTCCCTGAGGGGAAGGGGCTCCGTGGGCGGGAAGCCGTAGGTGCCCGCCGAGGGCAGCCGTTGCTGGCCCCGCAGCCAGGCGGTCGTCGCCTCCTGTGTTGTCTGAGGGGGGACGTGACGGGGCGGGCGGGCTTCTTGTGTTTTGCTGGTGTAAAACTCTTATTCTTTAGAAATGCAGTGCAAGGCCTGTGCTGAGAAGTGCCACCGATTAACAGGCTTGACCAGTAACGTGATCAGTGACACTTTTGTGCCAGGAAATGTTAAACTCGCGTTTTGTAAAGGTACCATCACGAGGGAGCTTTTGCTGGTATAACTTAGTGACCTGCTGAGCTTATGTCGTGTGGTCTAAAATGCTTTCTGGAAGCTCAAGCTGTGTTGATGTGAGGGTGACTTGCTGGAAGTGTCCTGCTGACAGACCTCATCCTTGTCTGGGTCTGGTTTGTCAACCAGCTATCAAGCTCCGTGCCGTGCTATGTAAGAGGAGATAAGACGTCAAGTAAGGCAAAAAAAATACTGCGGAGCAAGTTGTGGTGAAGAGATAGCCTTCAGCTAGCAACAGACACACCAGTGCTAGAATTGGAAACGGGGTGCTGTTACTGTTGAGCTAGTATCCCTATTGAAAGGTAGAGTAGGATGCCAAGTGCTATGGGTATATAGCTTGCATACTGTTTTCAGGTCCTGACAAGTACTTGTGTGTGATGCCATCTACATGTACAAATTCAGTCTCAGATAGCTGAGAAGATGTCTTAGAAACTGCTGCTGTGTGTTATCCTGTCCAGGACCAGAGAATTTTCAGTTCTTGTAGGCTCTGGTGGATAATTCGTCTCCCCCGAAGCAACTCAAGAGTAGCAGTAAGGTCTTTCCCTCTGCTAAAAATAGCCAGAGGGCAGCTTGTTCTCCCCAGTATCATCTTGAAGGCAATGCAAAGGGAAACTGATTGAAAGATGGAGAAAACATCTCCTCTTCTGTGTATTAAAAGGGAAAATAGTCTCTGTTGGCCAGATCAGAGGGCGGTAAACTCCATGTACCTGTTTATTCAAGGACACCGCTGAAGGCAGCCTCTTTCCAGAAGCTGCATATCCTGAATAAAACATTAATGGTGGCAAAAAATGCACTGCCAAGAATACTAAGGGGAATTTCATTGTTATGAAATTTTAAGAAGGTTTAACAATTTTGTTTACGTTTGAATTATAAGATTGCATTTGTGCCTCATAAAATAAATAAAAGCAGGTCAGAAATATACAATCTGTCTTGCACTTTATTTAAGCGTCACATAACTTTCTCGAGCTGTTTTTACAGTAGACACTCTAAACTTCATTTTAGCCTTCCTGAGAATTTTTGGAGAAGGTATGAGCAAGATCTTACTGGTAATATTTAGGTGATAGGTAGGTAATACATAGGTGTGTATAAAAGGGGAGGGAGTTCCCCTCGTGTTTCTGTGTAATGACTGACCTTGCATAATTCAAAAACAGATGAAACCGTGGGGAAAAATGCTTGTGTTTGAAAAGCATGGAGTGTCATTCTTAAAAACATACTTTTATATAAATTACTTTACTCCTACATGCATTAATACTTTTTTCTACAGAGTTACTACCATTACAATGGTAATGCTAATGAAATTCTTTTATTTACTGTCAGTGGCAAGCCAGTTAGAAATTACACAGGTAGGAGGTCTGAGGGATCTAGAACTGATTCCACCCCCGCCCAGTGAATGAAACAGTTTCATTTTCACAGCAAACTAGAAAGGAACTTTTCAATAGCTTTCTTCAAAAGTCATTATACCAGCTTAAAACTGATAACAGACAGGAAGTCCCTGCTGCTTTATTAATTTGTTTCCTAGCTGAAAAGAGGGTTCTGAATCGGATTTTTTTTTTTTTAAGCGGGGAGTGGCTGCATTTCACAGACAGGTTTCACTTTTCTTTGGATCATTGCTAAGTCCTTTAGTCTCAGTCTTGCAAGGTGCATTTTGTTAGTATTTCTTTGTATCCATTGCTTTAATCAGACATCTTCGTTAGCACCCAAAATAAAAATGACAACCCAAAGCACTGTAAAAGCAGATGTGCAACCATACCCAAGTAGCAGTTCCAGATTCTTTACTCAAGGCTTCCCAGTTGCCCCAGGCTCTGAGAATTCATAGTACTTACTCTGAAAGTTGCGCACGCAGATGGAAAAGTCTGAGAAATAAAAGCTGTCTTTTCCTCCATCGACAATATTCAAGAGAGACATTAACACCTTGTATAGATTTGCACCAGGTGAAAGTCAGTCTTTTTGTTACACCTGCTGTAGGCCTGGCACATAAACTGTAGCCGCCTTCCAAAGCAACACACCTTTCATTTTACTTTTACATGTGCCTGGATTCTTAGAGTCTTTATTGTGGGCTAATACAGCTGAGTAACAGTTGTCTTTTGTAACTGACAATCACACAAAATAAATAAAAGCAACATCAATAAAGTAAACGATCTACTGTGTTGGCGGTACATGAGATTAGTCAAGCAATGCCTTCTCTGAAAGGCCTGCAGCAAACGGGATTATATGCCCATATGATCATCCACGCTAATAGCCTGGATGAAAATGTTACACCTATGCCACACTGGAGCTAATGAAGTAAAGAGGGTATCAAATCAAGAGAGGTTCTGAAAGGGTATGAAAAACAACAGCAGTGTAAAGGATGGGACCAGGCAAGGATGGAAGATTCAAAAATAATTGCTGAATTAAGAGCAAATCTGGATATTCAGTGACTAAATTAAAAATACATACGCTTGTGGTCTTTGCTTGTTCATTTTACACACTGATCCTGTGAACATTCTCGAAGAAGGTATGATGCCTTTGAGGTGAGAAGAATGCCCCACCAGGAGGAACGATAGCCTCTCCATGCCCCTTTTTTCCTTGGGAATTCTCTGACAAATCTGTTCACGTGTGTTTCTGCTAAAGGAACAAGTTATATCCAGTACTTCGTAAAACAAAATAAGCCCTCTGACAGTTCTCTTCATATGTAACACAACTGTTATTCCTATGTTTATAAAACTCCTGTATTTTGATTAAGCAAGAAATTATTGGTGGCCCAAATTGGCTAAATACAGCTATATTATAAAATGAGCATCTGACATGTTTTTAATCTCACATTCAGCAAAATCGCACATCGTGGAGGGAGGGTGTGGTTTTCCCTGCCATTCATATCAAGAGTGTATTGAATGAAATTCTGAGGCTTTCAGTTTTGACAGAGGCTAATACAGATTTTCCTTCAACGACTGTTCGATAACTGCCTTTCACCTTGTTAAGAAGGCAGCATTTAATTATTTTTAGTTATTAGTTGGTCAATATATTCCCCAGTACAACCAGAGTTTCGTTACAAAATGACATAAGCAATTTGTTGGCAAATGAATTTAAGGACATCTATTTGATAATGATATCCAAATAGTACCTTTTTGCTTGAGATTTGGGTACTACCAGTTCTTAATGTATTCTGAATCTAAGTTTCTACAGTTGCTCTTTATGTTTTCTGTGACTTGTAGTTCTCATGCTCTTACGCATGCTGGTAATTCCCAATCTGCTAGTACTCAGATATGAAGAAAGCAGCTTTAAGACAACTTTTAGATGGTAAAAATTGAGTTGCAGAAATGCAGGATGTTCTCAATGTTTAAGCATAAGCAGAAAAAAGAAAAGAAATAAAACAAAAATAAATAAATCAAAACAAAAGGAGCTCTTCCTTTGGCTACTAAATCTTAGACTGCACCCACCGAGAAGGGATCTTCGTCTCTTGTTCTCTATCCTAGGGATGATGCAATGCTGACTTCCCACACAACAGGGAATGAAATTATGGTGTAATAGCTTCTTCTCACTCATAGTCAGACTGGAGAACCAAGTAAGTACTTTCCTCATTGAAATTAGACACAACTGGAGAGAGGAAAAGTAAAAAAGCTAGTCCATTTTTTCCTAAAAAGGAGAAGTAAAACCAGCAAAAAGGAGATCTGGGAGCTAAGCTGAAAAACAAGGAAGTACGTCTTCCTGCAGATGAATAATGAATGTTTTAAAGATAAAACAATATAAAAACTGATGTGATAAATGCTCACAGAATTAGTGAGCAGGACAACAAATAATAACAATATAATTAGAAGAAAACAAAGAAAAATGTCCCTTCTTTTTTGCAATAGATTTTTTTTCTGATACATTGACAACATTAATGGGATTTTAATTCCCATTATATCAAATGCTTTTTTTTCCCTAAGAAGCCTGGCTATAGCTGTCTCTTTGCTAGTGTTGTTCACTGCTTCTGGCACACTAGATGCACCAGCCTCAGCTAGCACTCGTTTGTGGCTCGATTTCACTGAGCTCTGGCTAATCTATGATAATCTGTGATAAAGGCCCAGATGATAGATGAAAGTGGTCTAATCTCTGGCGGTTAGTTGTGTTGACTACAGGGCACAGCCTAAAATAAGGAACATTTAGGCCATCTTTAATATTGTGTGTGATCTTTTCTGCCCTTGCCCTCTCTTCCTATGCTGAAGCTAATAAATTGGCTAATAAATTCTCCAGAGGTAAATTGCAACATATCCCAATGCTAAAGGTGAGATTCATCTCACCTATCTTTATCCATCTAAAATTTAGCTGTCTCGTCTAAGCTACTTATCTAGGCTCCCGTGCAGTCAATGGAACTAGATAGGCATCTCCACGGGGTAATTCTTCCCTTCCTACGGTAGGTGTCTGAGACAGATGTGATGAAACTCCTTTTGGGGATGCCTGCCTCGCACCTTTGTCTGTGGCGGGAACGTGGATCGCTGGGCTAGGCTAGAGGCATAACTCTCAGAGGACTACGCATTAATTGAACCTGTACCCCCATACTTCTGCAGGATGCTGGGATCAGAATCCTCTAGAGCAAGTGTTGTGGAGTCATTGAGAAAAATAGGTGCTAAAAGACCCATCTTCCTTTCATCATGAAATGTCCAGTTTTTTCTGGCTGAGCGGGATGCTTACCTCAGTGTCAGAAGAGGGTTTCTGTCTTTGGTGCCTTACCTACAGTGTACCAGACTGATTACACATACGTAACGAATCCAGCATTTCTGGTCGTAAGCCAAATGAGCATACAGATCACTGCAGTAAATCAGGTGTAATAGACATGCTGCTGTCCTAGACACACCAAGTTTACATGCAGAGATTGAATGCACTGCATAAATGGAGTATGTCTGTTGCTTTCCTGGAAGCACTGGCCGTAGTGTCATAAGCAGTAAATTACATTCATGCATGTGCAGCAATTCCAGTATTTCCCAGGAGCCGCAGATTTTCCGTGCATACGTACAGCAGCTGTGTTGCACATCTGCAAGATGTGCATATGGTGATGGCAGATGGAGCGGGAAAAGATCCCAATGGGGACTGGTCTGGTCTCTCTGGAACAACTAATTGAGCTCGTGGCCTGCTTCTGGTGTACTCCTATGCTCCTCGACACCATGAGCTGTGTCAGGAGTCACCTGGTGGGAACTGCAACCCTGGCTTCACAGGGCAGAGGCTGAAGCCCCCGTTGTACACACATCCACATCAAATATGAATTCTGTAGGCGTCATGTGGAAGACTAGTCCATTTACACTCCAGTAAGTGAAACCCAAACCACTCCCTCCTGTGAACTTGCAAACACAAAAGCTGTTTTTTAATCTACACTTAGATAACATTTTCTAACTGTAAATCGAACTATCAAGGAGCTACTATGGTATGTGATGTATCTAAGTGACTGAAACCTCAGGGCTATGTCAATATGTACAAACTGAAAATCTGACTCTTATTTTAAAATGGTTTTTGAAGTCTTTAAATACATTCTTTTGGAATTTATTTCCATACTGTCTTTTGCTCTATGTGTGTGGCACTGTTCTAATTCTTAGGAACACACATGCTTATTTTTCATGGTTTCTTGCTTACGAAAGTCTTTTGTTCATTCTGGGAAAGCATACTGTTAATCACAGGAAAATATTTTTAAATTCCCTGTTTATAAAAAAAGAAAAAATGCTTTTCATCTAGAAGTAAATCCTATTCTAGTAAACTGTCTTTTAAAATGCAATTATGAAAGTGATTATCTTAAATCTAAAGCTAATTTGGTCCAAATTCTCATCAAAGCTTCTTAAAATGAAAACTGGCTTCTCAGTTAAAACTGATTTTTTTTTCAGATATTATTTTTAAAAATGGCAACCTTAAACAGTAATATTTCAATGGGGGAAAAAAATGGACTTTTTTTTCTTGAAAAGAATGATACTTTTATTTTGATTCTATGAGAAGAGTTAGAAACCATGTGTAAACAATGGCAAAAAGGTGGGAAAGATTTAAAACTATCTAGCTGTGGAAAATAAGAGGTCTGCTTAGACAGGCTGAGGGACGGGTATGAAAAGACCAAAGAATAAGAATTGCAGCAGGACAGCTAAAAAAGCCCCATCCATGTACTTAGCTTGAAAGAGGAAAACAATTGATTTATTCATGAAAAATTTGCTTTCCTGGAAACCTGGAGTAAAACTGGTAATGGCTGTAATTTTCTCAGACAGCAATGCCTGATCTGAGGGATCTGGGAAAAGACCAGAAATACTCAAGAGGTGAGGTGAAATTACTGCAGCCAGACTGTCCAGACCAGGCATTATCACACAGTGGCTCTTTTGAAGCCTGGGAGGAAACCTCGGTGTATGTGGGAAAGCCAGTGTATGTCATCCGGGTCTCGATGAGTGTTTGCAGTCTCAAGTAATGCTGCAGGATCGCAGCTGTGTGGGCTTCAGATGAATTAGCTCCCTGCAGCAGAAAAACCACTAAGCCTGAAACCAGCAGAAGCTTAGCTTTCAGCCAGATGCAGATCTGCAAGCAGATTCATGGAAGCACCGAGGTTTTGGGAAGACGGAGGGAGAGCTGGTGAAACACCTCATGCTTGGGGGGCTGAGGATGTGCATTCCCAGGACTACAAACTAAATGCATAGCAGCCCCCACCGTTTCCGTATGCCCTTCCCCTATGAAAGGGTCATGCTGGGGAAGAAAGTCATCTCTTCAGAAAACAGCCTTTGCGGTACTAGGGAAAGAAGAGCCCATCTGTTTTCTTCAATTTATAGTATAGTCTATTGACGGTCTCCTGAATGAGCAACTTGGGATGGCCCCTCTGCCCACCCTTAGCTTAGGAGGACTAAGAGCTGGTAGTGCATTATTCCCATGCGTGGCTGGTTCGGGGCTCTTCTCTTGCTTTCTCTCTAAACTGCTCTAACTGAGGAGTCTGCTCGTTCGTGCTACATTATCAGGCCTATCTGGAGTACTGCTTTGTTGCTCTGTTAGTAAAATGCAAACCCTCCCCTCCCCCAGATGAAAACCCAGGGAATGTTCATTATATCCGTGGAAGGAGGTACCCTGAGTCTTCTTAAATGACAAAAGTATTTGTGGGTGAGACCCTTGAAAGCAGGAAAGAAGCGGCTTCTCTCTCACACACATGCAGATTCATAAATCTCTGCAATACTTGAAACCTTGAAACTTTGGACCGATTCCCTAAGAACTGTAGTCATACCCCTGAGAGGAGAAGGATGTTGAGTCATAGTGAAGAAAGGAAAGAAAAGCTGAATGTTTTTTCTATTACAATCATCACAGAGGTCAGACACAACCAAGACAGACAGATGAACAACAAAAACACTGGTTAAATGATTCAAAAGGCTAGGTTTTCTGGCATTAGACAGAAACATTTCAAGCACTCTGAAAGAAAATATGGAAATGAATTGTCATTCCAGTATATCTAAGTATATTTGCCTTTTGAGTCTAATGCGTGAAGGATTAATTTTAAAATGTTTTGGTAGAAAGCTTGTGAAGGACTTACACTTAGGCTGTCTGAAGGCTATCATAAATATACCAGGACCAGAATGGTGAACAATGACATTGCATTTGCTTTTGGAGATGTCTGACACTGGCATAAAGAAGAGACAACATATTATTTTTTTGCAGTATGGTATAACATAGTTTTTTTAAAAGTACCTAATTAAGCTACTCTTTTGTTTTAATAAGTTCTTCTTTACGATCACCCAGCTTGCTTTTGCTACACAGGATGATTGCAAAAGCGAATGATGTATTTGAAAACCTGGCTAAGACCAGAAAGCATACCAAAATTAGGAAAGAATACCATACACTCAAATGCTTGGCTAGGTTTTAATTTCACAGCATAAGGTTCTTATTGTAACCTACTATGTTTGTATTGATCACACAATGACTTGCTGGGAAGGCAGTTTGAGTGTTCGACATATTAACGCTACTGTTACAGCTTTCTGAAAAGGGGATTTATTTTTCTGAGGTTGTACATTTTCCTATTTGTCATAACAGAGGAAAAATTGATTCAGTGCCTGCTTCTGTTTAGAGCTGCACGTTAAATGGCCCACAACAGAAGCTGTTCGGTTTCTGGGACTCATTACCGAGTTGGAGTCTCAATTGAGAAACCGGAGTGATTACTAGTTTGTTTGTCACTGCGGTGATCCAGCAAGAGGAGGGAGCCAATCTTCACCCATCTGCTCTGTCTATCTGAATTTCCTCCTGTTCTCAAGCGACTGGCCAGTCAGCTCATCGTGCGCTTGGGTGTGACTGCAAGCCATGATGAGTCATGGTTTAAGTGCACAACTCATACCGAAAGGAAAATGAGGCCAATTTAAACTCTACTTTTGATTTTATCTTAGTTCTGTGAAAGTCACAAAGAGCCCAAAACTGCTACACACAGCAAAAGGTAGCCCAGTGCAAATAAGACACAGAAGGAGGTATCACCATCAACATGCAAAACCAGAGAGAAATATACCTGCAATTCTTTGTACTGGGTCTGACTGTGATGGAGTCTTTTTCTCAAAAACAGAGCATTAGATGATGCACAAACCAGTGGTCGTCTCTTGTCAGAGGATGAAAGTTGCTGAAAACAGCAAGTTGACAATTGGAAAGTGCACTTGCAAATCTGGAACTTGTTATAGAAATGATGGAACTGATTATGTAGTGTTCCTGATAACTTGGTTCTTTCTCCATTTTTTGTCTTAATGAGATATTGCCTAGGACACAATAGTCAGACAGTTTCCTACTGTTCCTGCTTTTCCTCTCCCTTCTTTGGACAGCTGATGATCCACGTCTGTGGAGATTGGTTCTGCCAGCACTGGAGGAGACTCAACCTTTTTTAGAAACCTTTTGGAGCTGGGTTTCTCACAGTGCAAGGTAGGAACTTCTTGAAACCACTTTCAAAGTTTATCTCAGGAACACACTCTTTCTTTCCCCCTTTCCCTTCACAGAATCACAGATTGGTTGAGGTTGGAAAGCACCTCTGGAGGTCCTCTGGTCCAACCCCCCTGCTCAAGCAGGGCCACCCAGAGCCAGTTGCCCAGGACCATGTCCAGATGACCTTTTAATATCTCCAAGGATAGAGACTCCACAACCTCCCTGGGCAACCTGTGCCAGTGCTCAGTCACCCTCACAATGAAAAAAGTGTTCCCTGATGTTCAGATGGAGCCTCCTGCGGTCCAGTTTGTGCCCATTGCCTGTCACTGGATACCACTGAAAAGAGCTTGTGTCTGTCTTCTTTATACCCTCCCTTCAGATATTTGTACCCATTGATGAGATCCCCCCTCAGCCTTCCCTTAAGGGGGATGAAGTACTAAAGGAGGGCTGAAATAGGCCAAGCTGCCTAGTCAGGGACTAAGCTGACATATCTACTCAGCAAAAACCTCTGGTGCTGTTCTTGCTACTGTCAAATGATTACAACACTTTTTGAGACATGCTTTTTCTCAGGCAAACATGTAAATGTTGTACTTCATGACAGTGCAGGTCTTGGGTGTTGGAGCCTAGATGCTGTTCCAGCCAGAGCTTACCTATCCTGGGAGCTTTTCAAAACACTCTGCAAAAACACGTGAAAAAGTCAGTGAAGACTTATTTAGACATCCTGGACCATGCAGCAGCCTACTGTTACCTTACGCCTTGTGCCAGATTCAATATCCAAACTGGACAAACGTATCTTAGGCTTGAATGTAGCTGTGAAAAGCAGCCTGTGAGTATGTTGGTGATAGTTCCTATGCATATTTTATCTCTTTCCTGAAATGAGCCCCTATTTCTTGTTTGCGGAACTCACGTAGGGTCTTGAGTCCCCAGAAGAGACCAGTTGGGTTACATGTTGGCTGCTTTACCTCTCAACAAGCATTTGGAGGGGTGAGAAAGAGGAGGGAAGGTGGAGGGAGGGAAGAGCTGCTGCTCTACCAGAAGGGTGGGAGACAATCAAATTCCTGTGGGTACTTCTTTGCACACTCACTTACTTCCTGATAAGGAGAATCGCAAACATGACCTTGAATTCCCTGTAAGGTGTTTTCAGATTGTTGTTTAATTTAGGAGATGATTAATTTTCTCATATTATTTCATATGCCACTGTAATCTCTTTTCTCCTGGAGCAAATCCTCATCTTTTTGTCTCTCTAGCAAATTCTGGCTATATTGACTCAAAGACTATCTGAGTACATAGCAGATTGTTCTAGGACTTTGTGCAAGGCTGCTGTCTATGATACAGTGTACTCCATAGGACATCAAGACCCTACAGCCTTTCTAAGGGATGTGACCGTTTATAGGATCTCCAGAGCAATATCTTCTCTACCTGCTTTTGCCAAGCATGCTGCTACTATGGAGGCTTCAAGAGGGAGCACTTAGAAGAGCAGTCTCCTGTGGTCTAACCTCTCAAAACACCCAGGGTCAGTTTAGGGTTTGTGAGTTGTTCACAGGAGCGATGTTCTCCGGGGTGTCTTGTACCTGTGCATGTTACCTACTTCTCCTCACGTCCCTCCACCTAGGAACAGGTTGGAAAATTTGGGATTCTGGGGTTCAGGTGGAGTTTTGCAAGTCACGGTCAACCTGCTTACATCTCTATGCGCAGCCACGGCAGACCACAGTCATATTTGGTCCTGATAAGATATAAACTTTCAGCTCTGAGTGCTCATTTGCATGCCTTCCCGCCACGTGAAAGCAAGTTACTACCTAAGTAAATGAAAATGCTTTGTACTTTATGACAAATGCTGTAAATCAGAAATTGTGGTAATTATCTCACATGAACTTCCTCTAAGAAAGAACAAAATACCAGTGTTCTAGTTAAATGCTTATGAATCACTACCTGGTAAAAAATGACACCACCTGTCACATTTCACATACAGGCTCAGAAAATGGGGAGAACATACTGAACTGAGGCAGCTAGTGACTGTGTTGTACACGGGTTATTATATGACACCATGAGATACACTATACTGCAGATAGCAGAAACTGCACAGCTGACACAGTGCTAGGAGAAGAAATCTTAAATGATAGCTTAAGTACCAAAAACATGCTTTTTTTTTTTTTTGCATTCAGGGAGTAGAACAGAACTTAGATATCTTTCTCTATGAACTTAATAAATACATGCAGGAATTGCATGTAGATGCACAGGAGTGACTATTGCCTTATTAATAGATTGTAAGGCGTGGGTAAGAATGAACAATCCAAGGATGTTTTTAACAGTGTTTCTGGAACAAAGCAATAAATGAAACAGAAGCATTCAGGAACGCAACTGAGCTGCCGCTCCAGCTGGGAATGTAGGCTTTGGCATTGGCATTTATAGCCTGCATAAGTAATGTTTATACAAAATTACACAACTCTAGGGTTGTGTGCTAAATACTCCAAAGAGAGAGTAAAATGGAATATAGTATACACCGAGTCCCTCGTCTGCTAAGACATTTACCAGAGTACATGTCAATAGGCAGAGGAGTAGTCCCACTAAGATCTGAATGAGCAAGCCTTTAAAAATCTACTCAAAACGTACCCTGTTCTGTTGCATGTCAGGAAATATCAGAGATTTTTTTTCTCCATCATTTTGATTTGTGTTATTTTAATACTGCTTGGCAGTTTCATTGGTGGCACAATATGATTTAGAAGACTGAAATGATGTAGTGGAATGGGAGGGAAACTTCCAAACAGTGATCTTACAAAACAAGAAACAGCAGATATTTTGTATAAGAACAGTTTTGAGAAAATGGTGTTGTGTAATAATCAATAGTAACCAATTTTACTGTCTTTGGAAAATTACTTTTTCCCCCAACTGGTCCCTATATATGGCTTCTAAACCCGTCTGTCAAAGTTTATTCAGAGCAGCTAAAATGTAAACTATATATAAATAGAACACCGTTTGAGGTTCTACCAGTTCTGTCTCTCATTGTGCAATTCTTGTCACTTTGACTGAGAGAGGTCATGTGTCAGCACAGTCATGTTTATTCGGATTAGTGGCTGTTCTTCTACCAACAAGAAACTTAGAACTGCTTTTATGTTGTTGGCAGTTGTATTTGTAGGGGTGTGATGACTAAGCTTCACATGTTTCTATTAATGCAAAGTTGGCTGTCATTGATATCAATATTTGCTGTTGCATAAAGCAAGAAATACTTTGGATAACCACTTAAAAATTGGTAGAAACTTCTCAAATGCATGTTGCAGTATAGATTTAGTTTTACAAGTTCTCAGTTGTACAGTGCCAAGGAAGCCTCATTGCTGTCAGGACATGAACAGCTTGCTTGTTTTCTTGTTATTTGCCAATTGCAGTGGAAATGATGCAGCACAAAAAACTGCTGACTGAAGAGTCAGTTGTATTTTCTAGGTACTTTCTGGTTTTGAAATAACACTATAGATTATCGCAAGTGGTGCAGTTGTTTGAATTCAACTTCTGCCAAGTTTTTACTCTGCTAATGCTGGTAAGAATAAAGAGATCTACCTTAGAAGTGACTTCTTAAGTCATATCTTGTTATTTTCAATATTAAATTTAAAATGACGTTAAAATTAAATGTCTCATTTATCTTTTATTTATCACGACATTCCTTAAATGACATGGTATCTTAACAGTTGTGTAAAGAATAATAGTGTGCATTGTAGAGGAGCCTTTGCTGCTGCAGATAGCTATGATTTACTGGAACAGGGGAAGAACCAGAAGGATGTGAGTTAACGTGCACTGGTGCAAGGTGACACAACTCCACCAGTACTATAAATCAGTATACCCCAATGAACAATAATAAAGATGATGAGCCTCTCACTCAAGAAAGCCCATTTTCACCAAATGAGGTCTGTGGTAGGGCTCCCCGACAAGCAAAGCATGACCCTACAGGCCCTTAGTTGTGTTCTGAAACCAAGTCTGCCTGCAGAGAGCTGAGC
Organism: Theristicus caerulescens; assembly: GCA_020745775.1. NCBI lineage: Eukaryota > Metazoa > Chordata > Aves > Pelecaniformes > Threskiornithidae > Theristicus > Theristicus caerulescens. Next base: position 29,173,879 of record CM036559.1, on the reverse strand, counting down.
AGACTCACACCCTGGGAATTTTCCAGCGGTTTGCACAGGCCAGCCTTGAGGGGCTCTGCTGTGCTCAATGTCTGTCCTCGAAAGGGTCACTGTATTACCTGGGGTCTATGCACCCCTCTGCACCTCTATCCGAAGTTTAGGTAGGGCATCTAGCTTATGCCTAAAGAATTAGCAAAGACTTTAAAAAAAGCTTGTGCCGAAAAATTAAAGAACCACAATTTATTTGCAAGCATTGCTTTTCAGTGTTTCTTCTGGGGAGCTGGAAGATGTAAAATATTAACCAGAGAAAAAAGGGAGGGAGGCAATTTCACATATCAAATAGCTATTGTGTTTTAAACGTACTGCATTTGGTATAACAGTTAAAACAGCAGTCGTGAGCTGGTGATAGAGTAGCACAACTGCAAATACTGGACTGTGGGAGGAGTCTGGAAATATACCTAGGTATATCTAGGTATATAAATATACCTAGTTATCTAAAACTGAGGCCCACTTACATCCAAAATGTCGAACCAAGCAATATGTTCCCTGCTTCGCCTCCTGAACATAGCTCCATCCTTCCCTCTTTAACCTGAGCATCCTCTCAGTGCCTCTAGTTGTGCTTCGCAGGATGCACAGTCCAGCTGCAACCCAAGAAAGTTGGTGCGTCGTCCCCTCTTAAATGCTCTGCTTGAATACTGGGGTGTGGGAGGGCTGAGTGGCATTTCCAGTGTCCGCAGTCTGTGAGCACAGACCATCCAACGGGCACAGGCAAGGCCAGGCCTCCTGCAAAATGCAGCATGTTGCCTTCTGACTGGGGCACCTAGCTGGAAACAGAAAGTACTCAGCCCCCTGCAAATTATATCAAAAAATAGATGCATAAAATTTAGCTGGGGAGTCCCAGTACCCAAATGTTAGGGCCCTGTTTCTTGTTTGCTCTCCCCCCGCTCACAGATTTTTCAAAATTTGCTGCACAAGGACCCACTTGCAACACGAGAGGATCAGTATTCGTCCTCCGCATGTGTGCTTTGACCTATTTAACCTATGTTCTGGTGATGGGGACACTGTCCTCGAAGCTGACAAGGCTTTCCAGTTCTTTCCTCTGAGCACTTTTGGAATGATTTTGGTAGAAATTACTAAAAAGTCTCAGATAACAAAACTGCCATCACCAGTTTTCATTAGTTCTTCTCATCTCCTTCTGTTCATTAGTTCTCAGGACATTAGCGCGTTTCTGTTGATCAAACAGCTACTCTCTTGAACACATCACAAGGATTTTATTTTAATCCATGTGCATTATTTTAAGCTTGTAATTGATGGGTTATAAAAATAGGCAGTAGGCCATTAAAAATGTGAAAATTAGCTTGGATTAAAGCGAGCTTGTTCAGATGCTGTCAAGGTTTCAAACAGCAAAATACAACATATTGCCAACTATGCTAGCTAAGTTCCAGATCCAAGATGTGCTTGATTCATTGGCTAGATGGCCACCATAGCTGAGTAAGTATTACTGGGATACATAAAAATGAAGCATCATCCGAAGAAAAAATATGCTATTTCAGTAAATAATGCACTGGAAAATCCTTACAGTGAAAGCATAAAATTTAACTATCGATGGAATGAAGTAGAATTAGTTAACCAAAAACTCCTCTGGAAATCAAATTAGAAGTGCTGAGAAAAGTTGTATTGTTGCCTGTTGAATTTAAAGTCATCCTACTTATAGAAACTGTAGAAGTACAAAATACGTTTGCATTATCAGACAAAGGCAGGAAACAAACTTCTAGGAAAATGGGTTCCAGGTAGGAAAGCTGCCTCCAGACTATCAGTGCCAAAGCAGACATACTACAGATAGAGTCCTATCCCTACCCTACAGGTGGTGAAAGAGAAATAAGCTTATGCTGGGGAGAAAAGTTGTTGCTGTTGGTTAAAAAAAAAAAAAATAAAGAAGGGTCTCAAAAGAGCATTGAGGAAAAATAAATCAACTGGTAAGTAAGAGACTGGAAAGCAGAATAACTACAAAACAAGTACTTTATTGCTAGAGACTCTTACAATTAGGGAAAAGTTGCCCATGAAGAAAGTTAATTGACTGTTAATAAGAGTTATTATGTTGCTACCAGTAAATTCCATTTTTTAATAAATTTTTGGTGTGGGTATTAAATCAACTTTTCTACAGAGAGGGAGAAACTCTTGTAGAACAGCCATCTGAAAGCAGGCTGGAGCAGTTCTAACGAAAAACACAATGAAATGGTTCAATTCACAAAAGGAAATGTGGAACAGAAGTTCTAGCAGAAAAAACAGGTAACAGAAATATTCAGTCCTGAAGCTGTTTATAAAAAGCATTAAAATTAAACATTTCTGCCTTATCGAAATGGATTGCTGGTGCATACCACTGATACATGGCTAAATTGCACACAGATTTTTCCAGAAATAATTAGGCAGAAAGAAGGATGAAATTGGAGCTGACTTCACAGAATGCATAGCCCAGCTTTGAACAAAATTAGTATCAAGATCCAGGAAGGAATCACCTGGAATAGCAACTGAAAAAAATAGCAATCCAGCTCAGCTTGTCAGCTGTTCAGAGTGAATGGACAAAGTGGGCTGCAGGTGGGGGCATGGCGAAGCATGCAGGGGGGGCCAGGCGCGACGCCTCCCTCCCGGCTGTGCTCCTGCTTGGAGTTCCAGGAGTTACTGCAGCAGCGGAGGTGAGTCAGCAGATGTGTCCTGGGTTTTTAGGTCCTACAGACCGACACTAGAGAGGAGGATGGTAAGAAATCACCACGTGCTTTTCTCCCCCTGTCCTTTGCTTGTGAAGGAAACAGTCCAAAAGAGTTCTCCAAGGAAGCCCCGAAAGACCCATGTACATTGTCACAAGGTTTACAGTGCATATCTATCTTCTTTCCAGATCTTTATTTCTCTACTAAGACAGAAATAAAAGTCTATTCTTAAACTGAGGCATCATCAAAACCCTCTGAAGGTCAAAGAATGCAGATGAGCAAACTTGTTTGTAGGGTATATTTCCCATATTTCTTAGCTCAAAACACCAAATAATTTCTTCTTTCAGCATGTTAAGAAAGCAACATCCTACCACCTGTCAGCTGTGTGTCTCCAGGATTTCAATTTATCAGGCTTCAGACCAGAAGCAGTACAGAGACAGCATTTCTTTGGGATTCATTTTTGGTTTTGTTTTTCTTTCACAGACTACATAAGTACCAAATGATGTGTTCCACTTTGAAGAAGCTTCAGGCTGAACCCTGAAAAAGCTCAAGTTCTTGAAGACAGTTGTCCATATAGTACAGACAACTGTCCATTTCACAGTAATATTTTTTAAAACTGTATTTAACAGGAACATTTGTCTCATTTGCTTTATGTCCTCTTACTGTCGAGTGCCCTAGAACCTCTATGGAGCCAAAGGAGCATTTGGTCTGCAGGTCTGAAGTCTCTTTGGCTGCTTCTTTGCCACCTGATGGTGCCTCTGGAGTCCTGGTGATAAATGGCCATGTTTTCTGTCCTCTGAAGACCACTTTGCCTTTTGCCAGTCCCATGAAGAGCAACAGGCAGAATCAGCCAAACAAGGTGTGGAGCAGCCCCTTTGGCTCCACCTTCCCCTGCAAAAGTTGGAGGAGGCTGCATAAGGAAGGGAAGTCACACAAACCTGCTGCGCTGTGTGTTGCACGCAGTGGGGCTCTATGTCAGACCCCTAAATTCAAGAGAGCAATTACTGTAGCTGCACAGACGTACCATAAGGATTTCAAGTTCCCTTTCATGGGTTCTCAGTTTGTACCCATGCCATACCCACCTTTGTGTTGTGGGCAGAATAGGTTTTTGATGTGTATTTGGTTTTTGAGAGGGGTTTTTCAAGCAAAGACAGAACCATTTGGTGCCGATTCTGCTGCTCAGAATCTGAGTTTTAGGTACTTTTTATGTCCACATAACATGACTCAGAGTGCCAGGACTCTCATTCTTAACAGCATTCCCAGAAGGCTAATACTTAAGTGCTGAGAGTCAAGTTTTAAGTGAATGAATGGCTCTTTTATACAAATACAAAATGTGGTAAGTAAGAGGCCCATGGAGATCCAGCTGGTGGGTGACTGGACCCAAGTCCCTATACAGTCAGTGGAAAAGTGAAAGACCTCTATAGGAGGCACTTACAGTCTGAATAAACGCCTACTCCCTGCTATTGACTCTGTTCCCAGAACAGCATCAGCCCCAGATAACACAAAATCTGAACTGATCACGTCTTTTTTGAACTGGGGCACTTTCTGTGTTGTCCAAGGCCTTGTCCGATGTCACAGGATATCTTCATATGGTCTAAATTTTCAAAGGTGAAGTCTGGCTTGCTGTGATGTGTTAATTTTGGTTTATTTAAAAAATCTGATATTCAGAAAGCCCAATTGCCCAGTCCCTGATAATGAAGCCTCAAGAGACTGCTTACCCAAACACTACTTTGTTTTGAAAACTCACCTTAAATTATATAGTGAGCAATCTAAGGACACTGTGGACTACTGTTCTTCTAACCTCATCCTTTAGCTGGCATTGACTCTTGTAACTAAAATAGTATTTATAAATGTATTTAATAAATAATTAAATGGATCTGGAAGTTATTTATTTATTTTTAAATAAAAGTTCAGTAATGCTCCAGTAAGGCTGAGACTAGCTGAAGATGATGTGTTTCATAAATCCTCTGCTTGCTTCAGACAGATATTAAGTAATTCCTACTCTTGAAATAGGAAAGTGTGTCATCAGACAAAAAGCTCCAAGTGCTTAAGATCATACTGAAATAGTAATTTTGTTTGTTCAGCTGTACATATCATATAGGTCTGAGCTCACTGCCGATCTATCTTATAAAGGCACTCTACTTTAAGCTGCTTACCTTTTGTAAGCATATGTTTTAATACTCCTGATCAGATAAAAAGAAGAAAAGAGAAAAAGAAAGGAAAAAAGAGGAAAGGAAAAAAGAAGAAAGGAAAGGGGAGAGAGAAGGGGAAGGGGAAGGGGAAGGGGAAGGGGAAGGGGAAGGGGAAGGGGAAGGGGAAGGGAAGGGAGAAAGACAAAGAAGGAAAAGCTTTGGTTTTGATTAGTAGTGATTAGTGATGATAAAGCAAATCAAAAAGTAGCAATGGGGTTTAGCCAAATTTAAAGGCAGAATCTTCTTCCTTCCTGGGTCCAGGTGTTTAATCATTTTGTATTTGAACATGACATCTCCCTCCTTCACAATTTACAATGACCAAAGGAAGGATATTAACAGCATGGGAGAAGCAAATTGCGAGATGAAATCACAAGCAAAATTGTCTATGGTCATATATGCCTGTCTGAATTATGCATTTGCGGGGAAGAGCAATCTGTGTGCTGAACAGTAACAACTGCATTGATGCTTTTAGGTTACGGAGTAAGTTCAGCTAGGAAATACTTTATCTCTAAGTCTCTACTTACCACGTGCAAACTGAAAATTTCATATGCTTGTTACACATCCAAATTTGAGCAGGCATTCATGTGGAGGGCAGAGAACGTACCTTTGACACAAGCACTCCTCCTCTGCCCAATTCCTACATAGAATCATAGAATCATAGAATCGTTTAGGTTGGAAAAGGCCTTTAAGATCATCAGGTCCAACTGTTAACGTAGCACTTCCAGGTCCACTACTAAACCATGTCCCTAAGCACCACATCTACAGGTCTTTTAAATACCTTCAGGGATGGGGACTCAACCACTTCCCTGGGCAGACTGTGCCAGTGCCTGACTACCCTTTCAGTGAAGAAATTTTTCCTAATATCCAATCTAAACCTCCCCTGGTGCAACTTGAGGCCATTTCCTTTTGTCGTGTTGCGACAGATCCCCACCTTGCTACATCCTCCTTTCAGGCAGTTGTAGAGAGCGACGTCTCCCCTCAGCCTCCTCTTCTCCAGACTAAACAACCCCAGTTTCTTCAGCCGCTCCTCATAAGACTTGCACTCTAGACCCTTCACCAGCTTCGTTGCCCTTCTCTGGACACGCTCCAGCACCTCAATGTCCTTCTTGTAGTGAGGGGCCCAAAACTGAACACAGGATTTGAGGTGCGGCCTCACCAGTGCCGAATACAGGGGCACTATCACCTCCCTGGTCCTGCTGCCCACACTATTTCTGATACAAGCCAGGATGGTATTGGCCTTCTTGGCCACCTGGGCACACTGCTGGATCATGTTTAGGCGGCTGTCAACCATTACCCCCAGGTCCTTTTCTGCCAGGCAGCTCTCCAGCCACTCTTCCCCAAGCCTGCAGCGTTGCATGGGGTTGTTGCGACCCAAGTGCAGGACCCGGCACTTGGCCTTGTTGAACCTCAAACAGCTGGCCTTGGCCCATTGATCCAGCCTGTCCAGATCCCTCTGTAGAGCCTTCCTACCCCCCAGCAGATCAACACTCCCACCCAACTTGGTGTTGTCTGCAAACTTCCTGAGGGTGCACTTGATCCCCTCATCCAGATCATTGATAAAGATATTAAACAGGACTGGCCCCAATACTGAGCCCTGGGGAACACCACTCGTGACCGGCCGCCAACTGGATTTAACTCCATTCACCACAACTCTTTGGGCTTGGCCATCCAGCCAGTCTTTTACCCAGCAAAGCGTACGTCTGCCCAAGCCATGAGCAGCCAGTTTCTCCAGGAGAATGCTGTGGGAAACGGTGTCAAAGGCTTTACTAAAGTCCAGGTAGACAACATCCACAGCCTTTCCCTTGTCCACTAAGTGGGTCACCTTGTCATAGAAGGAGATCAAGTTAGTGAAGCAGGACCTGCCTTTCCTAAACCCATGCTGACTGGGCCTGATCACCTGATTGTCCTACACGTGCTGTGTGATCTGCTCTATAACCTTTCCTGGCACCAAGGTCAGGCTGTCAGGCCTGTAGTTCTCTGGATCCTCCTTCCAGCCATTCTTGTAGATGGGCATTACATTTGCTAACCTCCAGTCAACTGGGACCTCCCTGGTTAGCCAGGACTGCTGATAAATGATTGAAAGTGGCTTGGTGAGCACTTCTGCCAGCTCCCTCAGTACCCTTGGGTGGATCCAAACCAGCCCCATAGACTTGTGTGTGTCTATGTGGTGTAGCAGGTCGCTGACCCCCCATAATCCCCTTGGATTATGGGGGCTTCATTCTGCTCCCTGTCCCTGACTTCCAGCTCAGGGGGCTGGGTACCCCAAGAACGACTGGTCTGACTATTAAAGACCGAGGCAAAGAAGGCATTAAGTACCTCAGCCTTTTCCTCATCCTTTGTCACTATGTTTCCCCCCACATCCAATAAAGGATGGAGATTCTCCTTAGCCTCCTTTTGTTGCTGATGTATTTATAGAAACATTTTTTCTTGTCTTTTAGGGCAGTAGTCAGATTAAGTTCCAGCTGGGCTTTGGCCCTTCTAATTTTCTCCCTGCATAACCTCATGACATCCTTGTAGTCCTCCTGAGTTGCCTGCCCCTTCTTCCAAAGGTCATAAACTTTTTTTCCTGAGTTCCAGCCAAAGCTCTCTGTTCAGCCAGGTCAGTCTTCTTCCCCACTGGCTCACCTTTTGGCCCATGGGGACAGCCTGCTTCTGCTTCTTTAAGATTTCCTTCTTGAAGAATGTCGAGCCTTCCTGGACTCCTTTGCCCTTCAGGTCTGCCTCCCAAGGGACATCAAAAGCAGAGGGGAGTTTCTCTGAGAAAAGGGTGGTGCAACCACAACTCTGAGAAACATTTTATTTCTCTATCTCATCTTTGAAGCAGCTGAGATTTCCTCTTACTGGAAGAACAGGGAGGGGTATGTGAAGGGAGAGGAAAGGAGGAATGGGACCTATCTGACAGGGACACCCATGGCATTTTTGTCCTAGTTCAGTATTTCTGACAAATTTTTCCAAAGAAAAGAAAAGCAAGAGGAGTACTTTTAAAATTCCTTAACAGTATTATGCTGTTACTCTTCTAGTTAAGAGCCATTTCTAGACAAGTTTTATAAATATTTCTAGATACCTTTTGTAAATATTTGACATTTCTTCTGTGTTTGCTTGCCTTTTTTTTTTAAACTCATATATTTCCATATAATGACCCTACAGAGCCACTTCATAAGGGTTGGCATGGCTGCAGTTGTGTGAGTGGAAACAAATGTGCTTACCAGGAATGACAAAAGAGAATGTTTTCTTCATTACTTTGATATCTCATGCCAGCGTCTGGCTCATTTGGCAGCTGCAACTGGACGTAGACCCAGCTCAAAGCGCTGGAGCAAGATACCTGAGTTTCGGATGCACCTTACAGCGTGAAGGTCCTCCCCACTATGAGGTGCTGTGAGCACCTGTTAGCTCACAAACAGGTGACAAACAGCTCAACGGAAAGGTCCCGATGCGGCATGGTGTTTAAACACTCCAAGCACGTAATTAAATTCCAGTGAACTTTCAACAGTCAAGTTTGAAGCTGAGGTACTGGTCTCTCTGGCCTTGATCCAGCAAAATACTTCAGTCCATGAATAAAACTTTACCACTGTGAATAGTCCTATTGGCAAATCAGTGGGAACTACTCATCACTTAAAGTTAGGTATGTGTTCAAGAGATTTGTTTGATGTGGCCATGGTGCCCCATGGTAAGCGCTGTGTTGAACCAGGGCCTCAATCCAGTTTACCATGTGGTGCCTTCTTGGCATTGCTGATTACCTACCAGGAAGCCTTGCTCACTTAGATGTGGACACCCTCATTTCAGAAGCAATGTTAAGCACTTTTAAATGCCACTTTCTCATGATAAAAATTCAGTGATGATTCCCTTTTGGACAATAATGTAGTGGTAGATTTACATCAGAGCACCCTGGCAGTCAAACTGTGAATTAACAGTCTCCTGAATAGAAATTACAGGATTAGGGGAATCTCATAAACATCTGAAAATACTGCATGTACAGTCATACTTAGGAGATACACAGCTATCACAAACTGCTAGTAAAAAAGTTGTCCACTGCCTTTAGTAAAATCCTGCTTATGTTTTCTTTCATCTTCATGCCTCACCTTTAAATACAGTGCAACTAGAATTTTGTCTCTTGCCAGGTTTCAGCCAAGTTACAAAACATAAACCTCTTTTTGTTAATTAAAGGGGAATTCTGAAACAGCTAAAGTAGAAAAGCAAACTTAGTAGCATGCTTTTTCTGCTCTTTTTCCTTCCAAAATGTTCTAGGAACCCAAATTTTCCAAGAACGTGGTTGTTCAAAGAAACTGTGGGGCGTGCAAGAGCCACCAAATTCATTGCTGGTAAAAAAATTGTAATATTCCAGCACAACCACTTCCCGTGTTCAGATTACTTAACCTAAATACAAAGAGAGGAATAGGAAGATAACACTTGCGTTTTCTTTTATAAAAACCTCACTCATGAATACTAGGCTGTATGAGATTTAAGGGATATTAAAGTTTGCCAGCAAAAAAGAGATACATTAATCAACCATTCTGTACTGTGTTATTTAAAGCATATTTGATTCTCAGGGTTTGTACCATTAAATAAATGCTTTTTACATAAAGTGTCTGCGATCAGTTAGTACTGTCTAGCATTTTGAAAAAGTAAAGCCATATATGCCAGATTTCCAGGCACATAAATCCAACTGAACTCAACAGAAGTACTTTGGACAAATAAAGATATTGCTATATAATTTGTAAGTATTATGAAGTCTTTCGGCTTCTCTAGGATGCCAGAACTCATTTAACTTGGGTGCTCATGTTAGCTGTTGTCCAATGTGTTGCTGAAAGCTACACCTTTGTGGAAGCATCTCTAGTATCTTAAAAATATTGGATATCACTCCTTTGGTAGTTTTAGATGTGATCAGATGGTAATAAATTAGTATACTGTCCTATACCTAGACAACAGAAAGAATTAGTAGCTATAAACACTTAAATAAACCAAACTCCACTTGGATAAACATAACTCTATACCCAAAACATTTACTGAGGTATCTCTATTTGCTTTGCAGTAAAAGTGGTAAATGTCACATTACCCACCAGAGGGAGCTCATACAGTCAAATGTAAGGGTATTTCACACAGACATAAACGAATGAGAGTTATTTAAAGGGTTATAAATAGATTTAAGCACATTTTTAGCAGTTAGTGCATATCTGGATGCAATTTATATTAGCTGGGAACTGTTATGTGGTTTTTTTCCTTGAAAGAATACTCCTTTTTTGGAATTCTTTCAAAAATAAGTGTTCACATTCTTCTTAGTGCAGATATAATTTCATAAGGAGATACTATTTCATACGTGAGTAGTGGGCTTTTTTTCTGATTAGACACATAACCACAGAGTGAGCTCTAACCTTTAGAACAGTATTTATATGAGTATGTTTGAATGTGCTGCTGTCTTCCATGAATATTAACACTTGCCTCGTATTTTTTTGTGCTGACATCTAATCAGTAAACCTATATACTGACGTACTTGCAGAACATGAATACAAAAGGTTCTGACCACAAGACAGTCAAGGTTTTTAGCAGGTAATGTTTTTAAATGATATATTTGCTTCTGACTACTCTGAAAAATTCAGAGTGGTTGACTTTATTTCAGCTGTCCAAGCACAGCAGAGAAATGTGACAGGCAAGAGTCAAAGGAACAAGCTGAGGAGAGCACTGCAACGAAATGGCTGTGGAGAAAGCCTGTAGGCAAAGGCAAATCTGGGCTGTGCACTGAGATGTGTCATACACTTGTAGGAAAGTCACAAGACAGAGGTGGAAGTTTTTTGATCACAGAACACCATCTCACTATCCCTTCATGTGGGTAACTGGGGATCTAGTTAATAAAAGCACCAACTTCTTGTGCAATGAAAGCAGCAAAAGCCCATTTGTGGGGATGCATTTATTTCAGTACAAAAGTGCTCTAGCTTCAGAGTAGTTTTTACTATACATAGGCTATTTATCAAGGCTGTAATTTATTTATCTTTAATGCAAATACAGCAGCCTGCATGGTGTTGGGGTCGATGATCCTTACGGGTCCCTTCCAACTCGAGATATTCCATGATTCTATGATTAGCGGAATAGAGTCATATACCGATACTGGTTATTCCTCTTTCTATAGAAGAACCATCTGCAATACTGGAAGCATCTTTATCACGGTATAGCTCTGTTGATATCAGACAAAACCATAACCTTAGATGAAGTAAATGTTCCAATATAAAACGTTTGTGTAGACTAGGCTTGGGAAACATCCAAACAAAAGCTTCTTAATTTTGAGCTAAGGACAACAGCCTATACATCCCACTGGTGCAAGCCATAAGAAGCAAGAAAGCAAGCAGTTAAGGCACACAGCTCACTGACCAGTTCCTCTTCCTCGCTGTAACTACTTCCTTTCCGTCACTTACAGTTCTCATATCACTTTACTCATTCTGAGCACCCAAGGCACAGGCTGGCGTCTGGCCACACATTTGTTACATCAGCACACACATCCTCATTTCATTTCCCTAATTTCTGTATTAAAATTTAATACAAAATTCAGACAAATAACTAAACCCGCAGACCACCTGCTCTCATATTTTCCTAAACAATTCAGAGAAAGAAAGCATGTCTCACAGTCAGCACCTGCATGTTGGCAGAGTGCCTTGCTGCTGTATACCAGCACCGAATCACAAAACGTTGTACGATTGTAACATTTGGAAACCACCTCAAGCACACAGTGATCATCAGACCACGTCATGAGATCACCAGTCAACTGGCTGTGAGCTCTAGAGTGATGCTGCTTACTCAGTAGGGGGTACAGATACATGGGTTGTGGTCGGGGGCGGGGAGGGGAATTAAAGCAACTGAGGTTTAGAAGGGGGAACTGATGATTGGCATGTAGAAAAACTGACTCATACGCCAAATCTTGTGCTTTCTACAGTTTAAACCACCGGACTGTGCAGTCTAGAAAGCCTGGGTCGAGGTTAACAGTAATTTGTGAATGATCGTCATCTTTCATTCATACGGGTATGAGTAATGCATGACATTCCTTGTAAGGAGCACTGAAGAACCTAGAGGTGACTGGCACAGTCCCAAGCAAGGTAGATTTTTTTCATTCTTATAAAATAATCAATTTCTTTGAATTTAAAATGTCAGCTGCACAGTTTTGGTGTGCATCAGAAGGACCATCTCAATAACTCCCAGTTCAACACTGCAAAACCGAGAGACTCAGTGGAGGAAAGGGTAAGGTCGAGGCTGCCCATCCAACTCTGCCTTGCTTCTCTCCCTCCCTCCGTCATGTGCACTGTGGGACAGTCGGGCAGTCACAACGTCTGGTCTTGTCCCAGAGAAGCGCAGCAGGATGGACAACGGGGCCCAGCTTTTCAGTACTTGTTCAGTAATAGCCCTGGGGCTTCATTGCTGCACACCTTCCAGGCCTGTCATGAAGACAGTTAATAGTTTCATCAAGGGTTTTCCAAGGATGTTCATCACCATATTAGCCATGCATATACATGCCAGGACACTCTAGCAGGAGGGAGAAGACCCTCAGGGCTGTGGGTGCGCACGTATGCCTGTGGAAGTATGTGCATAGGAAAGAAAAGCCGTGCCAGCACCCAGGTTTTGTCAACTCTCCTCACGCTCCTGGTGGCCAGGGCCAGCACTCCTCCTGCTCCCTCAATGCCTGGACCAACTTCCTTTCCCTGCAATCCTCTTCTTCGGTCACTGCACATTTTGCACCCTCCATGAGAAGAGAGGCAAGGCTCCTCCAGACCACAGTCTCCCTTGCTCCTCTAGACACTTCTATCTTGTGTGGTGAAGGAGCAAAGGATTTTATGTAGGAAGAAACACCAGCTGACTCCATGGCTAAGACTGTGACTAGCTGGTTTCTGCAAGGTGGTTTGTGACTGGAGTTCGAGCAGCAAACAGACACATGCTAGAGCTCCCCAACCACATAGCCCAAAGGAAAGCTGAGAACACCTCTGTGTCGTACCCTTGCATATTCGTACCCGCTATGAACAGTGTGTGACACTCACAAAGGCCTAGATGGCCATAAAGCCTCTGGGGGGAGGTGACACACTTCCAAAAATCATTAATTTACATAACCAGCCAGAATAAAGACAATCCTGGAAAGGGAACCATTAAAATAAAAAGCCGCCAAAGGCAAATCTGCAGGTCCTTATCTTCCAGACTTTTCAAATGTAAAAGCGCCCTAGCCTCCATCTGTTTCAAGACTACATGAGTCATATCCTTGCTAACTGGAATGCTTAAATTGAGCTTGTTCAGCATTTGTTACGATGGAAGGAAGTTAGCTAGTAATAATAGGAAATGGAAAGCACAGGTCTTGCTTTTTTAAACCCATGTACTTCACTAACTGTTCTCTTAAGTGGTCTGAAGGAAACACATTTGTCATCGTAGTGGCATGCTTACTTTTGCTAACCTGAATAACCTGGATAATAGCAAGAAACACACTTCATCTGTGTAACAGACTGTATGTACGTAGCTGTGGGCATTTAGCAGCTTCTGTTGTCACCCAAGCCTTTCACATGCCTTTCCTTGCCTCCTGACCACTGGGGAATTGCGAGCAAGAGCCTCAGACTGCACTGTTGTTTTGCTGAATACAACTGCAGTTGGCACAGGCTGTAGTCAGAAGTTATAAAAAGTTGAACGTTTCATTGGCAGTTGAACTCAAAAGCTGAAACTGGCGTCTAAGTTCTTGGGTGAAATACGATGTAAAAACATCTTTGAAATAATTGTATAAAACACTTCTTTACAGTGCCATACTTACAATGGACCTAGCTAGCAAAACAATTTAAGGGCTCTCCTTAAATAACAGAAGGACAAAAATCATATTATCTATTTGGAAAATATAACATAAATATGACAAACAAATATTTTCTTAAAAAACTTAATTTCAGCTATTGAGTCAGCAGAGCAACACAGTTCAAAGTAATATCTAGAGAAAAATTCAGCATGTCAAAATTGGAGATTTATTGAATATGAAAATGTTTATCATTATTATGCTCTTGATAAAAAAATCAAGAGATGAATGATAGATACAGCAGTTACCTCTCAGAAGGCTGTTCTAGCCATTTTTACTCTTTGCAACATTTGAATGATTTTCTGGGTTATGTTGAGTTTTCTGCATTTTAATTTCACTTGCCTATGAATATTTTTTGAAGATTCCATTTATCTACCCTCCTGTCTTTGAATCCCATTTCGCTGCTATTTTTTCTTTACAAATTTGTGTTCATGAGATACTTTAATTTTCCTTCCTTGGTACTTCTATTTCAGTTTTACTCGTTTGGATTGTGATGCAATTTCTCTGAGTCATGATTCTCAGGCACACAAGCATCCATGCTGGCAGGCAAATATATTGATACAAAGCAGTTATTTTTTACTTTCACCATAACTAAAAGTAGGGGAAAATTTGATTGCAAATAGCCACAGTCCAGATTAAATACAGATCTCTGACTTCAATTACTTCGGGATGTTTTAAGAGTCCCATATTTAGCCAGGCTGGTAGCTGGACCACACCACAAATTTGGTGTCTGTACACCTGTAAAAATGTTTCCCGAAGACTTCCGTACTGGTCAGTCTCTATAGGTTAGAAAAGCCATATTCCCTGGCTATGCTCAAATCGCTGTGTGTCACAAATGATGCCCAGCTTCCCTCCTCTACATGACTTTGGCTCTCCCTCAGGTTTTTCTCAAGGAGTATGATCTGGTATTATTCTGGCACCTAAAACATAATGGCTGCACTTAAATAGAAAATTTCGAGGTGAACAAAGTTATCTGTAAGTAAAGTTCTGCTGTCTGATCCATCTGCATCCAAAGCCAGCCTGCTAATAGAATTATTTTATGTACTTTGTGCAGTTTCCAATGAATTCACTGAAATCACCAAACAGACTGGCTGACGTTTTCAAAGCTAGATAGAAAAATCTGTGGCTAAATCAACAGATTAATTTTGAAAATGACAATCTTGTTGTTCAAAACACATAAATACAGCCAACAATAATATTCCCCAGGTTCTGCAGCACCGTGTGCTCAAAGCAAAACCCTGAAGCCTGAACAGGGTCTGTTTGCCATCAGCACAAAACTCAGACAAGGGTTTTCCAGCACTCCCAGGCTTGACATCCCGTGTTTTTTATTCATTATGTTTTTTTTCTCTCCAACTTTCACAAGATATAGTGAAAATTGGACCCTCAGATAACAATGTGCTCTGAAAGAGGAACAAATATGGTGTTATACTGGCTGTGGAGCATCCCAGCAGAAAGCACATGCCTCAGAGTGGTGATTTCCTTTCATGTCTCTGCACTGGCCAGGGTAAAGGAGTAAGCAGTGCCAGGCACGTTCGCTGCCCCTGCCCCTGCAGCTCAGGAGGAGAAGTGGAGACAAGGCTGTCCTCTGCTGCTACCTCCTCATACTCTCCTACTGTAATGTCAGGTGCTTGTAGTAATGCGGAGCCTGTTTTCACGCCTGCGGTGCAGAAAATACTGTAGGTAGTTAGCACAGAGAAATTAAGGAGCAGCTTGTATTTTTTTGTCCCCTTTGCTGCCGGAATTGCTGGGGAACATTTTGGTGCCAAAAGACTTCCCCAGGAATTGTTCTGATTAACATAAAATCCCATTTTTATAATAGTTCAGTGATAATAATCAAAGCTAAAGTTCTGGAGGAAATCTTAAGTTCATAGTTTTCAATTACTAAGACACATTTCAGTACTAATGACACATCAAGTTGAATTCCAACCTCGTGAAGATGTAACAAGCTGCATCTGTCAAGCAGAGTTAAAAATACAGGGTGATTTAAGAATATTCAGAACATAAAATGGCTTTTCTATATCCGCTTTTAATGAAAAAAATACTGTATGAATAGAAATGGAAGTATAACAAAGAATTTTCAATTGATCTAGGAAAATACAGGGATAAATAGAGCAAGTAAAACTAACATTTTACTTCCAGGTTATTTGTCTATCACGGAACTCCTGTCCCTACTTACAGCCACTTATGTTTCAAAACAGGCCAGAAAATAAGAACAAAATATCCTCACAGTACTTTTACTGACATATTCTCAGTTGAAACTATGATGGTAGTATTCATATATTAATTTTTCATTTCTTGCATGCCAAAAAGTACAATAAAAAGACTCTCAAGCTATACTTACGCTTGAGGAAGGAAAGTTTGATCTCATCTGTTTCCTTTTAATTTCATAACTTGCAAATTATTACTGGCAGTACACTTGTGTGGTAAAAAATAATTACGTTACTTCAATTTTTAATGTGCAATTTCTCAGATATTATACAACAATGTAAAGTTGACATGGGATAATAAAAGATAGTTTTTACCCATGAGGAGATCCGCTTTAAGATAACTTCCAGACACTTTAGGCAGGGGGAAAATAATTAAAAAAATCTTCACCAAACTAAACTTAACATACATGTATTCCATATATTAACATTGTCCCTGCTGTATGCCTTAGTATGGTCCAAATTCCCAACACAGAGACTATTTATATCATTTTCTAGTGTGTCCATATCTTCTTAAATTGGAAGAAATATGTTTAGAAAAGAAACCTGATCTACTAGAACATATAATGGGGATAGATTAACTTCAATTATGTTACTTGAAATAAAATATCCATTATATAATGGATGAAATATCCATTATATTAAGCTACTGGCTGGCAAGCATTAAATCAAATATAGACTTCTACATACTCTGTATCTGTAGTAAAGTATTATAACATATTAAACAGACCTTTATTTTAAAATCTCTTTCCAGCGCAGGACCAATCCTGTATTAACTGCCTCACATAAGCTAGTTGAGAGTTATGAGGACCCCTGTCTTTTTTGGTACTGTATTCTGAGCTTTTCCAGTTGCTCTACACACTGCGTCTGGGCCAGTTTCAGTGTTCGGTTCTCCTCTGTCAGTTCTGCGTACTCCTTAGCCAGCTGAGCAGCATCCATGCTTTCTTTCTCCACTTGTTCCAGCCTGGCAATCAGCTCCTTTCTGACGATTATGAAAAAAAAAAAAAAAACACCAAAGATTAAAAATGGCAGTATGCAAAAATTTGTTGTTGTGTGTTAGGTTAAAGCTGGACTATAGGTTGTTAAGATAGTATTACTTGAGTTCTTGTGAAACAGAGGCCTAGAAAATTAATTTGTCAGAGTCCTCCTTTTCCCTTTAAAAGATGAAGCTGCCAACATCTCTGATAGGTTTGCTCTTCAGTGACCAAACCTGCAAAATGCTGAGGACCTTCAAGTATCTCTAACTTCAGTAACAAAGAGTTGAACATGCAGTTCACAGGGGAGAATCAAGTCCCTGGAGACCGCATGAAAAATAACAATTTATTTTTCTCTCAATACCAAACATATTTGAAAGTGAGCAAGGGTTTTTTTGTTTGGTTGGTTAGCTTTATCAGTAAATTCTGTGAAGTACACCTGGTTTCCTTCTCTCTGCTACAAAGAAAAATGATTCTAGTAAATACTAGGCACGTGAATCTGAACTACATATATTGTTTTTATAATGTGTTTGCATTCAGACCTTAGCCCTGCTGCTGAGGAAGAGTGATAGAGCTGCAAACCTGACCCCTCCTGGTCTCTTTAAGAGCAGACACAGGAGGATTCAAGCTGTTGCTTTTTTCTGGATGGAGTCACACAATGCCCTGTATTCCCAGAGCTGGCCAGGAGCTGGAGTCTCCTGTATAGTATCAACCGAAATTACCTCAGCAGAAGTTAAGATAAAAGAGGTCTTAAAACACACTGAAGGCATGAGTAACTCACAGGGTATCTAATCGCTCTCCACTTAGTTACCCAGCAGGCTAGCCTGGCCTCTGTTTATTTTTCCCTTTAAGTCAAATAATTTATTCACCCCTGCTACAGGAAGTCTCTTCTAAAAGGTTCTTAGTTCTTTTGATCATTCTATCTCAGAGATTAGTTAATCTTTAACTGTTCATGGCCCTGTGACTTTATTTCTCAGTCATGTCAAAACAATGCTTGTAGATCATCAGTGGGAAGATATAATGCCTTCGAAGTGAACAGCTTTTGCTGCAGTCTTTAAAGGAGCCCTCTTGTCAAGCTAGACCAGTGCTTTCAGACAGGAAATTCCTCCAGATAGGTAATTCTATCACCACAGGTCAGAGCATTCATGAAATGTTAACATTTCAGTATTTGCTGATCACTTGCATTACTTACAGCTGCACAACTACCACTTACAGCAGCAAAACTGTAAGCACCTGGGTTTTGAAAAACACTTCTATCTGGACTTCTTTTAGGATTAGTTTGATCTTCCTCTGTCCTTACTACAGCTTTCAGTGATAGCACAGTTTGCCCATGGTTTAACTGAGTGTTTACAGTCACAGTTACTGCAGTTCAAGGAGTCACAAGTTAGAAGAGACCCTGGCACACTCATTTCTCCCAGCTGTGTTTCCCGTAAAAAAAAAAAAAAAAATAGAAGGGAATAGTTAGCAGCCATTACAGTGATTTTAAATCATCCAAAAGTTGCAGTATATAGAAACCCTCCTGTAGCTAAAGATGTTGGCTTTGTTTTATACCACTGAGGTAATGCATAGCAGCTATGCTGCAGCAAAGCCTCTTCTCTTTCCTTGCACCAGGTGAAAGGTATATTCAATCAGGTCTTCAAGAGAAAATGTGAGGTGCATATTTTTGCTCAGCAGATTTCTATTAACATTTGGTGCAATATAGTTGTAAAAATTTTAAAAGCAGCAAGTCATTACCGGATTCATTTCTCTTTGCTTGGGCCATGCTAGATCAACCAATTTTCAAAGCGGCCAAGATGAGCTGATCTTGCTAGACAGTTTGATATTCCAGCTCCCATTAATGGGACTATAGGCCAGAAAGGAGTAATTGCATGTATGCTTTAGAGAGTGAGAAATGCATTTAGGGACAATGAGATTTTACAAGTCCAGCAGCTTTAATCACTTCAGTCTCTTAGGGCTTCCTCTTGAAGATTTTAGTCTCTTAGGACCAAAAGAGAGCTTCAGCAATATTTCTTTGCAATTATTCTACTGATGCAATGCTGGACTAAAGGATTAAATTAAGCTCTTTCAAATGACAGACTGTTGACTCAGAAGTCTTCCAGACAAATTAATTCAGAATCATTCTTCCTTACTTTTTTTACACTTACAAGGTTCTTAAAGGGAGATGCAGTGAACACACTAATGAGTAATCAGCATCTTAAAAGCAGGTAAACCTTTTCCATGGGGACTTTTAGTACGTGTATAAGACAGGTACTACTCTATTTGGACTTGAGCCAGGAGTGGCACAGACAGACAGTGTGCAAACTCAGACAGTTCTGTTAATGAATGTCAGTCCTGATTTGATAAGATGAGCCTATGTGCAGGCATGGCTTTCGTGCTGCTCTCCAGTAATACTCAAGCAGCACAGATAACTTCCCCCCCTGGGATTTAGCTTTGCTATTAAACAAAATATAAATGCATTAAGATCAAAACATACTCATTGCTGTAGTCCACACTCTAGGACCTCCCTCACAGAAAGCAGTTTCCTTGCACTGAGGTAGTAAAATTGCCCACTTCTGAGTCAGCAGAACCTACTTATTCCCTTCCCATCAGGATCAACACCTGTTTACAGGGTAGGGTGATGTTTCAGGCAAATACTGCCAGCCTGCCAAAGAGATCTAAAATTAGAGTACCAGGGAATTGCTAAATGTTATGAATGGTGTGGTTTACGAAGCTCACAAAAGGATGAGGACAGTAACTAACATTTGCTTCTGATCTAATCCAGGATTTGAACTTAGCTTCCAGAGGTTAAAGAACACCATACTAAGCTCTTGCACCATCTAGCCTTTGTTATGGATGCTTTATAAATAAATAGATCTAGCACTGTGTAATCTGCGTCTTCTGTTAATGGTTACTCTGAGTTTAAATATTAACAGCATTGATAAGGTATTTTCTAAAATGGTGCTGAGGTACTTGAAGCTTTGAGACAATCTGTAATGTATACTTTAAGTGTTCTTTTTCGGGGAAGGGTTGAGGTGGGAAGAGAAGATCAGTGTGATTTGCATCATAAACCAATAAGCCACAAGCCATACCAGAGCAGGAGAAAAACCCAGCAAGGTCTTAGAGAAATTATATCTCTTGTCCTGGCCTTAATGACTGACCATGCAGAGAACAGAGTTCCTTTACAGTAATATTCACAATTAATAAATACCAAGAAAAGTGACAGACAAAGCAGATAAATCTGTCTGGAGATAAGTGTATTTGGAGATGGACTCGACTCAAGGAAAACAGCTTCCACAGTGCAAAGAGGCAGAGTTGTCTTTCTCCCATTGTGAACAACGTATTCAGGATCATGCATCCATGGTACTACACATTTCTTCCCAGCTAATGTGTTTGTGTGTTCTGGTGGCCATAAAAGTCATTTACTCTTCCCATATTTGACATGGCTTTCACATCAGGAGGAATCATGGGACCCTGTAAGGTAATTGCTGTCTGAGGAGACTGCCCTTGCATGTTCAAAGTCTACTAATCAATTTTTAAAACAATGAGACAGCCTGTTTTAATGTAAATGAAAATATTTCTTGGATGCCAGCACATAAAAGGTCCACGAGTATTCATCACTACAACAGGGCAAGTTGAGGTTTCTCTTTGTATTATGAAAGCTGTAATTTCCACTATTTGGCAAGTAACACGTATTTTGGATACACATGAGATGATGAAAAATCAGGTCTAGAATGGGAAAATTATTAAGATAAAAGGTTGCCTTTATGGTTTATACCAATCTTTTCCTGCAGTACCTGAAAGTCTGAAGACTACTTGTCTCAACAGTGTTGGGAAAGACACTCCAGAAATAGTGTACCTGGAGAAACCATCTGGACTTGAGACCTTAGAAACAGTCCTACGGTCATAAAAGCATGCAAAAGCATACGGAAGGATCCCACAAAATTAATCAGACATCTCCTGCCTACTGTACTATGTGTAAAAGAAGGAAAAGAAATCATATCCATGGCAAAGAAAAGGAGTGATCCTAAACCAGGTGGTGGTCAAATGATATTTTCTGGAGAGTTATATTAGAATTGTCTGGGGGAGGAAAAAGAGAAAACCAGCCAGTGCTAAGAATATAAGATATAGCTAGCAACCATGGCAACTCTAATATTTAACTACATAATCCAGGGTCATTATCTAGTAATAGCAATATAACAAGAGCTCAAAATAACCAGCCATCCCATCCCTTTCACCCAAACTTAGATACCCAAAAACATCTGTTATGGAAATACATGTGTGTTTCTGGAACATAAATTAAATTACATTCTATGACCTAAATGTGGTGTGTTCTCGCTTCCACACCCTTTTCTTTCTTTTCAATCATGTCTCCCATTCCAGAGTGATTTTGTCCCTTGTACTCCATATTGCTGGCATAATTGGGAAGAGTTTGAGTGAAGACAGCAACCAAAGCTGTGATGATTTATATTAGGAAAAAAATCTACCCAATGTTCTTTTAAATTCTTTCTATTTCTTGCTTCCTTTTGTTTGTCTTTTTCCTGAGTAACTTCTTTTCCCCTTCTTATTTGCTTTGTCCTTTGATTTTCCCTTTTTTGAACCTGCAGCCTCCCGTTCTCTCTCACATTTCCCATTTTCCTGTGATATAGCTGTTGTCTTGTCTCCCACTCCCAGCCTACTACATTCTCTTGCCATCTACATTTCATACAAGAGAAAGGGGCAAATAAGCTCTGTTCTTGCCCTGGTGAAAAGCAACCCTTCTCATTTCACACCACTGACTTTCTATACTTTGGCCATACTTGATCTTCACACTACAGGGAAAGACAGGTCAAGCTTAGCAGAATTAAAAGCCTTGAAAAGTTGCAAGAGTAAATGTTTCTGACTATTTTAAAACAATGTTATTCAACTTTCTATTTCTTAGAGATGCCTCCTTTAGAAATATACCTACATGTATTATTTCATGTATAAAAGGTTACACTGAATTTTGGAGGTTGGAATAAAAATTGCTTGAAGTCGAATGAATACTATTCCATTTTTTGTTTTACTAAAAAGCTCCAATACCTGTACAGACATTTATGTCAAGTTAACAACATTATTTCTTCCTCCTAGCCAACAAATCAAAAATATTTGCTCAATCCATTTCCTGCTCTTTTCCTGACCATCATTGTCTTCAGTATGCTGTGTGCACAGTGTACTACCAGTAGGCACCAAAGGTGCAGGCACTGCCAGGTGGGACTTGACATTTTAATTCCACAGGTGAGCTGATCTGTGGAGAAGAAGTTCAGAGCACTGGCAGGGGCACCATCCAACAGCACTTCTGGTTGCCTTTGGTAAAAATATACACTGAAGAACACTGCACAAATTGTTTGTTCCCATTACAAGGGATGAAACTCTATCTTTGCCCATTTTATCAAAATAATATCTTAAAGAAATAGACAATAGATAGCAGGTGTATTAGGTAATTGTGAATCTTTATTTCCATACATTCGAATTCAAATGTAGAAGAGATAAAGACACCTCCAACAGGGGTAAATTTCAGAAAGCTGCAAACAACTCCATCTTTTCAATTTGATTATAACTGCTTTTGAGGCTCTTAAAAGCTGTGCGGTCTCATTAGACCTTTTAGAAAAGTGAAAGCATCCTTCCCTTCTGAGAATGGAATATTCAACACCAGCCATTGTAATCCATTCTTCTCCTCTTCATTCAGCATATGCTACACCACAAACTTCCTTTAACTTTCAAACTGTAACTGCTGAGAACGTTCTTAGATACAAATCAGTGATCACTAGACCAAAACTCTCTTTTACTTCTTGCTTACTCCTTCACCTCCACACTTGCACTCCCTTTCTGTCTAGTTTTATACAAAAATCAAGGTTAATGTGTTCAGGTTCTGTATGCTTACACGTGTGTAAAGGTATATGTGTCCTAATGGATTTTTAAACCACCTTCCAATTTCAACCAAACTTCATGTGCTGAAGAGGTCCCAGTTAGTTTCTGCAGGGTTTTATAAAAACAGACTGCTACAGAAAGGAAAGACACCCTAAAGGGGAAAGGCAGTATCTTGAGACCTCCTCCAAAATACTACAAAATGGAGAATCTGCCTGGAGGAAGGGGTCATAAATAGTTCCCATCTGGAGAAAAAAAAGCTTCAGTTGGCACTTGCAGCTTTTTAAACCTCAAAATTTTGTTATTACCACAGTGCACCAACCTGTAGGAAATTAAGCATCTTCAATCCCAGTGCTTGTAGGACCACTTCTTCATATTAAGAGATCTGGAAGGTGGTGAAAGGTGCTGCACTGGTATTTGTCATGTTTAGGCATTTCACAGCTACACAGCATGTGAATATCTAGGCCACAAATATGTAATTAGAAGGTACATAAGAATCACAATAATATAATTCTATTTTCTGCCTTATTCAGCCACTCTTGTTTTAACTTATGTTTACTGGGGCATGAAATCTTCTGTCCACAGAAGAGGTTCAGCAAAGGTAGCAGTGGTGGAAGCTTCCTCATATTGTTCCACTGTTGACATCCACTGGTGGAATGAAGGAAAATGCCAGCCTGAAGCCCCTTAATTCATCCAGGATAACCACTGCTGAGAGGCTGACTTCTGGGCTCAGAGGCTGATTAGGATAGTTTTGAGCTCAGGTAAACAATTTTGTGCATGTATCTGCCATTTCCGAGCAGCAACATATTTCTATTCAGCTAGTACTACAGATGCCATAGATAAATGAAAATGCATTCAAACAGCATTTTTTTTTCCTTCTAGTGAATGCAAAAATATGCGAGTCTAGTTTTCAAGGGCTCCAAGCTTACTTCATAAATGTGCATAACTGATTCAGGGATGTGTCAGTAATAATAATGCATTTATATTAGTAGACTCTAAAAATCAAATGATCTAAGACTACCTTTTGAGTTTATACGTCTAAAATTAAGCACTTCTTAAACAACTATTTAATATTTTATATTCAGTTTGGATTTTCAGAGAAGGCAAATACATGTAGTTTCCACTGAATTCACTTGGTTGCTAAATACACATGTAAGCAGCTTATATTAGACAATCAAATTTCTCAAATCATTGCAAAATTATTTGAATTAATTATCTTCTCTACATCTTTTTAAAAACAATTACTTTTGATTGGCCAAGTTTAATTAATGATGAATCAAATGCAAACAATGGAACAATGTAGTGTTAATCTCTTCTGGCTCTTTTTTCTTCTTTTTTAACTTTTGGGCCAATCTATCAGCAACTGAGTGCCATGCAGGTCCTACAGTGGAAGGGGGTTTGTAGTGGGAAATGGCAACTAGTTCTGACACTTCAGGCAAAAAGTAACTATATTGTGCCTGTAGCCATCAACCCCGGAACAGACAAGTCTCACTTTCTTACCCTGCATAGTCTGGATTCAAGGAGATCTTTGGCTATCTTACTTGTAAGACTACATGATTTCACCGGTTTCCCTCCCATCAGCTTGCTTCTGCAGCTGAAGACTCCCATGGATGCAAACTTGGATGAACTGCATGGTGAGCTGTGCGAAGATCGCTATGAAACAGATACAGTGGTCCACCTTCTATTCAAAGCCCACTCTGCAACAGAGCTTTTTTGACCTCTGTTACTATATTACAAATATTTCTGGTCAAGCAGCATTTGGAAGAATGATGGTGTGGTCTTCATTTTCACAAGAAGTCTCAAAGATCGACACTGAGGTAAGTCTCCCTGAGGAAGGCAACACTGACTGAAGTCACCTTCAGTGTGATTGTGAAAATAAAACAGCATTTGAAAGAGAAAGTTTACTCAGCAGTAACTGTTATTCCTTGGGGTTGGTTG
This sequence comes from Theristicus caerulescens, assembly GCA_020745775.1. Taxonomy (NCBI): domain Eukaryota; kingdom Metazoa; phylum Chordata; class Aves; order Pelecaniformes; family Threskiornithidae; genus Theristicus; species Theristicus caerulescens. Next base: position 29,149,228 of record CM036559.1, on the reverse strand, counting down.
TCTGTTAAAAACTTTCACTACTCACCCTCTGTCCTATTTCTGAATTTCTCTTTCAGGTTTCTTGTGGAAATGGACCGAGAGTCACAGAGTGCACTTTGCCACTTAATAGTCATGGAAAGATGACAGGGGTATAAGTAAAGGCCATAGACAAGGAAAAAAGTCTCCAGCTTATGCACTTTGGATATGGACACCCAAAATGTCAATGTACATAGAGACAATGCACCTCACAGAAAAATGTTTACTAATATTGTTAAGTATTCTAAACCTGAGGATCCATTACGTTCTTCATTAAAACATGTGAAGTTAAATTGAAAAAAATATCTGTAAAACTAAAAAGGGGACTTGCACCAGCTGAACTAGATTGTTATATGACCTGGAGGCTGACAGTGAACGTTTTAAGGGACATCTTTATAACTGAGGGCCCAGAGCTAGAAGAACTCTGTGTCCTTAGTGGTCCCAGTTCGTCCTATGGACCAATGGTCTAACTGTTGTGCCGTACTGTGACTGTTAGGCAGAGGTATAAGGTCAGAAAATATCATGTGAAACCCTCATGTTTAAAATAGGATTTTACAAAGAGAATATACAACAGTAAATACTTTGGGAAAGTTACTCACTTTCTTTCTTCCAGCAGAGCAATTTCTTTCTTGACCTCATGGTACTCTTCTGCTATTTTGCAGTGCTGTTTGTACACCTGCATAGATTCCTTAGAGTCATGACAAGGAGGCAGTGGCTTTAAGAAAAGAAGAAAAAAATAGATATATACTGCTTTTTGAATGAAATATTAGGAAAAAACACATATTTTGAAAGATAAAATATTTATCTTAATTACTCTGAGAATACTTCAGGATTTTTTTTTCAGCCTAACTGCAGAATACAGCCAAATATTCCTAGTGATGGCCTTTCAAAGAAGGGAAAAAAACATTTCCCTGCTTAAGAATATGCATAAGCTTTCAAACCTTGTAAGGATTTTCAGAACTTTCCTTGTCAACCTTGCAAAGTATCCCTAAGGATTCTTCAAAGAAAGATTTCTCCCTTACCTCCCTCTTTTCCAGCTATAGTGATATAAGAATGCTAAAGTTGATGCATTGGTCAGACTCATAAAATACATAAGCATGTTTTCACTGCAGAAACTGCAGCACTGAGCAGAAGGGGAATTTCAGTGCAAACAAGCTCTTATTCTCCAATTCTGCAAGATGAGAAGAAAAGACATGGAAAGGTATTGACTAAACACTCTTGTTTTCATAGATGCAATGCTTCTTCCAGCTTATTACTAAATGGGACAGGACTGTGAACTGGGACACTGGGGCTGATTCTGCTGGACTCAACAGTTTTTTACTGCTGCCTCCAGTGCAGCCAAGATTTCATGATGGTTTCTATCCCAGCAATGCCTCAAGCTGTAAGTAGTTTGCTCAAGATCATCCTCAGTTTTTCTGCATCTCTATTTTCTGTAGAAGAAGGGGACATACTTAGTTAGCAGAAATGTTATAAGAGTTAAGCTATATTTGCAAAGTGTTTTAAATTTCCATGAGAGGTGCAGGTGAGATTGAGAGTTGAAGGATGACAGCAATTAAAAAAAAAAATTAGATAAAAAGACACAGTGAGGGCAACAGCACTGTACATCCTAACCTAAATACCGACATTATTGCAGTAAGATTTTCATTTTTTTTCAATGCACACTGGAGGTAATATATATGGCAAATAAAACCACTCTGTCCTGAGACTCCCATATGAATTTCAACGAAGATCTTGAAAATACAGTTTGGTTAAATGTCAGTGCTTTTAGTTCCTTAAAAAGAATGCAACTTAATTTAGGCTTCAGGCTTGACTGTCACATTTTGGCTATAATACTTTCAGGAAGTGTAGTATTTTTAAGTTATTAGCCATGAATCAATTGACTGTAAATGAACTCCAAACAGCAGGCTTGAGCCACCTGTTTGAAGCAAAAGGAAGCACTTAAAATAGTTCCTTTACTGTCCAGTTAAAGAACATCCAATTGCCTTTCACAATGTAAGTAGATCATTTTTTATTTCTTGTTGTCCTACTTTGACTCTTCTCTGTAGTATAATATTCCTTCAACGATGTTGTTAGGAAAGGAAAAGCACAAGTCTTCAAACTTTTCCTATTTATGATTTTGTAAACTTTTGTTTTAGCTAAACTGGAAATTTAAATTTTACTAAACATTCAGAGACAAAGATAAAAAATATTTTTATCCAGAAGGTAGGGTAAGTTGGCTTCAGATGTACCCCAATGTACAGATGTAACTAATGTATGGACCTTGCAAGTACTTGTAGATGGTATGTGGTTCTTCACTGAAATCTTAAAACAGACACTCGTTTTCCATGTTCCAAAGGTAAAAATGCTGTGGCAGAATTGTTTCACAACACATATTGTTTTATTCTCTCTGAGCTTGGAGAATTTGGGATCCTAGGGAAAGGGCAGTCCATTACTTGATGAATCTGGTCCCTAGGAAAGGGCTTTTAATTGCATTTCAATGCGGATGAGCAATAGCACCATTCATACAGCCACCCAAATAATAAGCATAAATTTAACAAGACAGAATATAGAAGTCTCAGTGCTCTAATCCAAGAATGCAAGGGTGAGCCAAAGTAGCATCTCTGGTATCTCCCAGAGATCAGCAAACAAATGCGTCACAATAAAACAATTTTGAACAGTGCCCAGGGGGAAAGTCCCCAAACAGTGATACTTCAAAAGAAAAAAAAACACCTTGCTTTTGCTTCCAACTTAGTTTCTGCACATCTAGCTGGTTTAAACCAGTTTAAAAATTAAAGCAGCATTCAGTTTCTATATTCCAGCTTCCCACTCAAAAGATATATATAGAGAGCTAAAAATTACCTAGTCATGCTGAGACTTAGTATCTAATTCCCACTTAGAACCAGTTGCTGACTTTCAAACCCCTTCCTATCGTTGTTTCCTCTTCAGTGTCATGTTTTCTTACATTGATATTTTATCATTCAAAATAAACTGACAACAAAAGATACAATTGGTTTACTAATATTCTGTTCATACAATTCTTTTCAATCTTGTCTGATGCTATTAAGCACTATATCAAGAACTTTTTTAAATTTTGAGAGTATTTTTACTTTAAAATGTAAGTTTGATTATGTTTTTATATGATTAGATGACTGGACAATTTGGTTTGCTCTTTTGTAAGTTTGAAATTTCTAAGGAAGGTTTTGGAGATAGTACCTACAGTGTCCATGAGTAATTTCTGGCCAGCAAGACATGAAACAGGCTTATGAATTCATTATTTAACAAACGCCTCTACTGCAATCACAAGAAAAAATGGAGAGACACAATTCTGGTCAGTTCTTTGCTGCACACCAGAAAATGCAAGCCAGCAGAAAAGCACAGAGAAATTATTTTACCCATTTCTAACCATACTTTTTTGACATAGACAAGAGTGCAAAGAATTAGTGATAAAACTGTTCCCACCAATAGAAGCATTTTCAGAAGATGGCAGGGCAAACTCCTGAACAACAAATGCAGAAACAGAGGCAAAACTTGCTTGTTCCAAAGGGGTAACTCCAACTAGCCAGCAGACATTTACAGTATTAACATATTTCCACAGAAAAGAATAGCAGAATAGTAAGTTACTGGACTAGCCCATACTCATCTAAATGGGAATGGGAGGAACCTGCAAAATCAGCAAGTCCAGTCCCCTGTTATCACAAGTAAATCCTGCAATTCACAGGCTTGCCCAGTTCTGTCTTAGAAACACTGAAGTCCCCTGCCTCAGTTTTAAGACTGGCCCAGAGCCTCACCAAGGATTAGAAACATTTTTGTCATTTCCACTGTGGTTTTGTTGAGGACAGGTTTGTATAGTCTTTTATTGTGCCAGTACTATCTTTCATTCAAATGGTGGTTCTTTGTCCTACCTGTTTTACCCTTGAGATGTACTTATAGAGGGCTCTCATATACTTTCCAAGACCTATGTCTTGGTAAAGCTGCATTCCTCTAATCCATCCTAGATGAAATTTCCATTTTCCCTAGCTTATCCAAGCATTCTTTCTCTGCTCCTCATTCCACCTGGAATGACTTTTTTGCATGCCTGTGGCCAGGCCATGGGAAGTGTTGCAGATGCTACCCTGATGGCATTCCCGTGGCAGTGTAAAAGAACTGGAATTCCCAGTAGAAAGCACTTTTCTTCCATGAATTCTGTATATTTTTTTTTTTTTTGCAAGAGTTGCTAGTTTACCCAGGTAACTAATTACAACAGGCCTTAATAGAGTTCAATTTGTAGTATATATTTTTTTCACTCAGAAGCCAACAGCCATACTTTAATTTCTCCTTAGGACAGCCCGAGCTTGTTACTTCATGAAGTATCTTGCCCATCCATAAATTAATATATATAAAAGCATACTTGCTACATAAGCAAAAAACACCCCTGCCAAAGAAAGTTATATTTAATGGCAACAGTTGCTACTTTTAATCCCTCTTATTTCAGGCTTCAGTGTCATCCACCCTCATTTTCCTCTCCTGGCAAAATATGCGCACACAGCATCTCTATTTTGTTCACAAAGCTAGTACAAAAGCTGCAGCTTTCAGTGATACTAGTGTGGTCTATCCTACTATGCTCGATTTTCAACAAGGTCTGTTTTTTTCCTTGTATTTTGTTGAATCACTCACTGTGACGTTGACAAAGTTTCTACAGAATCCAGCAAGCAGACACTAAGAGATCCTGTTATAGGCTATTCTGTAATTGCACATACGTATGTACATCTTTACAAGACATATGCACTGTCCATTTAGATTTTTGTTTGGAATCCAGATATGAAAGATATGGGAAGATGATATGCAAAGGCAGTTCATGAAGAAATAGAAAGAGCCCAAGTGGTTCTGCCTGTTTTTTAAGACAGGTTGAAGGAGCTGTTTTAATTAAAATCTTTGCTGGGGAACACAAAAGGATAGTTTTCAGAATTTTTTTCACTACACTCGCATGACAAAGTGTGTTTTGCCTTGCCATATGAATATCAGCATTCCATATCCACAAAAATTGTATAGTTGACAGTGTCACCCAAGTGTTCAAAAAGTTTAAAACAGTTTATTTTTTAATTCACCTTCATTTGCTTGCATTTACTTTGTGGTTCTACTGTGAAAAAAGAGCAAAACTTTCTCCTGAAAAGGTTGAAGTTTAAAGAAAAAATTGTATGACACAGTTTTGCCAGCTGATCACGTGGGCTCGTCTAGAAGGCAATCTTTAGCACTGGTCTAATTAAAGAGTGGTGTCTCACTTTTTGTAAATTTGGTAATTTTCAGCTAAACTGTTCTAGAAAACCAGAAAGTTCAGTGCCAATATTTTGCATGTGGCCCATGTTCATCATATGTCCTTGTGTACTCTTCCATGATGGAAGAAACCACATTATTCCAAGCAAAAGTGAGAGCTGCACATTGCAGCTACTTTTTCTTGTGCAACTGGAACTCTTCAACCAGTTTCAGATATATAGTCTAGGATATATCTAGTCTAGTCTAGTTTTATTATAAAAGTAAGTCATTCTCTTTCCTCCAGACAATTCAAGTCGACTGGATGGGAGCAACTGAGTGTTTTGCTCTCCTTTCCTGAGAGATTTTCCATTCTTTTCTAAGCTTAGTATGATGCTCTGACTTTGTAAACATCCATGTCTTACATAATCTAAGATAAGATCATAGTTATCACAGCAGCATTACAGGAGACTTACCAAGTTCATAGGCAATCAAATGTAATTATGGAGTACCACAGTACTCTAGGAATTCTCTTGGAATAATGTGTATTAAAAAAATACAGCATACCCTTTAAAAATATAGTATACTTTTAAACTTTCTAAAATAATTTGTATGTGTCTAACAAGAGTCTTGGCAGTCAGTAGAAGCAATAGTTCCATTATTAAAGTTCCAGAGTAAACAAGGTTTCTACTAAATGTTTGTATCACGCACAACAAACTCTCCCTTTCGTAATATTTTCATTACTTCTTTTGTATAGACATTTCCCACTAGAGCATGGAAAACTACCCCTTGACTTAACAAACTGATATTATAAATGGTTGGAGCCTTTTCTCTGTTGCAGCAATTTTATGGTCATCTAACTCCATTGATCTCAACATATTCATAATATAAAGTATGACATAAATGCCTCTCTCAAGCTCACAATTGCATGAGATGATAAAGAATTACAGAATTCCCTGTGCATCCATATGTGACTTGTGTTCTTCCCTCTTAAAGATCAAACTCCCAGCTGGAGTAAAGACTTTGACAGAGAAGAGGGAGATGAACTGAGCAAGTCACAGGAAATACTGGAACAGGACAGAAAGCACACAGGGCATAGTAATGCGGGTACTTAACACTAGATACCTTCCTCTGTATTCAGTGACCTAAACAACAAGGCCTTAGATGCTGATGTAGGTGTCTAAATATAGCAGATAACCCGTAGTAGAGTGTCTGTCAGAGGCGCCACCACCCACTATGCAGCTAATCAAGGAAGTGCCTTCCAAGGCCCAGTCCAACTTTTACACGAGGCAAAGGTTAACGTTTCCCAATAACAAACTGACAAATGTAGTAAGCCTACCCTCGCTGCACTACCCACCACATTGCTCACACAAGGGTGGGGGGAAATGACACTGAAGCCCAAATAAGCAAGTGCTTTAGCCTCATTCAAAGTGTTGCTCATCAGTGGGAAGAGAATAATTTCCAATACTGCAAACAAAAGGAACGGAAAGCAAGAAGTTTATTAATATGAGCTTTGTTTCACTGGCAGCATATCAGGAACTTATTCATAGTCCTTTTAATAATAAAGCTGCAAAAGACACCAGGCTTTTCCTGCATATGTATGCATTTTCTCATATGTAGGGCTTTTGTGTCTGGTTGACCATACATTAATTTTTTTTAAAGTTTTTTTTAAAAAAAAGGCAAAATTTTGAGTTAGAGAATTGATATTTTCTTACAAATTGCATCTTGGAATTTCTTCCTCTCGGAGTAGTAGAAAAATGTAACATTCAAAAAGGTAATTGGAAAAGACAACATTTTTGGTCTGAACCTAGCTAGTAGATCAGAACACTAGACTGATCATTTTTATTCTTCAGAAAGAAGCTGTAACTTTCAACTAGGATTGTCCTCTAGTAAGAGTCCTTAAAGAGAATTCGGTATTTGCAGTTAGTGTCCTAGAAATACTTTTTCTCCAGCCAATCCTACCTCTACCTCTGTAAAGTTAGTTGGCACCAGTGCTTGGACAGCAGGGTTTATTACCCTGTCAGGAGGAGGCTGCACTGAATTTTGCCCTGCCATCGGATACCAGTGCCCAGGGAGTAGGTATGGTAGGATCGTGGTAGGAAAAGTGGGAACACTAGGTAATTCTGCTCAAACAGCCAAGTTGTCTGCCAGGGCCTAACATAGAAGGACAAGGGCTTGAAGCCTAAAACAGAGGTGCAAATTGCTTGGTACTCAGGCTGTGGTCTGCTGCCTGCATGCATAAAATTCTAAGGCTCTGATTTTCCAAGTCACTTGGTGAACTTACATAGCTTTCGAGCTGCTTTCAAAATCCAACCCGAAGATCAGCTAATTTGTCATTTCTGTTATTTTTTTTAAAACAGGTTTCAAAATTTTCCTCTGTATGTTTGAAACCTGAAAAAAATTCTTTTTTTTAAAGTGCCTATTATTATATAGCCACCTACCCTGCATTTATAGTTTGCTTCTTTAAATAAAATACAAATGCTTTTGACTATTTATGGCATGGTGATGAAAATCTTGTGGCTCTATATGTGATATTTTTATTATGAAAATATGTACCAGCATTCTTACAAATTCAAGCATTTCAGGCTGCTATGCCACAGTTGATTAAAGGGTTCATTTACATGACACTTCATGTGTGCTGCTTTATACTAGCTAACTTTGGGATAGAGAAAAGCATAGATGGAATGACAAGGGACACCACCATTCAGTACTTCTGCAGGTCCTGGTGAAGCCCATGTTGTAGTTTGCTTCTGTAACACAGGAGCTACCTGTTTCAAAGCTGGTATGGTTACGTTAGCATAAATTGCAACCACATGCTATACAGGGCTGACACACCCTTAGCAGTTTGGATTATAGCAACTTAAAAAAGTAATTAATAAGAAAATGTAACTAGGTAAGTTATAACTTTGTTACAGTTATTTCTCGTTTGAAATTTTAAAGCAGTATAAACATAATGTAATTACATTAAATAGTTATAACTTTAAGCTGTGATCCAGATTGACAAAAGAAAGGAAATTCAAGTTTTCACTGCTAAAGCTAATGCCCTGTTACCTCTGCATCAGCTCAGAACCCTGTGTTGACCTAACTGCCTCTGGTTGAGCATAAAGGCATCTAAATATAAATACGCACATAAGCTTGAAAAGCTAAAGGATGAAGCGTTACCACTAACTTTATACTTTTGAGTGGTTGAGTCAGCCAGATAGTCCTCATAAGTTATCCTTTCAACTAACTCAATATTACCAAAAAAAGTTTCTGAAGGATAATAAAAAGAACATTATCTGAATCAAAGCCTTTGACTGTTTCTTTGAATTTGTTATCATATAGAGATCATGAGAGTAAAGGAAGGTTCTCTTGAAAAAAATGTCAGGTACTTAACAGACCAAGAGGGTGTACTTAGTGGAATTGCTCTAGTGCATACTTAAAAAAACTTCTACGGAAGGGCTATTATTTATCCAGCAGACTTGAATGCTTCCAGAGGAGCAATTTCAGTCTATCATGAAATTACACATTTAGAGTACATTATATGTTCCAGAAATGGGTCATAAAAGTCCTAATAAAAAAAATCATCACTTGGCCTGTAAAGTACCTACCTCTAACACTAGTAATTTTGTTTTTATGTACCAACAGCAGTAATGATAATCATAGTTTGCTCTTTTAGAGCAGTCTTCACCCACTGATTTCAATGCTCTTTAACAAAAAAGGTAAAAACTATTAACCTCATTTCAGAGATGAGCAAAAGGGATGAAGCACCTCCTCCAGGATCACACAATGTGTCACTGACAGAGCTGGAAACAGAATGCAGGTTCTTTACTTTCAGTTCAGTGCTTCAGCCACAAAACAATATTGCTTTTCTCAAGCTGAATTCTTCTGAGGGAAAAAAATATCAATCACCTTTGCTGCACTGGAAAATCAGTGGAATAAAGAGGCCAACATACTATCCTGTTCCTTTCAGCCCAAATCTTAAGTTGCTATTCGTTCCTTTAATCTTTCCTAGTTATGCCTAAGGAACCTGCCCCTATTCTCAGGATTAGAGGGACAGAGCAAGAAGAGTGTCATCGTTCCTTCCTCAGTCATCCTTTTGATGAGAGCAGCAGGAGAGAAAAGTCAGTCCTTTAAGTCAGCAGCCCTCCAGTGTTGTCTCACTAGTTGATGGGGACAGGAAGGATGACATCATTGGACAACACGGTCTGCTAATGCCTTTCTCAATTTACGCTCAGGAAACAACTGCCTTCATATTGAAATATCAGAGGAAGTCTAAATGCTCCTGGGAAACAGATGATCTGAAGTAGTTTACAAAAGCCAACAAACACTCCAGAACTGCCACAGAGGAAAGGGAAATAATCCCTAGATACAGAACTGGCTCTGTGCCTGGTGAACCATGGAGTTGCCATCAACTGCCATCTGATTGTCCAGTATATATCGGGGCTCCATCGTGCTATGCTGACAAATCGGACCGGTCACAAAAGGATTCACCACTTTTATCCCATGCTGTCTGCAGACACCTGCTAGGGCAACTGTTAGGGTTGCTGGCTATGCAGCATGAACTAGAGTAACTTTGAGGAGGTTCTCATCAATCCTGATGTCTGGCTTTAGTTATGCAAGATTAGAGATAAGACAGCACTACAAAATACACCTTTGCATTCTCTTGGAATGCTTCACAGAAAGCTGATCATAATGGTCTTAGCACAGTCTGTAGGCATGAGAATATAATACCCGGTTCATTCCTTCTCCTACCACAAGAACTCTCTTCATCGCAGTGCAGCAGTACATGTTGTGTTTTAAACAGGAATTGTAAAAAAAAATTTAAAAAGCTTGTGAGATTGTTAAAATAGTCATTTCTCTGCAATTGGAGTAAAAATGTCAAATCAATTTTTCTGCAGATCTTGAAAAGATGATGTTTTCTTCTATGGAAATATACAGTCTTATTAAATGTTAACAGTTTAGAGAAGCACCAGTGAAAACTTTCAACTTAGTGTAACAACCAGAGGTTTTTTATCATAGCAAATCTAGTGAATGTGAAGTACAATTGTAGTAAAAAAAAAAAAGTTTACCTGCAGCTGCTGATCTAGTTCTGGAAATGCCAAAGGGAAATTTTCAGGGGAAGCATCATCTAAAAGGTAAACATGATGTTAAAAGTCAATGTCTACCAAAAAGGGTATTTCAAATGATCTGTTTGATGTAGTTCTACATTGCACATAGTCACAATAATATCGGGATCCCGCAAATACCTCCACATCTGCTGATTTTTCTACCTTTGGGATACCTTAATAGACTTCTTGAAAATACTAGTGGGTTGGCAATAAGAAAATGTTTAGGTGCTGGAAAGACAGAAAGCCTATTTTGTATTGCAGTGATTAAGAAACAAAACAAAACCAGTTAGAGCAGTAGAACATGTGATAATTTAATAAAAACAATAAATCCAAACAATCTTTCTCCCTGAGCTCTCCATTACACTGCAAAGTAAAGAACCTTCCAAGGATAGCATCCGTACTACCAAAGAGTTCATTACTTGAATGAAGGGAAAGATATCTTCCCTATCACAATACAATGATTTATCAGGGCTAAACCAACAATAATAGAAACCTTTTCTCCCACCACCCAAAGGCAACCACAAGAACATACAAACCAGCCTGGCAACCCTGGAACTAGAAGACTGTTTACCTACACAGATGTGATTAGAATGGGGAAGCACCACAACTTTCTCCATCTTGCAAAGAAATGTCTTTACTCTAACCTGTAGATAACAATCCTTATGGGCTAGAGTTAGTTTATTCATGACAACAAGCCAAACTGTGTTTTTATTTATTTCTTTATTTTTAGTACAAGCTTCCAGCAAAGGTGGGACAGACTGTGCCAGTTACGTCAGTGTTGTGATGTGGACACCTGCCCACTAGTAGCTGGACTGAGATCAGAAATATGAATCACACTTGGTAGCGTCACAGCTAGCCACTGCAATATTTCTTTCTCAGTGACTTTCACACTATCAGTTTTGCATTGGATTGTGATGACTGTTTATGTATCTTACTGCAGGTTATGGGAGGTGAAGAGAAGGTTACTATTAGCTAGCTTACAGTCAGTTATTTGTGATGTGTCAAAACTAAACAAGGATGGCTCTTGGAGAAAATTGCTAACATAGGTCAGATCCTGCAAACTGCTCTATGCTGGTAGACTTGTATACTACAACAAAACCCCAACAAGATTAAGAGGGCCACTTATCAAAGCAGGATTCTGAATATTCTTAAAGAGTATAGACTAGGATTTAAATTCTTTGTCAAATATTTGTTATCTCTTTATCCTGCCCTCAGTGGTCATACAGCAAAGTAGGTTAGGGGGAACAAGTAAAATAAGCCACCTTATCCCATGAAGAATAAACATACTGGCTAACATATGGTCAGAGTCTTACTTCAACTAACATAGCTAGAGCTGGGTACCTCTAGGAAGGGATGCCCAGGGAAGAAAAAAAAATAGAGTGATACAGAGGGCAAGAGCAACTTCCTCAGGACACAAAGTGAAGTTCTATATTTTCATGGGGTAGGGGTCTTGCTAGTATTAACAAAAAGTCATACACACACACACACACACCCCCCACTTCATTTTTCACACCATGTCCCAAACATGTCCATTCTGGAAAATACTTAAATTGCTCTAATTGTATAGAATTGTATCATGCCGATATATAAGTGTTTACCTTTAATTTGCTGTTGCTTTCTTGTACACTATTTAAAAATAGACTAATATTCTAAAAGAAGAAAGATGAATCATATGGCAAGGCTAAAAGGAAGGACGGAATAGGACTCAGTCTGACTAGGGGTACAGCTGCTCTACAAATATTTAGCTGAATAGCTGTTAAATATTCTGACAGAGATACTGGACCAGAGTCATGGACAGCAGTTAAGCTGCTATTTGTTTTGACAATTCCAGCACTACAGTCTTTGGTACGGTAGCTTTAAGGAGGGACCTCGAACAATTTTAACTTAAGGAAAAAAAAAGCAAAAGTGATCCCAAGAATTTTAAAGAAACATCAGCCAATAATTACTTTTTCACTGCATCAGATATTAATAAGAAAACAAAATTAATGCAGTGTCAGAATATTAGAAAGTATATTGGATTATCTTCAGAAAAGAACCAGTAAAAAAAGTTTGGAAATACTTTAAAAAGGATGGAATAGTGAGAGAAATTACTATAGAGGAAATCCTTTCAATAAACAGATGTTCCCTGCTTATTTTTTGAACTCAAGTGACTGAGTCAATGGTACTAAAAATAGAACATATTGGTATCCTAACCATTATGGCATACCATAGTACATTTTATAATGGGCCTGCCCTAGCATCTATGGAACAGCTGCTAGGGTTTTTTTTAGTTATGATAGTTTAAGACTTGTTTAAATCATCATCTGATGTGCAGAACATCATCGAGAAAAGTTGGGGACTTCAGTGGCTTGAAATTTTTCTGAGTTCCTAATTCTCTTAGGCTCCTCTGAAATTTTCAGCTGAAATATTTAGTTTATAAAAATTAACAGAAATCTTCACAGCTAACTGCAAGCTTGTCTTCTACAAAAAGAACAACAAAAAACTCCCCACAGCTTCCAGTGAAATAAATTACTGCATCAGGTCAGTCTGTATTTCACTGTTGTCAAAGTAACAACCACAACAATAACAACAAAAATCACTTGGTAAAAACTAAACACGTTTAGATTTCACACAAGGGGAAAGCAAATGACAGCAGTCATTCGCCTCCTAAAACTTTTTTGAGGATGTTTTCAGAAAGTCAAGAGGAAGGATATAAACTCTTGCATTTTCTTCCAAAAGAATCACTATTGCCCCTACAAGCTTGAATACTTGGTGTTACGCAGGAGATCAGACAAAATCACATTGGCTTCTAGCCTTGAAAATCCATGACTCTGAAAATCTGAAACAGTGAAAATGTCTGAAATGTCAAAGAAAATACTCTGAAGACCAAAACACTCTCATAACTATCTCCTTACTTGTCTGTATTTGTTCTCTTCTATTCTACATCTCCTTAACTAGACAACAGAATTGAGGAATATCTCTTTTTCTCCTTTTCTCAATTTATTATCAATATTTAATGAGTGCCTAGATTGTTATAAGGAATCACTGAAATAATCAAAGACCCCCTTTATAATAACATTAGTGACTTTTCTGTACCACAAAACCCTGAAAATAACTAGGCTGATTCTTCACCAGATACAAACAGCATCTCACCGCTGTGGTCACTATTTTACTGCTCCCTTCCCTGTGACTCATAAAGGAAAAGAATTTATAATTCAAGCTGGTTGTTGAAAAAATATTTTGTTTAAAAATAAAAGTATAAAAGAATCAGAGACTGCAACTTGCTGCACCTGAAAATGAGTGAAGATTCTGGTAAAAAGGAAACGAGAAAGGAGGAAAAACATACATGTGAATGTTATGGCCATCCCAGCGAACTCAACAGCACTAACCTGTGATGTGAAAGAGTCAGATCAGGGACTTCATCACAGCCACCTAAGTTAAAGCCTCTGTTGCACGATTTCTAAATGAGTAGCACTTCCTGATTTCCCATAGATCCCAAATCTCATTTTGAAGGTCTGTATTAAAAAGTGCTCTAAAGGTAAAGACCTGTACTCTGATTACAAGATGAACTCTCTGTACATACAGTGGATGGTTTTTTAACCAAAGACTTGGTTCATGTGTGTGGAATAGTTTGACTTCCATGTTTGTTTCACCAGGTTCATACATTTGCTGTGCTTGTTGCTGAAAACTGTCATTATAACAGAACATCTGAGGGAGGGTCTCCAGGGAAATCGCTTCCTCCTTTTGCTTTCCATTCAGTCGGGCTGAGACGAAGTACCCTTCTGTGTCAGAGCCAGCTCTCTGACCATTTCTACAGCAAAACTAACAACATAACAAAAGAACAAGCTCCCTAAGCATGCTGCCCAGCCAACGCACCTTCATGCTGAAATGGCACGATGGGCAGCTTTGTGTAAAGACAGCAAGGCTGAGCCTTCACTGTCCAGGTGAGCTCTTGTCTGTCTGCTGACAGCACCTATTAATACAAATGTGAGATGGGCTTCTAATGTATGGTATAGAGATCCACACAAGCCATCTGATTTAGAAGGCTGAACTGTATTAAGACTGATTGTCTTCATACAAAAGGCTTACTACTTATCAGTGATGTCCTGATGCTTTCAGTCCTCTGATATATGCTAATGTTGCACATTTGAGAATGAATCATGCTTTCAGGAAAGCTTCACTTATTTAATCATGTTCTGACCTTCTGGAGATTCCAATAGCCCAGGCTTCCATCATGTAGATGAAAGGGCAAAATCCCTCACACTTTGCTGTCTGACTGACACAACGTCTGGTACAATGAAGTGTAACACCTCAGTCTCTTCCTATGTGGCTGCTCCATTTAGCTGAACTGTGGGCTATGGTCAACAGTTAATGAATAAATACTTTAAGAACAACCTCTGATTTACTTGCAGTATAAACTTGCAAATTACAGTTTCTCTAGGATCTTCACACAGATAGAAATAGAACATAAAAATTTAAATGTGTTGAAAGCACATTAAGGTTGCTAAATCAAGCACTCAAAATTTAGGAAATGCCAATCACAGCTCTGCTTCCTTGAGTAACTGAATTATGATCCAGTCTTTAATTATACACTCAGGTACTATTTTTTTCTCCTATATGCGTGGGCAAGTGTATTCAGATCTCTTCCTCCTAAATTAAAGAATTAAATTGGTAACGTAAGTAGGCTGTTATCCTGTAAGTGGATCAGCCCTTTCACAGTGTTGTGGTTTAACCTGGCAGGCAGCTAAACACCACACAGCCGTTCTCCCCCCATGGTGGGATGGAGGAGAGAATTGGAATAAAAGGTAAAACTCATGGGTTGAGATAAAGGCATTTTAATAGGTAAAGTAAACGCTGCGCAAAGCAAAGCAAAACAAGGAATTCATTCACTGCTTCCCATCGGCAGGCAGGTGTTCAGCCATCTCCAGGAAAGCAGGGCTCCATCACGTGTAACAGTTACTTGGGAAGCCAAACGCCATCACTCCAAATGTCCCCCCCTTCCTTCTTCTTCCCCCAGCTTTTTATGCTGAGCATGACGTCATATGGTATGGAATAGCCCTTTGGTCAGTTAGGGTCATCTGTCCTGGCTGTGTCCCCTCCCAGCTTCTTGTGCACCCTCATCCTCCTCGCTGGTGGGGTGGGGTGAGAGGCAGAGAAGGCCTTGACTCCGCGTCAGCACTGCTCAGCAGTAATGAAAACATCCCTGTGTTATCAACACCCTTTCCAGCACAAATCCAAAACATAGCCCCATACTAGCTACTATGAAGAAAAATAACTCTGTCCCAGCCAAAACCAGCACACACAGGAAAATTGCTCAAACTCCACTGCAAGCACTGCACCTCGCAGCAGGACAACACTGGCAAACTGTGTATTGGGGTCCAGTCTTGGCCCTAGGAGGGCAGTGAGATCCAGCAGCTCCAGCCCTGGTTATTGACAGACAAGCATAGACTCATTGAATTCATCCTGGAAGGCTGTGTGGCTAAGTGACTGAGACTTGGCACTGCTGCATAAAGCTCCCAGGCTTCTATTCATGGCCCTGCCTGACGTGACCTTACACAACCTCGCAGTTACCTCACTCATAAAATAGTGGGGAATGGTCACTGCCTGACCCAGGAATAGGCTATGAAGGCTTGCTCAATAATAAGAGTTGTGGACCTCCCAAAAATAGCAACAGCCCATAACAGAAGAGATAAGAGCAAAGCCCTCCTACTCCATATACCTTCACCCAAGCCTAAAGCATTCTCTGATGAATGCACAGCCACTATCCTTTTGAGGGTATCTCACCTAAGTTCCTGTCTAACTTCCGAAAGATCAAGCCACTTACTTGTAGGTTAGTGTAGTTTTAGGAAACTAGCTTTGTAAATTTTAGCAATCCCCACTGGTTTTCAGCCAATACATTATCTGCTGGAAAGCCTCTGTTGCCATTAAAACCAAAATAAGGATGGAGTAGGGATTTGAAGGTTGCTATTGAAGAAGCAACCATTGCAAAACAGTCTTGCATGATCAACTATAAAAGTAAAAAATTCTTCATGGTCACTAGCATAACAAAGGCATAAAGAGGAGTAAAATAAATCATTTGCTATGCTTGCAAAAATATTACACTGTTCCACTGTCTGTCAATTTCATTAGAAGATGAATATTTTGCCTTTGTTATCAATGATTTTGCTGGAGAGTGCTATCAGAGGCAGACTAATTTCAACCAAAAGAAATTACTAACAATTTCAAAACTAGTCATTTATCACCACATGTCACTAGCGGAACTTTTCAGCTAGGTTCAAGCTTTTATTCTAGGAGGGAAGGTGAAGAGATTTTACCTATAAACCTTCCCTTAGAACTATTACACAAAAAAAATCCACTTGTCTAAATTTAATAAAGTTCCCGTTATAATCATTCTATCTTAATATGTTCAGAAAATAAGAGCTAATGATATAAACTAGGACACATGGAATTTCATTGGTTTAATTAAATTGATGTTGATAAACTACAATGAACTTTCTATTTGGGAACACTTATTTAAATTTTGGAACACCATATTCAGTTTAAATTGCATTAGTTTCCAAGTGATACAAGATGAGCTGAAACAATATGTTTCAAATTCATTAATTAAAACGGTACCTTAGGTCAACCTGGTGCGATACAGCGCGCAGACACACGCTGGGAAACCTATGTTTGATGGCAGCTTAGTGAACTTGAGTAAAAGTGATAAACATAGATATCTATATATACAGGAATAAGAGATACACAGTAAAACTGTCGTCTTATATAGCACCCGCTGATGGGCTGCTCCTGAGACTTTTAAGGAACTGGTTAGCCTACTTTCACATTAAAAATACTGCACAAAGCTGGCCAGGATTTCAGTCATCAGTTGTTGACTGACAAATAATATAACACAATTAAATTATTTCTTGTACACTCAGGATAAGCCAGCTCCGCTCTTGTAGGTCAGTTAACACAGAGTAATCTCTTCTCATGAGTTGAGAGCAGTTTCTCCTTTTGCGGCTCCTCACGCCCAGTGCTTGGTTACAATCCTAGCCAGTGAGATAATCACCACCCAGAAGAAACATTCCATTTCCACTTTTTATATCTAGTTATGCTGCCAGTTCCTCCTAGTAAGCAGTTGTACAGTCCCCGGAAGGAGAACGCAGCCTTACTTGGTGAAAACTGTCACTGAGCCTTTCAAGTGAGGTAAAATTTAAGGAAAAGCTTATGTCAGATTCCCTCACCACTTAGACCTGGTGAAGGACTTTTTACATATACCCTAGCAGTACACAAGCCTCACCTGATGCTTTACTATCACACTCAGAGCAGGTAACTCCTGTTTGAACTGAAAACAAATATCCTTGTCAAGGAGAAAAAAATATTAAAGAAATACAAAAAATAAGGAGGAAAAAAATAAAAGCCAAGTATAGAATACCTAAAGGTCTATCTGCTAAATGTTTTTGCAGCTCATCTTAAAAAAAAAAAAAAAAAAGAGTGTTATATACTTATTTGTACTCTCTTGATTCAACTATGGTTTGCTGGAAATTTTCAAAACTGATAGAAGTTTATTTCCTTGCCTTCTTTAAATATATTAAATGTAATAACCATGTTCAGGCTTACCACTAAGAGCAAGAACAGAATTCCTGTGACATGGTAAAACAGTATGCTGGTTTAGACCTCCTGGTAGCCCCCAAGGGGATGTGATGCAGAGGAGAATATAGCACTCGTTTTATTGCTTGCTATTTAGTTTTATCAGTACCCATAGAGATTCTGGATTGCATACTGCAGGAACCTTTGTATATATAAAATAAAGGACTCAAAATTATGGAAAAGTTTAACAAAATGTAGCAGAAACAGATTATCTTTCTGTAATTGAGTCTCTTTCTCTAAATGTTAAGAGAGAGGCTGGAATGATTAGCAGGATAGAAAAGTAAAAAATAAAATATGATGCAATGTTAAGGAAGCTAGGCTTCCTGCCTTTCATGTCCTCTTCTTCCAAGCTATTCACAACCTTGTCATTTCCTACTGCCGTCTCTTCTCCCAAACCACTCTACCCTCTTTGATTTTCCCATGGTCTCAGCTTTCCCTGACTTGTTTTCAGTGTCTCACATAAGCATTCTTTTTCCATAATTTGTAAGAGCACTCCCCTTTCTTTTACATCTATCTTCAAGACCTATCTTTGCCATAATTCCTGTAAGAAATTTACTATGTAACTGTATCCCGAGAGATGAGAATGATTCATTATTACTTTCTGTAATAAAAATGTAATTACCAGATTATTTTAATTTATTAAAAAAGGGCACATAGATAGCCACACGTGCTTCTTTATATTCCTCGTCCCAATCTTTCTGTGTCACTCATCTTTATGAGCTGAAAGTTATGTGCAATAATATACAAAAATGTTTGGTTTTAAATTTCCTTGCATAGGGGATGAGATTCTATTTCAGGCTTGGAGCAGCAAATTAATATTATACAACAACTAGCTAGGAAAGATAATGCATATTCTAAAATATTTTTAAAGTGAGAAAATTGTGTTCAAGCCGAGACTCTATTCACACAAAGCTCAGGAAGCAGCCTCACACATAACCCTACAATGCATACTGTCCCATAAAGCACTCATCAGCAGAGGGTTTCAGTTCTTGTTATCAGAGATCCTTAAATTTCATGCCATAAACACATCTCAACCCTGACTCCAGGCACTCACCTTTAGCAACAGCACAGCCAACTTGTTTTGGGATGTCCCAGCTTCTGATTTACTTTATTTCATTCTGACTTCTACTGTTTGGCAACAGCTCTCTAGACCTTAATAATATTTAAGATGCAAACTAACAATATTTGTCTATTGCAAAGGGTCCATGTATGTACAGGGTATGTTTGGGGAAATAAATGCTCAATCAGCACTAGCTGGCAGGATAAACATCAATGAAATTTCTGCTGCTTTCTCGGGGAACATGCCATGTGGGGCATCCGTTTCCTGAAACCTTTCACCAAGCTGGGCATGTGCGGCACTTTCCAACCTTCCTTCTGAAGGGAAAGTCTCTTCCTGCTCTAGCCTCATCCTCAGTACAAAATGTCCTTTTACTTTTCTTGTTTTAAAATTCCTTAAAATCAGACACACTGCATACGTAAGTAAATTTGATAGTTAATTGCAGTCCTAAGTATATTCCACAAACCACTAAAAGAAAGCTAAGATCTAAACTGTCAGTCTAGGGGGTTTAGTCTAATGAAATTGTTGATGGAAACATTAAAAGTTATCAGACAGAAAAAGTGATCACACACTATCACTCAGGAAAAAAATCCTCCCATAACACTGGACTTCATTTGATATTGTAAACACTGGTAAGAACATGTAAAATTTAAAAGCAATTACTTCATTGTGGTTTACTCCATAAATTAAACTGTACCTGGGGAGTCATTCAGGCTGAAGGCAATTCGTACTGGCTTATCAGCAGGTACCCTGGCGGTGGTGATCATGTGGGCACTTGAGTCAATGCTTTTACTTGTTTGTTCCAGCTGCAATAATACAAACAATATATTTATTACAGAGCATGTGAAACCATTCAACAAATGAGTTTTAATGCTTTTCATGCATTCACAGCTACCTTTCTCATTCTAGCTAAGCAATGTTTAGAATCAAAGTCAAGGGAGCACCATTTCACTTTTCCATTTAAAAAGGATTCAAGTGAAATACAGTGCAGAGACTACCTTTCTTTTGCTATTCATAGATTAGAAAGAATGATGGCAAAGGAAGCTTCCCCTCTCCTCACCTGCTTGCTCCCCGCCATTGCCCCTTCAGCAAGCCTTGACTCGTGGCAATGCTGCCTGGTTCTGAAGGTGAAGAAGGAAGAAGGGGTGGGGAGTTGAGAGTAACATGACCCCAAGCCTGCCATGTGATTGGAAACGTGCACACCACTCCACATGGTGTCAATGAGGAGGCACCCATCCTCCTACCTTCCACCCATGCTCCCCCAGTCAAACTGTGCCTGGTAGTCACACACTTAATGGTCAGAAAGTTACTGGGTCTCCAAACCTTGGTGGTGATTCTTCAGTGGAACTCTGTGCAGGTGCAGGGGTCTGTCTGCATGGGTTTGACTCCTGGATTGGGACCTTATTCAGTCCTCGGTCTTTCTTCTGAGACCACCAACTCCAAAAAGTGGTTTTACTGAGATGAAACCCTGTCCATTAAGAAAACTGCTAGTTCATTTCAAGCAGAGCACTAAAGAATTGTCGAGCAACAAAAGAATTAGCTACTACTGATCTGTAATGGTATAATTAAAGCATCTCTGAACACTCAAAAGTTGTACTCAGAGCTCTACCATGTATATTTAACCTTTTGAATAAGCAGTTTTGGTTAAACTATTGAATAGCTGAACACAAACTTAATCTCCTTGTATACCTAGCACAAAGCTGCTAAAATTCACAGATACTAATCTTCTGATTAGCTCCATGTGTGGAGAACATAAGTCAGTGGGACTTCATGCATGCAAAAGATCTGCCCATAAAGAAATTATTTTAGGACTGAAGACTAGGCTATCCAGAGTGCATTGTATCCATACCAACTATGTGGACAATTATGAGACTAGCTTTGAAATTACCATAAAAACTCCTCAGTCAATTAGAAACCAAATTCTTCAGGAAACTACAATTAATTTACTAAAAGTTGTACCACATGTCAGTAGACAACAAGGCATTTAGCTAGTGAAAAGAAAAGACAGATTCCTAAGCGAATAGTCTTGCAGTTTTTCAGTAAAGGAGCTATCGTATTGCACGGAAATCCCAACAACTCATTCTAATTTACACTTTATTTGGCAGTCTCAGAAAGTCAATAGAACAGAACAATATTTCAGGATTATAATCTTCCTCAGTGATGCACAAGTGAATCAAACTCTTCCCTGGCATCAATGCCTTGCAATCAGTGAAAGAGTATCAAATTTGCATTTGGCCCATTAATTTCAGCATTTCTTTTTTATTTGCTTTGTCTGTCTTAATATTTAGCTAGCAGAGTGATACAGTTACTCTGTAGCAATGCTACACGAGAAATTGTTATTTGAAGTGCATAATCTCTTCTTAAAATAACAACAAATATTCTAAAATCATTACCTTGAACAAATCTTATTTGGACCTGGAAGTGTCTCTTTCTACTAATACATACGGGATATCAGGAATCGTTCTTTACTCGCCATTACTAATAATCAAGACACACAAAAATTGAACTGATATCTACTGGGCAAAGACAAAGAAAAGTCAACTAAACTGCCGCAGTGTATGTTTTTGGACTCAGGAAAAGATCCCTGGAGTCAACTGAAATATTCTATTTTTAAGTGCATTGCATTAGACTAAATAACTTTTACCTTCTGAGCATTATTGATCTCTTTCCCCGCCCCGAGACCGTCACTTTATATGAAACATCTGAGACCTCTCACTGTTTTAAAAACAATAACAGAACTACAATCCAAAATTCTTTATCATATTTCCCTTCCATACCTCACAATACAAGGTAAAGCAAAAAAAAAAGAAGATATTTTGAATGATAAGCACATCCTTGAAACAAGGCTGTTCATCATTCTGTGTTGGTGGTACACATTCTCCTGACATCTGCTTACTATCTCAAGTGGTCTTCCACATAAGCGTATACTTAACATTTGGTATCAATGCCTAAGAAATTAAAATGATGCATTCTGCTAGAGGTTTTATAGTTGCCATAACAATGTTGCTAGGAGTAAATCTGTTGTCTTATCCCAGTCGCATACTCTGTGGTCTGCGATGTCTTTAAATTACTCTTTTAACCACCTACTATGTGAGGGCAAAAATCAATACCCCTTCAATAAGCAATGGGGAATTCTATCATAACACAAAAGAGTGTTTTCATTTTATTCCAATCCACAAAACAAATCTCATCTTTATACGCAGCAATTACCCTGCTATCCATTTTTTTTATATTGCATTTATCCCTTCACTCCTTTTTGTGCAGAATCTTCAAGCTCTTCATCACAAAAAACAATCAAAGGGAAGAGAGAGGGATGGAAGCAGCCTGTGTGCAAATGAGGTGATACAGGAAACACGCAGACTGACTGCCCCCAATTCCCCACCTGCTTTCTCCATGCATGAAGAACAATATCTCTGTAGGCAGAGATGAGGGTGAGTGGGCAACCTGGAATTTAACGAGATTTAATGAGCAGCTCCCTTCTTCACAACAATTGCCTATAGAACTGGCTGCTGTTTCTCCATAAAAAATCTGCAGCAGAACTCAGATTAAGTGCTGTTACAGCTCTATCAATTTAGTTCAGTTTTCACACCTGTTGCCTTACCTCACTTAGCGGAGTGTCTGCACTTGTATAATCCAGGGCCAGCCACTGCCTTGGCTTGTCGTTGCCTTTATGGAGTAAAGCTTCAATAAAAGAAAAGGCTGCACCTGCTGCATAGCAACAAACTGACAAGGTCTGAGAAGCTGAGACAGCTGTCAGGGCAACATGCTGCTACCTGCACTTCCCATAGACTTTGCTGTCCCAAAAGATCACCCTTTTCCGCTTTTCTCCACAATTCCGCTTTTCCTTCCTCTCCGTGCCAGTGACGAGGGATTATGATGCTGTCACGCTTCAGGGAGGAAAAAATCCTTCTGTCACAGGCATTATTAAGCAGCAAACTGTGGCGAGCCCAAGATTTTTAATTCATTAGTCCTGGCAAACCTAAAATACAAACAGACTTGCTTCATAGGACAGGAATGTTTTCAGCATGACCCAATCAGTGTCTGTGTCTATTCCAGCAAACTGGCAAAGATAGCATGACTCCAGTCAGCAAAAATGTCTGCAGCTCCAATCAGCTTGGGCTGACACTGCCAACTTGGACTGGCTACAAGCGAACTATCAAATGATAGCAGCAACTATCAAAGCTAACAACAAGGGACGGGCTTGGCATGTTAGGCTAGGTTCATGTTGGCTTTGGTCAAGCCGGGCTTGCCTAATAGTAGACGATAGCCCTGCACTTCTGAGGAGGCAATGGGCAAATTTCAGAATGCGTACGCTGTGAAAGCAGATGTATTTATAGATGAGCTGGTGATAGCAGTGATAGCTGAAGCTGACTAAATCAGAGATTTGACTGAACTCAGAGGATTTCCTACTGCGATTTCAGATAGCTTTTGTCAGTTTTGAAACCACAGGCAAGCAATTAATAGATAAATCTTGAAGTATCACAAGAGAGATGAATTTCTTCAGCTTAAACTTTTATTTTCTGTAGCTGTGTTACACATGTACTGCTTACATGACTTCTTTGACTGCTATCACAGACATTAAAACAAATGGAGAAAAATGGAGAACAATTACGAAATGATTACACAGAATATCTTCATATTTATTGTTCTGTGCTTGAAAAGGGGGTTCTCCTCCTTTTATATTACAAAATGTATTCTGAAGGTATATTTTATATTTTTAAATTCCAAATGGAAAAGGTTTATCTAACCCATATCTCCTGTATAGGCACACTGCTAGATTCTCTTGGCTCAGCTGAGATCCAGAGAGGTTGCAGGACAAATAGAGACGTGAAGGTCTGAAGTCAAATTTTCATCCTTCCTCACCCCCTCACCTTCTGGCCCTAGCCCAGGATTGATCTAATCAGTGCAAATCTCAGGAAGCCAGCAATTGCCCTTGTGGCCTCAAAAGACCTTTTTCATACTTCGAAATGACTAAACTGCAAAGATATTCTACCCACACTGCCTTTCCCCCAGCAATAACCCGGGAGGGTATCAGACAGCTACACCATTAGTTAGGTATCTGGTGAGGCTGTCTTTTTAACTGCAGCATGATTTCAGAGGAGACTATGGGCTCTGCCCCAAAGAGTTAGTGAAAAGCGGGACTGTGCCTCTGACTGTGCTGACCATTTTCTCTTCTCTTGATGTGTTTCTGAAAAGATTAAGGGTTCCTCCCTATACGTTTCCTTTGGAAGGGGAGGGAGAGAGATTAATCTCTGATCACAACCATTACTGCAAATAACATTCTACAGCTCAATACCATCAGCAGCTGATATTGATCTCCAGCTCCAGGTCCAAGTACTGTGAAAGTATTTCTTTGAAGATACAGAAAATTGTGGCTTCAGTGAAGTCACTAAAAATATTCTCCTTCAGTTTCCATGGAGCCAGGGTTTCCCCCAAATCGTAAGATCCTCTTCTGCTTTGTATGGACAGATGGTATTTAGATGGTATGAGTGCCTTCACTACAGGCCATTACAGTAAAGCCTAAAAAAGGCTCTCTACGTAAAATCTTAAGACATGCAAAATCTTCAATAGCCATGACAGCAGGGGTCTTGGACAGAAATGATGGCTGAATAACCCAGGGGTGGTTTTTCCAGATGGCTCTGACCCTCCACATTTCCAGACTGACACTTCAGTTGTACTCAGTTTAAATAGTATGTCCATTTGCAAATTGAGTTCATAATCATTTTATGTTTTGTATCCATTGTATACACGTTTTTTAAATGTCAGTGTTCCTAGTTAAATCTGTATTATTATACACACTTTACAAAAGAAGGTGGAATCACCTGTGCTTCACTTAATATGCATACTCCTTTTCTAATGGGCGTGCTGCTCCCGAAAGCTATGAATCATGTGCTAAGATACCAAAACTGCACAAACCAAAAGGCCGCTGATTTGCATTTAAATATCAGTTCCGTGCTCTACACAATGATTAGTCACCTGAAACTACTACTTTATGGAAGGTAGTGTATTTTTAAAATGTGAGAATATTATAGCATTCTGTATACAGAACATTAAATTTGAAGCATCAGGATGAATGATTTGACTGATCATATATTTATTATTGGGGCTACGGTGCTAAAACCCTCAACAACATGGATTTACACAGCACATTTTAAAAGGTTCTCTAAATTGCTTTATAACGATAAACTAGGGAAGATCTCAATTTTAAACAATGGGGAAATTGAAGTCCAGGGTGCTTCACTTCTGTGACTTGCTCAAATGAATAGTCAAAGGCATTGTAAATTTTGGGTAGAGATAAATCCCACTTCTCTTATTCAGTAAGTAGGTGACTGAAATCTGTGCATCTAAGAAAATTACTCTCCCATTTATTGCAACACAAAAAATACTTCTTTACAACAGGCTGCACATACACCTTACAGTCATCTCTGTGAGAATGACAGAATGCTGATAACTCCGTTTTGGTTTTTTTTTTTTTTGTGCAGGAGCACAGCCTGCCCTGTTTCATTTCTAGCATATTTTTAGTCATCAGATGCCTGGTACCCAAGCAAAATTCTTTCAATCCTGTATCACATTATGAAACTGGTGATATCCTAGAAGAGGATATAATGTTTTATTCATCAAAAACACCTTAAAGAAACACTCTAAATGAGGAACACTGGGACTTAGTAGTATTCAGTAGCAGAAACATGCAAATTTGTAACAATTTTTAGGATGAAGTATCAGTTATTCTACAGATGTAAAAAAAGCCAATATCTGCTATCTAATAAAACACCTGTTGCCTTCCCTTTTTTAGCTGTGCTACTTTCAATTCATCTCAGTTTCCTAGTATAAGCAGTATTTTAGTAGCATATGACCTCATTCATGCTAAAATGGTGTTTCACAGATTGCCAGGCACTATTTAAAAATACACTTTAAATATTCTAGCATATGGAAGATGTTCC
Source organism: Theristicus caerulescens (assembly GCA_020745775.1). NCBI lineage: Eukaryota > Metazoa > Chordata > Aves > Pelecaniformes > Threskiornithidae > Theristicus > Theristicus caerulescens. The sequence continues at coordinate 29,123,312 of CM036559.1, read as the reverse complement.
AAGGAGAAATTTAAAAAAAAAATAAAAATGCTTTGCCTAAAACCACACACAGAGCAAAATCTTCATTTTATAGATTCCTGTGAGTACAAACAGAATTCCTTTTCTGACAGTTTCTGATGAACTTATTTCTGCAGCCAAAGTTGTTAAAAATCCCACTGTGGGAGGGATTTGGTCCCCTTTACTGACATCGGGGCTGATCAGGGTGAAGCTGCTCCATGCTATAGGGAATTCATTTTGAAAGCATAAACATTGGTGAGTTGCGTCCTTTAACTCCACATTACCTGTAGAATTTCCAATACCACTTGGATTGCATGGCTCAGAATTTGCCAAATATTAAAAGCTAGATGGTATATTCCATTCGTCTGCCATGGTAATTGAATAAGCGCGCTCGCACCAGCCACAAAAATATAATCTCTTTGTTGACCTTATCTCTTCTTGTAATCCATAAAGATAACCATGTCAAGTCTGCATGGAACTCGGTAGAGAAGTGTTTTTTTCTACAGCAGCAGTTATCCTAGGTAAGATCAGAGCATCCAATATGATGTAATCAAATCACAATATTCCCAGCCAGAAATCCAGAACCAGAGAAGGATACTTCTTTCTTGTCTTTTGGATAATGGAAAGGTATAGGTCAAATATACATTATTTAGTCATGTTGCACCTCACTCACAACCTAACATCCCAAGTCCTGACTACTGGAGCAGCCAACAGAGCACTTCATTATTGTTCTTAGACACTACCTCCAGTCTCCTTGCCTAGGAAGTATTTTAACACAGGTAAAATAATGTACTTTCCCCCAAGCTGTAAACTCATAAATGGCTGAACCCTATCAGATGAAATTGAGTCATTAAAAGCAACATGAAACACACATTGAGCACTGACTTTAAAAATATTACATAAGAAACTTTATAATTAATGGCAAATTGATATGCAATAGCTGAATTCACTTATATAGGATTATACATATCTAATGGAGATTGTTGCAGAGAAATTAAAAAATTGGCTGTAATGTGGAATTACAGGTGTTGACTCAACAATTTTTACACTTGCCTTAAGACCACCTGGAAATAACTGCATCTTAAATCATTTGAAAGCCTGACTGGTGAAAAACTCCATCGTTTCCACAGCAAACTCTAGACAGAAATTGTGGGAAGCTAATTCCGCTGAGGGGAAAGCTGAAGCCTTTGACATATGATGCTGCCAAAGACCCTTGCATATCTCTTGCATGGAAAACAAGATGAAAGCTGAAGTTGTTAGAAATATTACTGGAGAAGCATCACTGTTTTCAGAAATCAGCAGGTACAAACTTATATGCTTTACTCACATCAGCACAGAGATGGAAATAACCTTTAGAAACTGATTACAGGAAGAATGGTGGCATGTCATCTCAACAGGGAATGATGAAGCAGGATATGGATTGACAGTGTGAACCAATTCACTGGGAGATCAGTGGCTGAGTGTTCAAAGCTAACATTGGCTAGCACTGGCTAACTGGAAACACCAGCACTTTCTCGCAAGCACTTAAACACAAATGCATCAGTTTTGCTTACCAATTGCTTACCAATACCACTAAACCACATCCAGCTGTCCTAGGATAAAAAGATAATTGCCTCATATCCGTGTAAAAGCGGAGTAATCACTCCATTTCAGTTGGACTTGCCATTCCTTAAGGGAATGCTTAGCTTACCTTACTTAAGAGCTTACCTCAAGAGGATACTACAAGACATTACAGCCTCACTTGTTGATGATGGCTGAGGTCATCATGCTCTCACGGATACACACATAAGACTTTTAAGTCAACACACTTTTTCATGAAGCTTTGCTGCTATAAGGAAGAAATCAGCATTCAGAAGAATGTGGTGAAATCCCAAGCAGCAGCTGGTATTTTGCCCATACTTGAAACCTCACTGCTGATTCAGCACCGAAACTGCCTTAGTTAATAGTGCCAGATGCAAACGTAAAGGAGAAGTTTAGAAACAATAAATGATAGAATACTTCTTAGCAAAAATTTTTCATTACTAAATGTGGCTTATAATAGTCCAGGAAGTCCTCACACCTCCTCTAGATATTTATCCTCCCTCCCTCCGTGAAGAGAAAACATGATATTACAACTAGCAAGAGCAGAGCAGACAGTTCAGCAGTGCGGCAGATGTATCAGGCCCATGACTATCACACAATGACAGGATGTGTGTGCATGAATTTATCTTGTTCTGTGGAATGAACTACACTAAACAAGAAATCATTATGGTTACAAAGTCAAAAACTGTCAGACTTATGACCTGCCTCCCTATTTACAGTTGGATTGGAACCCTTGTGCATCTCTGATATGGTCTTTAATGATGGATACTCAGGCCACTTTCCCCCACGAACCCAAATTCAGCCAAAATTGCTTGTTCCAATGAAAGATATTACATTTTTATAAACCCAAAGATATTATCTTTTTATAAAGGCACACTAGGGAAAAAAAAAAAAAAGACTTTGCTCTTTCAGATAAATTATACAAGACAATTTCAAAGGCCATCTTAGCCAGGGACAGCTCCTGCCCAGAAAACAAGACTCTACCAATTTTCTATCGGGATACTGACAAGGCAAAGTAGAGTAAGGGCAGTAAACTGCTTCCTTTTCAGAGGGGGAAAAGAGCACTTGAACTTTGTTCTTCCTAAATGATCTGTACCCCTGAAGCTGACTGCAAGTGAAGGACCAAACACTACCATTTTGTCATTATTAATGCCAAGCTCTTCCTCTTATCACAGGACTTTAATTAGGAAGAAGCAGATACTCTTGTGATCTAATGTACAGGACTAAGCCAGTGATATTAATACTCCAGAATATTCCCATATTAAGTCACCCACACAATACTGTTTAAGTGCAATACTGACAAAAAAGACTTGACATTATCTAATTAGCATTAGTCAAGATGACATATTGCTTCTAGAAATGACATAATATTGATATTTCTCACAAGAAAGAAATGCAAATAAGCTCTGCCATCAGTTTCTCACTGAAAAAAAATTAACAAAATACCCAACTTTTTTGTATGATTTTGTGTACTCCACAGGGGAGAATTCCAATAATTTTATCACTTAAACTGAAACATGTTTGCTACAGCATTTTTGACAGGTTGGCAGTAATGACTCCCAAACATATTGGTTACCTTTGAAAACCCGTAATACCAGACAACAGAGAATAAGCACTGATTTGTTAGTCACTTACTTCCACCTACTCCGTATTATGAATAGAAGCAGCCGTTTACAGAGACCTGCTCTTCAATGCTGCCCCTTAGAGGACACATTCGAGAAATTCATCCATCTCATGTCAAAGAGCTTTTGAAGACAATACAAGACCTGGATCAGGACAGTATAATGTTGCACCATGTGAAACCGATTGACTATTTTGATACTGACTGTTCACCAGTATAGCATATTAATGTAAAACTCCTTAATCAGAGTTAATCAGGTAATTTCTTTAATAAGAAATTGCCTTTGCTACAGCAATTTTTGTCAAAAAACAACCTTGATTCCCCATACCATGTTCATGCAAGCCCCTAATGACATCCTGGTTTTGATTTTATGATTTTCTTCATGTGGTCATCCACAATATCCAAAACCAAAATTGTATCTCCAAACTAAACCTGTAATGAATCTTTTTTAATTTCTTTTTTCCTTTTCTTTTTTTAAAGCTCTGTTGGCAAAAGCAGCTAATTGTTTTAACACCATGAACTATATGCAGGCTGCCATACATCCTGCCTGAGCTCTCTAAATCCTGATTCTCATGTGAGAGTGACAGAAATGCCACTTTCACAGGGAGGCAGCAGGGAATACTGATCTTTAAATTATCTGAATTACAGGCTCCTGTTAAAAATGTTTAAGATTCTCATCTTGCAAAATACAATATCTCTATCTATGTGTGAAGCTTCATCATACCTTGAATGCCTTTCCTTTAGACGAGCAGTTAGATCTTAATGTCTGGTAACTGTCCATTTCAGATGAAACATTATGAAACACAAGACTGCAGTCTCAAGTAGCCATCAATGGTGTCATAAGAAAAGCTGTAAGATATGTGGGGTAGCACATACATTTTTGGGGGAACATTGTACATTCCAAGTTACAGTTCAGATCATCAATTTCTCTGCCACTTGAGTGTTACAAGTCTTCAAACACAGTGCAAAATTAGAAAATTACTATTGACATATCTAAAATGAAAATTACTCCCTTTCCATTCACTTGGTTCCTACAGTTTTACAGCCATAAATAAAATTACAGTGGTTTAAAATGAACAAAACTAGCTATTAATAAAGCCCACGATTCTTGAAATGCTAAATCCAGTAAGAGTGCTGTTTACGAGAACTGGATAGTTTGTATTACCACAGCTTAGAGGTTGATGAGATTTCAATTTTAGAGCGTTGCTTTCAAAAGTTACAAAAAACATGACATATAGACATGATAGACTGCTTTTGAATTTTAAAAATGCAAAAAAGAAAACGTTTCAAATATTTGTTCTCTTAAAACTTTTTTAACAAGCCATAATTTGCCATAATGATTACAAACCAGTGAAAATTGAGAAATATTGTCTAATTTCACTTCCTGATGAAACCCCTTTTTTTAAAGTTCTGAATATCCAAATATTACAAGGTTTTTGCTATTCATCTTCACACTGCCACTCACAGATTTCACCATAACCTCACTTAAGCCTCCTAAAACCAAGAAATAGACACAAAAAGTTAAAGCAGTAGATTCCTATGAGACTGTAAGATGTTATGCAGAGGATTCACTCTTTTCTCTAAGATTTTGGGGAGAAACATCGAAAGCACATATCTGGAATCCTTTAACACAGGCAACTAGACATAGATACACAACTGAAAGTAACCTTTTCTTTAGAGCTGTGGAGAAGTCTGCAGGAGGGCTGTTAGGGCATTTGGAACCTTTTGGAACCACGAATCATACAACAGTAAAAAACCTGTAATCCCACTTGTTCTAAGAGTTCCCTTATTTTTACACTGTTGATGGTTGTGGGATAATTTATTATAACTACTAAGTCTGACCATAGATTAACTGAATAAGCCACACCATTACTAGTAACTTAACCTACATCATCAGTGGATAAAATCATAAGAATTTTTTTTTTTAACGGTAAAAATACTGTACATGGCACCCTTAAAAGCATATACTCTGTGTATCACTGTTTCAGCTTGGACTGTGATTCTAATATGTAATATTGAGTATTAGTTCTCAAATTCATAATCCTTTATAAGTTTCATCAGAACATTTTCTTCTGTAGTTCTCCTGTACATGCCAGCAGTAACAGAAATGCAAGATCGAAGACAAAATGCTGGTTAGACCGTATCGTAGAGGATTGGAGGCATGGAGGCACAACGAAGTACCCCACTAGGTGTGAGTTCAAATTTCAGGGACTCCGAAGGCTTGAAAAGCAGGCATCAAACTGCTGATGAGAACAAAGGGAGTTACACTTATGTTTTCAAAAAGCATTGTAAATGGAATCACACGCTGCTGAATGACTGCTTTGGGTTTCCCGTCTTTCCCAAAGATATCTTTCTGAACCCTATTCCACTGTATTTTTCTGAGTTCATACACAAAGCAAGTCCAATTAGCAAGGGTGGTCTTTTATTAATAAAGCAAATTAAGTTCAAATGAAGCAAAAACATAGCAGTGTGGTCTGGAGTCCTGTACACTCTGCCTTCCACCACTCCTTTCTATGAAGATGGTGGCTTCTGGGCCAACCTATCCAAAGCCTTTGTAAGTGATCAAACGAGACAGTTGCTCTCTCAGAGTTTCTGCAGGTGTTGGGAACATAGAGGACTCCCTCGTAAAGCTGCGACATGCTGATGTTCAAGGTAAGAGTGGTGGTATGGCTTGCTGCCACATATTGTCCCACTTCAAGCACCAGTTTAATGTCTTCTGCTGTCTCTTTGCCAGCTGGCTGGCAACAAGGACATCTGTTAGTGGATCAAAATAACTGATGTGATGCTGTAGTATATGTTTTGGACCATTTTCATGCAGGAGAATGATTACCAAAGAATCTGTCGTGATCTCACACATGGTTTACTGATGCCCATATTTTAGTCAATAAAACTCAAAACCTGGACCGTGAAGATGCATAACAGACATTTAGACATTCACTTCACTGTACTATGTTAAAAAAAATAAAATAATAGAAATTAAGAAGCTGAAATGCATCACAGATGAAATCTATTCTTTGCTAACCAGTAAACACCTAGCCTGAAGAGCTGGTAAGATAAGCAATACTGACGATGAAAAACAGTTGAGACAATTATCCTTCAGAAGCAAAAAAGGCAGATTTATTTATCGCTCGATTACTGTTTAAAGAATCTTAACCCCAATACAGGGTTCGAAATTAAATCGAATAAATGGCTGATGATAGCCAACAAGGAAAACTACTGATACTGCTAAGTCAGGGATGTGGTGTTGCCACCTTCACCTTGGAACTTTGATGTCTGGTAACATCCTTTTGCTTCCCTCAGCCTAGTTCTCTTGTTCTCATTTCACCCATTCATTGTGTAGTACGCAAAGTGTCCGGAGATCAAATATTTAGCAAATACATGCAAATCTGAGTGAACAAAGTAATGCAGTATTTCGGTAGCTTTACATGTCATCATAGCACAGTACAAACATTAGTTCCTGCTGATTAGATGTACATTAGGGTGATTTTTTAATTAAATAAACCTCCAGGACATTAACTTTTCTTTTGCTGTACACATTAGAACACTGGTACATTCACAATTGCCTGTTTTGAAGGTGTTTATTAGAAAATGTTCTCTGTTTATTCTTTATATGTAAACTGTGTTTCACTGCTTAAATGATACTTTGGTAACTGTCCATAATTATTTTCATATATATCTGTTACTTTATTTTTCTTTACTGTGGAACTTAAATAGCAATGGGATAGTCTTCAACTTAACAGGTTTTTTAGGCAGTAGGCAATGTGTCTTCTATTCAGACACGAGATCACACTTTTGGGATTTAGCATGCAATACTGGGAACAAGTCCCATGCGATAGTCCCAACTTTTGGCATGAATCCATTCCGTGGCCTTTGGCCCTTACTATACTATGGCATGATTCCCTTATTTGTACAACGTGTTATAGTATCTCCTGCTTTGCAGAAGTGCACAGCATTTATTCATTAATATTTCTTTAAACACTTCAAGAATCATGTAGGAAAGACTATGCAATACTGTGCGAACTATGATTCATCATTACAGCTAGGAAGGTTATGCAGCGCAGAAATGAGGGCTGCAAAGGTGTCTTTGGAATTCCTTTGATTCACAACCAAGCACAGATTCAGGCCAATTTCCTAGCTGCTGGCAGATATGTGGAGCTGAGAGAGCAGCCAGGAAATAATGGAACACACAGAAGTTCCCCAGGTATGCTGGTGGGTCACGCTCTATGCTGGCAGCAAAAAGGAGAGTGCTCTGCAGGCCCTGGGCCTGATTCAGAGACAAGTGAGCCAGGAGACTCCCCAGTGACCTGAGTTCTGGAGAATTAATGGATTTCTCAACAGGTATATTGAGGTGACACACAGTTAAGAACCCTAAAGTTAATCCCCAAATAAGAATGGGGACAATATGAGAAACAAACTTTGCAGTTACTTGGACAAGGTCTTTAAAATTATTTGAGTAGAGAAACAAAGTATTAAAAAATGGAAAAACCTCTGTCTTTGTCTTGAAGATCTAGTACTGTTTTAGACCATACTTAGAAAATTCCAGATTGGGCATCCAAGTCAAGGCTTGACAGTGAAGAAAGAAGACCACAGATCTCAGTGGCCCAGGTGCCAGCCAACATAAGTTGTGGTCTTGATCTCAGAATCCTGCCTTTTAGCTACATTTTTTCCTGCTTAGTGTCTGCAGAGCTGAAAAAAATGCAAATCAGGGTGGTAGTAGCTTGTTTCCAGGAGTCTGCAGTTATTTATTTCACTGTTCATGACTTCATTTGGGTGTGCTATTTCTGCAGAAGTCTTTAGCTATTCAATCCTGAGCCTGCCACCCTCTTCCAGTATTTCCTGTCTTTTCTAATTACAGCCTAAAATTACTATTTCCCTCACTTCTCAGTTTGATATTCTCCAAGTTTCCACTTCCCATAGGTACTGATAAATTCTTTCCCCCCCGCAACAAGAACAGCCGAACTTTCAATAGCAGTTGGCTTGTATTTCCAGGTATTTCCAGGCTCCTGTGCACTCCACTGGAAAAAAGTTGCCATATGACCACTTTGAAAACTGAAGAGAGATGTTTCTCTAGTCTTTATCTGATCCTGGATTTGACCTCCTCATGCAAAACAGAACTCACCATCTAGAAGACATGTCATTTTTGCCCAATTATGCTTTCTTTCTCATGACATCAAAACCAGAAAGACCTCAATAATTTTGCCTTCTTTCATGAAGTAGGTGCTCTTGAATTGTATTTTGGTGTGTACTGTACCAGTGTTAACAGCATGATTTTATACCTTGATTGTACCTGCAATACAAAATCAATACAAACAGTATCGATTCCTTTCTGAGACTATCATCCTTTCCAATCATCTTGTTTGTTTAGAGGAACCTCTGAATTCTTGCCACTTGTACGGGTAGAATCAAACATACTGGATCCTTAACTCAGCTGGGGACTGTCATCACTATTTTAGTATGTCAAGATTTTCAAACAACTTACTGATCCCATGCAAAGGGAATACTCCTCTAAAATCCCCAGAAGTGCTTCCCAGTGACTCCAGCTAACCGGATTAGCTATAGCAGAAAGCACATATACTGAGGTGAGAATACACAAATGGTAAGGAAATCTTGCTTTCCTCTCTAGCTTGCAATCCTCTGCAGCAGCACGTGAGATAAGCCCAGGATGAGGATAGCATTTAACCCAGGAGCTGTGGACCAATGACCTAAGAAGTACTTAGTTGATTACAAGTACTCTAGTTGATTAGAGTGCTCCTTCTCATTATGTCACAAGTGAGATAAGCACAATCTGGGAAAAGCTGATGTAACCGCTACTGCTGTTACTAAGAGAATCATGTTCACCCTGAATGTTCAGCCCTATGTGGTTCACAGTTCTCTGCTTCAGGTATGAGCATGACTCTCTGCAAACTAGGTATGGTCCTCAGGCTTCCCTCAACATGCCACTCACATTTTTTCATTGGCCAGATGTCAGTGTTGTTGGACAGACACACTCAGATGTTGTACTCACAACTTCAGCAGATACTTTTCTATCCCTTGTTTTCCAATTGCTCAGGTTCCCACTGCTGAATAAGCAAATAGAAATTAACATGCTGTCCTTTTTATGAACTTCCCAAGATCTTGTTAAAATTTCAGCATCCTAGAATTTGACAAACATGTGCCTACAGATAAGCTGGGGATTTCCATGTGTACAGTAATAGATTTTGGCTGGTGAAAGGGCAGCCAACTGCCAATAGCCAACCCTCTGACCTTTGGATGGTCTTTTAGCATGGCAATGTCTGTGCAGAATATAAATGGCGTAGATGAGTAGCTAAAAAAAGATCAAGGCCAAGTCAAAGTCGTGATTAGGCAGCGAGTCCCAAATAACTCCTAATTATAACAGAAAGAGATGTTTTAGTGATAGTTTAACACAGATGAATATGTATGTATATTGTATATATTCATAATCACAAACATACATATATATTTTAGCTTTAGTGGTATTCTGGCTTTAAAAAATGTAGCTAGCATAAGCTTCAATAAAGCCACTGAACCAACAGGGCAGTTCCAGAAATACGTGAAGCATAAGGCAGCACTGCCACAGAGAGGAGTGCTGCCCTGTCTCCCTTCATCTCTGCTTGTGCCAGCCCAAGGCTTTGCACAGCCATGTGGTAAGCAGGAAAGCTGAAAGCTGGCCAGTCTTCTTTTGGGTTAGTCTTAATGCAGATCAGTTCGCTAATCTGGTTCATTGCACGAGGGCACAAATGTTTGGCAAGTGAGGATTTGAGAGAAGGGGAAGGAGAATGCATAGGTGAAACAAGCAGCCAGAGATGGGACTGCCTTTGTGGCCACTGTCCTTGCTTAAAATACTGTACCTGGAATGTGGAATTGTTGAGCAACACTGACTTTATGACTCTGCAATATTATGAGTAGAAACAAACATGGGTAAATTTACTTCTCCAAGCAAAAGCACCACTTAGGAAGAAGCCTCAACTGGAGTGAACTGGACAGCTAAAGTGCTGAATAAGAAGAGTTGAGTCTTTCACCCCCAAGTTGCTTATTTTACTGAAGCAGAGTTGACCTAACAAGAAGCACCATGCAATGCTGCGATGGTTACTGTTGGCCTGCCTGAGCTGACTTTGCTTTTTGCTGTAGTACCAACATAATGCAAGCTACATTTCCTGTATATAATCACTTGAGAGACTAATTAAATAACAGCATTTTAATTATTGAAGACTCAGAAAGGGAATGGCACCTTCTTAGTAGGATGAATGCTCACAAGGTTAACACACCACATTGCCAGGCAATAATAACCCTTGATTTAATTTCTGAGCTAACATTTACTAAGGTTCTGATGAAGTGAGTGCTTTGGAGAGGCCATTCCTGAAAAATCGGAGAACAGAGTTCAGAAGTTATGAAAAGATAAATATTCAGCCTTTCTTGTTATGGAAAGGTTATAATGAATGTAAACTTGAGAAGTGTTTTTAATAGTAAAATCCCATTTCTTTAGCATCCTACATACTACTGCCTTGATTCCTCTGATATTTCTCTTGGTGAAAATCAAGGAAGGAGAAGGTATACCAATGTATACCAATGAGCTCAGAAACATTTTTTAATACAAATCAATACTGTTTGGGGCATGATAATTTAAGCCCAGGTTAGCAATCCACCTAGGCAAGTGATAGGATCCTACAGGAAAAGAGCCGTGGACTTCCTGGATGAAGACTGCAAAATTTCCAGGAAGCCATTTCATCATTTAACCATTCTATTTCCTATCAGGAAAAAAAAGTTCTTATGTTAAGTCCTGCAACAATGAGGTAGCTACATCCAGATGATGGCATTGAGAATGTAAAATATACAGTAATAAAGTGACAAAACTTTTAAGTGTTGATGCATCACTAGAGACTTGCCTGAGGTCATGCAGGGTATTAGTCACAGAGAGCTGAAACACATCCTGTGGTTACTGATCAGCAGTCTAACCACTTGAACCATCTTTCCTCTCTGCCCTAAAACGAATGTCTCTGACTAGAATGCATTCAACTATTGATATAATGCCCGTGACTTCATGCTCATGACCATGAAAAGTCTTCTGCAATGACTTAGGAGTAAGTACCTCCTCTGATCTCCGTGGCTAACAACAGATGACAGAAGTTGCTTTATAAAATACAGTTTCTGGTATCTTGGCTCTAGAACAGGATGGACATTTCTTTCTTTCCTAGCTGCACTGTGGTGCAGATCCACTGGAAGAGAGAAGAGGGATAAATGGGTATATGCCCCCTATGCCAAACCCCAGCACTTCCTTTTGGAAGTGCCCACACTCCTCGGTCATGATAGTCAGGGCTGAATAGGTTCCTTCTTCTGCTTCAAGTAGCATCTGCCTCCAAGTACTTCTAGCAAAACTGCATACAGATTTTTTGAAGCTCATTCATGGGGTGCTTTATGTAGTTTTGCTTTCTATCACCGCTCCTTTTTACACTGACATGATGTGTTACAGGTTAAAACTAATTGAATTTTAAGAATTATAGGACAGTTAAACTAACCCAAGTGTGTCCTCTTGAGGTTGCTTAAGCAACACATATCAAGTGATTTAATTAACTTTGCAGGGGGGCTATCTGTGCTGCAGAGGTGGAGCAACTCAGTTTCTGTTGGGTTACAGGCTCAGATAGTGCGTGGTCTAAACGCAGCAGTATTATTCCTAATACTGCTTGAAGTCACAGTCTTGAAGTTCTCATCTTGAAACAGTATGTTTGATTTTGTGTTGCACAGATTATCAAACATAAAGCAGCTCCATGTAGTAGCAGCTCCACTGTCTCCTGGATGGACCTCTGCTACTTGTAGAGATGTCAAGGTGAGCCTCCAAAGTACTCTTCAGCATGCCCTGTAGCATGCATATTACTTGGGATTACCCTGGATAATGAGGACTTGAGTGTGCTTAGCCTTCCTCCTATCAGCACATTTCAATTCCACTTTAACAAGTCAGGTACATACTAAGCCAAATACTTGACTGGAGTCTGCAAGGTTTTATGACCAGTTTTTGCCATTGGTGGCAATGAAGGCTCTTAACTGTCTCTGGGACACGTATCACTAAACGTACTCAGAGAAATGCCTAGGAAACAGTATGCTGAACTCGACGGTGAAAGGAAGGCTCTGAAGGAGCCCACATCAGCCACCGCCACAATACTGCGCATCACTTTACTACACGGACGATGATTCCGAGGAAAGACCACCACCACTCAGCACCCCTGACAAAAAGAGGTAGTGTGTTGCACATAGTACAGAATCAAGCAACGCTATCTGACCTATTTCAGAAAAGCATGAACTGGGCTCTTTTCCTTTTAAATAAATGACATAAGTGTTACATAAATACTGGAAAAGTGAGATGAACCATCGACTTGGGTTGGTTTCGTTTACCTAAAGCAAAACGCACAGCCACAGGACAAGCCAGTCATCCCTCGAGTTAGCAGTCTCTAAATGCTACCCGTTCTACCAGTCTTCATTCTCTTTTAGGAGCTCAGGGGCCCTTATCCCGCGGTCGGGCTGTCGGCTAGGAGGGCTTCTGGCGGGCTCAGCCCGGACTGCGAGGAGAGAAAGACGCCAGGGGAGATGGTGCTTTACGCGACCCGGCTTTCGGGAAACCCTTCCGACTGAGGCGCAGGGGCTCCGCCGGAGCTGGCAGCCGGGGCCTGAGCGCCGCCCACCGCCGCTTCTGAGGAGAAGCGGAAAGCGCAGCCCGGCCCCGCCGCGCCGGAGGCCGCCGGACGGCTCCCCGCGCCCCGCCCCACCATCGACCTTCCCGGGCAGCAACTCCTCCGGCCTGTGCGCAGCCCGCCCGCCCGCCCCATCGCGCCTGCGCCCGCCCTCTCTCCCGTCGTCCCCGGCGCAGGGCGGTGTCTGGCCGGAGCGGAGAGGAGCGGAGCGGAGATGGCGCTGCACGTCCCCAAGGCCCCGGGCTTCGCCCAGATGCTGAAGGAGGGGGCGAAGGTGAGAGGGGCGCCGGGCAGGCGCGGTTCCCTCGGGGGGAGGCGGGCTCGGTGTGGCGGCGCGGGGAAGGTTCTGGAAGGGCCGGCGGGGCCCGGCGGCCCCACGCGCACCGTGCGGGGCGGGGCCTGGCGCACGCGGCCTTCGAGAAGGCCCTGGCGGGGCCGCCGCCCCTTCTCCCCTCCCCGCCGCCCCCTCTCCCCTCCCCGCCGCCCGGAGGCGCAGCCCCTGCCGCTCCTCCCCGCGGGGAGGCTCCGGGAGTCCCCGCCGCTTCGCAGGGCGGCGGGCAGCCTCCCGGGCGGGCTCCCGGGCGGCTGTGCGCTGTGCCGGGCTGCGCGCCCGACGCGTGCCTTCGCTGTGAAAGGCGAACGTCAGGGAGGCGTTTCGTTTGGAGAGCCGTTAGAGGGGGCGGCCAGCCGAATTGCACCGGGCCCGATAGACTTAGCTGTTTAGAGGTGTCCCGCTTGTGTATATTCTTTGATTCATTTCTGCTACTCTGCCTGTAACAAAAGCACCTTGGCCAGTATTGTAGAGTAACATAATATTTTCCCTATATTCCCTTTCTGTAAATCCATTTTCATTATGTTTAACGTAGTGTAGATTTAGGGAGTAGTCAAGGATTGTGCCTGATAAAGCAGAAGCTTTCTTTGAAAAAGCAGACAGAAAGCAAGCGGGGTTGGTTTTTTTTTTTATTGCAGGGGAAAACAAAAGAAGAAAATTTCTCATTGCTGCTACTTAATAGAAAGGAAAGGAAGTTAGCAACTCGGAAAGCCCGCAATTTTTCCTTTCAGTTTCTTCCCTGGAGACAAAGAATGGCATATGTCAAGGACGGGGGAGAACAGGGACACAAAGTGGCTTAGATGCTGGTTCTCTAAGAGAGAATTCAAGGCCAGAACAGCAGGAGCTGTCTTTTACAAAACAAGGAGGCAGCTGGCATTCCGAGTTGTTTGTTTTGTATTTAAGGAGTAAATACTATTAAAGAGTACCTTTCTCCCTTCTCTTATGGGCCACACAGTATGTTTTACCCTGCTCTTTCTTAAGGCCCTTTCTGGGGTTCCCTCCTTTTCTTAAGGCTTCCAAACTGAAGCCAGGCTGATTGGCTTCTCAAACAAGTATTTTATGAACCATTCTGCTTCTGAATTTTTAAACCTAGAACTGAGTTAAATGATTTTTGTGGAATACAGAGTTGTGAGTAAAGCAGCATGTACAAAAATGCATGCTTACAAAACTTTTGCCCCTCTCCAATCCGGTATGGGTTATTTTCTATTTCCCTTTGCATGCCACTGGCTTTTTTGGAACACTTAAGAGATGCAAACCGTATTGAAAACTGAGTCACTGTTCAAATTTTGTGTTCAGAAACTTACTGTGCCTGCTGAGCTGCCTAGTTGAGGAGGAGTACACAGTAGTGCTTTTCCCACTGTCTTTGGGTAAGGTTTAGTTTCCATTTAAACTTCAAGTGAAATACCAAATCTAAATTAATCAAAAACTTTCATGGACTCAGTAATTTATTGCTGCTTTGATGAGAAATGAGTTCATCCTTTTATTTTTTTCTTAGAAAGCCTAATTCTGAGCAGAACATTTTTCTTTTTAGCATTATTCAGGACTAGAAGAAGCTGTCTATAGGAACATCCAGGCATGCAAAGAACTTGCTCAAACCACCCGTACAGCTTATGGACCAAATGGTGAGTAAATCCTAAAATTATTGTAGTGTTTTTAAGCAAAATGTTGTGTTTGAAGCCTAAACCTACCTTGAGAAAGAAACAACTGTTTCTTGAGGAAACATATTGGACGTGTTCTAGAACTCTAAATATAGTCTTTGTGGTTATACAGATCAGACTTTGTTTGATTAGCTCTTAAGTTATGCACAACGTACCTGCCTTTGACAGGTTTTTGTACCAGTTACGGAGTCCTCTTTGCTGTCTTACTGCTTTATGGAAAACCTAGAAAAATGAAAGGAAAGACAGTAACTTGGTAGATAGTCATAATGAACAAAACCATACCATGTCCAGTCAGATATACCAAAACAAAAGGTGTTCTCCAGTATCAATTGATTAAACGACATACTAATATTTCTTAAGAGGAAACTGCTTATTCAGAAATTACTGATTTCTCTTTAATGTAACACACTCCCAAGTGTTACTTCACAAAAATCATTTAGATTCTTAAATTATCAATAGGGCTAACGTTTTAATCTGTAAGATATACCTGAAAGTTATGAAACAGTATCTGTGTACAAAACGATGTTTACCTAATGGATGATCTTAAACTTCCCCCCCCCCCGTTAGGAATGAACAAAATGGTTATCAATCATCTGGAGAAGCTTTTTGTTACAAATGATGCTGCTACTATCTTGAGAGAGCTGGAGGTAAGCTTTCTTGCTTCAGAAGATGTCAGATGTGAACTAGTGTTTCTGTTCATGGGCTGCTGTGGTTCTGAATGTTATAAGGAAATACGTGTCACCCTGCCAGATGATTTACATATGTCATTTTGTAAATCATTTACATTTTTCACTGGATTTGAGTAAAGTCAATGGGCTATTTAGCAGCATTAAGTAGTTGCAGGAGATGCTTAATAATTGCCTACTTTTTTTCCCCAAAACTAGTGTAGATTTAGAGGAGGGTATGTCTAGATAATACAGGCTTTGAAAAACTGAATGAAATAGCTGTTGTGTTAATCTCCCAGTGTTGGTGGTTGCTGTGTTCTCCCGTCTGCTTAGAGTACATCAGTTGGATTTAAGAAGCTAAGGATATAGCAGCGTCCTCCTGTGAATACAGTAAAAATGTGGAAAGACTGACCTGTCCTAACTTATTCTCTTACTATCAACTTCATATTTGTATCACAACACGAATAGTATTTTACTGAATTCTATACTTATTGCTAGAAATAACATAAGTAATAAGTATTTCCTTACTTAATGCATTGTGGTAGTGTTCAGTATAAGTAAAATAACTGGTGAAGTCTCAGTTCTGTTTTTAAAAAATAATCTGCAGACTACTTAATCTAATGAGTCTTGCATGTTGCTTTCTGGGATAAAATGACAGCTGCTTTAATTATATTCAAGAATACAGCATTTTTATTGCAGTTCTTTGAAGGAAAGGGAAAGCAGTGTAATCTTTAAGCAGAAAAACCACTAAAATTAAACTAATTTAGCCATCTACTTTTGTGTGTTACGCATATGAATTCAGCTTGAAGATCTAAACTTCAGGCTGCTTTTCTGTTGGAGCTTGATTGTGAAGCCATTGCACCCTGTAAAAATAGCACAGAACCAATGTCAAGGATGTCTAATTCATGTTGTAGGGGGAACGTTCAGGTGTCTGATTTCTCCCACCACCACCCCCCATATGTTTGTATTTTTGCTTATTAGGGAAGTTAGCCAATTAAGATAATTTGTGCTGCTTTCTTTTCCTATTTTGTGCATTCTTAGTATCTTTAGATACAATTTGAAATAAGAAAGCTTATACTGGATGAACAGAAAAACTTGGAGCTGTAGTCTAGGTGGGATGTTAGTAACTAAGATGTGTAACTTTTAAAGGTCCAGCATCCTGCTGCAAAAATGCTTGTGATGGCTTCCCACATGCAAGAGCAAGAAGTTGGAGATGGAACAAACTTTGTCCTTGTTTTTGCTGGAGTTCTTCTGGAGTTAGCAGAAGACCTTCTCAGGATGGGCTTATCAGTGTCAGAGGCAAGTTATATTGTTGCTACAATTCACATAGCTTGAATTCAGATTGCCGTTGGTCAGCATTCTTGGGTCATAATATTGTGAATTGTCTGCTTCCTTCTGAATTAATTTTTTTGATAGAGATGTATGAAGAAGAATGGTTTATGTTTTGCTGCTTGTGATTGCTTGCTTCCCTTGTAAGCTTTTGCGTTTGTTAATGGTCTATGGCCCTTTGAAAAGGACATATAAGCAGTATGAATGCATAGTGAGGTGGTGTAGTGAATATTTATTGTTTGCTGCCCAGGTGATTGAAGGATATGAAAAGGCTTGCAAGAAAGCCCTAGAAATTCTTCCAGACTTGGTGTGCTGTTCTGCAAAGAACCTTCGAGATGTTGAAGAAGTGGCATCTTTGTTGCACACCTCAGTGATGAGCAAACAATACGGCAATGAACAATTTTTGGCAAAGCTTATTGCTCAGGCCTGTGGTAAGTGGACAAGAACAGATGTGTGCATGCATTTAAAAAGCTGAGTAGGTTTGCTTATGATCATTACTAATGTCTTCATGTAAGATAAAAGGTATGGTTAGTTTATCAGGTTGAATTGGGCGGAATGCTTTAGCCTCTGAAGTGGGAGTAACCTTTAGCATATTGAACTCTTCATTGGCGTTGTGGCTCAGAAAAGGTCTGTTTTCTCCTAAAAGTTTATAGAAATAGCTTTCTAGTGTTTTTAAAGCAGAAACCCATCTTTCTTCCTTTTTTTTGTCATTGGGAAGATGTGTTACACTTCAGATAAGCTGTTGCTAGTCTTAGCCACAGAACAATGGAAGCAAGACTGTAGTTGTGTTGAGTTGTTGTTTTCTCCCTTTCGATTTCCAAGAAAAAGCTTTCATGTCTAGTTTAAGTGTTTTCTCAGAATATTCTGGATCAGACTTCACTCCTGAATGTAGATGTGTAAATGGATATTCAGACTTTATTTAAGTGAGCAGCCTGAGTAGATCTTGCTTTCTGATTACTACATTGTAAAAATAAAATTTGTTTCTCCTGATGCAGATTATTAGCAAGATATAATTGCCTTAAATTTAGGAAGGCATCTCAAACCATTGAATTTTAGTACTTCGGAAAACCTCCAGGCTTTATTTATGGTGTCGTTGTTCTACTTTATTCATTAAGCAACACAAATTCATTCTTTTTTTCTTTTCTTTTCTTGTCTTCCTCCCCCCCGCCCCTGCCAAACAGTTTCTATTCTCCCTGATTCTGGTCATTTCAACGTTGACAATATCAGAGTGTGCAAAATTGTGGTAAGTTGGAAGTAGCTAGCTTTACTGTATTAAGGTAAACAGTTTAATGAAAGTTAACTTCCAAAGTGCCTTTTCTATTGTAATCTCTGTTGTGGCATGCATAATAAGTTTTGGAAATTGGTCTTTACATTCCTTGTTTAGTAGCAGCTTTCAGAAACAAAAATCATTAATATTGAAAGTTTATGCTGAATCAGATACATTAACTTAATTATACACTGGGATGTTGATTGCATCTTTGTTGTAGAAGCAGTCACAAGATTAGGCTAAGATGCAAGCTGGCGGAAATGTAGCCGCCTGATCTTGCTTTCTTTTTGTCAGGCCTCAGTATGGTACATAGGATTGGAACAATTTTATATCTTCTATGAATTTCCCCCTGTGTTTTTCCCTGCTAATAAATGCATAACAAGTTGAGCACAGAAAATGAATGTCACAGACCTTAACCTGGACCACCAACTAATCTTAAATTGGGAGCCTGCAAGACAATGTTTGATGTTGCTAAATCAGCTTAAGTCTTATTTCTTTCTGCTGCAATGAAAACTTAGGTTGCTGCATTCAAATAAATGTAAGGACTGCTTTTCATAAAGGGTAGTGCAGCTTTCTGACAATAAATGATCAAAAATATGACTTTCCCCCATTCCATTTCTTTCCTTTCAGGGTGCTGGTATCTCTGCTTCCTCAGTACTGCATGGAATGGTTTTTAAAAAAGAAACTGAAGGAGATGTTACTTCTGTCAAAGATGCAAAAATAGCTGTGTATTCCTGCCCTTTTGATAGTATGATAACTGAAACTAAGGTATGTAGAAGCTCAAAATAAGTTATATATCTATTTCTGCTCATGTAGTCTTATTTTTAGACTTAACTATAAATATTCTTGACACTTGGTGATTGAGATATTTTTGTTAATATTGAGTTCATTAGTTTAAAAAAGTTCATAGAAAACATCTGAACCTAATTTTGCTTTACAGGGTTTTTGGGCTTGGGGAGGTGTTGTTGGTTTTGTTGGGTTATTTGAGCCAAACTATGTGCTAGAATGTCTGATCCTCAAGGTTGTCTAGAAATGCTAGAATTGCCCTTTTTTGGACTTGTTTTACCCCATTGCCTGGGAAGGGTGGCAGTATTATAAAATAGCATGATTTGTGGTTTACGGGTAGGGACAAAGTGGTTTGTTAAAAACTTTTAGGCATATAGTTAAGGCTGAATTGATAACGGTGTATGTGTTTTACTAGGGCACCGTACTTATAAAGAATGCTGAAGAGCTGATGAATTTCAGTAAGGGAGAAGAAAATCTAATGGATTTGCAAGTCAAAGCTATTGCTGATAGTGGTGCCAATGTAATAGTAACAGGTGGCAAAGTGGCAGACATGGCACTTCATTATGCCAACAAATACAATCTTATGTTAGTCAGGTAAGTAGTAGAAGAGCATAAAAACATTTGATGTACCAGGTTTATGAAATGTACTTGCTGTATTGTCTCTTGCCTCTCAAACGAATTAGAAACAAAATATTGCAGACTATTTGGTTTTCTAGTGGATCAAAACCTGAGCTGCAATTTGGTTGTTTCATAGTTTGTTTCTTGATATTATTTCAACTCTGTATGACAGCTAATTGGGGAGTAACTTGCCTATATGGTACTGTTATTCTGGTTTAAGTGCCTTTATAGCACAAATGAAATCAAAAATACCAAAATTTGTGGATCTAGTAAAGAGGGATGTGGCTTCAAAGGCATGTAAGACCATACCATAATGGTTCCTCTTGGTCACAGTCCTCATGTGATGCTTTAGCAGTGATGAGATATGCCTCTGTGCATGACTAATTTATTGATGGATGGAAAAACTAGCTTTTCTGTCATTTTTGTGGGCCTTAAATTTTCTTATCTATAAATAAAGCATGTTTGTACATCCTTGAAATACATTGTGCAAAACTTGAAGTCAGATTACTAGCAGCAGCTCTCATCTCGCACAAATAAGCGGTTCTTTGTTGAAAGCTGTAACTTTGGTGGTGGTGTCCAAAAAGTTTGGACTTCTGGAAATAGAGCGTGATATTGTAATTTCTTGCATAACAAAGAAGGATTATTACAGAGGTATTGTAAAGATCAATTCAAGTCTTATGTACTAGAAGATGAAGTTTGATAATTTCCATTTATTTGAACTACTTACTTGTTTTTAGATTCTTAGAAAATAGTCTTTGCATAGCGTCCCTGAAAATAGATAATTATAACTCAAAAAAATAGATGAGTGGATTTTATAACTTGATGCAGTAAATTTTGATAGTTGTCATCAGTTTACAAAATGCTGCCGAGTTAAGAGAATACTTATACATATGTGTTAACATTTGTTCTGGAAACTTGTTATTAGAAAGACTGTTTTTGTTTTTAAAGATTGAACTCAAAGTGGGATCTGAGAAGACTGTGCAAAACCGTTAGTGCAACAGCCCTGCCCAGACTGGTATGGACTTTTCAAATTAGGAGCAGAAGGGAGAGTACTGATGAGCAGATTCACCTCTTAACTCTTGTTTTTCTTTCCAGACTCCCCCTACTCCAGAAGAAATGGGTTACTGCGATAGTGTCTATTTATCAGAGGTTGGGGATACGCAAGTTGTTGTGTTTAAGCATGGTATGTATGTTCTGTAGAACTCCTAATGCTACTGTTCTAGAAGTAGGATGTTCATATGTATTTTACATGTAACAAACTTAATCCAGTAATGCACATGTCTGTCTGAACAGAAAAGGAGGATGGTGCCATTTCTACCATACTCATTCGTGGATCTACTGACAATCTGATGGATGACATAGAGAGAGCAGTGGATGATGGTGTAAATACTTTCAAAGTACTTACAAGGGTAAGTAACCAGAACACTGCAGTTATCGCAACTTGAGTTATGGATCAGTTTGAGGCAATGTGCTCATTTGCTACAAAGGCCGTAGCAGATATTTACATGATCAACTTAGGAGCCTTCATGAGGTGTAGAGAAGGCTGTGTAGTACTGAGGTGTAGAAGGCTGTGTAGAGAAGATTGCTGCTGACTGTTGTGATTTAACCCCAGCTGGCAACTAAGCACCACCCAGCCGCTTGCTCACTCCCCCCCGGTGGGATGGGGGAGAGAATCAGAGGAGTAAATGTGAGAAAACTCATGGGTTGAGATAAAGACAGTTTAATAGGTAAAGCAAAAGCCATGCGTGCAAGCAAAGCAAAACAAGGAATTCAGTCACTCCTTCCCATCGGCAGGCAGGTGTTCAGCCATCTCCAGGAAAGCAAGGCTCCATCACGTGTAAGTTACTTGGGAAGACAAATGCCATCACTCCGAAGGTCCCCCCTTTCCTTCTTCTTCCCCCAGCTTTATATGCTGAGCATGATGTCATATGGTATGGAATAGCCCTTTGGCCAGCCTGGGTCAGCTGTCCTGGCTGTGCCCCCTCCCAGCTTCTCACTGGCAGGGCATGAGAAGCTGAAAAGTCCGTGACTAGTGTAAGCACTACTTAGCAACAACTAAAACATCACTGTGTTATCAACATCATTCTCATCTTAAATCCAAAACAGAGCACTATACCAGCTACTAGGAAGAAAATTAACTCTATCCCAGCTGAAACCAGGACACTGACATAAAAGATAGTGCTCAGCATGTGCTGCACTCAATTTTACAGTAATGCGCGGGTTCTTGAAGATAGATTAGTTTTGCCACTTTTTAATGGCCATCTTATTTCCCTAAATGTTTTGTAATGTTCTCTGGTAACCAGGCACAGAAGAAGAGCTAGGTAGCTTTGTTTTGTCACTGGGGATCAGGAGGAACTGACTGGTTGCAAACTAAATTTCTAGTTCATTGGTGGCAAGACATGCTTCCTCCACATACTACAGATAGGCTTTATAGATGGAAGAATTCAGTTCTTCAGAGTTTTTTTCTGAGCAGCTTTTGTGGACTTGAATATTATTCTTTCTTTTTTTTAAATTAATACAAAAGGAAATGTTTGTTTATTTACTCAGAAGGTGACATGCAAAGAATGTTAGACTTCTGTTTGACTCTTAATGTCCCGTACGTACCAACATATGCACATTGATTTAGAGTACAGAAACAGCCACAGACTGTGTTTATAATTGTCTCCAGGAGTGGTCCTGACCTACAATTTATGATGATTACTTTTCTGTTTAAAAGACTGGGAGTTCTGAAGTGAATGCTGGTTTGCCAAAGGATATACAAAGTGCTTAATTTAAAAAAACAAAACAAAAACCCCAACGCCTTGTGATACTGGTTGACATATTAAACTTAGTGTACAGTAGATTGTCGGTTTCCTGCATGATATTTCCCAAGTTAATGGAAAAGGTGAGAAAATCTAGGAATTCTATTATTAGTTAGCCAAGAGTTGAAATTACTTTTTAAAAAAAAAAAACAAAAAAACAAAAAACACAACCAAGCAAAAAAAAAAACCAAACCAAAAAAAACCCAAAAAACCCCAGACACAAAACCCATTCATTATTTTGCTTTTTACATAAAAGCTATTTTTCTTCGAAGACATTTGGAATGAACGAGTAAATTCCAGTAAATTTCTTTTATAATGCATGTTTGTTCTGAAGCGGATTCTTAATAAGTTGGTGTGGGATAAAGTTCTGTTGTGTTCTTGATAGAATATATAAATTCCTAAAAAGTGAAAATTAATATGATGCTTTAAGCAAGACGTGTTTTGGGATGTTCTGTTCACAGGATAAACGTCTCGTTCCTGGAGGTGGTGCAACAGAGATTGAATTAGCCAAGCGGATCACATCTTATGGAGAGGTACAGCAAATGGGCTTTTTGACTTTTTTTTGTATACGCACATACATGTACTTAAATATGTATGTGACTTATATATACATATTATTTTATATATATATGTATTAATGCATAGTAATCAATAAAAACTGTGTGGGAAAATGCCTTCCTATCTTACGGTTTTTGAAATGCTGATGTCATTTTCAACTTCACTTTAGACTTGTCCTGGGCTTGACCAGTATGCCATCAAGAAGTTTGCCGAGGCATTTGAAGCCATTCCTCGAGCACTGGCAGAAAACTCTGGAGTAAAGGCTAATGAGGTCATCTCCAAACTTTATGCTGTGCATCAGGAAGGGAACAAAAATGTTGGATTTGATATTGAGGTAAGTAGTCTCTCACGTTACTTGGTGTTCTACAGTACAGGGTTATATTTAAAAGTACTTCTATCAGTATGAAGTATTTCTAGATTAATTTAATTTAAATCATTGAAGCTCTGTGTTGCACAGCCTAGAAGAATAACTTCTTAGAATTGTAATACTGAAGTGTTTTTTGGTTTTGTTTTTTTTTTTTTTTTTAATCAGCAAGCAGTTAAATTCAATGCAGTATAGTGGCTTTATGTATCAGGTAAAGTGAGATACTGAACTAATATGATGGAGAATAAGTCTTTAGTAATTACTTACTTTGTCTTCCTGCTAATGAATTAGGAATGAAGGTTTTCTGACGAGAGAAGCTGAGATCAGAAAAGTGATAACTTGTTCTAAACCTGTAACCCTGAAAACCCCATAACTTGCTAGGTGGAAGCCTGAGAAAGTTTTGAATAATGTTTTTCCCCCTGTCTGATAGGCCGAAGCTGCTGCTGTGAAGGATATGTTGGAAGCTGGTGTGTTAGACACATACCTTGGAAAATCCTGGGGTATCAAGCTAGCTACAAATGCAGCAGTAACTGTCCTAAGGGTAGATCAGGTAAGCTTACAAGTCATGTAGCGGCTGAACTGAAACCTTTAACTCAGTGTGCAGAACACAAATGCAAAGTACGTGAATCTTGTGGGAATGCAAGGCATAAAAATATGACACTTGAAAATGTGGTTTGTTTATTTCTGAAAGCCAGGAAGTAGTTTGTTCAAGAGCTCCTAATTTGCAATGTTGCTGCTTCCATAGGAGTGCTATTAATGTGGGTGGGGTTTTCTGTTTTGCTTTTTAAGATTTGACAGTTGATACTTATATCCAGAAAGTTATCCTAACTTTTGTAGGAACAAGATTTAACACAAGAAAGCGTCTCTCGTATATTGTTTTTACATGAAAATCCAACTTTTAGGAAAAATGGAGATTATAATCTTAATGATAAAAATCTTAACCTTATCTATTTTGTGGAACTTCAGCAAAAATGTATTTGCATGTAAAATTTCTGTAGATTATTATGGCAAAAACAGCAGGCGGTCCAAAAGCCCCTAAGCAACAAGGACATTGGGATAAGGATGACTGGAAAGATGAGCCTGAAAAATAGTATGCAGTAAGCTCTGCTTCCTCTAGCAGAGAGGTATCTGTGTGTGCATGCATGAGTGCATTGACAAGCACATGGCAGGTGATACCTTTCTTGAGGACACGTAGCACTGCTGTCTTACATGTGCCGATTGCTGCAGTTTGTATTTGTGCCTTTGCAAATTAATTTTACTCCTAACCCCAAATTTTCATTGAAGGGATGACAAGTGCAGTTTTAGTTTTACCTTACTTGTCACTATAGCAAGTGCAGAAAATGAGCCTTTAACATGGTAGGGCTACTGGACTTTATGCTTTTAAAGTGTGACGTTTAGACTCAATAATTCAGAACAATAGCTCTGATAATTCTTCTGCTTTCTGTAGTGTGCATCCTGTAAACCAGTCACTCGTTAGCCTATTTAAGCACTCGCTTTCTGTAGACTAACTGAAGTGTTAATTTGCATGCAAAAAGGAGGTAAGAGCCCTTTTTTTGTATATCAGGGCTCAGCTTCTGTCATTTTCAAGAAAAAAATAACTAATTTGTCAATGTCTCAATTAGATGGATAATAATATTCACTGGCTTAGGTTCAGAGTAGGGAAACTGCATGAATTTAGTGAATGTAAGTAAGAGTGGGGTTAGAGTCTGATTCTAACCTTATCTTTTTCTACTTCCCTGCTATCTTCAAGATCATTATGGCAAAACCAGCTGGTGGCCCTAAACCTCCATCAGGAAAGAAAGACTGGGATGAAGACCAAAACGATTGAACAATTTAACTGTACTTCTTAAGTGACATGATTATGTGAGTTTTTTAATACTCCAGTTGGAGCCTGTCATGATGTTTTGCTCTGTTGCCTTTAAGTTATGAACTGTGTCCGATGGAGTGCAGAACTTCAACCACTTCAATAAACGTACTCACTGTTAAAATGTTACCTGTCACTTTTATTTGGGCTTAGCATGATGTGAGTATGCAGGCATGTGTGTGGGGATGGTGGGTGTGGTGGGCTGAGGCGGAAAAATAAGTAGAAAAAGCTCATGGGCTGAGATAAAAATGGGGAGGTCTCTTACCAACTACTGTCTCAGGCAAAACAGATTCAACATGTGGAAAATTAATTTATTACTGACTAAAAATAGAGTGGCAGGGTGAGAAACAAGAACAAAACCTAAATCACCTTCTATTCCCCTTCCCTTCCCAGGCTCAGCTGTACTCCTTCACTCCTGTCTCCTCTGCCTGTGCCCCCCAGCGTGAGTGGTGCAGGGGAGTGTGGAATGGGGGCTGTGGTCAGTCCGTAAGAGCTCCTCTTAGGGTACAGTCCTTCGTGAGCTGCTTTGGCACGGGGATCCTCTGTACCGGTTACAGGAACAACTGCTCCTCTGTGGTCCTCCATGGGCTGCAGGTTCTGGTGGGAAAACCTGCCCCAGCCGGGGCTCCTCTCTGCAGGCTGTGGCTTCCTCCAAGGCACACATCCACCTGCTCTGGCCTGGGGGCCTCCACAGCTGCAGTGCCATGAGCCACAGGGGGACAGCCTGCTCTAGTGTGGGGTCGCCAGGGGCTCCCTGCTCGGGTGCCTGGAGCTCCTCCTCTCGTGTGGGTGCTCACGCTTTTCCCCTCACTGCCGGGCAGTGTTTTGCCCTTTCTTACACAGGCTTTCCTCAAGGCGCCACCACCGTGGCTGCGGGGCTCAGCCGTGCCCTGCCATGGGTCTGTTGGAGCTGGCTGTGTCCAGCCCAGCCTCTCCTCACAGAGGCCACATCTGCAGCCCACCCCATCTTGATACCTGCACCCAGTACAGTGGGTGAGGGAGACTGACCATGAGCCTGCTGCAGGGAGCTTATAACTTCAGGAAAGCACCACCTATCATTGTTGCAGCTCTTTGTGCTCTTAATTGTGCTCCTTACCCAATATTTGCGTGTAAAAAGTCAAATGAGTATTGAAATAATTAAGTACGGTCTGTGGTCCATGCCTATGTTCATTTTTGTTACATGCATCTATTTCACCCTCACCCTTTAAGAGCCTCCACGCTCTCAAAATGGCAGCCTGACAGCAGTGAACTGCATCTCATTCTAATGGCCTTAAAATAAATGCTGAGCAGCAATAGCTAGCATGATGCAGAGTGCTGGAATCTTTCAACTGAAGCCCCCTGTTAAGATTCTTCTTGGAAAGTAAACAGCTTGTATGTCTCAGTTGAAAGGAGAACTGCACTTGAAATACAAGCCACTTCAATAATTAATCCTTTTATTGCTCTTGCCAGTGCTACTCCATTTCACAGCCAGAAGGGAGTGGAAGGCTAAATCAAGTCTGGAACTATCTTATGCCTAAATAAGGCTGCAATACAACAGCTACACTAATGCTCGCTTTATAGTCAGTTGCTGGTGTGGCTGAAAAATAAACTCAGCGAGTTTTCAGAAGGATTGGCATACTGATCTCGTCAGCTGCACAAGTGCTACTGCTGATGACTGCAGGGGTAATAAGAATACATAAGACTGCCCATTTTCTTAGTAAGGTTGTTGTGAAAAATGCACTGAATGTAAGCAGCTGCTGCTCTAGCACGGAGGAGCCAAGATTTTATTTATGTGAAACCCACTGTGAAGCCTAGCCTGTGGAGAAGAGAACTTCCAAGTTACAGATCACGGCAGGACTAGTTTTCTTACCCCTCTGGTGCAGCAGAAAGGCTAAGCCGAGTGCCCGTAGCAAAGAGGAGAGAGATCTGAGCTCTCAGCCCTGCCAAAACACCAGCATAAGGTTCCCATGCAAAAGTATTCCTAGAGAGTTTACAAACTGAGGGCTCCTCTATTGGATATAAACCAACAGTGGAAAAAGAGCTGATGCTGAATTTGTCTCCGCTCTAAGATGTGTAGGAAGAAACAGCTTCTTATGCTTGGAACCCAGTCCTAAAATATACATGGAACAGATGATAGCCAAGATAACTATAGTTCAAAATTATCGCTGGTCCCTGTAAAGTGAAAGAGTTGCTGACTAAGATGCATAGCACTTGCAGGAAACTAAAAGTAGCGGTTGCTTGTCTGTGCCAACTCACAAATTACTCGATAGAAGCTCAAAGCTGTAATTCTGAAAAAAAGTTTTATTTAAAAGTAGTGAAAACACTGGAAAAGTATAAGTTAACCATTTGTCAGTGTGTCTAAGAAGCATAAAGTATATTCCTGCAGTTGTATACGGTAGCTCCAACATTTAACAACATGATTTGCAAGTCTCTGCCTTCTTTCAGACCACTTGAAAATGGCTGCGCATACAAGAAGGCGTCCCAGATGAGTTACAGCAGTCGCTCATAGAACAGGAGATAGGCTTGCGAGCTCAGCACTTTAGATGTGGACACAGCTTGTACATGGGTATCACTGATGTGGAACCACTGTCCTTTTACTGGTTCACTTTCTAAAGCTGCCAAAGGAAGAATTTAGGAGTAAAAGTTATTACAAAGAATTGAAGCAATCAATCAATCGATCCTGTTGCTGTTCTGCAGTAAGAAATAATTTGTAAAGTATTTCTAATTATTTACCTTGAGGAGACTGTCCTCGAAGGACAAGATCAGAGAGATGGTTGTTCATACTTCTCATTTTCGCATAAGCAGTGTAGTGCCCAGACCTCATTGTTCCACTATGTTCAACAACTCCATAGAGAGAGTACCGTACTTTTCTATTCCCTTCAGCCACGTTCTATGAAAGCAGAAGTTTAGGTATGTCAGCCAGCTACTGGGTTTTAAACAAGGCTAGAATGTAAACGCTTCACGTTGCTTTGATTTGTTTGCTGATGAAAGGGAAGCTGGTCGTTATGGATTCATGCAAGCACTACAGCTATGGTCAGTGGAAGCACACTGACTCGAGCACAAGTTGCACTTCCTAAGTTATCCTGTACTATCACACAAAATAACTGAAGCTTGACAAGCGTTCTACAAAGATTCTGCTAAGCAGCTTAATTGTGAAAGCACATCAGAATATGGGAAAGGAGAATCTGACTGTTTTCCCACTTACTTTGCATTTAACTGTACAGAAAGGAGCCAAGTCTATCACTTCTGGAAACTTGATATGCCTGTTAACCTTCCGTAGATTAAATCCAGCCTTAAACAGACAAAGCAGAGGAAAACCCCATAATGTTAAAATGTAGCATATAAAGCCATGCTCAGTTACTAAATGTTTCAGGTTAAAGTTTCAACAATACAAAATTAGTTTTACATTACACAAAAATGGGAAAAAGCATCTTTTTTTTTCCTCCAATGCCCAAGGTTTTCCAGCATTACCTCCTTGCCCCCACATGCTGGACTGGAGCACAAGTTATGACGACTCTTCAACTCACTCTTATGGTAACTTAATGGTAGCAAAAGTGGAAAAAGAATCGGCTCTAATGTACTTATGTAACTACGAGGACATCTCTTGCTTCTCAGATACTGTAGTATGCCTGAAGATCTAATTTTACATCGTCAAACTGATGTAACTTCTACTCCCACCTTATTCAAATAATCTTCCAGTATGAAACTGGAAAAACAAAATGAGAAGATGACAAATGTTATTTTCTTAATCATGTTACAGTCTTTTGGAATAGGCCACACATTTCCATTTTCTCTGTGGAATTGCTTTTCATCTACTTAAAGTCACCTCCCTTATTTTTCAAGTATTTTGACCAAAATACTGAACAGCTTTAAATTTAGAAGAGGCAATGCTGTCTCCCATCCCCATTCCTTTCCTCTTTCTTTCTTGAAAAGCTAAAGCCCTAAATTAAAATTTTTCCTACAACTTGGAAAAAAAGTAAGCCATTTCATTTCGGTGTCTATAAATAAGACTTAAGTTGCATTGCTTTCCATTCATCCCTTTTCTTTTTTTTCTCCTTCCCTCAATAAGGCTTGGAATCCTCTCTTTTCCAATTCTACTGACCTATTCGTTACATTCATTTAGTATGGGATGCTGTTCTATCTGTAGTGAAATGTAAGAGACCATGAACTTCTATAGTAGCAGGAAACAATGCTAAGATACTGCTTAATACAGTAAGCAACAACAATAGTGAGGGAATATATTGCAAATAAGCTCAGAAAACAGTGTTTTCCAGGTAACTAATGGAATATTCTTTCAGGAAAACACACCCCAACTCCTCAAAGACCACAAAACCAACGCTGCACACCAATGCCTTCCAAACCTTGGGAAAAAACCTAAAACAAAACAGTCTTATAGGAAATGAAAATATGCTAACATTAGTTTTAAGTTAAGCTAGTACTATGTGCATGTATACATATTAAAGTGAAACTGTGTACATACACATTTTTGTAATATCAGCCTGCTACTTACCTGTTGAAACCTCTTTAAGTGAAGAGTTAAAATTGGAGGAGCAAGAGAGATTAGCATCTGCTTTTTGGCATTAGTATAAACATACTTCTTTTCACCTGCAGAAAAGAAAAACCATCAATGATTAACATCTAAATAAATGTTACAGCAAGAATTTCTTTATTTTCACTGTTCAGACTGTTATAATGTCATCTACTACAACTGAGAAACTGAACACTCCCCTTTAACATGATGAACTGTACAACAACTGCCATCTTGCAGATCCCGTATCACAAAAGCAACCGCTCACACCATGTCTGAGCGGTGTCAGCACAAGCAGGATGAATTCTCGCTCATTCTCTACAACTCTCATAATCAGAAATTGCATGCGGCTTTCATTGGCCTTTTGAGCAAACACCGACATGATTTCCCTATGACCGTCAGAGCAGACTTTTCACATTTGAGGAAAGAAAAGTCACATGCTAAATAGCTACTTCCTACATTCATCCACGTAATGAATTTTTAGATTGAAATGCCCTTTCCCTCCCCCCAAACCCAAACCCACTCCTCTTTGCTCACTTTTCTTTTTCAGTCCTGCAGTATTCTGTATCCAACCTTGTGAGCCTACTATTCTGGCTCGATTAAGAACTTGTGAGAACCTCTTTCACACAGATTAATACAACCTACCCACTGAATACTAGTTCAACTGATCCAAGTTAAAGTTATACAAATACCACTTTAGGGACATTGCCCCCCTTACCCACCCAAGCAGCAGAAAGGGACATTATTTCAAGTTTTCTTTTAAAAGAAAATTTGTCATACTTTTTATGTTCTTCTTTGGTCCATAATGTCTTTGTGTACATACGTCACAGCGTAGTTTATTGGTCTCAGTAAGTTTTTCATTACGGGTAAATTGATATAAACAGTGATAGATTGAACCTTCTTCTGGGTTCAGATCTTCCCTGTTTGCAAGAGTACAAAAAGCAGTTTCTGGATCTTCGGTCGATACTTCGCATGTCTTGATGGGAACAGTTTCAAGGTCATCTAAGATACTCATACCAGATTCAGCATTGGCACCCAAGTGTAGTTCTGAAAAGTCGGTAGCAAGCTCTTCCTCCTCATCTTCATTTTCATCGTCCTTATCTTTCAAAGATAGGTTGTCAAGGCCATTGACAAACTTTATAGGAGAATCTAAGCCTTCCATAGGGAGATCCACAAGAGACTCATTTTCTACACACTCTTGTTCTGGCTCTCCTGTATTTTCATGCATGCTCTGAACTTCTGTACTATTTCCCTGTATAGTCAAGTCTTTTCGAGTTAAGCACTGATCTTTGCAATCATTTGATGATTCCTCTTCTTGCTTCATATCAGGAGTTTCAGAGTTAATTTCTGCCTCTGATTCTTGGTTATACTCGACATCTTTTTCTGACTGTTCAGTTGCACAGATACCTGTCAAGTGAAGCACCTTTCCTTGAAGTTTTTGCTGGCGGCGCTGGCTCTGCAAATTGGAATACATAACATGTAAGAATACAAAAAAAAACAGAGCGAGTTTAAATTATATTTAGCATTCCTTACCATTTCTTTACCAAAATTTTTGTAGCATGGCATAGCTGCAAAGGGTGGGAGGGGAGGTAATAATTTATGATTTAATGATCAGGGATGATCAATTCAACCAATACTGAGTTTATCCTTACTCAGATACAGTTCCCACTGCTCCTTGTTACACAGTATCTTCAAAATACAACTAATGATTCCCTTTATATCTTCCCCATCCTTTCTTATGTCTGTATGCTGAAGTTTTGTGAATATTCTGGCAATCAATGACTGGAGAACAGCTGTCCGATACAAATTAATGCTACTTCAGATAGACAACATAAATTCCACATTCCTCTGGATATTAGCTTATTCCTAGCACAGCACCTCTTAACAGAACATATAACTTCTTAATAGCAAAGACATAGATACAATTGGTCTTTTCAGTCATGCATTTGAGTGAGGAGAAATTCTAAGCTGTCTCCTTCTCCTCCATCGAAACCGAGGAAGCAAACAGAATTTGTTTTACCAGAAGTTACAAGCACTTCATTAATAAAAGTGAAATACTTATCAAAACCAACCTTGGCTTGTTTTTTGGCCTGTTTCTTTGCTTTTTTCTGAAGGTGCTTACTTGTACCAGGGGGCTCATCTCTCTGCTTAAGATAACAGTCATTGTTTTTATCCTCTTCATCTTCAGATTCCTTTTCTTTGTTTTTTTTAATGTTTCTCTCATTTGTAATTTTTACTTTCTACAAAAAACCAAAAATCCACAAAACAACCACAGAAGTAGAGATGTTACTGTCCTGAATAACAAAAATAGTATTCCAAAGAAAACTGTAGGGCTGAGATGTTATCTGAGTTTTCAGCTCAGGATACAACATTTTAGTGACT
Source organism: Theristicus caerulescens (assembly GCA_020745775.1). Taxonomy (NCBI): domain Eukaryota; kingdom Metazoa; phylum Chordata; class Aves; order Pelecaniformes; family Threskiornithidae; genus Theristicus; species Theristicus caerulescens. The sequence continues at coordinate 29,091,303 of CM036559.1, read as the reverse complement.
GTAACATACAACTAACTCATTTATGCCACCCTAATGTTTACAAAAGGGGTGTCTCACTCCAGAGGAAGTCCATGTAAAACAATGGCTTGCAGAATGAAACAGTATGAAAACATAAGGCTATCAAGGGCCAAATTCTGAACCTGTAAAGGGGCAACATTACCTTGGGCTCTAATAGATGTAAACCTCGTTAAATGCACTGAAGAGTAACATTTTACATAAGCAGAGACATTTTCAGTTGAACTGCCTGCCACAGAATTTGTTTGCTTCTGTTAAAATGATTTTTTTTTGTTGCAGAAGACACGTGATCCCTTTGGCTGAGGGGGTTTCATTTGAATATTTACTCATTAGCTTTTGTGTGAGCAGTGCTACATAACAAATCTGAAATATTACATATACAGATTACCAATATGAAACACAAAGCAAATCCAGTATTTTGAGTATCTAGAGATCGATCAAATAAATCAGTATTGATCAAATAATCATTCACATACTATCCTACCAATGTTTCTTAACTTTATTCAATAACCTGAATATTATGAGAAGTATTCTTGGACTCAGTGCAGAAAAATGGATAAAAAAGTAAAAAAAAAAAACCACCAAACAAAACACCAAAGCATTCAAGCACCCACTAGGCACTCATCACTGTCATGTAATTTAGTTCAGTTTTACAACAGTGAAGATGAATAGGGAAACGTTGTTCTTTGCAACTCAGTCTTCTACAATAGTGAGACAACATTGGAACAAACTAGATTGTTCCTTAAGCCAATCTCTACATTAGAAACACTAACTGGCAAAGCAGCAAGATCACCAACAGACTATCAGTGATTTTCCAGAGTCAATTTATGAGCTGCAACTTACAGGAACGACTCTCATGAAAATCTTATTCTCTGTCTTTCTGGGCAAATTTATAATTTTAACTTTCAAAAGAAACATTTAGAAAGATGCATAAATTCATTCCCTAATGATTATATAACAAAGGTGTTTTCATATGAGCAAACAAAAACTAAGCCAAAAAGCAAGCATGTACAATTTCTTACCTGATCATCTAGTACAGGAAGAGACAAATCAAGGAAAGGCTCATGGACCAAGGATACCTTTAAATGAATATTTAAGAGCCCAATTTAATTTTGTTTGGAAGTGGCTGGCTTGCTGTCAATAGGCTTATTTGTATGTAGCCTTCTTTGCATTCAATGCATGCTTTCACTTGTGCATAGAAACATAAAACACAGCTGATCTACCTTCACAAACAGCTATCCATGACCAAAATCTAGCAGTCATATTACCACAGAAATAAGCAAGAAATACTTTTACAAATTTCAGTTTTCTAGTGGCCTAGAATGTGAGAACCCAACTTTGGGCCTATGAAATTGATATCTGCAATCTGTCATGGCGTTCACCTAGCCCACTCACCAATACCCTGTATTACTTCATTCTCAGGATGCACTATCCCAATAGTGCCTTCTTGCTTAACTATTCTCCTGGCAATCCCATGGTCGTTCCAGTGTGGGAAAGGGAGAGACCTAATCATCTGATGAAAAAGAAAAGGGCCCCTGGCAGCATACTGCTGGTAGTAGAACAATTCATCCACTCTATAATTTGTACCACTGGAAGGTGTTTACCAGGAATCCGAGCGTGAATTCTTCTGGCAGAGGCAGCTTGCTGTTGCTGACCTCTTTTTCTGGAAGTCTTTTGAAAGGGACTGAAAGATTAGCTTCGTAACATAAGGGAAGAAAGACTCCAGCCAAAGTATGCCCCTCTTGGAAAAGCATGCAGCTAGTCAACTCAACTCTTAGAACCGTATTAACTGAAGCAAACCTCTCCAATTTCACTTATTTCTACATATAGTTACCTCGGGGTTCTCCTGCAGATTACATAAAATTATACTCTAGGCTATTCAAAGCAAGCAGTTTACTTACAGTTCTGCATTCTTCGCACATAATTGTACTGGTTAATTCTCCACCAAAGATTCGATCTACAAAACTTTGTATTCCCTTTTTCTTTTCATATTCTGAGAATTGACAAGGTATATAATAAAGTTAATGATAGTACATATAATATACTAGCAACCAATTTAGTTATGGCATACCAAATACAAAAAAGAGAACACAGTATGCAAGATGTATGACGGAACATGTTAGCCTGTTCTAATTTCCTCAGGAAGTACAGCAAGATTTTTAATTTAAGATCCTTTCATGTATCAAAGTAATGGGGGCAAAATCACATTTGCAGAAGACAGTCTGACTGAACCAACACCTTTACCGCTTTCTCAACTCAAAGTTTCCCTATTTTCTCAGAAGTACTGCATCCCAGTAAGAGTTCCTGTTTTCTCCCAGGATTTAACTCAAACAACTGTCTGAACCTAAAAAACAAGCACCAACTTTTGTCTGTATAGGTGCCCTACAAACCAACCCAATTTCCTCAAGTTATATTTTCAGTGTAGCACATAGTCTGAATTTAAACTTCCTCTTCATCTTCTAATCTAAGTCATTGAAAAGTTTGAAAATTCTTCTGTTCACCGTTTCGGGTTTTTTTTATACCACTGTTAAGTAACAATGGACTATTAGGACTGAATAAATCATTACATTCATGTGCTAATATTTTAATTTCTTATATTTGAATATTAAATACTACCTAAACATATTTTAATGTCTATAGAATCAACTCTCTCTTACACTGTTAAGAAGGAAACACCACCAAGTTCAGTAAGGCATTTAAATAGACTAACACTACTGAGCCTTATATTCTAGACACACATATTCAAGAGATGGCATAAAGTTGTACCATTAAACTTGTATCTTTCAGTTGATACTATTAGCGTTACTTTGTGCACTTCATTGAAACAGAAGATTTTAAATTATCACAACATCAGTAACAACACCTATTTTACCTTTAATTTTCTTTTTAAGTTCTTCTTCATTTTGTTTGTTAGAGTCAGTCAGCGCCTTCAGTATTCCAACACTTATTTGCTGAAATTTTCAAAACAAATACACACTGTAAAATTTCCTAAACTAATTCAGTTAAATAGTTCATTTTGCAAAAAGTTTCAGATGGAGAAAAAAGTTTAATCTTCACCAATTAAGAAAATCAATACAAATAACACAACTGCCTGTAGAAGACACGAAATAGTTCCTGTGGATATTAAAAAACATTATCAACCAAGAGACAAGCTTGCAACCATAATGTTGCAATTAGACTGATTTTCTTACATACTAAGAATGAAATAGTTTCGCAAATTAAAACTGGAAAAAAAAAAATCATGGAATTTCCACAGGTGAACTTCCAGGCATTTCAGAAATTAAGACAAAAGGACATTCTTTAGGGTGACTACACATACTCCAAACCCACTTTTTCTGTAGAAGTATTGGACAAGTCAATCTATTTCTGAAGGACAACATACATTTATATTAGAAGTGTTGAATTAACCAAAGACCTTTAGAGCAAGCAAAATTGAACCTTTCTACTCAGTTTTATTAGAAGAGCATAGAGAATAACTAGTACACTGCTTTCCAAAAAGGCAGAAAATATTATTACCTTAGAAACCTAGACAATGTGTGCAATATATGTAAGAGATATAGGCCACAAACTTACTTCTTTCTTTGAATAATTTTGTTAAATGAAAATAGTAATACCTGTGGTTGTTCCTTCATAACTCCACTGCTTAGAGGCTGCCCAGTTCTACAGCTCTGCTGCTAATCTGCTTCAAGTAAGTGCTATGGGCAGCACAAACCACTCTACAGAGGTTGACTCATCTCCAAAAGAACGTTCTTTTGCCCCTCAGCAGAGGAGAAAGTCTCAGTCTGGCGTATGAAGAAGAAAGGTATGCACAAGTATGAAATTAGCACTCACTTGGATTTCTTCTGCTCTCATTCCATCCAGTAAGTAACGAAGCAATTCATGACTGTCTTGCTGCTGATAACCTTTAAATCGTATTGCTCTGTTAAATAAAACAATAATTGTAAAGTTCAATTGAACTTGGAGATAGACAAAGTAAAAACAATTCATATCAGACACAAGAGGACAAAGTCTCAAGCACGTATGTATATAAAAGCAACAAGTGTCTACATAAGGCATATTCTAAAAATATGAAGCTAGCTAATCAGAATGTGTCACTGAATATCTTTCATTTTACTTCTACTCGTTTATATTTTGCTCTTTATCCTCTTCTTTCAAAACCTGTAAGTATTATACAAATTTTATATGCTGTGATGTGAGCTCAAGGCAAAAAAGGGAGAAAACTAACCTTTTTAAACAACAAACTTTTTCATACTCACTATGACGTGCAATTGTACAGATACTCACTTTTTACAAACCTGAGCAAAAAGTTCCTTAGGAGTGACTACCCCTTTTTTTGTCTCTTGCATTTCTGTCAGGAACTGATACATGGCTAATGTCAAAGGACCTGGCTGATCTAGTTTTATCAGCTGAGGTTCCTGTTTTAAACAAAAGCAACAAAGTTGTTTTCCCTTAATTTGGTGACAGATTCTTCTGGAGTAAGTTTTTTCTTATCTAAACACTTCAGTTCTTGAAAACATTACTATAAAATAGAATACACAAAATTCAAAAATGGCAGTAAGTTAATCTGACAAAAACAATCAACACATGGTTTCTCATGAGATGATACCAAAACACTGGGCTAAGAATCATTAATTATTTATTGCTTAGCTGCAACTCTGGATTTCTTGCTTTTATTAGGAAAAAAATACAATTCTTAAAATGCACAACCCTTCTTTCCCATCCAAATCTCTAACTGTAATGACAGGTTGTTATTTAAGTTAGGAAACTAGAGGGTGTCTGCAGCGCTATTTTGCATTTAGACAAGTGACACTATAGCAAAAGTCACACACTTTCATCCTTTGAGTAACTTAATCATAATTCAAGTACTCCTTTGATGACAACTAAGACTTAGAGTACTGAATCACTGCTCTTTCACTTTGAACGAGAGACCTCCGCCAACTTCAGAAGCAGCTTTATGGAAGTCAATAGCGAAGTTCCCACTGATTTTACATCTTAATCTTGTTAGTATTTAGCTGAACCAGCTTTAAAATCCAGAGATGAATATTGCTTGTTTCTTTTAACAGATTGGAAGGGTGGGGAGAAACACTATGGAGGTAAAAGCATATATACCATGGATAACTCAGGTGACTCAATTTTAACTGTTGCACCAGGCATTTTAGCTTCTTTAAGCAGCTCTCTCAGGACTGGAGTTTGTGATAAATTCTGTACAACATAAAAGGAAGAAAAGGATTGGTAACTGGGGAACAAGAGGAAGGGCAACCGAGTTCCACTGGTTGTGGAATTTGTAGCAACCAGCTTAGCAGCAATTTATTTTTCTCAAGCACAGAACTAAAGTGGTAACTACCACTCTGGAAATTCTAACAGTATTTAACAGTTAAAGGTACATTCCACAGAGCTAATGAGACTTCCAAGTGTCCTCCCTGTATATTACTTTAGATTGCAGAAACCCTAAACTCTTCTACAGACTGGTCCTTTTCAGTCTGTTTACTAGTGTCTGTTTCTAAAATCAAAAAGTAAAATGCAGTGTGCATATTTGCTTGGTTTAAAACATGTTTTTTAAAAAAAAAAAATCAAACTTTTACTAAAACCTGCAAGTACAGTGGGAATTTTGAGTAAAGCTTCAGCATCAAGAGCTAAAGAGCACAAAGTTACATGAAAGTTTTAATACACATGAAAGATCAAGTTTATTCTACCCAAACACTTCTTAGCTGAGCAAGACACACAAGATGGCAATACAATATGCTCATCCTGTTAATATTTACTTTTATTTTATTTCCTGTTGCTGAGAGAGACATTTTTGTTTCAGTAAACACCCATGGCCTCTGGGTATTAATCTCTTATATTCTATGAGGTCAGCAAGGGTGATGTGCCAGACTATTTTATTTTTTTTTTACTAAACTAGGAAGCATGCTTAATCTCTATCAGTGAAAGATGCTGTCCCTCAAAGACAGGGCAGTTTGTTATATCTTCCCTTAGAGCAAGTCTGAACCTGCAGCTCCATTTCTTCATATTTCTCTGGGCCAACACACTATTTTTAGAATGAACCCATCATTCTTGGCAGATAAAAAACACATTCTAATCGTGTCATTGTACAATACTGGGGATGGGGTTGTTGTGGGTTGGTTTTTTTTCTCTCCTGCAATTAAATTTTTTTTTTAAAAGCAGCAATAACTGCCATACCTGCATCACTGCATTAAAGAAACACGTATTCCCCAAGTTACTAAGTCCTTTCACAGTCACTTCCAAGTTAGTGCTTGAATGAGAATTCTCTTCTTTAAGCGAGACTTCTTTTTCTTGCTCATTTTTGCTGTCTTTTTCTACTTTTTTATTTCCAAATTCTTTGTTCTCTTGTTGTTTTTCTACTGAAATAATGAAAAACCATACCACATATTAGCCCAGTAACAGAGAATGGGCTAGGAAAATGTTATTATAGGCAGCAGCAATATACAATGTTTAAAACTTAAACATATGATAATTAATGCTGTAATTGTATAAATGTAACACTACTGGTTTAGGTTCTTAAACTGTTTAGGTAACAGGAGTTAAAAAAGAAACAAACAAAACCAAACCAACAAAGAAACAACAACAACAACAAAATAAAAAAAACCCTGAAATGCCATTTCAGATCAGCGTACAATTTAAACACGCCACTTGGCCCACAAGCCATTCATGCCAACAATCTCTCGAACTCTACATGTGTTATCTGAAATTTCATTCCTGTTGCAAAATCACCTATGTTAGGGCTTTATACACATCAAGCAAGATGGCATCTGAGATAATAGCCCTTTTGACATGGCACTATTGCCTGAAATGAAATGCACAGGCCTCCCACTCTCAAAGCATTCTCGTGTTCATTTCATGAACCTAAACAGATGAAACTGGAAGGTTTATATTTTTCAAGACACATTAAAGATATTTTTCCAAAAATTACTTCGGTGTATAGATCAAAATTTCAATGACCTGTTTCATAAAACCATAAGGGAATTCCAGGTAATTTTCAGAATAACACCCACACTGGTTCTGCCAGTTTGGCCATCTACTATTGATAAGGTTTCTGATAAATAGGGCTGTGAGCCAAGATTAACTTTAAAGCAATGCCAGCTCAGAGAAAGCAAGGAAACCAGGCAATACAATCATTGCAGGTCACCAAGAAACAGACTGATGGACAAAAACAGATGGAACACCTGAAACAGACAACTGCACCCAGATATTCATCTGTTTTCCAGTTCAAACCTCAGAAGAAAATTCTGGCAACCAGTGTGAAGTTCAAACATTAGATGTAGAGAAATTACATGTCTGGGAAGACTGACCAAAACCACTCAAAGATTCTGGTCCTTGTGGGAAAATCTCAGCTGTTTCCTGAACAAATACTCAGAGACAGCCACTTGGCACTGCTGGATGGTTGTGATCTACTTTCCAAGTATGATTTCACCCAAGTGTAGGATGGTGTTGGAATTTTTGATAGTCATGAGTTATAGCATTTGTTTTGATATGCAAAGTCTTCCAAATTTTCTAGTGGAAATGCCTTGTACAAGAACAGTTTTGCCATTGTAGAAACTGGGGTGTTTTACTGGGTTTGTTTCCTTTTAAACACCCACGTTTGCAGATAGACTGCAGGCTGAACACACAATTTTAGAGAGTTCTGAATGCACTGCAGCTACCTATACTAAATGTACAGACCCAGCAGACAAACCTTCTTGTATACTCCTTCCATTAGGAAATGCACTGCAACAGCTGGAGACTTAGTCATTCCAGCTGATACATTCACAAATACCTACAAAAATACTTTTTAAAAAATCAAATCAAATTATCCTTAAGCAATGACAATTTTCCTTCAGATCTCAAGACAGACTGAGCAATACTGATGAATAAACACAGCACTTCTAAGTACTGAAAGTCAATTCCTTACTCACAGAACAACCAAATGTCATATTTTAAAAAAAGTCACAGTAAAATTGTATTTGTTTCCTTCTATTCCTGTATTTCTGGTCTGTAAAAGTTTAGGGGACACTGAGAAAAATCCTGGTCCAATTAGGTCCATGGGCTAGGATGTTACTTATGCTATCAGAATTCTGACAAACAGAAAAAAAAAAAAAATTAGCTTTTTAATTTACCATAAGGTGCTTCAAAAGTTAAACCTAATTTAGTGTATATTCTTGATTTACAGTACCATCTTGTACATTTAAGGGACTTTCTGATTTACTGTATGTATATAATAGTTACTTACCTGTACGTGATGAGTCAGCACAAACTTGTTTTCTAACATAATCCACGGTCTGACCCAATCGGGTTGAACTATTATATAGGACTTCATTATCGCATATGTAGCACCTGTCTCCGCCCCCCCCCAAAGAAAAACAATTAATCCTATTTTTGCTATTGTTTAAAAATCCTAAACTACTTGTTTGTTTGATGCAGTTCATTACACAAATTTATAAAATTACGAGAATTATTTTAAGATTTAGAAGTCTTAGAGAACAGTTCAATCTATTTCTGATCAAGAAAATAAAAAGTTTAAAAATTACCTTTACTAAATTATTTCAGTGACCAGAGGTTGCAATTTACAAATATAAATTAGACCCTTAAAATATTTGCTTAGAAACCTAGTCTGCAAGAAAAATAAATGCAGGGAAAATTTTGCCAAAATCAAGAAACTAAGGTATCAGGCCCTAAAGGGAAGGACTTACAAATGTTATGGCATGGAAAAATATTCTGAGTATTCTAGCCAAGCAAGTACTTCACTATATTTAAATTGGATAAAGAATAAATCAGTGTCCTCCATTAGTCCTGCATGCTTTTATTTGCTCTTCCGTTGTGGATATAAATCTATTTGTCTCTTTATGAGCAAAGAAGTGTGTTTTAAACAAAATTGTCAGAGAAGCTGCAGTGACAAAGGCTCAAGTAAGAGCAAAATTCTGCCAGAACACATAGAGCTGAAGGAGAGTTGTATGTACCGATTTTGTAGTTCTGCCCAATCAACTCTTTGAAGAGGTGACAAAAGGTATTGAAGAGAATGCAAATACTTCTGCACTTTGAAACATACTAATTACAGTTCTTAGGCACAAATGCATTTAGCAGATTTCAGGATTACCATAAGTCAGACTCTATTTTCTGATACTAAAAGCAGTAGAAGTCTGCAGCAAAGTGCTTCCCTAAATCTCTAGCATCCCTGGAATTAGCTGCAATTTTCACATTTCTTCATGTCTCATTGAAAAAACTGGCTCAGCCTTTGGATCCCTGAGTATGTATTTATTGTCTGTTTGGTTAGTTGTAAAAATAGGCATTCTCACTCCTGGAATAACAAGTGATAGTTACTTCCATAGGCAATTTTTAACATCATAACTTTTCATCCATCAAAAATTTTTATAGGAAGCCTTGAAGGAATCAAGGGATTGGAAAGAATTTTTTTCAACAATGGCTGTTTGACCAGTGGGGGAAAAACATTAAGTAGAACCAACTGCTAAGCCATACCAGTCCTGAAAATATATACAATAGCACTTGTAACCCCAGAAGAGCAGAACTTAATGAATGACTAGAACTCTCCTCTTTCTCTCCATGTTCAAAACCTCTTCTTTTAACCAATTACAGGTACTGTTCAAGACCAATTTCAACCACATATGCATGCACAGTATAGAGATATTTATTCATTCATTCTTAGCATTAATAAATTCTGATCAAAAAAGCTTTTGGTTTTTGCTTTTATGTACTAAGTCCACTGTATTTCAAATACAGTTCTTGATTGTGGGTTTGAGTTATAACAACCATTTATACCCAATATATCAATCTCTGAATAATTTCTTGTGCAAGTTTGTATAACCAAGAAATTTTAGAAGGAAGCAAAATATCTTGCTTAGACAACTTCCTCTCATTCACAAGTACTTTGATTTAAAAACTATAGAAGTTTTACGGCAGAGAAAATAAAGCCCTTTAAAAAAACAGTTTTAAAACTTATTTAAATTCACAAAAATCAGTTCACTAGTTCATTAGTAATGTATGTTATTAATGTCCATTTCCAATCTAGAGTTCAATAAAAATACTGATCATTGCATATAAGAGTGCTAAATATGATCAAGTAAAGAGATGTTATCTAAAATTAACATAATGACAAATAATAAGTTTAAAAAAAGGTTACAAAGCAAATGAAAACTTTTTATGTAAGGCACAGTATTTCTGTATGGTACAGTTTGGAAAATTAAGATTCCCCCTTATATAGTAATGTGCTATTCCTTTTAAGAATATTTCTTTCAGGAGAATTCCTTTTAAGAGAAGGAAATACGGTCAGAGAGATGGAATTTGTATTCATTGATCCAGTAGCATCTTGTAATTCTACAGTTATGCTTCTTAACTATACATATGGTATTAAGAAGTCATATTTATTGGGAAAATAAAAGTAAGTAAGTTTGTCACTAACTGTGCATCAGAAAGCAGTTTCTCCCAAGGCTGAAAATTAAGATTTAGAGCTACATAACAACATACCTTTCTAAACATCAGTATTATAACCAAGTAAAAGCAGTAAAGTATGAAGTCAACAGCATTTACTAGGTTGGTCAATTTCAACTTCAATTATGAAAATTTTCTAGTTATAAATTTTACAACTTATTCAGCAAATCTCAGCAAAGACTGCTGGGAATTTTGTGTGTGGAAATGCTTTATAAATTTCTAGAGATAAGCCCTAGAAATCACAAAGAAAAGAAAACACAAATTATATCCCAGCCTCTGTTGCCCTCTAGCTATGTCTTATAACTGTTGCCTGACAAACTCACCACACACTCCAGTTGTCCAAATTGAGAACCAAACAATGGGGATCTGATCTCGGCGTTGTATAATGCTTTAAAGCATGCTGTTCTTGAGAATTTCTGCCACAGCCCTATAATGTTGATAACCAGAAGTGTCACAAAATCCAGTTGACTATCAATGAAACATACATAAAGTCAGAGTATAAACAAAGGATTAAAATGAAAACTGATTAATTATGTTAAACTAATTAGGATGACCAGATGGGTCTCTATTTCAAGACACTTATTTCTGCAGAGAAAGAAGTAACTTACTGGGTGCAGAATAACTATAAAGTTGCTTGGGGACCAAACATCTAAATTACAAATTCCAGTTTGAACAGCTCGAAGAAGGAAACAGAACAAAACCAAAAACCTCTTCAGCATGCATAGTTCTAAGTTTAATAAACTAAAGTTAGCACAAGATCTTATTGTAAAAATCACAAATTAGGAGCGTTAACAGAAATTTTTATTTTCTTAGCAAAATAATTTGGACTTTATAGGAAAGTAAGTCCTCAAGATGGTGTTTTAGCCTTAAGTCTGCTAAATGCCTTTGTGCCAAGCTTTTAAGTACCTCATTTTCAATTCAGAGCAGACATTTTTCATCACACTAAAGTATATCAAATCATTTATGTAGCACCACATTTAAAATAAAAAAAAGAGAGAATATAAGAGTTTAATTAGAAGCTCCCTTGTTCCACTATATTATGAGGCACTGAAAGATATTAATATTAACTAACAACAAAACAAGATATACCCTATGGCCACATTTTAGACATAACCATATGGAAAGGCTTTCGTCAGTCTCCTCCTCAGATTTCTCTTGTGTCTTATTGTCCGCCTTGCAGTCCTGACAAACATCCCATTCCACGTTCAGCAGTGCCTTTTTCAGATGACCTTGTTCCAGTCCTTTACGAATATGCTTGCACACAGGTTCTACAAAATAAAAAGCACAAGAAGGATGTAGGTATCACAACAAGTGCAAATGTCTCTAGGCTTCAAAGACACAGGCAGCAATCCAGAAGCTAGGACAGCCTTTCTAGAGTCAAATAAACATTGGCAACTTAGCAGATGTATCAGAAAGAACCCCTTTGTGACCCCCATTCACAATCGGGGGATATCGTGGCTGCATCGTAAACTACTGCGTTAATAAAAAAAAAAAAAAAAAAAAAAAAAAAGCATCACTCAAATCTACATCTAGTCAGAGGAGTTGACAAAACCTTTGGACACAAACCTACCTACTGTGCCAGGCTGTGGGCTTCTATTATTGTGGCGTTATGATTCCCACACCTCCTAGGGAGCAGCCACAGCCCACTGCCACAGTTCCTAGTCACCAAAGCAGCACCTGGCTGGCCTATAAAAGTGGAGATTATGGAGGTTACACTTCCAGCTGAGATGCTGCAGTGAAATTATGCAGCAGACTACAATAAAAAAAAAATGGGAGAGTCATTCTACCTATACCATTATCACTTCACACTACAATACTACACCCTACTTGGAGCTGTACCTTCTGGGCCTGGTGTGAACTCCATCTATTTAACCAAACTCTGCTAAGAATGGTTACACCGAGAACAGGCATCTGTCGCTAAGAGCTACTAACAGGAGTTTAATTATCTTATTTCCTTTTTGTTTAATTCTTAAGATTGTTGGTTACACTGTCACTTGAGTGAAGAGAAGCTGTCTGTAACCCCAAGTCATATACAGAGAAATTGCAATTGACAGACAATGCATATGCAAACTGATTCAAGTTCTTCCAAATAAAAAAAATGAGGAACATATTTTCATTTTTTTTTTTTACAGTGTAGATTTCTAAGACATTTAGCATCATTAGCCTACAACTCTTCACTATTTGCAGTTAACAAATGTCTAAATTTGGAAATACAGGGTCAAATATCTGACAGTACAATGAGTTACCCTGAAAGTCAAAAAGCACAGAGTAAAACAAACCCATGCTAAAAGAAAAATGCTGTAGGTACTTAATATGTTTAAAAAAAAAATCACATTTTTATGAAACTGTTATTGAGAAGAATTACATAGCTGTTTACAAAATTCTTATGTCCTTTGCTACAGAGGTATTTTTATTGCTCAGATAGCATAACAGCTCTCAATCTATCTTTGTTGAGGACCATATGCAAGATTACAGCCTCAAGATAGCAAACTTTTCTTGGCATGAGCTGAAACGGTGAAAAGTTTTGTACCTACAGTTCTGTTTCTGTCCAAGATTATACGATTTTACCACAGTACAAATGCTAGCCAATATGAACCAATTACAGGTGTTTAGATGCATTCTTTAAGCCTTTTTAAAAAACACAAGCATCATCTACCACTTCAGAATCGTGTTTTTTAAACAAACCTTTTGTATACTGGCCGCTACTATACAGTGGAGTTATTCACAATGATCAGTCTTAGCCTACATTTGTGGCTTTACAGGACTTTGTCAGGGTAAGCTAGCCTATTTTTAGCCAAAGAAGTGAGATGCCATCAGCAATTGCACCATAACTGCATTTTTTTTTTGCTGGAGAAAAATGAGGAACAGTCATAGCAGACATTGATCTTGACTCGGGGGGGGGGGGGGGGGGCGGATGGGGATGACGACAAAAGAAGCTAAAAAGCCATAGGAGACAGAAGCTACCACAAGACCAGGACAACCAGGAAACAAAAGTAGAGTAGACTTGAATTTAAAATAAACAGGCCATCACACTGAGCCTCTTGGCTAAAACTCTAAGTGCTCTCTCTCCCAGCTAAATTAGCATGGCTCAACTTGTTTCCCCACTTGAGATCAACAAAAAAGATGGGCAAGACACAATCCGTGACCTGGTAGACAAGATGGTAGAAGAGAATGCTACACAGCACAAGCAAAATCAAGAGCTAGAATAACCACGGTAAACAAAATAACAAATAAAATTTCAACAGAGGGGTGAGATCCAGGCAGAAGGATAACATTAACAATTTGAGATTTGCTCTAAAGGAACAGAAGGCAAGGAAGAGAAAGAGGTTTTAATGAAAAAGCACTATGACTAGAGAGCTGAGCTGTCCAGGGCCAGTACTAAGTTAGTTGCTAGTGTAAAGACAAATGGTTTCACAGAAATATTTTACTCACAATCTTTTTTGCTGAAGCAAGAATCTTCTGCAACAAAATCTTCATTAGGAAAATGCTACTTCAACATATCATGACAAGCTTAGCAGCTGACTTTACAAACCCTTCATATTCTGAGGAACTTTGTATGATTCAGTACAATCTAGGTATCAGTAAAGAACGGTGTCTCTGAATTTCTTGAAAACCAGAAAATAATCCTGGTTTTCAAGACAGGATTATTATTTTCTAGCATACTTAGAAAAGTAGCAACACTAATGTTTCTTGGTAGACTTCAGTTTCAATTATACAAACCCACACTTTGTAAATGAGACTTCAAAGCCAATGACTAGAGCAAAGGTCTTCTAATATTAATGAGTTTTCAAGCCCTCTTTGAGGTTAAAACAAACATTAGGACCACAGACTTCTCTGAGGAAACATACCCAGCGTATCCAGAGAGTCATCAGACTGTGCAGTTTTGCCTTTGATCCGTTTCTTTCCCATATTTGTAGTCTGTAATTTTTCTTACATGGAACAGTGACCTAGAAAAGAGAAATAGCAAATTAGAAACTAGGTTTTGGTTTTACTTGTTCATTGCTAAACAATAAACTATTTCTATGGCCAAGATGTCCCTTGAGGTGAATTAACTTGTTTCAATTTGACATTTTCAAAAGAAAAGAAACTAATTATACTTTAACATGAAAAAATTGTAACCGTTGCAGAGGCAAGATCACGGTGTGAATTATAAAAAACAAATGATTTAAAACCTTAAATAAAAAAAGCGTTGCACAAAAGAACAAGATGGGAAACTTTAGTATCAAAAATCCTATAAGCCTTTAGGACTTGTACTTTAACTAATAACACAGGGATTTTAGGAAAAAGAATTGGGTTTGTCCCAATTAAATCTTCAAGTTTTTTGTAATCACAATCTTTCAGTTGGCTTTACCGCAAATTTCTTGTACCTTTGATGAAGTCTGACACAGGAAAATACTCTAACATGTTTGAAAATATATAGACATTTGGAGTTCTGATTTTTCAATTTCTTCATTGGGGGAGATTTATCATCGCCTTCCCAACATATCAAGCAAATAATTCAGATGGAGTCTGCTATTTGGTATGCCTGTAAACCCTTCTAGACAAGAGTGATCTACCACTACGGAGTCCTAAGCCAAGTGCTTGCCTTCAAAAAGTTGGCTACTGCACATATGGTAGGACATTTTTAACTTCTAGTCTGTAGGCCCTGTAAGGCCCTGTGCCTTATCTCACAGAAGATCATTCAAAAAGGCCAGGTAAATTTAAACATCAACATATGCTATACAATGAAAACACGCAAGCTAAAAGGGTTCAAAATCAAGTCTCTGCAGTCTCATGCAGTCTTTGCAGGGTGGCTTAACCCTGCTGTCCATGCTTCACGTAAACATGTTACTAGCACAGCACTAAATCTGACTTGTAACATCCATCCTTTCAAAACCATTTCTTAGCTTGTGCTCAGCAGCACACCAGCCACAGAGAACAGCTGCCTGCTTGGAGCTGTCACAGCTGAAAAACGAAGCCAGCCCAAAAGAATCAGAAAGAAACTAAGTCTTTAGGCATGAGTTTAGGCATGATCCCACTGAGGACTTTTCGTATGAAAAACCTTTTCAAAGCATGCTTTCAGGACAGATGACCCAGCTGTTAAATGACAGGTAGGCAGCCACTTCATCAAGAGTACAATTATCAACTTTTGCAACTGAGCATCTAATTTATTCAGAAAAAGAAACGCCAGTTCATCCAACAAACTCCCTCTATGGCACATTTTTCGGCAGAAGGCTACAACATTTGATCTTATATGAACAACTCTAAACCGTTAAAATCCTTTCCAAATTGACTTTGCTCCCGCCAGGAAGGCAGGACAGCGCACACACATGTGGTTGTTAATTTAACCCTCGCTGGGTCTGGCCAGACTCGCCTGACAGGCTCCTCACCAGCCTTTTCCACCGAACAGCCCACACGAGGAAAAGCTAAAGCAATAAAAAGACAGGTTGGGGTTTTTTTGGTCTTTTTGGTGTTTTTTTTTTTTTTTCTCAGTAAGAAAGAGCGGTCTGCAAACGGCCAAAACTGCACCTGCGTCGGGCAGAGACCCGGGAAAAACGCCCACAGAGGCACACGCCTGGGAAACCACCGGGGCGCGGCGGGCGCCTGCCGCGGGCCGCAGGCCGGGCCCCAGAGGCTCCCCGCCGGGCACCTGTCGCCAGCGGGGAGCCGACACCCGCCGTCCCGAGGGCAGCGGCGGGGAGCAGGTGCGCCCGGGGACTGGGCGCAGACCGGCTGGGCGCCCGCCCCGTCCCGTCCCGTCCCGTCCGCCAGCCGCCCCCCGGGCCGTCCCACTCACCCCGTCCCGCGGGCCGCGCCGCCCACGTGCTCCCCGGCCCCGCCGCGGCCCCGCCGCGCACACTCGCCCCGCCGCCGCCGCGCACCCCACGGCACCGCCCCGCCCCGCCTGCTTCCGATTGGTCCGCGCCCCCCCTCCCGCGCCTTTACTGACAGGCGCCGCAGCCAATAGGGAAAGCCGCCTGTTCCGGCCGGAGCGGAGGCTGCGGAGCGCCGGAGGAGCGAGTCCCGCGGCTGGGGGAAGGAGGGCGGCTGCCGTGGTAGGAGCGCGACGGCAGGACCGGGGCGGGGGGGGGGGGACGACACACTTCCGTCCCTCACCTGCCGGTGCCGCGGGGCGAACGACTTGGTGGCGCATGGCTCCGTCTCGGGGCAGCCCGGCAACTTCACCTGATCCCCGGGCGGTTGGGCGGCGGTCAGCGCTGCCATGCGCGCTTCCGGCGCGCTGCATTGTGGGGCCGTGGGGACACGGCGGGAAGGGGGGGCCGTGAGGGGGACGGGGCCCGGGGCCCGGGACGTGTCCGCGCATGCGCGGGCGCCTCACGCATTTACGTGGAGGTGCTTAATGAACTTAGTCCTATATTCAAGCCCTGTTTTTCTTCCTAATTTCTTCTTTGCTTAGGAAACAGCAGACATGACTAACCGAGAAGAAGCTGAGGTCCAAATTTCGGAATTGGACTTACTCTCCAGCATGTTTCCTTATGAGGAAGAGTTCAGCGTGACTGACCAGCTGGCTGTAGCAGAACTAAAGCACTATGTTGAAAATGAGTCTGCAGAGATGCCGTCTTCAAAAGTTCAGTTTATACTGAATGTAAAGCCAGAGGTCTCTAATGACTCTATGGTATCGTAAACACCTTTTTTAATTCTTATTTTTATTTTGTGGGACTTTAGGGCTTACTTGAACATTTGCTCATTTGTTTTTAGGTGGAATTCTCTATGGCCTGTGCCTTACCACTTAAATATCCAACTGTTCTACCAGAAATTACTGTGAGGTATGGCATTAAAAGCACAGCTAATAAAAACACTTAGAAGCTATGGTGTACTACATAAATACAGTTATAATAGGAAAAAAAAGTCCCTTTTTGATGGTTTAGTGTCACATCAAGCCAGATGAACAACAATGTGGAAGAAAAACAGATCTCCAGGGTTTTGATTTCTCTGGTGTCCTCAGCAAATAAGTGAGAAAAATGGGAAAAGCGTGGAGGAGTGCCATGTTCTGTACAGAGGGGTTACATGTAGATACTGCTCATAGGTCTGATGCTCAAGAAGACAGACTGTTGTCCATTTTGACAAGGCTTAACACTAACTAAAGGAGTGAAAAGTTACTCAATGGTCTTATTCTTTCCTTGTCAAAATGCTGTTACTCCCAGGCTTCTGTTATTTTTTTATTGGAACATTTATGTTTAAAGAAGCAGCCTTGCATGTTACAGGAAATTCCTTCAGCCACCATACTTACTTTTCAAGTAGAATCATAGAATCATAGAATGCTTTGGGATAGAAGGGACCTTTAAAGGTCATCTAGTCCATCCCTCCTGCAATTGGCAGGGACATCTCCAACTAGATCAGGTTGCTCAGAGTCCCATCCAGCCTGATCTTGAATGTTTCCAAGGATGGGGCATCTACCACTTCTCTGGGCAACCCATTCCAGTGTTTCACTACCCTCATTGTAAAAAATTTCTTCCTTATATCCAGTCTGAATCTACCTTCTTTTAGTCTGAAACCATTACCCCTTGTCCTATTGCTACTGGCCCTGCTAAAAGTACTTTTTCTTGATTTTGATTTACAGATTGGTAGTACTATGTGTGAAATCAAGAGTTAGCACACCAGTTAAATTCGAATGAAGACCTTTTCATAGCTAATATGACTTAACTATCAATAGCAAGTGCATACCATCTCAATATGACGTGATTTTCTGGCAGCTTGAAGTAAAACTGTTGAAAAACATGCTAAATTGTAAGCATATTACAACTGCATTTGTATTTTTCTTTTTCTTTAGGTCATCATTATTAAGCCGGTCTCAGCAGATTCACCTGAACTCTGATCTAAAAACATATTTGATGCAAAACTGCAGTGGTGAGCCCTGCATGTTGAGTGCAAGAGAATGGGTTAAAGACCACGCCGCTGCTTACATTGACAAAGAGCTTTTGTCTTCCTCAGTGACAACGTCAAATGCCATGCGGTCAGAAGACATCACATTCACTCGATTGTGGATCTATAGTCATCACATTTACAACAAGCAAAAAAGAAAGAATATTATTGACTGGGCCAAGGAGCTCGCTCTGTCAGGGTTTTGCATGCCAGGGAAACCAGGTGTTGTTTGTGTAGAAGGTCTACAAAGTAGCTGTGAAGAGTTCTGGTCAAGGTTAGTTTTTCTTTGTACTTAAATGCCATTAGTGGTTAGAACATTACATGTTTCATGTTGTATATGTGGCCACAAGGTGGGAAATCCAACCACCTTCCAACCTATAAAAATCTGCAAAGTGTTTGTGTTTATCATAACGTATTTACAGCTCTGAATATCCATTGTGCTGTTGGTTACAGCAATCAAAGCTACGAGTACTGCACGGTGCACGTTTATTTCTGTTTTACCTTCCTCTGTGTTTCAGTTGTATAGCGATGGACTGCAGTACCCCAGGCATGTTAGCTATGTATGCTGTTATATCGCTTTGTATTTGTGTTTTATTCTGCTCCCATCATTTGTATTTCTGGGTGATGCAGACTAAATGGACATTGTCGTTTGATTATAACAGCTAAGAGAGTAGGAGAATATGAGAATTCTTAGCACACGCAAGGCAGAAGTGAACACTGAAATTGAAACCACATCTTCATCAATTATTTTGTGAGGAATAACGTTAAGGTTTTTGAATCCTGGGAAGATATAAAGAAACAAGCTCCTGCTTATGGGAGTGTTTTCGTGTGAGTAGTGTTTCTGTGACCAGCTAGGGAACCATTATTTCTGTCAACAGATATGTACAAATGGAATTTATTGACTTCTGTGAAAATAGCTATTTCATAGTATTTTCTAAAACAGCCTTTATTTTATAGATTCATGTTTCTCCCATTGCTTTCAGAGTAAGAAGATTAACGTGGAAAAGAATTCTCATTCGGCACAGAGAAGATGTTTCTTTGGAAGGTGGAGGACATGCTGAGATTCAGAAACAAAGGAAGTTCTCCACTCTGGAAGAAAAATGTTTTGATGCACATGGTGCCAGAGGAAATCATATGGATTTGGGGCAGCTATATCGTTTTTTAGAAGAAAAAGGATGTGCTGACATTTTTCAAATGTACTTTGGGGTTGAAGGGCATTGAAGGGCTTGAAGATCACCACAGGCCCAAGTGGTGATCTTTGGAAGTTAATACTTGTAACAGATTCCTTAGCTGTTCTGCAACAGTTGATCAGAGAGGGAATTAATGATTTGTGGTTTATATGATGAATCCAGTTTTCAATGAAAACGAATATTCAGTGAAATCCTGAATAATGAAAATGACTAAATGAATGCTTTATTACACTTTCTGGTTTTAAGGACATTTAGGGTACATACCTAATTACAATGAAAGAAAATATGTTTGATAACCTACTGGGCAATTAGAGAATTACAGACGAATGAATAGATGGAATTATGGTGAATGAACATATGAATAAGAAGGGACAAAAATGAAGTGTGGATATCTCAGGAGAGGAAATGTGATGTTTACATTATTTGTTACTGTTTATATGCACTACATGAAGACTTTTTTGTAACAATCTTTTCTTCTGCTTTCTACCTGAAAGCATATTAAGCCATAAGATTAACGTTTTATATTAAAAAAAAAAAAAAGGAGGGAGCAAGTTCACAAAAGCCTTCTTCATGCAAACAGGATGAGCTAGGATGCCTACTCTAAGGCTAAGAATTTTCCATAGGTAAAATTGTGTGTGCAGGTAAGAGAGATACTGTGGTGGCTGCACGACATCTGTAGCTGAGGAGTCTAGGCTGTTTACTCGTGGAAAAGCAGAAGCTTGCCAAGGATCGGGCTGTCTTACAGCACACTCCAAAACAGTAAAACGATCCTTACCCTGCTGAGTCCCCAAGTCTGCAGTCCACTAATTTGAAGTGCATTATGCTGCGTATGTTTTTGAGTCTGGCTTCAACAAAGTTGTGCAATGAATGCTGATTTGTTTCTTTGGTTATGGATTCTGTATCTAAATGACACACATGTCATGAAAAGCAGACACTGGTTGCTTCTGATGTTGATTAAATATTTCTGCGTAGATCCTGTCGAATTCCTAACGTTCAGGTCTCTGGTATGGACTTGGACACCTTTTGCAGCGATACTTTGCGGTGATTTCATGCCACAAGCGCACAAATTCGCCTCTATTTGACACTTTGCCAAATCGTAAGCCCTTGTAAGCGTACAAGAATACCGCGGCTTAATAAAGGACCCAGGATGCACTTGAAGTCTCCGCACTTTGGAGATGTGTTGATGGGTACAAAGCTTAAGGCTGTTTCAAGGAGATGGCATCGTCCCGCGTCACAACAACGCGCTGGCGATTATTTAAACTGCCATTTCCCTGTCGGCACCGGCTCGCCCGCTACAGACGCGCTGCGAGGAAGAGCCCCCGCCCCCGCGCGCCGTTCCCGCCCGCGGCGCCCCGCTCCCGGCGGTGCCCAGGCCGCAGCACCCCCGAGCCGCCCCCGCCTGGCCCCGCCCCCCGGAAGCGCCGCGCTCCCCCGCCTCCGCCGCGCGGCCCCTCGTTCCCGCCCAGCGCCGCCGCCGCCGCCATGGGGGGCAAGAACAAGCAGCGAACCAAGGGCAACCTGCGGGTGAGGGGGGACCGCCGCGCCGCGCCCCGTCCCGCCCGTGGGCCCCGGGAACCGCGCGGCCGCCGCCGGTGGCTCCGGCGGGCCCTTCCCGCCCCGCCCCGCCCTGCCCCAGCGGGACCAGCAGGCGGCCTGGCTGGGGAGGGCGGCGGGGCCCAGGCGGGCAGGTGAAGGCCGCCCTTCCCGGTGCCTTGGGAAGGGAATCGTAGGCCGCCGAAGCCCGTCCCCCGCTGGGAGGCGGCGCTGCCTTCGGGCCCGGTTGCAGTAGCCGGGGCCGGGGCCGCCGCCGGGCTTCAGGGGCGACTCCGGGCGCAGGCCCGTGCTTTGGGGGAGTGCGACTGCAGCTGCCTCTGGCGTTTGTACGCGTTCTCCGGAGAGGGGCGGGGGCAGGGGGGTGTAACTGCAAAATCGGTGTGAGTTCAGCAAGGTACCGGTGGGTACATGTAGCGTGTTTTCCTGTGGAGAGGCTTAGGGTATGCCTGCCGTGGTGCCTCCGTCTTGCCACCCGGCCTGAAGTGGCGTGACATCCGTCATATGTGGCACTCGCTCAGGTTGGGAAAGTTGTGGGTGAAGCGTTGCATTCACGTCATGTAATTCCGACAAATAATCTCCTTCTCATGTGTTTAGAGAAGACTGGGGAACACAAAGAAGCATGTCCTTATCTTTGAGGTTTCACATGCAGAAAAAAATGACTTAATCTGTAGACGGAGTAGTCAGGTAAAATGTGGCTTATGTACCTCAAGAAAATCAGAAAGTACGATCAACTTCAGCAAATTGTCATTACTTAAAAAAAAAAAAAATTCACAAAACCGCAATTGTAATTAGGAAATAAAAGTTATTTGGATTATACGGTATCACAGAGAACATTTAAGCATCAGTTGGTTTTTGGACAGTCTTGTCAAGAGTGTGGCTGACAAACATGAGCCACTGATACAATGAGCAAGGTGTTGACTTAACTGGGGCAAACTAGAAGAGGTGCTGAACTCCAAAACACTCACTGTCATACTAAGGGGACAGTATTATACTGTGTTACATATGTACCCTTTTGCTCCATTCCTCTAAATCCTTCTTGGCCCCATTGTTGCTGGTAGCATCCTTTGTTTTGTGTGTGTGCTCATTTTCCCCAATGATACGAAGAGCCTTCCTTGGGAGCTGAATTGCATATGCAATAACATGAGAAGAACTAGTAAAAACAGAAGTAGTGAAGGAGGGTAAATGGTTTCTTAATAAATTGTTCACTTACAGAAGGACTTTTCTGTTACACTTTTTTGTATGTGTATAAAAAACCTGTAATTTTCCATAAGTATTCATGGATTGAAATCACTGTGAGAGAAGGGAATGCTGATTCTAAAGAGAAGAATAATTTTCTGGGTCAAACTTCTATGTTTAAATCATAGGTGGCCTTTTTTGTGAGACTTTGTTTTAAATAGAAGGCTAATTATACAATACAAATATGATCATTATTTCCAATGCATGATGCATGCAAAATAAAATGACTGAAATAGATAACTGACTTCTGTCCCTGTTTTTTGTTAGCCTTCTAGCAGTGGCCGAGCTGCAGAGCTCCTTGCCAAAGAACGTGGAACAGTGCCTGGGTTTATTGGCTTTGGAACATCTCAGAGTGATCTAGGATATGTTCCTGCAGTTCAAGGAGCAGAGGAAATAGACAGCCTTGTGGATGCCGATTTTCGAATGGTGTTGCGAAAACTTTCCAAAAGGGATATTACAACAAAATTAAAAGTAGGTATATCATTTGTCCCCCATAATTTTTTTTTAATCAGAAAACAATACATTTTTCTTAAGGATGGGAGAAGAACATATCAAGATAGCTAATATTAATTTCATACTGGTAAATTTGCTAGAACTGCAATGTAGAAGGTATCTTGGAGGACTTATAAAAAGGTCCATCACACAGTGCTGACGGAGCATTCATAAAATTAACTCTATAGATGCTCAGTTGCAAGAAATGAATTGATTTTTGAAAGAGAGAGTTGCAATGTCAGGTAGAAGCTGGTAAATTACAGAACATATATATATATATATGACTTCTTAAATCATGCTCTTGATATCTTGGTTTTAGGCTATGCAAGAGTTTGGGACAATGTGCAAGGAAAGAGAAGCGGAAGTTGTTAAAGGTGTTCTTCCTTACTGGCCAAGAATTTATTGTAAAATCTCACTAGTAAGTATTAAAGTATCTAAATTAAAAACTTCTCTGCGTACTTCCTGTGAAAACCTCTAAGGCAGTCTTTATTGATATATCTAACTGTTGGAATTACTGACTTATTCTAGGAAAAACCTAAAGTTGAAGGAAAGTAGTGTTCTTTACTGTGGAGATGTTTCAGTAATGGCAGTGAGTGGAATCTTGAACTGTTGATGCCTGGGTTGTGCTTGCTGGATGGAGATAGCTGTTTGTTAGACCTTTATGTTAAAAAGATGAAAAGATATTTCTTCTCATGAAAAGTTCTTTTATGTGGATTCCAGAACAGCTAAAGAGAATGTACTGTTAAGTACATTCAGTTAACAGAATTATAAATCTTTTTGATCTAGGACTAATACCTGACCAGACTTCATGTTAAAAAAAAAAAAAAAAAAAAAAAAAACCAACCAAACCAAAACACAAAAACCCCCAAACATGAAAAGACCATGCGTAGCCAGATAATCCATAATTTTCTGATGTATTTCATACATCTCCAAACTATCTGGACTGACTACTGTTGGAAACGTGATATTGGACAAAATGAATCACTATTCTGATCCATTAGAGCAATTTCTAGTATTTCTTTCAGGAGCCAAGAGCATAGAAAGTCACGATGTTGTAAATCATACACAAATAATGGATAATGATGCACAGTTTGTGTAGGCTTGTGGTCATTTTAATCCAAAAATTGTCTTCAAGGCTTCCTGTTTCTCTTGCCTCTTGTCTTTCTGTTAAATGGTTGTATAAAATGAAAATAGAAACTGTAGTTAGGGATATCCGGAAAAGGTTACAATTTTGAATGTACAACACATCGGGAATATGATGCTGCTAAGTTAGGACTCTCCCCTTACCTAGGGATACCAAGACTTTTTTTGTCATTGTTTTTGTGTATTTTCAAATCTATATAGCCCAATTCATTGCAAAAATGGCTGAACTGAGAGACAGCTTTTTCTTGTCATCACTTCTGCTTTGAAGTACCCGGCATCAAAGGTACATTTCTTAAAAGAGTAAACCTTTCTCTTTTTTTTTTTTCCCCCTTCTTTTTTTTCTTTAACAGGATCACGATCGCCGTGTGCGAGAAGCAACTCAGCAGTCTTTTGAGCAACTGATTCTTAAAGTAAAGAAACACTTAGCTCCTTACTTAAAAAGTATCATGGGATACTGGCTGATCGCTCAATGTGACACTTACTCCCCTGCTGCTTCTGCTGCAAAAGTAGCTTTTGAAAAAGCTTTTCCTTCAAGCAAACAACCCGAAGCCTTAGCATTCTGTAAAGATGAAATTCTAAATGTGAGTTTATACTTAGGTATTTCTTTAAGGCTTTGTGTTGAGTATATGTCAACTTTTATTACGAGTTTAAAACTCATCCTGCCCCCATCTGTTGTCACCTGAAACTTTGCTCCTGCTAGTGTGAAGAGAAGACTGGGGCAAAGACACACCCTCTATTTTTTTGACTTGCGGTTAGAATGGCTGGAACCAGAGGAATGAATATGAAGTAAATTTTCTTGTATGCATTTCTATGTAATGATGCTCAGTCATCATGTAATGTTGCTGACAGATGGAATAATGATGCTGGAGTAGTTTAGCTGCAGTGGTAGAGGATTAAAGAGTGCTGAGCAGTGTTTCAGAGAGCCTCTACAAGTTTAGTTCTGACCAAGGTTAATGCTCTTCTGCCAGTCATATATGAAACTGAATTGACTGAATTTAAAAAGGTGAAAGTTTGCATTGCTGGCCCATCATATACAAACTTAACCATTTTGTTTTGTCTTAGTTTGGCTTCTTTTTACCAGAAGCCTGTTGTCATAGGACTGCAACTTACAAAGTATTATGAAGTCTTGATTCAAACAGTACCACAGCTACTATGTTCAGCAGGAGTCAATTAAATTATGTTCTTGTTTGCTAGCAGGTCTAAAATGTGTTTTAAAGACTTGACTCAGAGGTTGTAAAGTTTTATGGTAGAGCTGTTTCTGAATAATGTAGAGACTATATTATTCACATATAAATATTAGATTCGCATGTGTTTATATGTGTTTTTTTTTCCCCCTAGGTACTTCAAGATCACCTTCTGAAAGAAACACCTGATACACTCAGTGATCCCCAGTATGTTAGCCTGCTTTAATGTATATAGTTTAAGCTTGGTCTGTATTGGGTTCTCTGTTCCTGGAGGTAGTGGATTTAGTTCTGTTTCAAGAGACATAATAGTTATTTGGGTCTAGATCCCAGCAATTTTCTTTGGGACTAAAGTGTAAATGCATTTGAAAGTGCATAATACTGGAACAACAACATAATTCTTGTTCCAGCTCTTTTAGGAGTAGCATTTTTGAATAGCTGGAAGATGAGATGACTTGAAACTCTTTTTCTAACACTTTATAATGTAATTTGGTAGTGTTAGAACCTATGGAAAGTTTACATATTTATATTGCTGGCATCTGAAATCAAAAGAAGAACACAGAAAAACTGAAGACAATTTAGTTTAGACAGTTTAGAAGAGCTTGAGAAGCCAATTGATTTATTTATGGTTCACTTTAATTTGTTTTGTTTTGTTTTCTGAGAACTGTACCAGAGGAAGAAAGGGAAGCCAAATTTTTCCGGATTCTGACCTGTTCCTTGTTAGCTTTAAAAAAGTTGCTTAGCATGTTGCCAAAGAAAGAGATGCATTCATTGGAGGAAAAGTTAATGTCACTTCTGTCCCAAAACAAATTTTGGAAATACAGCAAACACAGCATACCACAGGTGACTTTTATTTCTTCTTTATTTTGATTGGGTTTAGTTAAAGATAATACACTGAACCTAAGCAAATATTAATTACTTGTACTCTACAAGAATGAACTCTGTACTTCACTGAATTATGTTTGAAACAGCCTTCAAGTTTCTAGGCCTTAAACAGACAAGATTGCTCTAAAATTTGCCCAATAGGCTAATTTCTTATTTCTGTGTCACCATCATCTACTTCTTGGCAATCTGCCGTCATTTCAAATTCATGTAAAAGGTACAAACTGTGTCAGCTTACTGCATGTGTTCTTAGTGCTTTTGGATTTCCATTTTTTTAAACCATTTTATTCATCTTTGGTCTGCTAAGATGAACAGTGCATTGAGTGATGAATTGATTCTGGTAGTATTTTGTTAAAAAGTTTTAAGGTGCTTTTGGGAAAACATGCCTTTTGAGAAGTATATTAAAATAAAATTTTTTATAAGCGTTTTATCACTAAACAAATTACTTTAAAATATTAAACAGGCTTATCAAATAATTTCTTTATTTTTCTTTATCTTTAATAATATTTAAACCTTTGCTAATGTGATGAAATACGGGGGCCGTGTGTTATAAGTTACGGTGACTTTAAAAGGAATGTTATAAACTACATGTAGTGACAAAGTGCTGTCATTTGACTAAAATTCTGTTTTTCCGTGGCCTATGTCAGGTGCGCTCAGCTTTCTTTGAGCTGGCTTCTGCTTTTTGCCAGTACTTGCCTGAGCTGGTGAAAACTGAAGCATCAAGAGTTTGTCCTGCTGTTCTTCTCAGCATTGACGACAGTGATGCAGTGGTGTGTCCTGCTCTTTGGGAAGCTGTACTTTATGCTATCGCTACTATTGAGGTAATGTGGGAAACCTAAGGGGCAGATAGATATTTTACTCAAATTTAACTTTTCACCAAGTGCCATTGTTCTCTCTGTAGAATTAGGAAGAACAGCTTGACTGGGTTTTCTTTATGATTAGTAACATGAACTTATCAATGCTACATGCTCCTTCTTCTTCCTTAGGGTTTCAGTGTAACTTTCAAATGGTGTGCAGCATGTCTGAAAATCAGAGTTGTTTTATAAGTTTAATTAAATTAACCTGAATCCCTTTGATTAAAAATAGTTACTAATAAGTAAAATGATACTTAAAACCTTTTTCTTCATTAAAGACGGTTACAAAAATGACCTGCAGTGCATTTTGTTTTGTTTGTTTCCCCTTCTAATTTAATGCTTGGTTCTATAAATTTTTTCCTTTTTTAATTTTTTTTTTTTATTTTAAGTGAAATACCAGCTTTGAATCTATTAGCAGGATGAGTGGTGTTGCCATAGACTGGGATGCTTTGAGGGTTTAATGCTGCAGATCTCTTTTGTAACTGCTGGTATAAACTGTAACAATTTATGGGAAAAAAATTGTCTTTGTTCAGCTTGCTATACATATAGGCATCTGCAACTATGATAAATCAGATCAGGTAACAAAAAGCTTTGAGGTGTGGAGGGAAAGTGCCAAGGCATTTTGTAACCATCAGAAGATTTTTTGAGGGGAGTTTTGAAGTTAGTGGTGCTTCTAAAGTTAGGATTTTGAAATCATTGCTTATTCTTGATAATAAGAACTCAGAATTAAATACCGGACCAGTTACAATAATGATTTTTATGCAGCATCCTTAAAGCATTATTAAACAGAAGCCTTTAATTGCAGTTTGCTAACAAGGAAGGTCCATTGATTTTAAAACAATATGGAAATAGTTTTATCACATTAAATTCTTAAATTAACAAGCTGAAATACAGAGAAAGTGATTTTTAAAAATACTGGCAAGTGAATTTATATTTTACAATAACTTGTTTCAGCTACAACATAGGGAGGTAGACTAAATGTCTAGCTTGGGAGTTCTTCCTAGGGAACATATTCTCATTTAATTTACAATAAGTGTATTTCTTTCTGTAGGACTGTTGGAGTCATGTAAATGCCAAAAAGGGAGTTCTACCAAAGCTATGGACAGTGCTTCGAGAAGGTGGACGAGGACTGGCTACTGTTATATACCCAAATCTCTTGCCGTTCATTAGCAAGGTACCTCCTGGCATTGCAGAGCCAAAGCTGGAATATTTCAGAACTTTTTTCAGCTCTATAATTCAAGGGTATGAACCACACAATTTTTTTTTTTTTTTGAAAGCAGTCTCTTTTACATTTGGAAATAGGAGAACTAATCTTCTTTAAGCAGTTAAAGATAAGTAACATATCATTTGGCTGAGGATTTTTAAATATGCATTGATTGTTTATTTGAGAAAAGTCTGTCTTAACTCTGATATCTGAAAATCTTATTTTTAAAATACTTTTAAATATCAAAAACTAGAGTCAGTCCTTTGTGGCTGTCCCTGTCTTCTTAAACCTTCAGCCTTCTTTTTCATTTTATTACGTCTTCCTTACCTCAAGCATTCTTATCTTCCCTTGTCAAAGCTTCGTGTTTATTCCATGGTAAGTTTTAAAATGGGAAATTAATTTAAAATTAAAAATGACTTTGAAGATACCAGGCTCTTCTCACCAGTGTGTAATTATTACAGAGTTTATTGGGGATTAGCATTGTGATTGTGAAATTTCCTATATGCTGGAACTTTAATTCTTGTGATACTGATTTTTAAAGGACTGAAACTGCTATAATTTTTTGCCTTTAAAAAAAATCAAAACCAACTTCCTATCAAATCTAATTTAAATAGATGCATGTGCATTTTGTACTCAAAAGCATATATAAGTTATTTTATGAAAGACTAAAATGTAACTTATAACAAAAAATCAATTCTCGATTGATGTTGGCATGGCCATTAGCAGAGCTCTTGGAGAAGAGACTTACGTATGGGTTGGTTTTGAAGAGTGTATAGAATTTTATTCCAAATAGTAAAATGGTTGTAATATTCATATGGTAATTTGTGTGGTCTAATTCTCATTCAACTTTCATTCAAACACATCACAGTTGTTTAGACTCAAACTGGCTATGGTGAAACTGTCTTTTGGCGGCTTTTTGTTTTAGTTTTTTTTCTTTTTTCTTTAATGTCAGAAAGTGACACCTTCTAAACCTCTGTGGTACGTGTAGAAAGTTGCAAAGGAGTTTTGACAAACAGCTGAAACAGTAGACAGTAT
Organism: Theristicus caerulescens; assembly: GCA_020745775.1. Classification (NCBI taxonomy): domain Eukaryota; kingdom Metazoa; phylum Chordata; class Aves; order Pelecaniformes; family Threskiornithidae; genus Theristicus; species Theristicus caerulescens. The sequence continues at coordinate 29,062,214 of CM036559.1, read as the reverse complement.
GCTTGACTGGATATGTTTCTTCTATTTATATAGGTTTTTTTTTTATGAATGCTAAAAGTAGATGAAAAATAATATAAGTTATATTAAATGCCTGGATTTATTGTTTTGACTCTTTAAAATGTCCTATTGAATTTGTTTTGATCTGACTTTTATCAGTGGTTCTATGATTCTATATTCTCATATTGGTGTTGTCTGGATAAGAACAACATAACCAAAGTTACATTCATTACATACATGCTGAGTTTCTCAGAAGGATAGATGACTGAGTGTGCCCTCCCTCTGATGTTGCCTTTCAATAGGTTGTCAAGTGAGCGAGCAATAGCCAGCCCTTCAGAAAGTTCAGCGATTATAACTGCATTTATGGAATGTCTGCGCTTTGCCATACTGCACAAAGTAGATGAAGAAGATGACCAAAGACAAATTCATCAAATGCTTATATATGACCAGGTATTTACTAGAAATACTTAATATTGTTGTGTGATTTGATATTTGAACATTTGATAATTCAAAGTTAAAGAAAAATGTAAATTTCTGTGAGGATTTACTTCTCTGTTGAAAGTTTGACTAGACTTTATGGAAAAAAAAATCTTACTCTATTTAGTCAATTTTTTCCTTCCTATAAAATCATCCCTTTTACTGTGCAGTTTCAATTATATTTTAAAAAAAAAAGCATCCCACCCTGTATATTTTTATTAAGTGTTTAAGCATGAGTAATTCTGATGTTTTTGGAATTGCTTCTGGAATGTTTTTCAAAATTATAGAATTTCCTGGTATTATAAAGAATAAAATGATCATCCAGTTGGATCACTGTTCTTTAATAATTTTTTTTTGTCTTTATAGCTAATTCCTCTTACCAATGCTGTACTTAAGGAGCCCAGGTTACAAAATGGACCGTTATTTTATCAAATAGCAGAAATGCTGAGCTCCTGGGAAGCTAAAGCAGAACTCTCCAATGATGATGGCACAGATGAAGTTTTCCAGAAACTGTTGTCAAATTTTTGGGACCATCTTTTAAAAATGTGTATACTTCATGTTGATACATTGGATGCTGATGAGAAATCATTGTTTGCCATATCTGGTATGCTAGAAATTCTTCAGAATCCAAAGAGTGCTACAAAACCAAACAACAGAAAGTCTCTAAAAATCAGATTTACAGATGAGGATGAATCCGAAAGAAACACAGAGAATGGAAAGCTCACGGAAGTGAGAAATAGTGACTCTGAAATACAGGCTGACTTGCAGCATAGTTCACCTCTAAGGAAAGAACCTTTAGAGAACTTAGTCTGCAACCTTGCTGAACTGAGTATTGTGTATGTCAATGAACAGAAGTCAGAACAGCATTTGAAATTTCTCTCTGCTCTGCTCAACGCTTTTTCTTCGAACAGAGTTTTTCAAGTTCTTTTAGAGCAGGGAAACGATGCAAGCTCTGCTCAAGCTGAATCCCAAGATGAAATTAAAGCTTATCATGAAAGTCCATCTGTACAGTTCCTGTATATGAATTTAATAACTTGGCTGAAAGAAGACTGGAGGAAAGACACCCATTTTCTGGTTGATATTTTGTACAGTGTGCTTAGTTCTTGCAGCAGTAATGATGAAAGGAAAATCGTTCTTGATGATTTAGCGAAGGTATGGCTTGTACATTTTGTTATTATTTTTTATCAAAGTGACTACTCTTTTTTGTGGGCTGTGGTTGGTTAATCATTTTATTTTGGGGCTATGGAATGGAAGATCTTCTACATGAACTTGGATAAGTTCAGCGTAAGGAAGGTAGATTTAGGAAAGGTTGACATGACAGCAGTGACGTGAAAGATTATGATATATGTCTGTCTATACGGTATAAATCATTAAAAAAAAAAGTAACATCAGAATTTCTCTGTTCTTGCTTCTTTATACAGTGTGCTTTTATACTAGTCATTGGTGGCCTTTCTTATAAATACAGTCCATTATTGATTTGTGTGGTACAGAAAGAGTTGGAATCCAAAAATAATATAATCAATAACTTTGTTACTGAAACTTAGCAACTTCTGCTTATCCCTTGCAGGAAATAAAATTGTAAAACAAACAGTTAGAATGGTATAAATGCTTCCTATTCAGCAAAGAATTTGTTAAATATTGTGGAATTTTGTTTTTCTTTTCAGATGGATCTGAAATGGAGTATTTTTCTCCAGATAATTCAAAAGGTACCTCTTAAGACTTTTTTGTTCTTGTTCCACATAGTTTTGAATATTTCCCTGGTGTTAGCTTTGAGAGTTACATGTGTTTGAATGACCTTTTTTTTTTTATTATTTAAGTAGCGATAATTTCCATAGTTTGAAAATCTTGTAGTAATAGTTTCAGTGTTGTTTCTTTTAACTGCATTTAAATGTGCGGACAGTCTTAGAAATGAAGTGATGATACTGAAACAAAAACGTCTTTGTCCCTTCTATTTTTGGTCAGTTTGCTCTTTGATCCAGGGGGATTCCTGATTTGTTTCTGGTTGTCCCTTCTAAGCTAGAGAGAATGGAGTTGGGTATTAAACCAATAATTTAAATGATTATTTGTATCAGCACCCTTACATCGTGCTTACAAGCAAAAGACAGTATACCGTTTTTTCACATGGGATATTGAGAGACTGACATTTAAGTGATTGCCTGGGATGACATATGAAGTGTATTACAAATTTTTGGACAAGAACTCATAGCACTTGATTTACAATCCAGTACGTTGACCATAATATTGTTCCTCACAGATACTGTGTATTTTAGGAATCCTCAGTTTTTATGATTTTGTAACTTATAATAATGGCTTATCACCAAAATAATGTTTTTCTGATTTTTGACCTTCCATTTCTTTTTAGAGAAATTCAGATGCTGTAAATAGATTTTGTATTGTAAATAGATTTAATTTCAGCCAACTTGATCATCCAAAAGTTATCTTTCTAACTCCAGTGTAGGCATTCCCTGGGCTCTGTAGTTGGAGAAAAGGAAAAAGAAGAGCTTTCAGAAGGTGACTTGTTTCACTCTAAAATAGAGGTCTGACCTAGCCATAACTTGCTGTCTCTGACCAAAAAGAAAGCTGGGGGGATTGTTGCAGGTGTAAACACCTGAAGACTTATTGTTTATGGCAGATGATATGATTTCCACTCTGTGTGTGCAGGTTTGACGTATTAATCTTATGCTTAGTTAGTAATAAAAGTTATTACCCTCAAAAGATTATTAGAATTATTTTCTTGTGATTCAGGCATGCTCAAGCACAACAAAGCTTTCCTTAGTCTCTGACTGGCTGAAAGGAGATACACTTGGAGAAAGACTTGTAATGCTGGCAGATGATCTGTGTCACCTGGGTTTAAAACCTACAGCAGCCTCATCAGAATCATCATCTTCAGAAAGGTGGACCCTCCTGAGCTTAGTGTTGTCACAGGACATTAAAAATGGTAAGCATGTTTATTGCTTGGAGTTTGTGAAGTGTAAATACTGCACTTATGCTTTGTAGAAGGTTGAAAGGAATTTGAGATCTTCCAGAATAATTAATTTGTAACATTTAAGTTTTCTTCTGTTTGGTTTGGTTTGGTTTGGTTTGGTTTTTTTACCTGAGCCAATTAACCATGTCCAGTTTAAATTCGTAAACACTAACTTGCAGCAGTGACATTGCAATTTTTTTGGTCTGTGTTGCTAGACAAAAGTCAGTGGTTAAAGAACAGATTCAGATTTGTGAGCCTGGAATACTCAAGGAAAATTTAAGTAAGTTTGATTTATTAGCTGATGTGCTGTAAATTAACATTAATTTTTAAACCATGCCATCTGAAATTTACCTTCAGAACTAGAATATCAAAAGCCAATGGTTATGGACCCATGCGTGCGTTGGTACAAGACCTTTGAGTTGCTTTGAGCCATTTTCAGTTAGATTAATGTATTTTAAAAACTGCGCAGATGCACTTATGCTGTGTATGTAATCTTTTTTATTAATAACATCCTATTTCATTTCTTCCTTGCATTTTGTGGTATCTGTGGTATAGACTTCTAGTGGAGTTCAGTTTCCTTGATGTTTTCCATGTTAAACTTGTCATTTGTGTTTTGTCAAACTCAGCGTTTGCTTTGATCCCTGAGGTAACATACTTCAGTTTGTCTGAATGCTGGGCACATTTGTGGTGCTTTCAAGTTTCAAAGATGCGCACAAGTTGACTGAAGTGGATGTTCATAGATAGTGCATCCTGAAGGTCATGTCAGATTGTTATTTCTGTCACTGGAACTTTTGATGTAGAGGAGCATCAGGAAAACCTGTTCCCTCTCTGCAGAGAGAGTTCAGCAAACTTGCTTTATTGAATCAGTGGTGTCCTAGGGTTGATTGTCCAGTGACTTTGCTTTTTTGCTCTAGAGCTGGAGGTATTGCTGAGCTCAGGTATTCGTTTTGTGCTGGGTGTTGTGTGACCTGTTTTTAATGCGTGTCGGATGAAGTTTAAGAGACCTTCAGGAACTATGGTTCTTCTTGACTTAGTGATTTAGGCCAAAATAGAGTATGTGGACTTTCAAAAAGATTTTTGATGAGATCTCTCATCCAAGTTTCTCAAGGGAAACTGTCATGTAGTAAATGGAAGGGCCCTTCATGGATCAGTAACCTATCAGATGATAGGAATTAAAGGGGAAAAAGGATAAATACTGAAAGGATGATACTTGAGAATAATCAAAACTAAAACTTCAGGGAGCTGTAGCAGTGTGTTGTGATACTGAATGATTAACTAGTATAATCAAAAATTAATTTCAAAACCAATAAATATCAAAAGTATACATGGGAAGAAGACAGTTGTAACTGTATCTGTTCAATGGTAGGCTCCAAGCTGTTAAAACTCAGAAAACAGATGTTCAGTCATTGTGATGGTTCCCTGTACATGGCAGGTTGGTGCTCAGCAGTAAAAAAGGAATACAGGTTATTAGGAGCTGCTGTGTAAAGAACAGAGGACAAATGAAAATCATTATAGCATTGGTGTGTCGATATCTTGAATACTGTCTGTAGTTTTGGTCACTGCAATATTCTGGTTCACCTATATGCTTTTGAAAAAAGATGTGATAGAATTAGTGTATGCCCAAAGAAAGACGACAGGGATGGTTAGGCAAATGCAGTGGCCTCTGCTTGTAGAAGCAATAAAACAGACTAGAATTTTTCATCTTGCAATGAAAGTGAATGGGGATGGGGTTTTGGTAAAGAGCCATAAAATCATAATTTATATGGAAAAAGCAAATAGGAAGAAATTTTTCTTTGTTTCTTTAAATGGAGGAGTCTGAGGTTGCTTACAGATGTTTAGATAGCAGGCTTGAGGAAGAAGAAAAGTATATTTCTTTAGACAGTTCATAATTAAATAATGGAACTCATTGCCACAGGATGCTGTGCAGTTTGAGGATAAGTGGGATTAGCCTACTTCAATCCAGTGAGAAAGAGACTAAGCATATTCGTGGAAGATTGGTCTGATTGGGTTAATTATATGCAATGGTCCAGGTGTGATCTCTGTCTCACAATTGATTACCAGAAGCTAGGAAGCCATAAAAGGGGAAGGGATCACTCTGCACTTGCTCTGTTTTATATATCTTTTGTCTAAGCTGCTCCAGCTTGTTTAGGGAGAGGATACTTGGCAATGTGAAACTTTGGCTAAGTGATCCTAGATGACTGTGGAATAAGAAAGAGAGTTTAGTATACATTAGACTGAAACTACTTATCATGTTTATCAAGTAATCAATGCATGCTGTCTCTTTTCTCTTCCCCAATAGAATCTTTGATTGATGAAATTTTTGTTGAAAGGATTGTTGATAAACTTCAAGCAGCTCTGTCTAAAGCTAAAGATCTTTCTGAAGCTGGAAATACTGAACCATCAGTATCTTTCATCTGCGATGTAGCCTCAAGCTTTTTCAGCTCAGTTAAAGGGTGTTTACTGATGCCGTCCTCAGAAGACTTGCTGCTCACCATCTTCCAATTGTGTGCTCAGAGGCAGGATGCTACGCACTTAACAGGTAATTTGGAAAAATAACTTCAACCAAACTTTTTTTGTAGTTGATGATTGCATCTAAATTCTTCTTTTTCATGTAACAGCTTCAAGTATATAATAGAACATTGAGTTCACAGACTTGCAGCTGCAGCTGACATGAAAATTTGTGCTTTAATTTACAATGCCAGTAGTGACTACTAAACATCAAGTCCTGTACATCTTTACAAGGATTTTAAACTTTTTTGGTGTTAGTATCCCTGTGCTTCAGCTATCTTTGAGGCTGTGGTAGTCTACACTTTCTGGAGTGTTACATAAGTTATTTAAGGTCTATGAAGTACAAAGATTAAGCATTTTTTTTGTTCATTCTGCAATGTGAAGTTCCTATGAAAAAATGTGTGCACTCACTTCATTAAAGATACATATGTTTATTCTGAAACAATTTATATTGGTCAAGTTGGTCTGACAAATTGTGACCCATTTCTCTCCACCAGCGCCTCATTTTCAGACTGAGATCCTGATTTATAGTCTTTGAATGCAGAATTTGAGAGTGATAAATTGGTCTATGCATTTACTGACATAGATACAAAGGAGGAAACGTTGCAGTGTTGTTGTAGTGTTCTGCTTCACTTCTAACCTAAAAACCACTGCTGCTTTGCAAATGAGTAGTGATGTTGTGAATGTTCAGTATTTTAAAAAGTTCGGCGGTTTTGAAGACCATAGGAACATATTGTAGTAGAAAACAGGAACATCACTCTTATTCTCAAATGAAATATTACTTGTGTGTCAGAGTTAATTTAAAATTGCTCTACAAGAAGCCCGTATATTTGCCCTTGATAGTTATTGCATGTAACCACATAGAAAAGATAATTCTTTTCCTGCTCTAGGACCTTTAGACATGTGATCGTTGCTGTATGCTCTAGGTTGTAATTTGAGTTTACGTGTTTGTGGTGGTTTTGCTTGCCTGTTTGTTGTTTTTTCTTTTCCCTACAATAGATTTACTTGTATGTAAATTAAAACACACTTGGATGTCTGGTGTAAATTCACTTGTGCGTCAACTTCGGAGTATGCAGAAACAGAGTACCTTTTTGCATAAATCTGCACTGTGGGTCAAGAATCAAATTCAGTCTTCCTCTTTGGATGTTAAAAGGTAATTGTGATGTACATGTCCATTTCATAATATGTTGTTCTGCAGAACAAGCTAAGATTAGCGCTATGCTATTTTTTATTTAATTGGCCTCTGTGTTACTGAGAGTTTTTTCAGCCCGTTAGAGGTGAGAACTGTGGGTAGAGCATAACTTAAAGCATCGTTGGTATAGCATGTATATAGCACTGATACAATGTATATAGCATTGTATCAATGTAAAATAAAGCAGCTTGCTTTTACTGGGTAGTGCCAAACTTCTTTGCAGTGTTTTCTCCTTTTCTCAGCCTTCAGGTTTTGATCTCTGCAGTTAGTGATTTGTTTTCTAAGCTTATGGAAGCTGACGGACAGTCTGGATATCTTGTGGGAGCTTATGTTGAGCATGTCACGCCAAACAAAACTGAGTGGGGGAAATTGCACGAGTCTCTGTCCACTGAGGTATGAAAATGATGATGGACTTGCATGTGGTAGTCAATCTTGCCTTGAGTCTCTGTCCTTTAGGGTGAAAGGATTCTTTATTTTGACATAGCACTGCAGTTACAAATACGCGTATGTCTGTGTAAAGGTTCTTTTCAGCCTCTGTCCATGATGGAGGACAAAATCTGTATGTTTATGGCCCCATCCAGTACTACTGGAGGAAATTAAAAATCTGTGAAATTACCCTTTTCTGCATGGAACACCAGCAACTTACTTTACAGTTCAGGAATTTTGTCTGACAGAATATACATCGTGAAGATGTTCTTATCTTTAAGTTAATTCTTTTGTAAGATTCATTTTTTGAAAGACACCAGTGTCTGCAGAGGAACATGATACGCTGACCATCAACAAAATGCTGACATATGTAGAGTGGAGAGTGGGGAAGCACATGAATTTCCTGTCCAAACATCAATCTTCAGTAACCCTAGTATTTCTTGTAAAATATGTAGAGTTCTAAAGATACATACTTATTTCTGAGGCAGCAATGCAGTTTCAAGTTACTGCTGTACATTTAGGTTTTTTTAATATGCTGGAGTAGGTCATCCTCACCATTGTGCTTTTGGTGTTAATTTGTATCTTTTATGGTTATTTTTTAATAATTCTGAATTTTCAAGGTTAAACAGATCATAGCTCTTCTATGCATCATTAAAATGTCAATTATTTGTTCATACTCTTTTTATGCACATATTACAGTGGATGCACAAACCTCTTTTGGAAGGAAGGCTTAGTATGAATTGTGAACCTTTGGGATCATGTGTCAGGCTGTGTGGCATAACTAAACTTCCAGGCCATCTGTGTACTTCAGCCTTATTAAGCAAAATGGTGCTACTTGAATTGGAAAATGGTATAGTCCATGGAAATGATGATGCTGAAAGAAAGAAAATTGACAATATAAGTAAGTTACAAAGGTAAAACTTAAAGGAATTTGATTTTATAGTAGTTATGAATTAACCTGAATTGATAATTACAAATTAATAGTTAAAGTTTGGCATATAGGTATGAGAAATCATCCTTTTACCTTTTGTTGGTTTTTTTCTTTCATTCTTCTTTAAAAGTATAAGTATGCACAAGCATAGTGTTTATTTTTCTAGGACCTTTTGTGATTATATACATGCTATCTCAACAGAACTTTGAATTTGTCGAAGTTTGAATTTATGATGAACTTCAGAGTTGTTCATTGCCAAAACACATGGTGCATTGGCACGAGTGGGCAATAGCAACTGTATCCATGCCATCAGATAAATGCCCTGAGTGTTTAGCTGTAATTTAAAGATATTTTGAGGCAGCAATTTTTCTTAATTCCACCAGGTGGAATCTTGTTTCTTTTTATTTATACAATGCTTAAATTAGAGCCAGCATTATCAAATTAACAATTCTATCTCCAAAAGTCTCACCATGGTGAGAAGTGTAATTGCTCAGTGTGGGTCTTCGTAAGCTAATGAAGAAACCACATGCTAACTATTAGCATCAAATTTGTTTGTTTTTTTTCTGGACTTGTATCTTGATTGCCTTGTCTGCAAGAAATACATGTATTTTTTAAAAAAAAAAAAGAGAGAATGGAGAGGAGTTAGAGTTCTTCACACTTGATTTGCTTTAAAATATCCTGAACATCTAGAATAGATTACTGTAGCCTTTTCTTCTCTTGTATTTTATGATGCAATGGCAAATATCCAGTTCATGCTCTGAAGCACCTGAGATTGCATGTAAATGTCATCTTTTTAATGCATTAAAAACATACTTAAAAAGACCAACAAAATGCAACAAAACCTTGACCTGAAACTTCTTGCTAATGCACTGAATATATTCAGCAGTTGTTTGTAAACAACAACCTTTGTTTAATTAGTTGCAGAGCTGTTGTACTCATTACAGTGGATTGAAGAATTGGAGAATCCTCCTTATCTGCTTGTGGAATATCTTCATATGTTAGAAGAAATGCACATCACATATGAGAAATTCAGTACACTTAGCAATACAACTAGCCTTCAGCAAACAATATTTGATAGGTATGTAAGAACAAGTAAAACAACCCTTAACTCTCTCTTCATATTTTGCATTGTATAGAGTATAAAGTGCCACCATATTTCCATATGTGTATTGATCCAAACTTCATCCAAATGCTTTTGTTGTGAACTGTGCATCTCTATATATTAATCAGGGTCTTTCTTCTTCTTTGAAGATCAGAGGAACATGGAAGACTCTGGTCCTTAACCATGGCTAAAGTGATTCATGCGGAAAACGCTGTGTCCTGTGAGATGAAAAAACTTTTTAAGACAACAGAAGGGTACCTTAATACTGCTTGCCTATAATCTTTTAGTTTGTTGCAAATGTTGATAATGTTAAATGATACTGATTCTGATGAATGACAACTGAAGACTGAAAATTTGGTAATATATGTGTATGGTATGTAGGACTGAGACTTGGTTTAGTGTGTGGGATTAGTTACATCATAGGATATGAGATCATTATGAACCAATTGACATTTTGTTTACTAGTTAAATTGTTGGGTTTGTTTCATTCTTAATGTTTTGCTTGTATGAATAGGTTTCTGCCATTAACAGAGGGCAGATTGCATACACTGCAGTGTCTATCACCTTTTTTAATTGAGGAAGAAAAGAAAGAACTTGTCTTCCACTGTGTGGCCAAACTTATGACATGCACACAGACAGATCTTTCCAGCACTGATGGTGAGTATGCTCTTACCTCAGTCCACTTCATTAGAATTTAAGAACATTGCTTTGTAATAATGTTTGCTTTTAGATAAAATGTGTTAACTATAATAATATCGTTTTTCCTAGAAAGAAATGTCTTCTCAGTTTGCATATTTCTTCTAGACTGTTTGGTATAGTAATTTTCTGCCTTATTAAGGAAGCACAAGCTCTACTGCCTGGTACAAAATTAGAACTAAAGGATTTAGGCTGATATTGTTAAAAGAATTTTGATATTGCCGTACTTCTTGTTTGATCTATCTGATTTAAACACATCTGTAAATATCAAAGTTTTGAGTTAATCATTTAGGCATTACACAGCATGCAAAAATATTACTGTTGTCAATGAGTGTCATAGTTTAACCCCAGCCAGCAACTAAGCACCACGCAGCCGCTCGCTCACTCCCCCCCACCCCAGTGGGATGAAGGAGAGAATTGGAAGGGTAAAAGTGAAAAAACGTGTGGGTTGAGATAAGAACAGTTCAATAATTGAAGTAAAATAAAATAGAATAGTAGTAATAGTAGTAGTAACAAAAATAATAGTAATACAATAATAATATACAAAGCAAGTGATTATACAATTGCTCACCACCCGCCAACTGATGCCCAGTGCGTCCCTGAGCAGCGATCGCTGCCTGCCCCCCCCTCAGTCAACACCCGCGGTTTATATACTGAGCGTGATGTCGTATGGTATGGAATAGCCCTTTGGCCAATCTGGGGCAGCTGTCCTGGCTGTGCCCCCTCCCAGCTTCTCGTGCACCTGGCAGAGCATGGGAAGCTGAAAAGTCCATGACTAGTCTAAGCACTACTTAGCAACAACTAAAACATCAGTGTGTTATCAGCATCATTCTCATACTAAATCCAAAACACAGCACTATATCAGCTACTAAGAAGAAAATTAACTATATCCTAGCTGAAACCAGGACAACTGGTAGTGTCATGATTATCTTTAGATTCTTTAGCAAGAACCCTTTCACTGTTTGTGTATAATTTTTGAGTAGTTCTTCCAGTGCATGGGGTATAGTGTGCTGAGTCAGAACTGCTGTACATACACTTTCAGCAGCTTTTGAAAAATTACTTAGAAGTGATTGAGGTGTGTTATAATATTACTTCGAATATCCTTTAGAAAACCTTTATATTTTCACAAACTTCTTGCTTTTCAAGGAGATTCTTTGGGAATGCTCACACGTAGTCCTTCTACAGGTTTGAATTAGATGTTGTTTAAAAGAAAGAACTTTCTCTTCTTTCTCAGTACTGCTTTTGTGCTTTCTTGTACATACTGCTATTGATCAGTCTATATAAAAACTTGAAAGTTGATTTTGTATTTTTTAACAGGACTGTGCTTACTTAAATTGAAAAAATTATCTTTGGTGACTTTAAACTGTGGACATCTGTACTTTGGCAGTGTCCTCAGGTTTTCAGATGAGCTCTTCAAATGGATGTCCTGAAAGTGTGACAATTTCCAGTGTTAGTGTCATGTAGCAATTGAGAGGAATCTTGAATCTTTTTACTGTGGTACTTGCCCTAACTCTTACTCTTCGGACTTAGTTAAACTTTCCTGGCTTTCTGAGTGAACTGGTGAACCAACCAAATGTGGCTGTGAAACTTTAAACAGAAAGTGGGAAAAAGAATCCTCACTCCTCCCCTGCTGTGGGGTGTTCTTGTTTGTAACACTGGTCTGCATTTTCCTTTCTGCTCCTTCTCGTTTTCCTAGGGATTCCTGAGCAGACAATATATACCCAAATTTTCCCATTAAGTGTGATGTAGGTTGTGGGCTTACCATTCAACTTTTTTTTTTTTCAGATCAGGAAAGTGCTGTTAAAGTTCTTGTAAATCATTTCACTGCTGCTTAAGTGAAGTGGGTTTTTTGTTTGTTTGTTTTTGCTGTGCATAAATGGTACTTCGATTAACTCAGTTCTTTGTCATCATTCTTGTAAGAAATGTTCTTGTTCTCCAAGAAATCTTGATAGATGCAGTTTTCCTTAAAAATGGAAAACAGTACTAATGCAACAGTAGTATTTCACTCTGAAAGTAAAAATTAACACTCTTACAATAATATTGGAATTCACTACTCACAGTTACATTTACTTAATTATCTGGCCAAATTATTGCTTAGCGTACTACATTTTTAGTAGCACAAATAGGTTTAAGTCTTAGCAGGTATTTTTTCTTTTTGTTAATTGTGTAAACCAACAATTAATGTTATAGGAGTTTTTGGTTGGTTTGAGGTTTTTGTTTTGTTTTTTTTAAGTTTGCGTTGGATATAGTATTTTTGAATTAACAATGGCATTTCTGGATTAAGTGTTCAAAGAAGAAAGTTTAGGTATTATCCAAACTATCTTATGATATTAATGTTAAGTTCAAATAAATGGATCCAGTCAATTGACACATATTCTAATGTTTGTTTTGTCTTGATAATTAAGACCTATTGAGTATGATACTTTTATTACATTACAGGAGCGTTTGGGTGTCTTTCCATTTTGAACTCCTGCTTGAATGATAGAAGTATTGATTGTGATCACCTACTACCTGGAATACTAAAAATCATAATATCTTGGAAAAACGATAATGAGGACAGCTTTCTCTTTAGCTGGTGGGTGCAACTTTGAGAAAGTTTGACTTTTTTTTTAATTTCTAAAACAAGAGTTTAAAAATACAGAGTGGTTATTAACTCACACAAAATCAACAAAATCAATTTGTAAGTTACAACCACCATCCAGTGCTCTAATATTACATGTTTAAGCATATATGTCTTTAAGTATCTAATAACTCATACTGAAGAAAATTAAATGGGTGGTTGAAGGCTGGAGAACTAGGAGCTTTTTTAATGCACCTAGATGTCAACTGTTTTCAAAAGCATACAGAACTGACCAGCTTTTGCAGGTGTTGCTGGATATTTAATTCCAAATTCTGCTTGCTTATTTAGGTAGCAGAAAGAAAACTTGGATACCAAACTTAGGTGTGTGTTTTTTAAAATTCTGGACCTGAAAATGTAACTTGGAAAGCTTCCAGCAAGGAGTGAAAATATACTGAGGTTCATTTGTCTTGAGTAGAGTGAAAAAAATCCAGGCAACAAAGCCTTGAAATAATGTACACTATTTGGAAACTTGAGGGCTTATATTTTCTTTTTGAAAATTAGTAACTTAAATGATTATTTTTCTTGCATTGATTTAGTTAAAAACATTAAATTTCATAGTTTAAGTATATTACTTGAGTGAATATTTAAATTATACAATTTTAGGAATCCATATAACATGCAAATGAGCAAGTAGTTCTGATAGACTATTTTGTACCTGTTGAGTGACTTATTTAGACTTGGCAGCTAATGTAGTATTCTAACTTTGAAAGACAGAGTATCAAAAGCACATGGGGCAGAGCCTAGTACAAGACTAATTTGTCTTAAGAGGAGTGAAGGCAAGAATATAAATACTCGTGTCTACAACATGAAGATACGTAAGCTTTAGTTGTATTTTTATTGCAGCAATCTGAAAGAAGCAAGTGCTCAGTTGCTTGGTTTCAACATAGAGATGATCCGTTACCTTCCCTTGTTGCTGAAGTATTCCGCAGCTCCTTTGGCCGATAACGAATGGGACTTTATCATGTGCTCCATGCTGGCTTGGTTAGAGGTAATATGAAAGAGACTATTCCTAATCATTGCATTGCAGCTTTTAATAGGATCCTCCTGATGCCCTCTGAACCTACTGGACTGATGCAGGGGAGGGGGTTTTAAAAAAATAGGCTATGAAAAAACTGAATTTTTATAATCTTACTGGGCTGTCTGATCAACATTTCATCCTAAATCTTTGAAAGCGATATGTTAAAAGTTTAGCTATCTATTTACAAAGTGGAAAGTTGGGTATGAGAGTGCTCCTAACGGTTCTTAACTTAAAGTTTAGAAAACAATGGTCTTAACAGTTTTAACTTTGTTTCATCTAATGTGTGTGTGTTAACTTTCTAGTACTTTAGAGTAATGATCAATATTAACAGCTGGGTACTCAGCACTTCAAAGATAACTTATTTTAAAAAGCATCTCAACTGAAATATGGAACTAAGAAAATAAATTTTACCTACCGCATGAGTGCTAATGTTCCATCCCCAGTTTTGATGTACTTACCTTTTTAGATGATTCTCTGGATATGGCAGGCACATAGTTATCTCAGCTTATCAAATATTTGACACAATGGTAAAAAAAAATGCACAAAATCCTTTTTTCATTGAACTTTGACAAAGGTCATGTGTGGCTTAAAAGCACAAGCAATACTGTATCTTCTGTTTCTTTTTGTATATTGAGATGAAATTACCTCCCCCTTGAAGTAATATGATGTTTAGTAATGGCATTAGTAATTGAAGAATATTTTGAAATGTGTCTGCTGTGGGTCTCTATGTTGAAAAATAATATCCCTTTAAGACCAAAGTCTAACATGACATATAAAAATTAACTGAATGAAAAGCAGTATCTGCATTTCAATATCTAAATGATCACATGAAACATTAAAATTATATTCTAATGCTGTTAGGAAACAGGTCAGAGTGAAGAGCTGACTACTTCTTTATTAATCAAGTAAAGATAATCTCTCACCCTCTAGCTTTTTTTTTTTTTTTTTTTAATATAATTATATCACCCTTTGTCACTACACACTTATAAGGGCAGGCTGGAAACTTCCATGTTAATCTTCTTGCCAAGCTGTATGTCCCTCAAAACTGTATTTTTTTTTTAATTTAAAAAAAAAAACAAAACAAACAGCAAACTTGTATGAAAAACTTGTTGCATAGATTAAATGCTTGGGAATATTTTTATTATTTAATGATATTCCATTTTTGGGGAAACTAGTAAGAATAAAAATAAAAATAAGGAGCTATGTTGGGGGTGAGGAAATATTCTCCTGATTGCCACTTCAATACTTTCCAGTTTACAATAGCGTATTGCCAATTTCCTTCTACAATTTGGAAATACAAGCATGATATTGGTGCAGCTTTTGTGTTTGGGAGAGAAAAGTGGAAGCACTTCTTATATCGGTTTTGGCTCACTTGGCTGCACAAGTGCTCCAGATAAGCTACAGCTGCGTACATTTCTATTTGAATCCACGTGGTGGCAGTTTCTTTCTGTCGTTATAAAGAAGGTCATATAAGGGAAGCAATCCAGGATTCTAAATGTTGATAAGACTTGGAAATAATTTTCAACAAGTCTTATTAAAATTCAGATTATATTTTTAAACTTTTTTCTTTTTTCCCCCAAATAATTTTAAAATGGTCTTTGCAATTGGTCGTCTTTGAAATTACACTTTCTGGTATAGACCGGAAATGTGCAACAGATATTTTAAAGCGAATTTATAGTTAAGAAATCTTCTTTTTTTTTTTTTCCTCCTAGACAACAAGTGAAAACCATTCGCTTTATCATGTTCCGCTTGTGCAGATTTTTGCTTGTGTCAGTTGTGACTTGGCATCTGCCCTTAGTGCTTACTTTGAAGCTGCAGCTCCTGAAACTACCGAAAACCTTCCTGTGAACTTGATCAGTGAATGGAAAGAATTCTTTTCTGAAGGAATTCACAATTTGCTGTTACCTTTGTTGGTGAAAGTCACAGGCAAGTATATGGTAAGGAGGGTAATAGCGGTACCTGTCAGGCCATTCTGAAATAGAACTTGACGGGCTGTATTTTTGAATTTATAGGAATATTATGTCAACATAGCTCACTTTTTTTGAACACTTATATGCTAATTAGTAAAGTAATTGCACTTAACATTGTGACTTCTAAGATTAGACGGATTCTGATAAGCAGAGTCTGAGTTGTTTCTAGTAATGCTTGTTTATGATATCATCCATACATTCTGTATCACAGCTTGTCTTTCTCTGTTTTAAATAGGAGAAACCAAAAATGCATCTGAAGGCTCCTTTCAGAACTCTGTGTTAACATCTTTGGGTGAAGCTCTAACGTACATCTCGAAGGACCAGTTGTTAAACCATAAATTGCCAGCAAAGTTTATTGCAGGCCAGAAAACAAATCTTCCAGATAAACTCCAGACTCTACTAAATACGTTATCTCCCTTGTTGCTTTTCCGGGCTAGACCTGTACAGATATCTGTCTACCATATGTTGTATAAGTAAGAATCAACAAATTTCTCACTTCCCTCACCTTCCCCCCTCTTTTTTTTTTTTTTTAAATGTGCTGTAGAACATACACTTATAGATGTGTTTAGCAAAGTCATGTTCCATTATGGGAGAAAATCCATAACTGGGAAGTTTGTGTTCTGTATTGGAGGACATTATATAAAGCTATGGATGCTAAATTTAGTTGTAAAAGTAGACTAAATATATACTGAGAAATTTTACTGCAGTACTTGAAGATACAGTTTTATTTTCTGTACCATAGTTACATAGATATCAGTATCATAACTATAAAGCTATTTGGTTTTAGCCCCTATTTTAACACTCAGTGAATCCTAAAATGTAAACTGAAATATTCCAGGTTTAATCTGGGTCTGACACTATCATTAAATAGTATGACCTTTTTATTTTCACTAGTTTAGATAAGAAAATTAAGAAAGCGAATAAAAATGTGTAGTATTCTTGTGAACTTTTTGGATATCTCTTAATACCGAAACAGAGAATACAGAATTTGAAAAATAGTATGTGCATTTGAATGCTCAAAATGCAGAATGCGAGACAGATGGCTTAAGCATAAGAAGCTACCATTATGTTTCACTTATACTGAGGCATAAAGTTGCAACAGCTTTATTCTGAGATAGAGAAGTTTATTTCAGCATTACTCAGGAAGTGTAAAAGGTCTGGAAAAGAACAGAGCAAAGCTACCTGCTTGTTGGCTGTCATTCAGAAACCAACTTTGCAATGGTGACATGTCTCTTAAAGATTCTGTGTTGCTATTAAGGAATAATTGCCATTATCATTAATGTTGACACTGATAAGCAAAGAACTATGTATCACATATTTTAAAATAGTTAAAATTAAATCTGATTTCCTTTCCATATTTCTATAGATTAATGCCTGAATTGCCTAAATTTGATGACGAAGATCTCAAATCTTATGGTGATGAAGAGGAAGAATCAGCATTGTGTGTATTTTTTCCTCATGTTTTTCTTAAAACTGTTTTCCATATCTTTAAAGTGTGTTACGAGAGTTGAGATTTGCAGCAGAGTAGTTGTCTTTCAGGAGATGTTAAAAGAAAAAAAAATGACATCGCTATGACAATAGGGTCACAAATATTGAAAATATTCAGTATAATTGGTTAAGTCTGCCTTTGTGCTAAAACTGGCAACAATATTTGCAATTGTTTTCTAGGTACAGTTACTAGAGTAAGTGCAACGTATATGCTCTATGTTGTAAAATCTTGACAGACTTTTACTGGACTGCTGTATTCAGAATGTGTCTAGCTGCACAAGTAACTTCAGTTTCTTGAACCTCCAAAATTGACCTGGGTGTTCTATACAGCTTGAATCTGATAAAGTCAAGAGTTTGAAGAGGGAATACAGTAACTGATTTAAAAAAAAAAAAAAATTACCTCAGCCCAATGGCTAATACCTTTTTTTACTATGGAGCTGCAAAAGGCTTTTTAATCCAATGCCAAAGCCCAAACCTGAGACGTTCAGTGATTAGGAGATCCAGTGTTTGGTTGCTCCTTTGTTGGTGTGACTTGACAAAGAAAGAAGTCAAACCAGCTGTCTGTGATGTAGGTTAAATTAGCTCAGCCATAGACCACTTTCAGATTCAGGCGTCAACATTCAGTTTATGTTCATCTTGCAAGAGGTAAAAACACCAACTGTCCATTTCAGGAAAAAAAAAATAATCTTAAAATCTAGCACTAAAGTGTGAATCTGAAAGTGTATTTTCCTGTAATAGAAGGCCCCTTTTTATGTTCTACATACGTGGCTTTATTAACAGGTTTCTAGGAAAGCTGTGAATATAAATTCAGTTAATGCTCTGCTCAAGATTTGACTTTACTATGCCTGATAACATTTTTCCGTAGATCACCTCCAGCAGCTCTTATGTCTGTCCTGGCCACTCAAGAACTCTTGCTAGAAAACATCCTGGAATGCATTCCGGTTGGAGAATTTGCAGTTATTCAGCCCCTGAGCGATGAGTTCTGCCTTGTTCTAGGATATCTTCTCACTTGGAAGTTAACATTAGCTTTCTTCAAAGCAGCTTCTTCTCAGGTATATGTTCAGAGTCTTTTCCTTTTAACTGAATTTCTTAATGTGCTTATTTGGTTTGAATCTTGAAGTTTCATCCAGCCTTTTTATTCTTTTAATTATGTATCTTCCTACCTCTTGTTTTTGTGGAATTAGTGGAATTCTGAAAGCATCAATAGACTTAGATTTCTGCACCACAATAGTTAAGGATGGTAATATTAGAGTAATAAAGAATTAAGACTCATTAACAGATGATTCTTTCTGGCATTTTCAAACAAGCTTGCTACATTTTATGATTTTCTAATCATTCAAAATGGTGCAGAGAACGAAGTCATTCTTCTAAACACTTGTTCTGAATGACAGTCTTGCTTTTCCTCCCTACAGCAACATATTTGTATTATTTACAGAGTAAGCTATATTTGCTAAGTCTCATCTGTATTTTGTATGTGTGTTTTTCTTTTTTAACACTCTCAGCTGCGAGTTCTCTACTCACAATACCTTAGAAGAACTAAAAGCTTGAATAAACTGCTTTATCACTTGTTCAGGCTTATGCCTGAAAACCCTGTCTTTTCTGGGCCAACTTCAGAAGTTCCAAATAAGGACACAAAAACCTTCTTTACTGAAGAGCTTCATTTAGATGTCAAAGGTTAGTAAAAATTACATTTGTGCATTTGAGAGAGTTTTGATATTGCTGAAGTTTTAAATATGCTTTTCTGCTTAAAAACACATATTTAGAATATCTTGCCTATAAAATAGGTACAAACACACACAGACGAATATACACACATGTTTAAAAATCTTTGGCTAACACTCCCCATTTGAAGCTTAACCAAAGTTGAAATGTTTATCAGAAGAATCAAGGAAAAAAAAAACCCAAACCAGAAAATGCTTAGATTATTCACTTAGGGCAGAAATAATACATTTCTGCTATCTGAATCCTGAATCTATGCAAAGACTCCAAAATACTAAAAATGCGTGATCTATTCTGGGACTTCTCCATTGCTTCTAGATACTTTTTTATGCTAAATGGAATTTCTATTTTTTTCCCTTGTATTTTAATACATAAAACAAATTAAAAATATATTTTAATATATATTTTTTGAAACATTTGAGACATTAAATTGTGTGTTGTTTTCGTCATGCTGTTCAGAAGACCCAGTTAATCAACCATGAGAGAAGATACACTGTTTTTTAGCTGAGAAACATGAAAAAGAGAATTACTTTTGAAAGTTACTTCATTGAAATTGTTATTTTATGTACCTGTATAGATGTAAGCAAAGATATTGAGTTTTCATTTCTTAATTTTTTGCTTGAACATCATTGTATGTTGCAGAACAATCTGGATGACAGTAAGAAAGAATTACTAACATGACATCCTAAGAGAAAGATTTCCCTTATCTCTTTATGCACTTCTGTAGAACACTGCAAACCTCAAATGTGCTCCAAACATCTTACTGTTTGTTCACTCCAAAGTGAGCATTTTGTCATTTCTAGAATATAAAATTATTCTTGATTTCTGGTAGTCCACCTAGAGTTCATCTTGAAATTAATTCTCTAATTCATCTCAAATGAATTCCCAGTTGTGAATTGTTAGTCTAAGAAACAAAGAAACCAGACTGATGGAGAAAGGCAGAGTCAAACAAGCACTTACAGTAGCAAATATAGAAGGAGCATGTACCTGAAATTCTGATTACCACAGTTATGTTGTTGTCAAAATTTTTGTATGTGGTGTGGAGGAACCAACTTTTGTGACTAATGTATTGGAGTATTTCAACATCCTTTCTTTCCCTCCCAGGGACAGGAGTCCTGTCATCCCAGATTCCGCACTTGGCCTGCTCTGTGTACCATATAACACTGAAAGACTTGCCAGCCATGGTCAGACTTTGGTGGAATAGCTGTGAGAAACGTGTCTTCAATGTCGTAGATAAATTTACAAGCAAATATGTCAGCAGCGTGCTTTCTTCACAGGAAATATCTTCTGTTCAGACTAGCACACAGTTATTTAATGGCATGACGGTTAGTAAGAATTTTTGTCCTTTTTTTGATTTACTTTACTTTTTTGTAAGCATTTTAAGAAATGCTTCTCAGAACCAGACTATATTACAGTGTTTTATATGATCACGTTTTTGTTGTTCTAAATGACTGATGAAAACATAATTTAGCTTGGTATTGATATATTAAGTTGATGTTTATTAATATTCTATTTGGGGAAAAAATAGAAAAGAATGGGGTTTATAATGTTGGAGAAGTTGAGGAGGTAAGTGGAAGATACTGCTGTCAATATACTTCTTTTTGGCTTATTAAAAAATGTAATCAATCAGTAGATTGAAAAATGGCTGGTAATTTCTTTTTGGTTTGCCAAGATATGAATGGATTTTTATTTTCTTTCAGAAAAGTGTTCTCCTGGTCTGAGAAAATTATTTAGTGTGTGTAGTAAAGTATTTATGGTTTTTTATATATATATATAAAAAGACTAGAGATGGTGCATATCTCTCTGTGGAGTTTTTTAATGTGCATTTTTTTCACAGGTAAAAGCTCGGTCTGCGGCACGGGAAGTCATTGCTACCTATTCAGTTGACGATATATTTATTGAACTAATAATACAGCTTCCATCAAATTACCCACTGGGATCCATAACAGTTGAGAGTGGAAAAAGGGTTGGTGTGGCTGTACAGCAATGGCGCAATTGGATGCTACAGTTAAGCACATATCTTACACATCAGGTGAGTTTAGAGAAAGCCCATAGTTTTGAAAACTTAAGAGTCCTGATAACGGAAAAATATTCCTAGTAATATAATATTATTTAGATCTGTATAATGGATGTCATCAGTAGATCTCAAAGGACTTGATAGAATTGGTTAGTCTTACCATCTGCTTTTCTCCAGATGCTGAAACAGAGAGGTAAAATTATCTGCCTGTTAATTATTATAACATATACTAATTATCCTGTTAAATCCATAGCAAAAGTTGAATATTTAGATCTCTTATTTATTTGAATATTTAGATCTCTTAAGACATGGGCCAGTGTTTGCCCCGTGTGGCAATGCCATCTCAACTATAATTTGAAAAACAAACAAACAAAACCCCCCCAAAAAACCCAAACCCCAGTACATTAAATTCTCTAAAAGATTGATGGTTGCTGAAGTTGCATCATCTGTGGTTAGAACAAAACAAAACAGTGACTGAAAATTCTAAAATCCCCTTTTAAGTGCTTCTAAGTGCATTTTTTTCATTGTGATGAATGCTTGCATTTCTATAGATTAGACTGTCATCTGTATTTCATGTGTTGGCTTTATAAATTTTTCACTGCATATATTGCATATAATTTCAGATTATAAAGCCTTCAGGCTTTGTTTTCTTCATGTGCTTATGAATGATAGTAAGAATAATCTGAAGGAATTCTACAGTATTAATGGCTCTTTTCCCTCTGTTAGAATGGAAGTATTATGGAAGGCTTATCTTTGTGGAAAAATAACGTGGATAAACGTTTTGAGGGCGTTGAAGATTGCATGATCTGTTTTTCAGTCATTCACGGTTCCAACTATTCTCTTCCCAAAAAAGCTTGCAGAACATGCAAGAAAAAGTTTCATTCAGCTTGCTTGGTAAGTACCTAGACTAAATTTTTTTTAAATAGGCAAAATATCCATTTATAGTTTGAACCAGGAATTTCTATTGTAATACCATCAATTCTCCATTATCATAGAATCATAGAATCATAGAATTGTTAAGGTTGGAAAAGACCCTTAAGATCATCAGGTCCAACCGTTAACCTACCACCGCCAAGTCCGCCACTAAACCATGTCCTCGAGAAGCACCACATCTACCCGTCTTTTAAATACCTCCGAGGATGGGGACTCAACCACTTCCCTGGGCAGCCTGTTCCAGTGCCTGACCACTCTTTCAGTGAAGAAGTTTTTCCTAATATCCAACCTGAACTTTCCCTGGCGCAGCTTGAGGCCATTTCCTCTCGTCCTATCACTTGTTACTTGGGTGAAGAGACCGACCCCCACCTCACTACAACCTCCTTTCAGGTAGCTGTAGCGGGTAATAAGGTCTCCCCTCAGCCTCCTCTTCTCCAAACTAAACAACCCCAGCTCCCTCAGCCGCTCCTCATAAGACTTATTCTCTAGACCCTTCACCAACCTCGTTGCCCTTCTCTGGACACGCTCCAGCACCTCGATGTCCTTCTTGAAGTGAGGGGCCCAAAACTGAACACAGTATTCGAGGTGCGGCCTCACCAGTGCTGAATACAGGGGCACTATCACCTCCCTGGTCCTGCTGGCCACACTGTTCCTGATACAAGCCAGGATGCCATTGGCCCTCTTGGCCACCTGAGCACACTGCTGGCTCATGTTTAGGCGCCTGTCAACCAACACCCCCAGGTCCTTTTCAGCCAGGCTGCTTTCCAGCCACTCCTCCCCAAGCCTGTAGTGTTGCCTGGGGTTGTTGTGACCGAAGTGCAGGACCTGGCACTTGTCCTTGTTGAACCTCATACAGTTGGCCCTGGCCCAACGATCCAGCCATTATGTTATTGGAGTGCCTGGGATTAACTGAACTCATAAATTATTTGTATGGATTTTGTACTAAGCTGTAAGGGCATGTAATGATTGGGGGTTGCTACACTTCACAGATAATAACTGTCCATTTTGTGTTCACTAAGGCATAAGCCATTACATCTACGTAGTGTGTAGCAACAGGATCTTGTTGTTATCAGCTCAGATATGGGAACAGAAAAGGTTAAATTTAAATTTATGCAGCATGCTCTTTAGTAAACTATGCTGATCTGGATAATTAACATTTAACTATATCCAAGCCATCGTAGGCATTGGTTGTATGGTTACAGAGTATACTGGAACAGGTTGGCATCTGTATGGCCATACAATGGAGGAATTATTGCTGCTTCAAAAACGCTTTTTGTTCTAAACTGAGACTGGATGAGAATTCCTTTGCATCAGGTTTTTTAGAATAAAACTTTAGTATTGCGTGTGTGTGCGTAATATGTGTATATACATATGTATATACATGCATACATACAGAAGTGGAAAGGGTTTTTTTTACTGTTTCTTGGTTTTCTTTTTTAAAAGTATAGTTAATGTTTTCACAGTTACATTCATTGGCAAATAATGGTTATTATTGGTGATAAACCAGTGTTCCTGATATTCAGCTTGCATTCGTATATTAAACAGCTGTATTTCTCTTTCAGTACAAATGGTTCACATCCAGCAACAAATCCACTTGTCCACTCTGTCGAGAGACATTTTTCTGAACTAGAACGGTCTTTCTTCTTTCTGTGAGCTAAGTAATAAATGAAGAGGAGACAATAAACTGTATGTTGAAAGAAGCTAACTTGGAATAATGTCAGTTACTTTAAATTCTTGACTAGTGGGATATGACACATATTTACCTCTGGACTGGTTTTGTAAGTTTGAAGATTCTTCTTTGATATAAAGAAATATATAAGAATAATTTATTTTAATTTGTATATTTTTAAGATATTGAGATATGTTAAAAATTCAGAAATAATGCAGAATTATGTCTGAAAAGTGGTGTTTAAGCCACAGCATAGTTGACTAAAACCTCTTATGTTAGGTATATTCTAACCATGGTGTTATGCACTTAACCCAGATCATGCCTCAATATAACAGGTGAATTTAATATAGGTGGTATAAAGACTTGATTTTTGATTATAGTGCATTCATAATAGTTCCTCTTATGGGGAAAAATGAATGTTGTTGCTGTTAGACATTAAGGCATGGAACTGGGGTGATAACCTTTTGTTAAAGCATAAAATTTAAACATAGCATGGTCTAAATTAACATGTTTATAAACTCAGCTTTCACCTTTAACAGTCTCATATTTCCAAAAACCTCAGCTATCCAGCACCCTAAAAATGTGAAAACTCGGAAGCCCAAGTAAGTAGAGAGAATACAATCATTCCTGCATGACAGCAAAAAACAATACCTGTTTATTGACAATTGGCTTTTAAAGAGAAGGCATACACACTGATCAATTCTTGTTTTCATTATTTCAGTTAATGTCTTCATTAGCTGGCAAATTAACTCTCACTGAATGTACACTGTACTTCCACTGTCCCATAATAATAAGGACTCTAAGCGAACATGACATATGTATCAGAATTTAATATTGTCTTCAACTATACATTTTTTCATGCTTTTTTTTTTTAACAGCAGTAGCATACTAATATATTCTAACTTGGATGGTATTTGTGGTGGATTTATTTGAAAAGTCAACAAAAGGGGAGGAATAAATTACTTTTGTCAATCTCTGTAGTCTCTGGATTGCTGTCTCTTCCTCTGTGTGATAAACTTTCAGAAATTAATAGTATAAATTTTCAGGTGCCAAGCTTATAGCATACTCAGTCGGCTGTACCTCAACAGCTGGTTTTTTTTTTTTTTTTTAGATCCTGTATGTTTTCTCAAAGTTGGTCCCTTCTGAGGTGACAGCTCTAGAAATGATTTTTAGCTGTTGATAACTTAAGTCTATATTTTCAACAGGTAACAAACACTGGGCTTCTAGAAGAGAAATTTCCTGACATTTTTTGAGAGAGAGCAAATGGAAAGGATTTAAAACTGGTATTGAAAAGGTCTAACTTGAAACATAGATAAAGGAGCAAGCTGTATTACTTTCTTAATTACTGATAGTAAACTTCCAGGATTTTTCTCCATTGCATCACTTTGTTTCAGACAAGACTGGTTATTCTAAATGACTTACTTGCAAGTTCAATAAGTGATTTGAAGGCTAGTTGTGGTTAACCAGGTATTGCTTGAAAAGAGACATCTTAAACTCTTCTAGCAGCCCCGAACTTGCAAATTGTCTACTAGGAACAGCCTGTGGAGAGCTTTTGCCTTGGTTCTGTTAGAAGAAAGAAGCGCAGGCGCTTGCAAAGCAGCAGTATGTCTTTAGACGCTGGTGCTTGCTGACAGAGCAGTGCCTAGGGGCCTGGGGGAGCAGGATTTTTGCTTTCTTCTTGGTAAGTTTGACACTTCATAGAAAGTCTGTATCTACCATGCAGCTTATTCTCATGTACAGGGAATGCAGCAATATGCCTCCCAAAACTCTGCAGAAACAGTGTTGCATTCTTTGGTCTTCTAGGAGAAGGGGATAGGTGTGCCCTGGCAAATGCTAAGTGTACATGCAGACCTCTGTGTAGACATAGCAAGTTTCAAAATTTAAAAAAAAAAAAAAAAAGTTACCTTGCCTGTCACTAGTTCCCAGTCTTCACCAGGATGATGGTAGCATAATAGGAATCAGTTCTTGCAGAACTCACCTATGTTCTTACTTGGATTGTGTTTTGACAATTGCTTCTGCTAAAGTTGCAGCAGACAGCAATACAGTGTGGCCAGGAGAATTCACTCATGATTTATTAAAGTGGACACATATATTTTCTTGTCCAAATATCCAGCTGTTAGACAGTCCAGTGCAATCGTTTTTTGTTGAAAGCATGTTTGGTTTTATTACACTTCCTGTTCTGACCTTCTGTTCTGATTTTCATTATTCTGTCCTTTATTATTTAAAACTGCATACACTGATGAGCATGTGATCTACTGTGCCAGATGACTGCTCTTTTTTTTTTAATCTATCTTTGATTACCTCTTTTAAAACTAATTCTTTAGTTATAACTAAAAGCTAGACGGATTAACTAAAACTTCCTTTTGTTAAACTTGTAGTTTGATTCTATTATGTGCTTTGACTACATCTTAAAATTGTCTTTTTATGTTGCGACTCTTGCTCAGCAACCTAACTTTGTTAGTGAAAGTGGTTAACAACATAAAACTCCTAGCGCAGTCTAAGGATGACAGCATTTTGGTTCATTCATACAGCCCTATGGCTGTAATTATAGCCTCAAAAATTATGACTCTACATAAAAGCAAAAATCACTAAGCATAAAACCTCCTCTCCTTACAGCTTCATAAGGGAAAACTGAACAAAGAAGTGGCTTTGCAAAGGGTCTGCCATCAAGTCAGAAAGGTTCTAGAAGCAGGAGGCAGTCGAACTGAAATAGGACTTCTCAGAACTAGCTAGTTGGTAAGCTGCAAGAACAAAACTTTGCTAAAATTCTTCAATGGAAAACTGTGGAAACACGTTATTTCATAGATGGCCACAAAGTTTCCTCTCAAGTTTCTCAACTTTGACATTCCTTAGACAAGTTATTCAGAAGGTAAGAATCAACAAAGTCCTGAGTCTAGCCTTACTTTGGTCAACGAAACATATTTTTTTTAGACTTAGTAGTTTCAAGTAGTAGAATTTCTTGTATATAGCATAAATGTCAAGTAACATACTTAACATGACTGAGTCTTCCCTCTAAACCCTCCTACTGCATGTTTGTGTTCGTATTCATGTTTATCTATACAAAAACAAATTGACAGAAGAGTTAACTGAAGGGGATGTATTAGCTGTGTTTGAATTGTTGAATTGAATTGCAGTGTTGCTCTTCAGTAGTCTTCTAAGCCAGGGAATGGTGACTCTTAGGACGTAAAACAATCACCACTGCACGCTTCCTGCTATCCAGTCCTTTTTGGTATAAGGAACAACTTTCATGCCAGACCACTGTAAGTTGACATTTGACCTGTATCAGTCAAAAGGAGCTTCTCACATTCCATTGTGGTAAAATACCTCAAATGGTCTAGCTAGGTTTGCAGTCATGTGTTTCTGCAAACAGTACCTACCCTTCTTACGTGTTATTCTGCCTGTCCAAAACCTCCTTTTTTTCAGTCTTCTACAGAAGTTTTTTGGGTGGTCAGATCAAACGTGGCAGAACTTTTAATGTTTGTACAAGCTTAGTTCTGAAGTAACTAACTTCTTTGTAAGTTTAGTTCTGAACTCAAATGGAATAGTCTTTTCAGTGCCTCAGCATCCTACAAAAAAACTCCTTGGACCTTAGTCCCCATAAAAGAGCTAGCTAATGGATCATCATAACATCACTTAAAGTTTCTGTTGATGCAAACCCCTAAAGGTCAGTTTCTTTGAAAGCATTCTCCCAGACAGGGCTAGTGGTGCTGCATACCTGAACGGTCTTTACCTTTGCACTGCATGTGAGCAAACACCTTCCTCACAGGACTGTGCCCACTGCACAGCACACGTCTCATAATGCCACGGGGACAGCGCTGTCTTAGAACTTCTGTGGGCACTGGGAGGGGGAGGAAGCTGCAGAGGGAAGCTCTTCATCAGGGTCTGGTGGTCAGGAAATAGCTTCCTCTTTCGGACAGTGATTTTGAGAGAGGACTTTTATTCCACTTCTCTACTTATGGCCTTTGTCCCAGCTCTCAAGATACACTTACTGCATCATTCTGTTCAGAAGTACACTGTTTCCTTACTATAGAAAAAAACTCAGTAATTGCACCTTAGACCTGTAAGAGTGCCTGATACTATATCAAAATGAGTAACACTGATTCCAAATATTCCTTTAAATCCAGCATAGGTATAGACTAGCTATTAAAACAGGAAGAATGATATCAAGTACTTTATTTTAATAAGCCACAATGACAAATATACAAATACCTATTTATAGAGGAAAAAATATCTTAAGTGCTTAAGTGCAAATGGAACAAGGTATTTCACAGTTCTCCCACAACTGTCCTGTGGATAGCCAGAGGACAACTGTACCTCTGACAACAGATAATAGCTGGCTGGCATCCAGAACAAAAATAAATATAGAGTTTTGATCAGTTTCACTGCAGTAATCAGGAAGTGATGATATACCTTAAGAGGGTGAAACTCTCTGTTTAAAAATCGATTTGACAACTTCAGTACTCTGTGCTCAACTTTCTGTATGCCTAGCGTCTGGAAGGTTAAGAGCAGTTATCAAGACTTCCTGAATTTGAGGATAGTAAGCATCTCTTGTCCTGCTTGTCTGGAAAGTACTCGTGTGCCTTCTAAGCCACATTTCTTCATTGTTTCCAGAATTTCATCTGTAATTGAAAGTGCAGTGTTACAACCAAGTTTATACAGAAAGCGGGTAAGAGGCACTGCTAAAGTATCTACCAAACATAAGCTGTAAAGCAAAGATTATAAACTGCATCTTCTTATTCTTTCAGATGGTAAGTTTTATGCAAAGTAGTCTTCCACCAAGAACAAATAAAGTTTACAGTTTACTAACTGAAGTTCTGTATTTTGGTATTATTAATAGCAATGAACAATTCAATTATGAAGCCAATTTGTAGAAGAAATTGAAATTTGTAGCACCTTCTCCCAAAAGCTGCCTAATCAGTCAGGTGTGAAAGAATAATCTTTCTTCTTGAAACTACTTGATAATGTACAGCCATTAAGCATTAGATCGGAAGGAGCAAGTCTGAATCTTTTCTCTACACACATCAAAATGAAAGACCTCACATTTCCAACTAGAGGCTTTTGCCTTTTGAGTTTACAATGCCATTCTCTTTCATGGAAAAGGGTTGGCCTGGCTTTGTTACGTAGTTCAGAAGATTTACAGTCGCCTTTCAGACTTGGAACTGAAGTCTTGCAGAGCTGCTGTGCTCAGGACCTACATATTACCATTTTCCAAACTAGCCTAGAGAGTTCTTAGTTTTGGTAAATTTGCTTGTATTTTTGGTCTAGCTCACCATACACTGCATGCACAAGGCATGAATTCAGAAAAAGGATTCCAAGAGGCATCAGGTTATGTAAAAGTCCCTCTATAGACGAGACATCCACACAAACTTGAAAGATGAGAAGCACAAGAGTCCACAGAGATGCCACGGTTCATATGAAGCATGCAGATACACTCTAGCTGTCTGTAGCATTTCTAAAAAATGACCTAGAACACCTATATGAATTTCAATACATGCTGTCAATCTTCAATTAGGTGCTATCACCACATGTTAGATTCAACTGATGTTATGTGCTACTTCTTGCTTACTGAAGTCTGATAAGCTACAGAACACGGCTGTGATCAACATTTTGATTAATACAGTGTTAAATCTGGTTTGGCACATTTAAGGGTCCAAGGAAAGTGATCACCTGGATTATTTTCTTTAATTGTGACCAAGTAGAATAATCCTCCTGGTGAAAGTAGGTCTGGTACTAATGGGAAAACTCTATCCATTACTTCTCTGCCCTTTTTGCCACCAGCCCAGGATGCCTCTATTCCGTGGCTTGCCACCTAGGAAGAATGAAAGCAAAGATTGTCTTAATACAGAATGATAGAAGTGTCAGTGGTACTTATAAGAGAAACATCACCATAGTCTCTACCTTTAGGTGCCTGCCATTAGAAATCTGACAACTTTGATTCTGCAGATTAGTTTATGCAGCAAAATTACTTCCTACACGATGAACATTACTTTTGTTTCAAGTTCTAATCTTAAACTGAATTAAAAGAGCTACATTTTGTAACATGCTTTGTATGTATTTTCTTATAATGTTTTATGAGCTTGTTTGGCAAATGGAAGGTGGCCAGTAACCCCTTCAAGTGTTCCTAGGTCCACTTCTGAGAGTCAGAGTCTATGGAAGCAGAGGATATTTATTTTGCAGGGAACAAATGCATTTTCCATTGAAAGTCTTCTGTAAGAATACCTTAGCATGCCTAACAGAAGTCTTACATGGTTTATACTTGATGGAGAAACGCAGTATTGAGAAGCAGCAGCTAGCAATCCTTATTTCCATGCAGTCTTTATAAGCAGCTCTAGTAAATCATTTTCACTAAAACAGTGCTGTTAGAAGTGCTGTTATGACAGTGCTGGTCCTGCAACATCCTTTACTATTTCAAGAAAACCCCTGCAGTTTTCATACCAGAGCTTATTTGATTTGCCATCTCTCCTCTGACAGTAGAAATACCATTTTTATTGTGTATTTCAAATTTTTCCTACCTCTTCAGAAGGTGTTACCACGTACGGTGGATTGAAAAGCAGTAGATCAACCTTCCCGTTTAATCTTGGACACAGTCCTTTGACCTATAGATGATGATCCTTTTGTTATTTTTTTTTGAAACATAAAAAATGCAAACATCTTGTAAGAATACAGTTACATAGTGCTGGATATTCCAAGCATTTCAGCCTAACTCTGGAACACTAAACTTCACTTTCTATGTGCAAGAGCAGCATTGAGAAGAAGTACTTGTGCATAGCAGAACAATTTCAGTAGTCTTAAGACTATTTTGTATGGGTGGGATGTAGAAGAGCAAGAGACACATATGCAGACATAAAGGCAGAACTTTATTCTTGCTCGGTTCAGAATTTAAGTTAGATACAAAAGAATTTTGAATTTATCATAGGTTAATATGTTACCCAAAATGACCAGTCTGTGACAACTGCAGTTCAGTTCTCATGTATGAGCAGTTCACCCATTTTAGATCACATTTCTTGTTGCCTACCTTCATCATCTTCTATAAACATATATACATTCAGAGTATTTAAAACAAATACCTTGCTAAAGAAATGAGAAACTTAAGCTTTTCTCTATATCAAATTTTGTAAGAAATGAAAAGCAACAACATACACACTTCCTAATTAAATCAGAAAGAATTGAGAACCAAGAACTGCGTAGGACTAGAGGAAGGGCTATGGTAATGTCAGGTCACTGCAGAGTTCCTTATGCAGCATCTTCCAAACTATAGCTACATAATTTATTTTTTAAACTAATTCAATTAATTTTTAAAGCTTAAATTTGAATTTTAGAGCTTGAGTAGTTTGGTTTTCCCTTCTTTCCAAAACACTTTGGCATTTTGTTGTTTTCTTTTTTTCATCCATGCTTATTAAAGGAATGTTTGTTCTAGGCTTTATGGTTACTTTCCAGTATCTCTAGTAAGTATTAAAAAATTACAAAAACTATAAAGAAGATATTATTGAAACATTTATCTTACCAAGTCAGTAATGACTGGCTGAAGGTGAACGTTGTTAAGCAGAGCTGTCTCCAGTGTACAGTAAGCTGCCACTGGGTTGATATCTGTACATCTAAAAGCAAAATATTACAAAGCATAAGTTACTGGCTACTGTATCTGGAAGTTTAAACCTGTGAACCACATGCTAATTTATGTACTCTCAATGAAAATATCCTTTCCAGCATCCTTTACTTTGCAAGTAAAGAGCAAAAAATAGCCAGTAAAATACACAAAATGTATCAGCAGCTAAACCACTCAACACTACACTGGCAGTTTTAATGACTGAAGGCTGAAGTATAGGATTTCCTTTTCAATGCTAGCTCTGCATAAATATATATGCATACAAGTCTCTCATAAAATTCAGTTACTGCCAACACCCAGGTAACTAATGTTATGTCATCAGACCTCAGTTAGACTAGTCAGCAGCTAACATTTAGGATTCAACCCAGCAAACACAAATGTAAGCTTCACAATTTGTCTAAGAAGTGGGAAAATGGAATTTAGTCACACGACTACTTAATTGTTACAGAACCTGAAGTAAATAGTTTAGGCTTTCTGCTTTGATTTCTGTATCTGTAGGATTGAGCTAATATTCGTGAAAAGAATAGTTTTTAAAGTATGAAAATGAAAAGTATATATGTGAGGGCTAAGTATTCTTTATTATTGCATGCAACAGTTGAAGTAAGTGCTATTATACTTACATGTACAGTGCACTGGATCCGATAATGGAAGAAGCTAGAAATGTTGAAACCACACCAGATCCAGATCCTATTTCAAGGCAGATCTCCACTCTAAAGAGAGAAAACTCTGGATGACTGTTATTTGTAACATATAAGAGCACCTGCCACAGACGCAGAATTAGTCAAGGCAGTGTTAGGAAACCTGCTGCCAAAGGCCCTTCTCCCAAAGGGGCTGAAATGCTTGCCGATCACAGGGCCCTCAAAGCCCACGTTATGTCATCTGTTCCGTAATGCTGCCAGGTCTGCTTGTGCCCATACAGACAACTCCTGGTCATCAGGACAACTTTGGCAAACACGTATGTTTCCCCCATACCTAACATTAAAGTTTCCATTCACTACACAATCTCAACAGTACAGGCTACATTTCTGCAGCGTTTATTACACGTTTATTGCATCAATATTGAACTCCAGCAGAAGTTATGGAAGATGAGCACGAAGCCACACAACGAAAGCAGGGCTCAAACGCAGAATACCTCAGGAGAGTTTCAGCTAGCTCTGGGCAAACAGCAGCGGCAGGCAATTTCAAAATAATCACGCATAAGATTAACTCCTTGGGCGACTTCTACAGCGTTTATAGCTCTGTTGACAGCTGTGGAGCCGGCAGCCACTGGCACTGGGCAGTGACCCAAGCAGCTATGCAACTCCTGGAGCTTCTTCAGGGCTGAGACGCGGGTGTGTTACCACACTCCGACGCCTGCTGCTGCTGCCACCGAAGTAAGTGCGTGCCAGCCCTCCGCACAGCTGCTCGGGCCTCCGCCCTGCCGCCAACAGGCGGGGGCCGAAGCCGCCCTGAGGAGAACGGCGGGCCCGGCACCGCCGCGCTCCCCTCAGCCACCCCGCCCGCCCGCGGGGGCTGCTCAGGGAAGCACCGCCTCCTCCCGCCGCCCGCCAGGGCCTGCAACCCGGTTCGCAGCTCGGGGCCCTGCGCCCTCGGGACGAGCGGCCGCGGCGGGGCAGCTCCCACCCCGGGCGGGGAACCCTTAACGCCGCCCCCGCGGCCCGCCCCGCCGCGCCTACCGAGCCTCCCTGAGGCGGGCCGCGTCCCGCTCCAGCGCGTCCAGCAGCAGGAAGGTGTCCTCGGCCGGCTCGTACACCTCCCGGAAGGGCCCGTGCGGCCCCACGTGCCCGTACCGCGGAGTCGGGAGCGCGGGCGCCGCCATCCCCTCCCGCCACCGGGCGCGCGTGCGCGGCCACGCCCCTCCGCCCCGGCCGGCGCGGCGGGCGGAGGGGGCGGGGCCAAGGGCGCCGCGCGGCGGCGGGCGGGCGCGGGTGTAACGGCCGCTGGGCACGCGGCGCCCCCTGTGGCTCGGCTGTCAGTGAAGCTCCCGCGTTAACTGCCGGTGAAAACAGCCGTTTTCGGTGAAATTCCAACGCCGGGTTTCATCGTGCTGATTTAATTGACCCACATTACAAATCTTCGCTTGTCAGGAAGGGTCAGTTTAGGGGAGCGTAGCGATCCCCACAGGAGGGGACCTGGCTGTCCCCAAGGCTTGGCGTGAAAGGGACCTGCTACTCTTGCTGGTTATTTTTGCATCAGCTTCCCAAATGAATTGCTTTTGCGTCATGAGAAGTACGACCTTTGCACGGCAAGTTAGCAGGAAGCCAAACAAAAGAGGTGCTGAGGAAGTTTCTATGTGGCAATTCTACCGTGGAGCGCACAGAGGAAAGTCTTACATCGACACTCAAATGAAGCTCTTTTTTCCAGTTATGAAAGAATATGTTTCTGTGATTCTTTGCCCGCAACACTTGACAGCATCCCTAGGTCCAACCCTATGAACTCACAAATTCAAAGGAAAACGAGGCTCTGCAAAACGGAGAATTGAGGGGAAATTCCAGAGGAAAGATCAGATTAATAATCTGTTCTGCGCAACAAAACAGAAATGAACAAATTCTGATCAAAAGCAGGAGAGAGAGGGGCACAGACTCCAGTTCCCATTAAACATCTGCGTTCAATTATTAATGCACTGAACTGTCAAATTCTGAGAGTGAGATACATGTCTAGGTCAGTGAAGGAAAAGGGTGATGCTAATAAACAGGCCAGAATCTTAAAATGTTATTTTTATAATAATTTCAAAGAACATCAGTTTTGGGAAAAGAAGGAAAAAAAAAAAAAAGAACATCACTAATGCAGTAGATTAATCTTTGTTGCCTTAAGTACATTTAAGGGTTGAGGTGTGTCTTATTTGCTAGCCTCCGTTTTTGGCTCTGGAACTAGGGAAAGATAACCAATTTCCATTTTTCACTTGCGCCTGTAAGTGGCCTCTGTAAAACAGAGCGTATCTTCCATTCCTACAGAAGAAGAGCTTGATTTTTGAGCAGCTCATAGTTCATAAATGCAGCTAACTCATTTTGAAGCCAGGTTTATTTTGTTTATTTCTGTATCCGCTGCAGGTCAGCTTTGCATAGGAATACAGGAAAACACAGAAAGGGAGTTCTTGCTTCTTGAGGGGCTCTTACCCTTTACCCTCTGTTGCAAAGAACTGTGAAATGGATACTTTGTCCTGAAAGTTCATAGAACATCTATTCCACATACCCATGTGAGGAAAAAAAGATGCCATCAATATACTTAGTCTTTGCAGTAACAAGAAATTTGTTTGGATAAATTCCTAAGAGAAAGGACTATGCCTGCACACTATGGGCAAAAAAAAGATCAGCAAACGCTGAATCTCTGTGACTCTTACAGCAGGGAACAGTTCCATTCTCACTGCAGATGTGGTGACCGGTGTTACCTGACCAAGTGCTGGACACCACCTCGCCAGCCAGCTATATGGAAGACTGAGCTGAAAATTCAGTATTAGTGCATCCTGCCTTACAGCTGCCTTTAGCTGTGGCCTACCTTCAACGTTTCCAAGTAAAATCAACATGCTGCTCTTTAGCCTCAAAGCCAATGCCTTTTCAAGTAGCAAACAGGAATTACAGAGAATCGTAATTAATATACCAGAAATACACGCAAAGAATTATGATCAACCAGTAGTAAGCAAGTGTCCTCTATGTCCAATCTTTTGGGGTAAGTCAATGCAATCAGATATCCAGGGATTAATAATCAGAGATCCAAAGAGGAGATTTTAACTCAAGGATCACAGAAATGAAACCATCAAGCTTTCTCTTTAAACAGTTTAGGTTCCTTGCTCCACTGCCTAGCATGGAAAGCAATTCTAGAAACTCAGAGGTTTAGAAAACTTCAATTTCCTGAGTAAATTTATTCATGGACCTGATCTTGTACTAGTATTACCTTTAGTTTAAAAAGTTATTTTAATTTATTCCCCCATATGAAGTGATGTCATAGCCCATCTCAACCTTCATTTCATCGACAAAATTAACTACTGTTGCCTCCTAATTTATGTCCTTATCGTGCTCTTTCCTGAACCTGTTCTGATAGGAGTTACTCTGTCTTTCAATGTGGTGTCTGCATACAGACTGAATGAGATCTTAGCCTGTGAGAAGATACTAATGGTTTCCTTTACTGGAAATCCCGTGGCTGATGCAGAGTAGGATTATCACTTTTGTGTCAAAATGGCGGGTTCCGACAGAGATTAAACAATGTCTGCTCTTCCTAAATTACCCCTGTCATCAGTGATAGGTTAGCAAGATACGCTGCTTCAGGGGCAGTAGTGAGCAGGAGCCTGGCTGGAGACAATACCATTTTTTTCATGCAAAAGGAAACCCAGTAGATATTCCTTCATTTCATCCATCTTCCCAATGATTTGCTTCTGCGCCAGAGGAACAAGTACTTGTAAAACATATTAAGTTTGCATAAAATTCCATTACTTTGGCAAAATGAAGTCATGTTAAGAGACAGAATTTTGCACCGTGTCCATATTAGGAAAATTAATTCTTTGGATATATATTTTTTTAATCTCTACAGGTGGTCGGGCTTTGGAGTGCAGTAGAAGAAATGACTTCACCATCCTCAGCTGTACTGGTTGTTATTTTTGGCTGTTTCATACTTCATGAAATCTAGTTAATTATTACTGGTTTTTTTAATACTTATAAGTCCTTCTGGGTGAATTTTATAAAACATTTATTTTTATTGCTTATATAACTACCTAAAATGTTTTTCTTGGTAGACAACTGTACTGTTTTTGCCAAAACAGATTCTATTTCAATTTTGGGAAATTGTTGGAAAGATAGTATTCCTGTTTTCAGTGGTGCCTGTGCCATGTTATTAAACTAGGCTTTATGGAGATGAAAAATTGTTCTTGACAGGAATCATAACCATTTGTTTACACTAACTAAGCTGTATGGCTCTATCCCATTTGGAATTCAGTGCCATTCCTCTCATACAGCGATGCTTAACCCGTAACTTTCTAGCTGCCTGTCAGCCCTCAGAGGTCTCCACCATGAACTTCTCAAACATTTCATGGCTGTGTCTGGCCCTCCATGTCCCAGAAGAGATGTAGGCTTGTGCTGGACCCATGAATGCTCCTGTTTTGGTGCATCTGAGGAAGTGGAGCCACCAGGATCACTGCAAGGACAGAACTGCAAAGAGAGGTCTGGAAGAAATCTCTTTACCTGTGTAGTCCAGAAGGCAACCACATCATATAATCTCTTTCTTAAATTGAGCAAGTATCTTCCTAAAAGTAGTTAGGCTTCTTGCCATCAATATTTCTAATGAAAAGCTATTTTAACACTTAGTGCTCTAATGATTAGAAACCTTGTAGTTCTCAGCCTAAATGCAGTGGTGATAGGTTTTATACTCACTTATTCTTCTGGCAAGTATGTAAGCTTAAGCAGTTCTTTTCATAGTTTTTGCTTGATGGATTTGTAGACAAAGGAAGGCTCTCATCAGCCTTTGTGTTCCCTGACTAAGTAAGACGTGCTCTTAAAAGTTTCCTGTCATAAGACATTCTTTTCATTTTTCTTACCACTCTTTTAGACTTTCCGCGTATGGATTCAAGTCTGACTTCACCCTGAATGTGACTTGTATAAAATACTCCAGGTAACGCCTTACTGATGCTTTGCAGAATTTACTGGCTTTGTTATCTCTCCTGGAACTTTCCTGGTACACCCCAGGGTCATGTTTCCTCGCAAAAGTGGTTTTCTTACCATTTTGTGATCAGCTGTTTTTCCTCAATGGTTTCCAAATAACTGAGTATAAAGTGAGGATTCTGTAGCTTTTTATTGTTTTTTACTAGTCCACTTTGCATGCCTGCTACTCATGTTCTGGTCATTTTGCCTTGCGTGATGTCTCCTGACTTCATGTTGTCATCAGAGTGATGTCAAGGATATTGATAAAAACACTAAGTAAAACCAGCCCCAAGACTGATCTTTCAGGAAGTCAGCATTAGTGACTTACTTTTAACCTGATACTATTCCTTTTCAGTATGATGTATGACTCTCTAACCTTTATTCAGTTTCTTGTTCACCTCATGTTTCCTCTGCCAGTTCCATTAACTCCAGCTTAGTTCATACTTTTCCACGTAACATCACATCAAAAGCTGCATGGGAGTCTAAGTAGATTCACCGTGCTTCATTTTTCTTGTTTAAAAATGGAGACAGACACTGCAGTAATGTAGCAAGAGGTACTGCCTTTGCCGTCATGGCCAAAATCATCATCCGCCTGTTGTTTTTAATCGTTATCCCAGCTTAATAGTACAGAGGTCCTGCTGCTTTCCTTCTTGTCTTTTTGAACACACATGCAAAACTTTTTGCTTTGTGTTTTAATACCTTCATTAAGTCTATTTCCAATTGATTTTAACAATTCTTTTTTTACATTGTATTTTCTAGCTTCTAAGACATAACTTTTTTACGGATCAGTCTTTTTTTCTATTACTTTTTAACACTCTGCATATTCATAATGTCTTGCTTGAGATGGTTATTTAACCAATTAGGTTTGAAGCCTGTTCCTGCACGTGTTCATTCCCATGCTTCCACCTTTAATCACGATCAACTATTTTCATCCCCTTTTGACCTGAATTAAGACCTCTTTCACATTCACATCCTGAAATCCCTTCCATAGTTTGATTTATTTCATTCAATTTTTCTCTTATTTATTAAAGCTTGTCATTTTAGAATAGTGAGTTTTAGTTACAGACCTACTTTTGGTTATCCCTTGTTTAATTATATTAAATTATTCCATGGTCAGTCAAGTAAGGTTATTTTCCTTGACATCCTTGAAGTAACATACTCATTACTTAGCAAAGTCAAAAGAAGTACCATCTTTTTACTGCTTCCCTGACTATTAAGTGAAGAACTATGCTACTGTTGATGTGAAGAACAGTTGGGCGTTACTCATTTGTAGTCTTTGGATAATTAACTTCTTTTTCCAAGTGTCACATTTCCCAATTACATTTCCCTTTCTAATCATATTACTGAGTTCCGTAACCATACCAAAAGCCAAGCCTTGGAGTTTATACTCCAATAAAACTTTTTGACTCCCCATTCTCCATAGATACTTTGGGATGAGTCAGTGCTGTTTTTTACACACTGTTCTTCCTTTTGTATTTCTACGGTGAATAGATTTGAATCTTTTTTCACTTCCTTGCTTCCCTATTGACTGATGAAAATTCTTGCCCTTACATCATGACATTGCTTCAATACACTGTGGCATACTAATATTTAATCACAGCTGTGGAGTGTTTAGACCTGCTAAGGAAAGGTCCAGGGATGACATATTAGAGAGTAAGAATGATGGATACTTCTTTATAGCCCTTCCTGAAAAGATCCCAGAGTGCATGCTAAACTTTACAAACCAGTTACAAACTATTCTATTGAAGGAATTACATCACTCATCATTGAAATGCAGCTACCTCAGGGAGAAGGCAAGGAACTTTTTAATAGTGTACAAAAGTATTTCAGCACTTCAGGAGAGAAAATGAATAATACCATGATCAACTGAGCAGAAAGAGAATGTTTAGGGTAGTAGTCATATATAGTTGTTTTAACTGGATGTAGGCCAGAAACCTAGGAAAAACCTACTGCTAATGCAAAAAAATGGAATTGGGATTTTTAAGTCACAAATTATCAAGTCCTTTTGTTTACATTTACTTCTTAACACACAACACCTCAAGCAGCAGAGTGGTAGCAGAGCTTTCTTTTATAACTGGGTTACTAACATTGCCTCCTTCAGTGGGTAGGAATGATACCTGATTTCCTCAAGAACCAGCAACAATGTGCCTGCAGGCAGATTGCCTCCTTCAGCTATTTTCAGGGCATTTCTGCTTTTTCTTGCCATTTTGAACTGTTAGTTTTTAGAAATAAATAAGGCTAAAAAATGTTTCATTGCATTGGTTTCTGACAAACAAACTAGCAAGACCAGAATTTCCCGTACTTCCTGCCTGCCCAAATACTGAAGAGAAGTCTCTGTCATGGCTGCAGGTTTTGAGTGTGCTTTCTTATTTTGTCTCCAAAGACTTTGAATAGATAATTCAGAGAGAAAGAGAGAAAACAGGAACATGATGTGCAGTCACAAGGCAATATTCCTTCTGGACAATTATAAAAGATCAGGAGTCCTTTTTAGAAAGGTTAAAAATAATGTAGATTACTCTAATCACCGCGTTAGTTTGTCAGCAGCACTCGTGACAGTCTAAAATGTACTCGTATTCCTCGTACGTTTTAGCTAGAACTGTCACCTACAGGAAGATGTAAGGGGTTGATTTAGAATCTCTTACAAATAGCAAAATTGCAGTGCAGTCAGGCTCAATAGGATCATGGCAAGGAATTTACCAAAGAAATAGCTGTTTTGAATGTATGCATACATAATACAGAGACTTTTATTGTTTTTTAATTACATTATTAATGAAATGTATGTATCTGCAGGGAGCAATGTGACACACGAGAAAAACACGCTCTCTAGAAGGGCATTTCTCCCAAGGCTGTATACAATAGAAAAAAATCTTCTAGGATACGTGCTCAGCAAACATTCTAAAAAGGATGAAAAATCTCTCCTGTTTCAGAACTCAGGCTGAACTGACAT
This sequence comes from Theristicus caerulescens, assembly GCA_020745775.1. Lineage (NCBI taxonomy): Eukaryota > Metazoa > Chordata > Aves > Pelecaniformes > Threskiornithidae > Theristicus > Theristicus caerulescens. The sequence continues at coordinate 29,022,309 of CM036559.1, read as the reverse complement.
TTCCATTACATGAATAATGGATAATTTCTATATGTGTCAGTCCACTGGAACTGGAATGAAACAGAACTTACCAAACAGCTATTAAAAAGTTATCCCAAGAGGGACAGTTTTTCCTGCATCTCCTTAAGAAAGCTCTTTGGTTGTTAAATCTTTCTCTCCTCATTTGATAGAACATTAAAGTCTATAAGCTAGCCAGAGAGAACACCTTCCTTTTTGGCTTAGGGAAGGTTTAACAAGGAAATCAAAGAATATGTGCTCAATTTCCAGGATAAAAACAGGTTGACAAATGGCTCAAATTATCTGAAATAGTTCTGACATTGTACAGGACTGTATAGAGAAGCAACAATGCTACAGTCAGTTGGTTATTTAAATTAGTCAGTATTAGAGAAAACTATAATAAATACCAATCTTGTCTTATCGTAGGCATCTGAGTAGGTATAAATGCAGCAGATTACATCTTTACCTATTTTAAATTATTATAACTTTATTGACTTTAGCAGAGTCATAGCTACTTTAGTGCCCATAAACAGAAGATAGAAAAACTGGACAGAACAATTATAATTGCTCATATACATTTCAGAGTAAATTTGTTGTCACTTCAGAAAATTGATCACTGTCATGGGAAATCAGTGAAAATCTGTTTAACAAATGCAACAGCATAGGAATAGCTTAGGTTAGAATAGGAGAGAAAATAAAATTGGGAATACTATAGTACTAATACATATATTGGTGTTGATGTATATAAGCATACATGTATTTGGAATGGCATTATATAAAAATGATATTGTATATATGTAATATATGTTACCTGATGATGTATATATATATTTTTATATACATATATAATCATATTTATTGTGTATTGGTTTTGTAAAGAAGCCCATAAATGGGTGATGGAAAGCTGTTGAAGCCAGGGAAAGACTCTGACTTTCTGGAGAATAGATTAGATGTTAGAGAAGGGAAGAGTAAGAATAAAATGTGACTGAAGCTCTTAAAGCAGTGAATGCTGAAAACTAGATTGTATGAACTGAAGAAATATTGAAACTTTAAGTGAATTCTCAGGAAGCCATAAAACTTAAAGGCAAGAAATGTCTTTTTTTTCACAGTATATAATTAAGTAATAGAACTAATTGTCAAAATATGTAAATGAAGCCAACAGTTTGAAGCAATTTATTTAAGGAACAGGCAATAGAAGACACTAACCCTTTTGCTTGAAATAAAAAGCAGCTGTCCACAAATGGGCATTTAGAGTAAGATTTATTAAATGGTCAGGTTATTCAAACATTATGCACTTAGTTTTAATTCTGATGGGGTTACTGTACATTAAGAGTGACTGCTGAGAGTTGTTAGTAGAAAAAATGTCATTTTCTGTTGACTCACTGAAGGAGGTTACACCAGGAGTATCAGGAGAAACTCACTAAACAAAGTGATTCAGTTTGAACTGAGTCATCTTTAAGGAGTATTCCCTAAGAACAACCAAACATCATGAGAAGGTTTGAGCTGATTTTTTTTTTTATCTTACAATTTCTATTAAAAGGCCTCTAATTATAGGATCAAAGAGTCACTCAGGCGGGAAGGGGCTTCAGGAGGTCTTTTGTCCAGCCCCCTGTCCAAAGCAGGGCCATCGCTGGGATGAGACAAGGCTGCTCAGGGCTTTCTCCAGGCAGGTCTTGAAAGCTCCAAAGATGGAGCCTGCCGAACCTCACTGGTTCCACTGCTTGACTCTCCTCAGGGCGAGAATCTTTTTCTTTATATCCAGCCTGAACCTCTCTTGTTTCAACTTGTTTCCATTGCTTCTTGTCTTTCCACCAGAGAACTGGTCTTCCCGGTTGTCTTCTCTATTATACAACATGCTTGTAAAAATGTCAGGGGAAACACCCACCCACCCTGTAGAAGATTTTGTGTACCACGTTCTGGCTGACACTGCTGATACTGATTACACTGACACTGATACTCGATTAGGCAGGCTGTGGTTCTTGCATTTCTAAATGCTATGTCTCTCTTTGTTTGGATATATTATGAAAATTTTGCCAGCGTCTTCTTGTCTATACTATTTCCTGGACAATTTTAATGTGTTCATATAGTCAGTAAAGTGTGACTATTAAGAAACTAAACAAATCTGCATGCAATTATGTTTTGTGTGGCAGTTTTCCCTGTGTGTATTTTACTATGAAAATCTAATAAAGAGATATTAAAACAGATTTTCATTTCAAAACAGCCTTGAAATGTCTTTCATAATGACATTTGATATACCATTACAGTCATGCTTCAAAAGCGTGGGCTTAGGCAGCTGTCTACCAAAACACTGGATGTTGATGTAGCAAGCTTAGTATGTACTGGATAGAATATGTCATCAGGCACCTCAGAGGAAAGATTTTCTTGAGGGTTATATACATAAAGCGTCTTGACAGACTTAGGAAAAAGACACTAATGTTATGCAAAATATATGCTGTCTATAGCTGTATATATTGTAGATGATTGATGAGTATACATTGTAAAAGTTCAGGTCATAGGTATTCACGTAAAGCTTTTTTAGTAGAATATTTTCTGAAATCATATATTGTTCAGTCAAAAAAAGAATAGCAAAATTTGGCCCATAATGAAGGACTTTGTCACAGTACAAGACAGCCAAGATAAGACTGCCACCAAAATAGTCTAACTTAATGCTAAGGACTACAGATGGGAGTCCACATTTGCTATGGCTTTCCATAGCAACAAACATTTGCTAGCACTTAGTAAATGATGAAGTGATCCTGTATTGCATGGGTTATGCAGGTTTTCAAATAACTTTACATCAAGACTTTTCTTCAAATATATTTCATAGGGTTTTTTTAAGGAAAAGTAGAAGGAGAAGATACAAAAAAGCATGACTGAAAGAAGAAACTAAATATATTGTGGGAAGGAGCCTGACGATTAGCTTCTTTCTGGCTGAGTTAGCCTGATCTGCAATCAGAATGTGAGATTTGGGGAACTTTTTTTTTTTTTGGCTTGTACGGCTACATAATGTAACATTTTCTTTGGACTACACTCAAATTGAGTCTTTGTCCAGCAACAACAACCTCCTTAAGCTGTCCGGTTTTCCCATGCACACCTGTTAATATATTTTAAAAGAAATACTAAAAATACGTTACAAGTAGAGACATAGCATATGTCAGTAAGAATAAATGAGGTGATTTAGAATTGTATTAAATTCTTCAGGGTGCCTGGTTGGTGAGCCATGCTCTAAAGCGTTGCAGATTGACCTCAGCTGGAAACAGGATATAGCCTAGCAAGTAAAATTGCTGCAATGGATCCTTGTCACTCCTGCTCTCTTTGTGTAGCACATCACACTCTCGCTTTGGTCTCTTAGGTGTGGAGCTAAAGTTTGTAAGAAATGTTGGAAAATATTTTGTGATCTGTGGTGAGTTGGGTCAAACGTAGTCAAAGCTCTGTAGATCTGCATCCATTGCACAGTTGCATGCAGACTTGGAGGACCGAACTCAGAGATCCATTTGGTCCCTTTCAGCAGCAAATCCCCAGCTGAGGGCAAAGAGGGAAATAAAAGAGCGGAGATTTAAAGCTGCAAAAACTGAGAAGTTGAGGAGGAACTCATAGGGACAAATTTCCTAGCAAGAAGAAACGTGATAAAACAAAAGGCAGGCTCCACCTTGACACAAAGAAAATGTTACTTGCTTTAGAAAGGTTGACATATTCCTTGTATTGTGTAAGCTAAATTGCAATTTGTTTTCCTTTTGCTGAGTCTGTATGTGTTTTCTTCCACTGTCACCCGTATCAGTGGTAAATTGGAACGTGCCAGAAGAGTTGGGGGACATTTGATCTCCTGGGGCACCTTTGGTGCCTAGACACAAGGACTGGCAGCACCTGTTTTTTTGGAGACTTATTTCAGGAAAGCGTGGGGGGGATCTGCCCCCATGCAGCATGCCGCTGAGCTGATGGCTGGATCCTTCCTAATCAGGGAGAATCTAAAGTCTTTTAAGCCCAGCATATGTGTACTGACATAGAAATAAGATGAATAGCTACAGAAAGGATTAATTGGCAGTGTTAATTTAAATACTAGATGACCATAAATGCAAATGTGAATATCAGATATCAAAATTGCCGTTTTATTTTCCTTCTAAAGGGAGTACTGCTTTCTAAAGGGAGTAAATGCTCCCTAAATTGTGGACACCCTCTAGTTATCCATAATACTCTCACTTTACGAACAACATCACTTTCAGAACTCTAATAACTTGAACAGATGTTCAAACAAATATTTTATGAGAGATGTCAGTAAGCTCTAGGAGATAAAATTTGGGATGGAAATCAAAACTTGTGAACAGATACATAAACAAGGCCACTATTTAATAGGTCCACAGCAATTGCACATGGAAGAAAAATGTTATAAATCCTTTCTGCCTGTCATAGTCCAGTACATATATTAAAGAAAGCAAAACTAATCAAACACTGAACGGTGGGCTGGTGGTCTGATTAGCTAATGTAATTCTCCCAAATAAAATTAATTTTTTAAAAATACATTAGATGTTACAATTAAACCTATCAAATAAAAATTCTTATGGCCATGTTTTTTTTCATTTCCAGCTTAAAATAACAATACTGACCTTGGCACAAGGTAAATTCTTGAGATTAATGACCAGCTTGGGTTAATGATCCTTGGCGGTGCTGCTGACCTTCATCTCCTCCCAGCCGGTCATTAATCCTCAGGAAATTTACTGCACCTTGGTTGTCATTACTTACATCGCCCACATAGAAACCTCAGGAGCTGGGGCAAATATGTAAGTGGTGCTTCGCATTGAGAACTCTTACAACAGAAAACAAAGTGCAAACAGCTTGGAAACTTCAAAAAATCAGAAAGGCAAATCATAAGACTTTGATCAAAGTATTAGTAACAGCCTTCATTGTGTGCTGTTCTCTCTCTATGAGTCTTGGAGCAATTATTGAAGAATATTACAGAGTACAAAAAATGTAGCGTTTGGCATTGACTATCTGGTTCAGGCATTTCTAAACCAGCTATCAACTTTGAATTTAAATGCCAAATACAATATTTTGCCTTGATGTAATTCTTCAAAGTACCATTCATTCTCCTTTCACTGGAAATTGTGCAAATCAGAACAATGCCATTATGAAGGTATAAAGTCCGTGGGGAGGTTTTTGCTCATCAATTATTTTTCGCTACCCACCTGTTACATAGTTAACTCTTGCACTACAGCTTATAGATGGAGATTATGAGGCAGAGAGAAGATGTGATTTGCCTAAGATCTTACAAATAGCCATGTATGGAATTATAATTAGAAGATGAGATTTTTCTAGTTAATGCTGATGTTAGTGCTCATTCCTGAAGACCATTTTTCCTTCTCTGTCTGTGCTAAGGATGTGATGTTTATACACTTGATGAAGGTATATAAACCAGAGTTGCCTTTCCTCGCACGAACTACTTCATCGCTTCCAGATATAGAAGCAAACAGGAAGAAAAATGTGCGATGTGATACTCCTTTCTACAGCTGTTTGAACTGGCAGTTCTGGAAAAATAAAGAAACAACACAAAACCCGTGACTGAAATCAGACATAAATACTTCATGGTGTCAAAGGTCTTAGTGTTAAATTTGGATCTAACTAAACTTCCTTTTCCCTCCAAAAATGAACAAACAAGAAACCAGGAGTTTGTGCAGAAAGGCAGCCTAGAATACTTTAGCCATGTAAGTTAACGTCTGTAGCATTTATTTAAGCAAAGACACTTTTCTTTGCAAATTAATGGCTTTAAAGGCCAAGGAGGCTAATTATTATAGTGCAGACCACCCTCCTGTAGAACAGAAACTATATAACCTCCAACAGGGTATATGGGACATCCTTTATAAAAATACCCATTTGATTTGCAGACCAGCTCCTGCCCTGTGTGTGGTACTCGGGCAGAAGCATGGTGCACAGCAGCGCGCCCTCAGTAGGGGCTCAGGAACAAAGCGGGTCATTTCTCAGGCAAAACTCAGTGCTGGCAGGGTACAAAGTGCACAAGTTTATGCTTTTCTTTGAAGAATTCCAGCTTGGTGTCTTGGGCACACACAAGTGGGCCGAAGGCCCTGCGAACATGGCGTGGGTGAGGCCAGGGCACTGCTCCCATGGGGCCACCCCCATGGCGGTGGCAAAGCCTGCCCTGCCCTGCCCTGGGGTACGCTGGGGGAAAGAGAACAGGTAACAGGCCCTAGCCTGCGTTCCTCCTCCCAAAACCCCTCACGAATAGATAGCTGCATGCGACACATCTTATTTAAAGATAAATTTGAAATTTATCCTGCTGCTAATGTCACAATAAGATGTCATACCTGGGCAAGGTGCTTATTCTCCATCTGTCCGTGAGCATCTCCAGCACTCCATGGCAGGGGGACTAGTAAAAAACAAATTGCCCAGTCATCAGCAGGCTGAATAATGTTAGCCTGGCTCTGCACCGTGCTGGTAGCAGTCAGAGGCCAGGCTCGGCATGGTTTGCCTCACTGTGGAGCCCCTGTTCCACCTGGGATGCTGGCGGGCTCCCTGCAGGTCTTCTGAAGCTGGTTGCTCTTCACTCAGAAGCAAGGGGATACCCATGAGAACAGGGGAAAAAAAACCCAAAACAAACCCAAAAAACCCCATTGTGTTCTTAACCCTTAGTCATTACTGGCATGTTTGTGAATGGTTTTTCTAAGGAGACAAGATCTTATTTAATTTAAAATTGCATAGCATCCTCCATCCTCTTCCATTCTTTGTGACTTTCTTATTTCAGTTTTCTACCAACCTAATCCCTACACTGCTTACCGGCAGTGTTCTGGCTAAGAAAAATGGGATGAGAAGCTGTGGAACTGTGTATTCTAACCCACTAGGAAGATAACCAGTGAAAGATGTAAGGCATTTTTTTCTCCCATAAACAATTGATCACAATGTCTTCTCAGCATTCCCAGGTCTGCCAGTCTGAGAGGCAAAAAACCCCAGGAACAGAAATAAAACAGCTACTAAATGTTTTATTTCCAGTGTAATTTCTGGCTCTGTGCAGATGTGGACAGAGCAAGAGAAGGAGTGGTTTTCCCAAGAGAAGAAAAAGCATCAAAATGCAGTTACTTTATAAGGACTGTTTTTATGGCAAAAGCACTTTTTAATGAGAGGGAGAAGAGTCATCTTTCTTCACACACTATATATAACTTTATAAACCCTCCCTTTGAACTACTTTCATGCAACATAAGCTGCATCCAAAAATCCGTGAAACTCTTTAAAAAGCTAACATTTTATTGAAAGTTTCCGTACTACATTTTCATAATACAAAAGTACAAGCAATTTGACTTTTCATAGAATCATAGAATTTTCTCTAGGTCTAAGAGGATTTTAATGAGATAAAATGAGAAGCAGCTCAGATGTTAGTCAAAAGTCTAGTTTTAGTGCAAACGTAGTATCTTGCAACAGAGGGGAAAAAGGAAGAGAATGGGTCAGGAACCAACAGGGATTTTATCGTTTGAAGCCCCATGGTCTGATGAGGTAAAGATGGAAATCTTCAGTCAGCAGCAAGGTGTTCAGAAAAACAGCCGAATTCAGCTAAGGACTTGTTTTCTGGGGACAGCGGCGGGTGCTGGAGGTGGGAGTTGGTTGCCATAACAAGGGACAAGAGGCTGAAGATGTGCAGGGGTCAGCCAACCTGGCTGCTGGGAAAAGAAGAAGAGTGAGTGGATGAATAATGAAGGAAGGAATAGGCACTCTCCGTCTCAAATAACCTGCAACACCATTTTAATATACCGAGCAGCTTGATGTATATCTTGGATTACCAGCTAAGATGCAGATTTTTACTTATTTTCAGGGAGACTGAAAGAACTTAATAAGAAAATGTGCAAGTAACAGAACTTCATTGTTTTCACCAATCCATAACATGAACTGAAATGTTTTTTTCTCCATTATCTCTTTTGACATTATGACACTTCACTAACATGAAGTTTATCTGAAAATTCTTTTTTTCAAATATTTTTTCTAATGTCACACTGACATTGGAATATGACTGATATTTTTAGAAATGTCAGCAATACAGGTAATGAACATCAATGATTTAATTAAAAGTAAAATATTATGCATGGCTCGTCACCCTTTCAGCCCTTTTCCAACTCTGTCTCAATATCCCATACATGAAGCAAACATCCTCATATTATTGATTAACAGCAGCTAGCTTGAAAAGACTTCTAGAAATGGAGAGCTATTCAGACAAACAGACAATGAAATACACAGTTTTGGTATCTCAACAGAGAATTTTTTTTCTTTCCACTTGGCAGAAAAGGAATATATTAAAGAAGAACTCAGGTTACTAAATATAAATGACATGCGTACATTTAGTACCAACAGAAGTAGCTTAGTGCCAACTGAGATTTTCCAAAGTCCCTGCAAATCCTTGCTTAAAGGATTGTTATGCATAATTATGTATTAATGGCAGCAATTTGATGATTTCATTTAGAAACACGTTGAAGGAAGAAGATGCAGAAGACAGAATAACTGTCTTTTTAATAGTTTAACAAGGGGTTTGAATTAAAATTGCCTAGGTGAATTTAAGTTTTATATTCCTTAACTTTTGAATGTCTCACTTTACAACTGTAATTTTATTTTAGTGTAGTTAAAATGTGTAATGCGCATGTAAAGGAAGAAGAAGATGATGCACTAAATCAATATACTCTAAAATCACCAAAAACCTGCCATAAAAGTAATGGATATCTCTGCAATAAAAGCAGTTTGTCTGGAGGTCTTCATGTTGATATTTTTCTTCATTGTTAATGGTAATGTTTAATGGCCTCTGACAGCCTGCTCCAAACAGTACAGATAAGTGTCATATTATCATCTTGCTTAACATGTTTTGCTGTGAGGAATTCACAGAAAGAAAAAGTAAAAGTATGATAGGAAACAAGATTCAAAGGAATAAAAGAGGATCTCACCTGACATTTGTGCATTAAGGCTGCATCTACACTACCAATTTATTCTCAAGCTGTAGAGGGGTTTTTAAATGAACTGCCTGCCTCTGTTTTACCATGCATTGATCCAATATATGGAGTGGTCTTGGTATGTGTGAATGGGCATCGCTTTAGAAGAAACCAAACTGGAAGCTCCTCATCAGCTGCATGCCAGGCCCTGATGGGGATACTGTGAGTTGGGGTGTAGGCTGCATCCCTCTGGGAGATCCTCCAGGACCTCTGCTCCCTGCCACTCACATCCACCACTGTCCTGTGCCAGTGCTCCTGGTAGGTGTGCAGCTTTTTGTATGTTTTGTACCCTTCACATGCAAAGCTGATGGAGTGGGAGGGGAGTGCTTGAGGATTATGGAGGAGTTGGGACCTTTGGCTCGTAGCTCCAGAGAAGGAATCTATATGGCAAGTCTGGCTCCAGTCCCCCTGGAGATGTGGGCTGCAGGAGAGCCTTTCTGCATGGCTGCTGCGTACACCCAAGAGAGTCTATCTGTCCGCCGCCCAGCGCGGGCGCCCAGCTCTCTCCTGGGGGACTGAGCCCATGCAGCCCCCCTAGACATCTCTACACAGATGCTGCTTGGGGGTCTCCTCCTCACACTGAACGCGGTGGGTGATGGCCAGGGGAACAGTGCCATGCCCAGCAGGAGCGCAGTGCAGATCCTATCCCTGTCCCCAGTCACATGAGAGGCAAGCTTGGGCTGAAGGGTTTCTGAGTATGCAGTAGTTATTGCTTGAGGAAGAGCAGCCAGTCGTGGTAACTCTCTTCTCCCCCTCCTCTGCATTCCCACCAGCACAAGTGACATGGCTGCCCGCCTTTGGTGCCACGCGCAGCAGGGGTGCAGGCCTGCCCCTGCATGTCCTCTGCCATGGAGAGCCGGCATGGCACTGAGCTTGCCCCTTGGCGGGATTGCTTCCCTTCCCTCTCTCAGCAGGTGCCCCACAGATGGGATCTGCCAGGGGGGATCTTCCCAGCGAGCGGGGCGGGTAGAGAAATGCTGCTGCCTTTGCTGACGGGCCATGGCTGCCCGTGGAGCACTGAGTCTGGCCACGCTGTCTCCTCCACCGCGGTGGTGGGATGGGCGTGCGGGAGCTGCAGGTAGCTGCATGTCGGCATGTGGGGAGGCAGCCTGCGGTGTTCACTGCCACCCCTGTAGCACATAAGACCATACCTCTTTCTGAATGGAGGTAGCATGGCACAGCTACCTGGTGAGATGCCCCTGGCCTTGCTTGAAGGCACTGTCAACTCCCTGGATCAAATCCCTGTCTCCAGCTGTGGACAAGAGCAGATGCCTGGACAAGAGCATAAGAACAGGGCAGATCTGTAGGGATGTTCCTAATACACTGCCTTGTCTTCCAGTACAAGGGATGGAAGGAAGTGTTTTATTTTCTGACCAGCTCCTCTTACCCAAAATTACCTGCCAAAGGCCTGAGCAGCATCCATCCAGAATAGGTACCCCAGCCTTCCCCTCCTGATGGTGGGAGAGCAGGTCCACCGCTGCTGTGGCAGAGGGAAGGACAGTTTTGGGCTCTCTCTGGATGACCACCTGCAAATTCGGGTGCACAGGAGCCATGGAGTGTGAAGGGAGTAGTGAGGGAGGGCCACACATACTACTGAGCAGATTCAAAGCTACGTGGAGCTGTAGCGTTAGGGCCTGTACAGGGGTCTTCTCTGGTGAGCACCTAGAAAAAATGCTTAAATCTGCCGTTACGCTCACTTCTGTCCACCTGAGGGGATTAGGCAGTCCATCCCTCCGTCCAAGGCAGGATCAGCAGCACTGTGGTCATTCCTGACAGATACCTGTGTGGTGTGTAAAGATATCCATGATGCAGGCTTCATATTTTTTTAGGCAATCTACTACGCTTCTACATTTTCCTTAAAATTAGAAAGGACTTCTCAAAATGCCTATCCTAAACAGCTTTCATTTCAGTTCAAGCCTGTGACTCCTTGATGTTTCCACCAAAGACACAGAGAAAAAAGATTACTCCTTGCAGTAACCTGCAGTGAAAGATTGTTATCGTGTCTGTCACTTACTTAGGGTACCTACCTTTGAGTTGTCTGCTCAGTGTGATGTATGCATACTATGATGTCTTTGAAGGCATAATCTCTGAAAAAGCGTTCTGCTGGAGGAGTACGTGTTGAAATCTACAGGGAGGGCTGTACAAAAGTTCCTTCACAAATAAAACTATTATTTAGTGCTTAATTATTTGCTACCAATTTGAATAGATGCTGCAGTTAAATATGGTCACACCCGATTCACAACATATGTGCCAGAACAAGAGGAAAACAATTAGTCCTTCTGTTCTATTCACATCACATTTACTGTGGAGAAACAGTTTCTTTCTTCATGCAGGAAGATTTTTTAAAGGGTTTCTTTTTCTCTCTAGCCATGCCAACATTCCTTTCACATTAGAAAACTTGAACAGATTTAAGCTCTCATTCAAAGCACGGTTTATAGTACAAACATGCTACAGTTGTCAACACACAATGCACAAACACACGGGGGCAAAAATAGACCGAGCGGAGCGGCCGCTAGCCCGTATTGCTAAACTGCTTGTGGGAGGGGGGAATGAAACTATTTTTACAAACAGCCAGCCAAGCTCTTCGAAGTCTCAGAAAGTCTATATTTGGAGTAATTATATGACTATGTTACATCTTGGCTAATTACGGCAGTCGTGTTAAATAATGAAATTATTCAGCCATTTCCCTTTGTGTGAGAAATAGCCCCAGATGGTTACCCTCATCCATTTCATACCAGTGTAGTGCAGCAGCACTACTTATTAAGAGCATATGGGGAAATATTTTAAGTGCAGTGTAACTAGCTTTATAGTGCAGTTCATTTTAGAGAAATAAACAAACTGCAGTAATTCCTCAAATTTTTTATTCCACAAATGTTCTATAAAATTCTTGCTATATCCGGGCTCTCACAACATGATTTTAAAAGCTGGCAAAGGAAATAAGCATTATAAAAGCAAATCAGTTTTCTGTATGATTCACGACATAAAAAGTGGTAAAACTACTGTTGTCTATAGGATTTAAGATATATATGCCACAATAAAAAAGTTCAATCTCTTTAAAATACAATTTACCTCAGCACACTTTTGCTTCATCTGCTTGGATTCCACAGATTAGCTTTATAACACAACCAAGGAGACAAGACTTATTGAAATTCCACCTGTCCCCAGTGGTATGTACCCAAAAACGATGCCAAGCCTAGCATGATGTCAAAATGAATTCACTCACACGAGCAGAATTAGCCTAACTGCAAGCATTTGATATTATCCAGACACTCTTAGAAAAGGGAGAAAAGCTAAACTGGGCTGAATTTTGATTACGGAAAATATTATGCAAAAATGAAGTGCTAAGATTTCTGCTGAATATTCATCTCTGAAAATTGGTTTGTTATCCTTCTGATTTAGTGCTTAGGTGCACTGGGGCACTGTTATGCAAAGGGATGACAGCAGTATATATACAAGGTTATCTTGTTGCATCCTAATTGAACAATACAATAAACTCCAAGCACTTATGCATGTTGTTAGAGAGAATATTCGTGGAACAGCTGAAGCCTTACCTTCAAAGATGACAGAATAAAACCAGAATCAAACAGATGTATTGCAATGCCAGTCCCAAGCTGGTTTTCTAAGGGAACAAAAATCTCTTTTTACTTGTTTGCAGGTGGCCATACATATTAGTTTTTAAGCTCTTTGAGTTGTTGTGTAGGCTGCTTTTTACATAGTGTGTCTGAAAGAGGAACCATTTGGAACAGGGTCCTGGGTTAGATTTGTCAAGATTCATTAGATTTATCCTTAAAAAAAGAGCAGGTTATCTACATGTAAACTGGCAGAGAGGGGGGTCTGAAATTGAGTGGGGTTTTTTTAAGAAACATTTGGAATTCAGTGTCTTTAAAAGTATCATTTCCTGTAAATGGAAATCTATCTTCAAGAGGTGGCCCATAAAGTCTTCTACCGATTCAGGATGCTGGGCCCTTCTTCTAAATGTTGGCATCCTCTTCCTCTTCTACAGTTGCTGCTCAGTAATGTTGGCTGGCAGTTCCCTCCAGTCCCCTTCAGAAAGGAGCTCAGGCTCTGCAAACTGAGCAAGCCATCCCCTAAAGTCCCTCGGGGGGGTGAAACCAGCCTCCCCTGGGAAGATGTCACACTGTGTGGGTGAGCAGCCACTGAAGGAACAGATTACAAGGGAAATGCGGGTGTAATTGGGGAAAATTGTTTTTTGTGTGTGTATGTGAGAGATCTCGCAGAGGAAATGTCAAGAGCAGATGTGGAAATATATTGGGATGAAATTGAAGGGAGTTATGAGGTACAGTAGAAAACTTGAAGGGATTTTGAAGAGGATACAGCTTCTCTTTTACCTAACGACAATCATTTGGTGACTGAGGGAATAGCAAGGGTGTTAACCATTAGCACGAGTGCCTACAGTACACTGGTTTTTGTGGCAATGGTTCCTGGTAATAGTGGAGAAATAGGTAACTAACTCATGGAAAGGCTAGAAATAACATGATGTACACAAGTCTTTTGCAAGGCACAAAAGATTGTCAACACTGAATGATTTAATGGATGATTTCTGTAGCCTATTGTTTTGCATTCAATTGCCGAGTCATCTGTTTTAGTGTCCAAGAGGTTTGTTAAGGTCAGAGCTTCTTTCTGGTATTACATTGCAACTGAAATGCTTAATGTAATAGTTAACATGCAGCTCATGAATGGATATTTTCCCCTGAAAGAGATATTTAGGTGAGGATACTCAATATTATCAGGGGCATATTTATCAAGAGGTTACAGAATGAAAAAAAGAAAAAAGCTCCAGTATTCCCTAGCAGATAAATCTGTAATGATTAAATGTATCTGATTGTTTAGCAAAATGTTGCTACAACTATGGTAAGAGTTACCTTAGTGCATGTTTTGGCAGGACACTGTCATTCCTCAAGAACGTAAAATTCATATGCCTAAATATTGGAAACATATTGCAATTAAAATTACTGCTTTATTAGTAGGAGTTTTGTGAGCTATATGATACCCCACTCCAGCAAAACTGGAAATGGTGCTAACAGCCATACCTGATGAACTGAAACAGGACCTAGAAATTCAACATAAGTACAATCTATTACAAAGTGGGGAAAGCATCTGTATGCTAAGAGTGTAAACATGGAAATCTATGGGATTTTGAACTGAAGCTCAAAGAATCTATTTCTAAAAATACAAGTAGTCTGAAATCTACATAATTTCCTTTGCCACATTATACGTGAGATCATCCTTTAAAAGTCCTTAGGAAGGCACTGATGAGACTGAAGGTTCAGAGGGACCTGTCTTTTAAGATTTAGCATTCCTAACACAATGCCATTAGACAGGCAGTAGAAGGTGCTCTTGTAACAGCGAACGATGTTCCTTGATTTGACCGGTTAGAGCTCAATCATCCTGTCCCTTATGTAGCCCAGCATCCTGTATTTCAAAAGCCATGGAGCCAAATGATTGCACAACCTAATTGTTTTATAATCAAGCAAGGCCAGTTTTAGTTACATTGAAGTGTATAGAAAGAACTACACTTTTCAAAGTCTCAGTTGATCTCTTTGGTATCTTCAGACAAAGATTTCTAAATTGTATAAATATATCCTCTTGTTACTAGGATTGCATGTGGTTTTATGTATGAAGAATGGTGTGAGGGAATAAGGAAATAAAGGTCAGTATCATACGTGTACTTCATGCAATACTAGTGTTGGCATAGCCTCTGTGGTCTCAGTACCCGAGAGGCAAATTTTGTAGACTTTCCTCACTATTGCCTGGGATAACAAGTTATTGGATAATAATTTTCCAAAAGTTTTTTCCAGGTCTCAACCTCACCTTTCCATAAGGCTTAACCACTGGCCCAGCCCTTCTCCTTAAACACTACCCAATGTCCTGATAAGATCTGCCTCTAAAACACAACCACTACTGGCTTTTCCACCTTGCCTTGACTCTCCCAAAAGTTCAAGCCTCCCATAAATTCTTCAACAGAATACTTTTGTGATGTGGGAACTCACCGCGTTGCTTTTGCTTACTTTCTCAAGTCTTCTGTCTCTGGCAGCTGTCTTGTCCCACACCCCTGGAAGTTCTGACAGCTCTGATGGTGCAGAATATCTCTCAAATAGAGTAGAAAAGCTAATTTCTTCTGTGTATCCATTAGGATAGATCAGTGTGAAATAACTTTTACTGTTTCACAGTGTCAGCTGCTTGGAAATCTACACCAGCAGTCTTCAGGAACAGGACACGTTTTTTTTTCAGTTAATGGTGATGGAGAAAAACTCAACCATTTCTTCAGTTGTTTTAACACCCTATCTGGTAGCTGAGAGCATGTTTGTATCTGAGCATTGCTGCAGTTCTACAAGAGAGCTTGCGCTTTCCAAGCCCTTTTATGTCCCTAGGTAAAATTAAGCGTGCAGTTGTGGAAAAGAGCTTGCGACTGAACAGTTGTTGAAGGTTTCTGGTTCCAATGATTGGGACGTGGATCTCTGCACTTGGAGAATGAGGTTTGTGGAAGAGAAACAGATAAGTAACACATGTTAAGTTAGCTGGAACATATAAAAAAATGTTAACATTTTCTTTAGACATTAATGGATGAATTTCAATTCATCCCTCCAAGATCTAAAACAACATACAGCTGTTACTTTCTGGAGGAAGACACCCTCCAGTATTCTGATTCTGACTATGCACTGGAAACGCCTGTGTATTTTCACTTGCATCTTAGTATCAGTATAACAATACTACTATCATTATTCTCTAAATAAGTCCCTCTTATGGATTTTTATAGTTCATGATGCTTCCCTGTGTGAAGAAAGTACAGTGCCTTTTTGTTAGGCTTCAGTCTGCCAGCAGGTTTTAGTGTCATTTTGATACATATGAAACTCAAGCTAAAATGAAAACTCGTCCTTCTAATTATGTAACAGCAAGTTAGAAAATACTGGTAAATGCAATTTTATGGGCTTAATAGGTAGTGAAAAAAAACCCTGATTATTAGGACTAAGGTGTATCAGTTTGGGTGACTATATTTCTATTCACCTACCTAGATAAATGCAGTCTCATTTTCAGGGGTGTTTGAGCATCTGTAATGAGGTGGAGTAGCAAGGGGTCAGTCAGAGCATAAACCTGACCATTTTATGGTGAGTGCAGATTGCCTATGAAAACTTTGGCAGCTACATTTCATTTTCAGTCCAAGGTGCTTATTTGCATGCAATTAATTAGGAACAGTTTAGTTAAAAGATTGTTTACACAAATTTTTAACTAACACCAATGTCTACCTGCAGAATGAAGCTAGCCTTTCCCATTAAATGTGCTTAAAAAGGTAGAATAATCTACCTACCATGTTCTAACAATCTTGAACAGTCTTCTAAATTTCTTGTAATATGAGTGCTAGTGAGATTACATTAACAATGTGATCCTATATTGGCTTGTTATCTTGTTCTGTTGTAAATTAAGACACTTGAATGCTATAGATTTGAAAATGGGCCACCAAAGAGAGTCACACAATTAGCAGCACAGATGTGTCAAAGCAGTTTGGAAAAAACCTGAATGAGGAGATGGGCAATAGGTAAATTTTATCATGTGTACTGAAATCCCAGACTCTGAGCTGGTGGCCTCTGCCAGCTGGAGCAGTGTTGTACCAGGGACTTGCATCATATATGCTGCAGTGCTGCATCTGGGCTGGCAATCTGTGGTAGACCTTCAGTCTCTTACCCAGGCTGCATGTGACTGTTATTGCCTGTATTTCCACTTACTTACCTTGCTTGTTTTCGTTTTTGTCTCTTATTGAATATGAATGAAGTAATACAGCTTTCTTTTCTTGCAACTTCAAAGCAGTCTTACAGACCTTGCAAAAGTGACAGAAGAGTTACTGAAGAAGCAATTCTTGGTCTATTTTTTCCTGACATTTAAAGGTACATATTCTTAGGATCATGAAAATAATTTTAGCTTGCACTACGTTACACTTTTTAAACTGATGCTCTTTCCCATTTGAGTAGCACCATCTCAGAATCTATTTCAAGGTCCCTTATTTGATCAGGATTAATCTTGCCTTGCCTCAGCTGTCTTTTACAGCTGAGATCAAAGAATCTTGGGTATCATCTTCTACACCTGTATCTCCTGTAGTTCCTGATTAATTACAATATTAGTAGCAAGATAAATCAAAAGGATATATGCTTAGAGAAACCCCAAATGTTGCAGATATTAATTAATACATAAGAACTTGTTAATGATATTTTAGAAGCAAAAAGTAAACTGATGTTTTGAAGTCAAGTTTTCAAAAAAACAATCAGCAATTTTCATGCTGCAGTTTCCATACGTTATCAACTAGAGGCAGTTTAAGTACAGCATATTTTCAGGAAGTGTCTAATAAACACTCTTGAAAGTGTCACAGTTTGTCGACTCAAAATTAACATAATCTTAAAATCTGATTTCAGTAATGGAATCTCATCTAGATGTAGTGAGAAAGCATCAATACACTTCTATAATCCTTTATGATTGTCTGAGGGATTTAATTTTAAATAATAAATGTAAGTATCTACAATTAAATGAAAAATATTAACTTGGCTTTTTGTATTGACACTATTTCATTTGAAAAGGGGATCTTTTTTGGGCAATGAAAAAAGTATCCTGAGGGGTACTGCAGGGTAAAACATTCGAGGCATACTTCCTTTTTATGCCAGGGAACTTGGAACAGTAATTCTAAGCATACAAAGTACTTCCATTTCCTTAAGCACTTACACAGTCTTTGTTATTGTAGTACTTGTCCTCTCCCAGTCTGTGGTGCGTAGGAGTTACCTGCATGCTGATAAGGTGAGAAAGGACCACTGCCCAATTAGACCAATAGAGAAATTCAGGGCCAAAGAGATGAACGACCTTAGTTCAGGTTGCTGAAGATGTCTGTGACAGAGCAGGGAACTGAAATCACTTCAGATCACAGATCAACACATAGTTAGGGAGATGTGCTTACTCTCTAAATTCACTTAAGTTCTCCCGTTTTCAGCTTCCTATGCACTCCCACTGCATACCTCTCACATAACAAAAGCAAACGTCAGAAGAAAATATCAAACTCATACTTTTATATGCAAGGATATTTTAACAATGGAGAAAATTTTACCTACCTTCTTCATTTGTAAAACAATTGAATTTTCATCCTACTTAGGAATAAAGTAAAAAACCCACCTCAAACTTGTGAGAGTATACACTGAAAAGCTTAGCCCATAAGGTGAATACTATCAAACATTCTGATGCAGAATGCGCAAGTCATTGCCAATGCCAAATGCAGCACCAGTTACATTTAAAAAGTAATCTATACAGATTTTTACATTATAGTTACAAGATGAAACTAAGCATTTGCTAAGCAACTTCAAGCTAAACCATCCATTGCTAGCAAACAGGAGATAATCAAAGTTTCTTCAATTATATAGTTTTAGGAAACACTGCCAGCTGTGTTGTCAAAGCACTGAATAGTGCTGTGCTAGAAGCCATGTAATTAAGTACACAAAAGGATCAGATTATAGCTTGTTAAAGCCATTACTTTTTCACACCTGAGACTATTGCTCTTTGAATTAACAGGAAGATTAGGAGAGCCTGGTTTCAGGCACTGCTTTCAGTCCTATGTTTGCAACGGTATTTTATTTTAAACGCTGAAAATTCAGCTCATCTAAATTTGGATGTCCAAAACAATTTGTTAAAACAGCATTCAACACTTTTAGCTCACCAGTGCTGATCCACCTGATTATCTGTCCAAGGATCCTCAGTCTAAAGCCTGTTCTCTATCCTTTTATTTGTAGTTTTTATCTCCTATAACCAGTTTACACAAGGATCCACGTAGTCTGTTCCCTTTCTTGATAGTGATGTATTACAATGTCAGTTCTCCATATGATGTTCACTTTGCACACTGCCTGCGAGCTCTAACAAGCAAATGCGTTGAAATGCATAACAGTACTGTGGAGATGCTTTTGCAGTAACCCAATTCTGTCTCCCATAAGCTGCAGAAAAGTTGAACAAAGCACCAGCTCTGTTGTCAATTTGGTGTGGCAACAAAAATGTCTTTTTGGGATTGTAAAAGAACCCTGCCATGTTGGAAAAGGTATGGCTCCATCACCGCAGCTAAGGGGGAGGCCACCGACATGGCAGTTAAACATGAGAAAGAGGCTTTCAGAAAACCTGAGGGTTTAATATGCCTTGGGAGAAAAAATTGCCAGCCAAACAGCATGCCCACTCCGGTTTGCGAGGAGCTGAGAGCATCCACTTCTTTTAATACATATGCTTTCATCCCCGTCCAGTGCTGTTGTGTTTGTTGCCATCCACACAAAGCCACTTGCAGATGAATCAATGGAAATGGCAGTGGCTTTGGGGTCCAGTCGTACTTTGTGGTTTTGAGGGAGGAAGGAAGAGCGAGTCTGTTTGCATTTATGTTCTAAATGTGATTCTTTATTTACAGCCCACTGCAGTTGTGCTCATTAGCAATGGTATGCATTACAGACTGAAAAGCTGGGCCAACAAGTTTCCATAAAAAAATTTAAATAAAAAGAAGAAAAAAGGAAATTTAGAATTACACGATCACATATCTAGTCATTTGTTTCTTAAATGAAGCAAAGATTGGTGCATTGCAAGGCATAGAATTTCAGATTCAACAGGTAGTTCCCTAAATGAACTACCTTGTTCTTCTGCACAATATACAGACATTATCCCTTTAATAGCTTTGGCCTTTAAGATGGCACAGTAACCCACACATCCTCAAATAGTACCACCAGATATCCTCAGATGCTTTGTTTGGCAGAACATTTGAACAGAGAAAATATGACAGGTAAAACGATAAATTCACCTGGAGAATCATTACTTTCTCCTAAAAGGCAACCCCACTTGTTACAGGTATAGTCACTGCACTAACATCTTCTGGTGGTTGAAGTTATGTTCATGCTTAAAGTAGCTGGAGTTTGTGCAAACGATGCACTGCAATACGAACAGGGCGTTGGCCTCTGCTGCTTTAGACACTGGACCAGTAGGGACCAGTGCATCCCCATGCTCACAGCACAGTTTCCATTTGCTTTTTCCGATGCGTATTCTTTGCACAATTCACTCCTTAAATGGATCTCACATTCCAGCAGCCATCTCTCTCCCCACAACAGATATCCGTCAGAAGACAGATCATCATGAAGGGAAAACAGCCAGTGTGGTTTTTTTCTTAGATGGATTTTTGGCAAACGGGCAGACAGTTTAGAGCACAAATGTTATGGAGTTGCCAAGTCACAAGGCATTTCCCTTTTCCTGGTCAGCTTGCTCCTCTCAACCCTGTCTGATACAGAGGTTTTGGTGCAGCTACCTCATGATGTCTGTGTCCTCTGGAGCCACGTCACTCAGACTGTCATCTTTGCCATGTTGCAGCTGATCAATAGGTTTTGCTTGTGCTTCCAGTATCCTCCTCCTATTTTGGAAAATTACTTTTCATCATCCTGGTATCTGGGTGACCAGTGTAGTTTTGGCACTTTCAGTCTGCAACCTGTTCTACCACCGGCACAAGGGAGAGGAGGGAGCACCAGACAGAGGAGTTTAAGGAAGATTCATTGGCCTTTGCAAACCAAACACAATGTTTTCTATGAACAGACGTAACTAATAGCACCGGTCAGAGGCAGACAAGAGTCAGGAGCACGCAGGCATTGTGTAAGCTCCACATACATTTATGTCACAGTCGAATCCTGATCTCTAACAGCCCCTTTGACCTCATATTCAACTTTCTTTTGAATACACCTACCAGCCATGTTCCATTGGGCAGTGTTTTTGCAGTCTGCAGGGTGACCTCTGAGGACATTGATGACATAATTAAGATATCTCAAAAACTGGGCAGGCTTTAAACCTTCACTTCTGGAAGCACTTGATGTATGCTTGAAAGTCCTCTGATGTCTTGCAGAAATCCAGGTTCACTGTATCCCATCCCTATTTTCCAAATCTTGCTTTAAAGTGAACAGAACAGGAGGAAGTTTATTTTGTGCTGAACATGGGTATGAACCTAGTTCAGGACTTTGTAATTAGTTAGCTTATTTCGCAGAACGCTGCATGTGGCATGCAGCAAGCGATTGCAAAATGAGTAATAAATTAACCTGTAAGAAATGTGAAACTTGGGCTCATGACAGATTTCCAAACAAAAGTGTTGGATGTTGGATGTTATTTTGATTTTTAACACCTGCAAGCACATGGAGATTTATTTCTCTGCCACGCTCCTAGCCTGAAGCCACAGATGTATTTTGCTCATATTGCAAACAGGCTTATCTGGAGTTTAGGGTTTAACTTCTGACTAAGCTTTCAGGTGCTAATGCAACAACAACAATTATCTTAAGATGGGGGGCTGAACCTATTCCAGTTATGCTGTGCTGCTTCAGCAGATTTTTAATTCTCATGTATGCATTTATTTTGTATTTTATCTTGGCATTACAAGAAACATTCTTCATGAATCTCTTGAAATCCCAGCAGTCTTCTCCTATATATGTCTTTTACATACATTCTTATAGGAAAGAGTTTCTGAGAGGCTGTAAGAAGTCTGGTAATTTTATTTCTGACCTGGACATTAAAGGTTGTTCAAGTGTGCTGTGAGAGACTTCATTATTTTCCTATTCCTTTTTACCCAAACTGTTGGCTCAATCAGCTTGCAGAAGGCATCATGTAACTACTACATATAACGTCTCAATTTAGGACTCCCATGATATTGCATAGAGAGTGAATTAGTGAATTGATCTCCGTAAAATAATACTGTAGATTTTTGTTTGCAATATATTAAAATATGCTTTTTATATTAATATATTTTTGTTCTCCTCTTGCAATCAAACTATTCCCAGCAATTAGAGAACATTGTAAATTCTCTTCTGATTTGTGGAACCTTAAATAATTTTCTTCAGTGGAACTTATCCTGCTCGTTGTATGGTCAACACATGTTAAACACTTGCTCTGTAAAAGCACTGCTAAGCTCATTAAACTCAGAAGAAAATCCCAAGAATTTAAAAGAAGCTAAAGTAATAATCTAAGTTTAAAATAAATTGAGTGGCTTTCTTTGTCTTAAAAATCTGGTATTAAAACAGAATGGATAACTTAAAAACATCTACTTTTTGGTAGATTATGTTTCATTTTTTTAAAACCAGAGTTGTAGTTATCATAAATGAAAATCTGTAAGGCATGCACACATTTAACTAAATATGATAAAGCCTGGAGAATCACACTGCAATGGATGTGCAGATACCAAGGGAGTCAGGAGAGAATTAAAGCATTGATCTGTTAGGGAGACGGCTTCCCTGTTACAGTCTCCACGTGAAAAGGGAGACCTGAGGGTGATCCCCTTCTTCCTCTTCTAATGTTTATCTTAAGGCTACTTCTGAGTCGTGGTGAACTCTAGCCCATGTTGAAGAGCCTAGCTCTGGCACCGTGGGACGTGGTACGGGCTGCAAACACCTGCCCAGAGGCTGCCCTGTGCCCTGTGCTATGGCCAGTAGGCTCTCCAACCGCATCCTTTCAGGAGGAAGCCAAATGGGTTTGTCCCCATGGGCTCCTGTCGTACCTTTGCTATGGAGCGTGAAGCTCAGGCTTGCCTTCTGGCTTCTCTGAGCTGCAGTGCTGTATTCTTGTGCTCTTTGCGAGACCTCTGTTTTTGGCTATGGTGAGTGACAGGACAGCAGGACAGAGGAACCCAACGCTGCCATGCCATGTCTTTGTGTATGCAGGCACTCAAAAGTGTACCTGCTTTTTCGGAGCCATTTGGGAAATATAATTTGCATTCTTCAGGTGCCCACTATGTGGCTGCAGGGATGATAATCTGACGATATTTTGTTCTTCTTTTGAAACAAAGTCAGCAGAGACACTGGGACTGCTGCCAGGGAAACATCAACATGTAATCTATAATAAATTATCATTAACTTTCACAGGAGAGACAAAAATGGCATCCCCCACAGTCTTTGAAATCACATGAAATGCAATACAGTTAGGTTTGATACTTGGTTAGGTTTGATACATGTTTCTAGGTCCCAAATCAGTGTATATTTAATAACAGCTATAACTTCTGGTAGCTCTTAGTCTTTTATGGGAAAGAATTTGATAGTGTTACTTGAGTTCTTGGTGGGATGTGTGCTTATATCTGCACCTTCTCCTCGTGCCTGTGATCTACGTGGTGGCTTTGGAAGATTCCATGTTGGCTGAATAAGCAGTGAGTGCTGCGCCAGGACGTGCTCAGGATTTGGCTACCGGTGGGCAGCAGTGTAGGTACGAGGTCCTATCTCTAGTTACAGTGAGAGCTGCTTTCCCCAGGGGTCTCTGTCAGTAACGTGAATCTTAAATAGTAGCACAGTGAGGCAAGCTCAGCCCACGATGAGGATGCAGGCAATTCTGGGCATTCACCTCGACTCTGACGGCTCCATACAGCTGCCTCGCACATTACAGTTCTCATCTGCAAAGTGGAAGTAGCACTGTCTTACCTTGCCCACTCCAAAGGGGATGTTGAAATAAAGTTTTTCCTCTTTGCTCTGTTGCTAGGATTTTTGCTTGTTATTTTAATTACTGTATTTAGTTAAAGTAGGGACTTTTCTCTCTATGATCAGGCCTTTATTTAAAAAAAAAATATTTTCTTATCTTAAATTTTGTTTTAAAATGCCATTCAGATTTGTTAACAGTTGATTGCTTATCCTGGAAAACAAGCTTCAAAAAGACATCCAAAGCAAATGTTTTTGTGCAACTCTTTAGACTGCGGATGCAAAGTGAGTGACCCATAGCCTTTAATTAATATACACAATTCACTACTTATTGAATTGTGAATTTAATTGGCAGTGGTGTAAGAATTCCAGAAATAACTGAAGATTTAAATTCCTACAAAAATATGTTACCAAGTTGTCCTGCCTCAAATCTGCAAGAAGAATGCTTTTGTTTATACAGCCCTTAGAGTGATTCATCCACATATTTCTCAATACAGCTGATCTGGGTTTTTTGCTACAGGAGAAGGTTCTCTTCAGACCTTGATAAAGGCTGAACCACATCCATCTCCCTGCAGATGCACAGGAGGCAAATTACAGTCTCCTGAAGCAAGTAGAGAAGAACAACTGATGCTGTTCGTTGCAGGTGGAGTGTGGACTTGCCTCCATGACTAGATACTGGAGTGGCCATACAACAGAGAGCTGGCCTTGTTCTAAGAGTTTCATACCATATTAGAGGGATTATACCTCAGTGTACGGTTCAGCCAAGCAACCTGAAAAGTCAGAAGCAAACATCGTTTGGGTTGCGCTGAATACAAAGTTCTTTGATTTTTTTTCCAACTTGAAAAAACTCTGAAAGGGTTTTGTGGAAAATTCAACAGAATTGGAGCAACATGTTGCTGCCTGGACCACCTCTAACAGGAACCAAGGAAACAAAGGAACTGGCTTGCAGAGCTTGTGGAGGTGGGCTTGATGGCAGTGCTAGTGCCATCTCCCTTTCATCCAGGCATCTGATAATCAGGGCACACTCTGCCTCCTGGGGTTTGAACTTATGTCTGCAAGAGGTATCATGGAGAGACTCTACTCTGGACTATGCTGCTTGGGAAATGAGTTCCCTAGTCAACAAAGCTCAGCTGTCTCACAGTCCTTTTAAGTCACTAATACCTCACTAATGAGGGCCTCAACATCAATGGCTCTGATCTGCTGATCTGCTCCTCCTGTGCTGCTTTGCTTGCTGATGTCTGCAGTCCCACATACGTACCCTGTTCTTTGGACTGGCCTACTCTTTCTTCTAAGTTCCCTGCCCCGAGTACTTCTGCTCTGCTTCTACTTGGTTTAATCCTTGTCCTCCTTTGCTTTTGTCACCCCACCAAAACAAGAGAATGACTAACTGTGAATAGCAGATCATAAAGTCACAACAGAAATTACACAGACTGGGATTTTCCAACATAAAGTTCTTCACCCCCATGTATTCAAACTGATGTAAAAGGCCTTTGCTTGTTCTTTTTTCAGATATGTCTTCTGGGAAAGACTATACTTGCATTTGTGTTTTTTAAGTTATTCCTTGTCCTGTCTTTGGAGAACTGCCTGCTCTTCTCATCATTTGGATGCTGCTCTTCTCTCTCTTTCTGCCTGCCTGTTCCACTGCATTCACTCCAACGCTGTGATAGCAGAGCTGCCTGTTTACTGCAGTGAGGTGGAGTGGGCCACTTCATAACAAAAGACAAAGTACAGTAGGGATGTGGTGAGAGTACAGACCCCTTAAGACATACTGAACATGCACCAGAGAAGCCTGAAACAGTGTTTTGCTCTTGTAGTTGTCCTGTGAGTGTGCTGCAGCTCCCCAGGACCAGTGCCATAATGCAAGGTTCAGTGCAAAGAGGCACGGATGGTTTCAGGATTGATAAGTGAAACAATTTTGAAACCAGGATATATCTAGGTGGGTCTAGAATTTAGCAGTAGCTGCACAGGCAGGAATTTGTGCAGGGATACAAGAAAGCAGCTTATATTTCATATTTCTTATGAAAAGGGCAAAAAGTCCAAATCAACAAAATAAGCTCCCTAAAGCATTCCCTGTTATTTATAAAAGTCCTAAGAAATCAAGTTGCAAAATTAAGCACCTGATTTAGGAAGTGCCAGTCACAAAATTTTCTGGCCAACCTCAATGCCTCTGAATTGTGATTCAGTTCTGCAAGTATTCTGGCCCACGTCTCATTTACAGTGCATGAAAGACTGCAAAGCAGTTCTATATTTGACTTATATGTACAAAAGAAGAGGATTTGGTTTTGCAAATTAGGTGTTCATCTGACATAGATTGAATAAAAACCATGTGATGGTATCCTACAGAGGTAACAGTGTCTTAGACTTTGCCTGCAGTTTATTACAATGTCTTCTGCTGAAGAGAGGGTTTATTGCCCATCCCAACCTAGTAGCTTTTCTTTGTGTTGCACAGAGGATCCAGTTCAACGAACACATACTAACCACATGCAATAGCCTTTTGCTGAATTGGAGCCCTAGAAAATGATGCCTACCACAATATCTTTTCTTTAAGAAATAACTTCTGATGATGATTTTGATTTGGAGAGGTTTCAGTTTCACATTAAATAAAAGACATCTATAAACTTTGATTACTCTTTCCATACACCATTGCCAATGTTCATTTTTAATGTCTTTTCACAGCATTTAAGCTGCACATTTTTAAGGCAAAGCCTACCATCCTAAATACTCCCTTGGCAGCTGCAGCTAGCAGCTCTCACAGAACAGAGGTACCCAGCATTGCACTTGGAAAACATGCTTTTACCGACCTACTGATGATGTGTAAAAAGCGATGTGGCAGGTCTTGCTGAAGGCTTCAAGCTGCAAATCAATGAAAGCAGGTATACATACCAATAATTGTTTAGATATCCAATTATGTTTCCTACCAAATGGGTGAAGAGTATCATCAGAGTGTCCCATCTAATAGAAAGCAAAATAGATTACATGCCGGGATCAGCAGGTGGGTGAAATGTATCACATTGTTCCCATGAAACTGTGTCTTACAGGTGTCTGATGTTTCATTGTGAATAATAATATTAATGATTTTAGTACCATTCCTCACTATCTGCTTCTGATTTTGTGGAGTTTTATTAAATTCAGATAAGCAAGGTAGGGTAGCAGAGAGGAATTTGAACCTTCCACTCACCTGCGCCAGATGCTGCAACCAGACAGAGCTGGTTTGCGCCACTAGCTGCAGAAAGGTGTTTTATTTTTCCAGAACAGAAGTGGTAGTCATGGCAGTAGCAATACTGTCAAGCCAAAGATGAAGCTTTCTCAGTTCTTTTGCCTCTGACAGAGCCTAACGAGTCTGGAGAAGAGTATGGGAATAGACCTCACACATATGGTACTTCTACCTAATATTTTTCCAGCCTCCAGCTTTCTGAATCACATGAGGTTTCTGTATAATTAAGAAAACCTTTAACCTGTGCATTTGCTGTAGCTGCCCATTGGTTCATGTAAAATTGTAGCATCCACAGCATCTGCATCCCATGGGAAACAGATCTACAGCGTGACAAAACACATCCATTGGTTTTCTCACAATTTGGATCCTATGAGGTTCATTTAATGCCCTATAGTTCTTCTACTGGAAGAGAAAGCAACCCCTCCATGTCATACCATGGTTTTGTAGACCTCTATCGTATTCACTTTCAGACATCTCTTTTCCAGACTGAAGAGTCCCAGTCGACTGTCATTTGTGGATGTACTGTTGGCTGCAGAAACTGACATCCCTAACCTTTGCAAACCCACTAAGACTTGGTTGTCCCTAGGCTGCAGGAGATATCTCTTGCTTTCATTCACAAAACACTGTATTTAGCAGCTGTGTTGGTATGTCTCTGTGCCTCTCAGTCGTCTGGAGGTCCTGGATCCAGCCCCAATGCTGGAAGCAAAGAATAAAACCATATACACTTAATTTTTTATAGGTCACTTAAGTGGGCATAAATTATTCAGAGCTGGAATTTGTCCAGCACAGCAGACTTTAACAGATCGTGTCTCACAAAAAAATGTACCATAGGAATTTTTACTGAACTTGAGGACTCACAAACCTGCAACACCGGTATCCCACCTATGGGCATAATGCTTCCTAGGAGCAAGCTGAGACACTGAATCAGACCTGGTGAATCACCAACACCCAGGAACATCCTGAAGACTCCTAAGGTAAATATCGACTGTGTTTGACCCTGCCTAGTTTGTACAAGATGAAATCCTGATTTCACATGGCTAGAGCAGATCAGTAACATTCTTCATTAGTTTACTGGCGCCTCCTCAAATTTGGAATCGTGCCCAGCTGTATCGAGTCCCCAGAACTATTTGTTCAAACTGGCAGAGGTTTTGTCTTTTTTAACCATTAATCACTAAATTGTGCAAAGTAAAGAGTGGGAGACAGAGCAAGAGCAGCGTATAGCCACAGACATAATAAATAGTTTACCAAGAATATTAAATGAAGTCACATGTATAATTCGCTAGTTATTTATCTTTAGTACACACCAGCTAAGAGCAGACTAAAGTACATTCACTGACAAGATTTGTGTGCCATCAGGAAAACATTTTCTAGAGCTACCGCAATAGTCCAGATATTATACTAAGAATAATGATGACAGTGCTAATATAGTACCTGAAGAACTCCTCTCAGTCAGAGGATGGTTTTAGGTGCGTGGATGGAAAAGATAACAAATCTGCTTTATCAGGAAAAATTTGAAAGCCAATTAAAATATTTTTTCTTTGCAAAGACTGTGATTTGGCAGTTAATTTTGCAAATGTTCTTTAACTCAAACAAAAATGTTTTCCATTAAAAAAAAACATTATTCTTTTGCTCTTCAGTTGCATAAGACAATCCTGAGACAACCATTTTATTGCCGAAGTCTGTTTAACTTTATCTTGTGACTAACTGGGCTTTGATTAAAGTACAATAAAACATTAAGTGTCTGTAGGCTGAGTTCAATGATTACTTTTCCTTCTTCTCAAAGGATAGATGGCTTTTGAGCCTATATGACCCAATATTTCAGGGTTCTTTAGTCTAAGGAACTACTGGTACTGTAAGTACTTGCAGCAGTACTTACAATTTGTGGTTACTTGCAGTGTGTAGCAATTTGTGGTTACTTGCAGAAGAAAACCACCACATAATGTACCATATTGCTGTGCCGTCTTTATAAAAAAATACCATGATTTGATTAGCTTGTAGAAACAGCAAATCTTTACTTTTGGGATGGGAGCTGGGAACTCCATGTCTCCAAGTCTGTTTGTGAAGTATTCAAAATGTCTCTTGCTCTAAGCATCTGCCATAAGATCCTGTGACTAAGCCCCTAACTTAGCGTTGATGGCAATTTATATTCTGCTTGTGATACCATAAGCTGAAGAGCGTGTATTTTAGTTTCCTACCATTTTCTACCATTGAGCATACAGAAAAAAGGATATAAATATCATCAACATACTTTGTATGTTAATACAAATAAATATTTATTTGTTCCACCCCTCCCCTGCCCTCACTGACATAAAACTGAAGTGCCCCTAATGGAGGAGCTGGCCTCAGGGTCAATACAGAGTTGGGGATAATGCTTGTGCTTTCTCCTATTATTTTTATACCTTTTTTTAACACTCTGGTTTATTTTTCTGACTTTCTCATGGGTCTGCTGTTGTGCCAGTAGGAAGACTGTACATGACCCATTCAAATGCAATTGTCACCATCTCTGCCCACTGTTGCTTTCCATCTGCACTGGGTTTTCAGATGTGCTGCTGTCCTAAAAGCTCAGCCATGCAGAAAAAAATCTCTGGCCCAAAACCTGCAGCTGTGAAAGTGTAAATTTATGCCCTAGCATTGAAAGGACAAATTAAAAATTTATATGTGCAATCAGAATTTTTCTTCCTCCTTTCTCTGTTTCTTTACCAGAAAAAAAAAAAAAGAGTACAAAATACACACTGAAAGGCCTTCTACACTACTGAGGTCATACTCTGAACAATAGCACAGAAAATATGGTGTGATATAGTTTCACATCTATGTAACAGCAGCTTTTATGGAATTTTGTTGAGTTTACAAGACATATTTGTCCACCTGCCAGCTCTGCAGGCTTCTGATCTTCTCGAAATCCAAGCTGCATTCTCCTTGACTTCTTCATTGTCACCATAACTTTTCACCAGCCAAACCGTGTCTTGCGTTGTATTTATGCAAGCACACGTTCTTCAGATTCTGTTTCTAGTTAATCTTTTTCATTCCCTGTCTTCCAGAGGCTGTCTGGAGAGACAGGATTATGGCCCTGGATTTGGAACATATTGATACATGATGCAGAATAGAAAATGATTAATTCATGATGCAGAACAGTAAAACATATCAATACATGATGCAGAGCAGAGTCTTACTCATTCTTCCTTAATGGACGTGGCTTTGCAGCACTTAGAAGGGGTAGAAATAAGAATAAATATCTAATTCAGGAAGAAAAAAAGTATTGTGACTCTTCAAATCAGCAGAAATATATTAATTTTACAGATCTGCTTTCCAGAGCAGGAACTGACTCTTGTTATGTGCTAGAGTTGACATAATGTATAATTTAGAGGCTAAGGTAGGGTGGTCTATAGGATGGGTAGTATAGGACTCTAGAGGGTTCAAGTCTCTCCTTTGCTGTAATTTCACTTAAGCAAGTCACTTAAACTCTTTGTGATTCACTTCCCCACTTCTCAGAAATGTTATGAAAACAAACACAAGCAATATTTGGGGTAAACATGTCTTAAATGGATTGCAATAACTAGGCTTGCTAATCTTG
This sequence comes from Theristicus caerulescens, assembly GCA_020745775.1. Classification (NCBI taxonomy): domain Eukaryota; kingdom Metazoa; phylum Chordata; class Aves; order Pelecaniformes; family Threskiornithidae; genus Theristicus; species Theristicus caerulescens. The sequence continues at coordinate 28,992,120 of CM036559.1, read as the reverse complement.
TTATACACCTATATAATGCCAAATAATCTTTATTCTGTTGAGTATTCCAGAAGGACCTGTTAAAAGAATGATGATGATCATGCACAAATTACAAAATTCATTAATACGGTGTTTTGAAGCTGTTTGTCCTGGAAGGGTTTTCTTCCAGCCAGCAGGTTAGTCTACGTGGGTATTGTGATTTTTCTTGAGCTGCAGGATGTTGCTTCTCAAAGCCCACAAATTATGTTGGGGCCATGTGTGCAGTAAGTTACGCTTGGTGGTTCATTTAAAAGCAAGGGACACTGCATGGTATCTTAAGTGGTGTGTTTCCTGAAACCTCAGGCTTTTGAATATGCCTCAGGGGTGATCAGTTTTTGTTGTTCAGTGTTGGGGGATGTTGCATGATTGTTTCAGACAAGCCATATCACAGCAGTAAGACAGAAAGTTAAGAAGAGCAGTCTGTCTGGACTTAACACTGACTTGCACTAACAGTGCCATTAAACATTTGCAGAAGTTTTTTAGCACGTGTGAAGGCAGATCCTGCAGCTCATCTTTGAGGGACAAAAGTTCTCCTTAGTGGCACAAATAGAGCAGTATGTCAGGAAAATGGAGTATGGGATGTGCCTACACCTTGCTGACTGTCGCCTACACTTTGCGCTCTCTGTGTTTGAACACAACAAATGTGACGTAGTCCTACTCCTTGTTGATTGGTGATCTGAAATCTCTTGATACACCCAACATTTTTGTAGGCTTAGTTTACTTGTTGAAGTTAATCCCTTGAAGGACTGTGGTGAGGAGCAAAGAGCAGTGTGGAGCCTGTGGCTTGTGCTGAGGTATCACTATGCAACATTAATGCAATCTCCCTTTTCCCTGCCTTGCAGCCTGGCTTTTCTGCTGATGCATGGACAGATCTCAGACCTTTCAGAAATAAAAAAAAAAAAAAAAAGAGAAGAAAAAGAGTATGAATCAGACATAACTCTGTCAGTAAAAGAGTACTAAATAACGCCTAAAGAATAACATTTCACACAACTTGCTGCTTTAGAAATTTCAGCAAATGGCCCACACTAACCCACACCCATGTATTATCCACAAGATGACTCTGCTGGCTGTAAGGTGGTAGGGATGTCTCAGGACCACCAGAGATGAAGCTTCAGGCCTTTATCACCACAGGCTCCAGAAAGTTTTCATCAGCACAGTGAGAGCTGAAAGGCTGTCGGCAGCTTAGCTCAACAGCTTCCATAGAGTGCGACGTCTTCAGTTTGCATCCAGTGGTACAGGCTACTGACTGAAGGCTTCACATCCCAGCCCTCAACTGTTCAGCTGCTGTTTCCCAGAGCTGGTTCCCAACCAGTGCTGTCATGTTGACTAATACTATATTAGTCTCTGACACTCTCCAAAGAGTCTGTAAGTCTCATTTACTTCCTGGCTTATACTGTGTTATACATGGACAAATTCTTTCAGATAGGAACCATCACTTGTGCAACATCTACCCCTGCAGTGTCTTGCTCCATGGCTGAATTTCCTGGTTGCTATGCTAAGGTGAAAAACAGCTCACCCATTTTTCATCTATTCCTTTCAGAGGTCAGCTCTGCTTTCACTGGAGGAGAGCCTGCAAAAATCATTGTCCTTCATGTCACATGAAGGATCTGCTGATGATTCTCATCTGCTTTCATCTACTGAACCTGTTTTATGTCTATCTCATCACCTGCATGCCTTGTTCTTAATGCTTCTAAGCCTCTTTGAAAGGAGACATCCAGAATTTGACATGTGCCTTTTCTCCCGTGCTTTCACAGAATCACAGAAAAGCTGAGATTGGAAGGGACCTCTTGACCTCATCTGTCTCTCCCTTGAAAGCAGGGCCTTAGGTTCAGTTATCCAGGACCCTGTCAAGCCAAATCTGGAGTATTCCCAGTGAAGGAGATTCCATCACTTCTCTGAGCAGCCATTTCTAATGCTGAATTGTTCTCACAGTGAATATTTTTTTTCTTATATCTAGATGGCATTTACCCTGTAGTGACTTGTGCCCATTGCCTCTTGTCCTGTTGCTGTGCATCCCTGTGAAGACAATACTTCTCTGTACCTCTGTCTAGCTCTCTAAAACTACCTTTTGGGTGTTAGAAGACTGTGATCAGATTCTCCATGGGCCTTCTCTTGGCTGAAAAACTCAACTCCTTCAACCTTTCCTTCTTCATCAAATTCTCCGGCACTCTAATCACAGGTGATTATCATCTACCAGCCTGTCTCCAATTTTTCAATGTCTCTTTTGAGCAGAGAGAAAGCAAAACTGGGTGAAATAGTCCAGGTGTGGCCTGACAAGTGCCAAATAGAGAGGAATAATCACATCTCTTGGTTTTCCGGCTGTACTCTTGCTGATGCAGCCCAGAACACATTTTGCTGCCTTTGCTGCCAGGGCAGACTGCTGGCCCATGCTCAGCTTGCTGTCTGCCCAGACCCCCAGGGCCTTTTCAGCAGAGCTGCTCCCCAGCCAGCCAGTCCCCAGTCTGTACTGCTGCTTGGGATTATTCCATCCCAGCTGCAGGACTTTACATTTGTCTTCATTAAACCTCAAACATTTATTGTTTTAACCTCATATTAAATAACAATCTTGTTGGCTCATTCTTCCAGCCTGTTGAGGTCTCTCTGTGTGGTGGCTCATTTCCTTCCAGCAAATCTCTTTTCCCAGTTTGTTGTCATCCACAAACTTGGTGTGGGCATTCAGTCCCATTATCCACATCATTGAAAAATATGTTGAATAGTATTGGACCCCGTATCAACCCCGAGGAATGCCATTTGTGACTGGCTCTTGGTTCGATTTTGAGCCATTAATTAACCATCACATTTTGAGCTTTTAGCTGGTTTTCCACTCATCTTGTTTTGACCTATTCTTTGGATTTCAAGAGAGATCAATGGTGTCAGTGCAAATCTATGGGCTGCAGAGTCCATCAGACAAGGCAGATAGAACTTTCATGTCTGAAAAGGTGACTGTGAAAAACAATGAATTTAGGGGAGAAATGTCAGAGTGCTAGGGAAGAGGAACTAAAGCTGAATCAAGAAAATGGAGGGAGGGGGAGCAGTCCTGAAAGTAGGAGTTGGAAGCAGTATGTGGTTTTGGTCTTGAAAAAGGACAAAAGTTGGCAATAGAGAGAAAAAGCTTTGCAGGTGTGAAGAGCTGAGTGTCTGTAAGTGGCTAGGTTCTTTCATAACAGAGAGAGAGGCCTTTGAGAGGCACCAAACACAGAAAGAAAGCAGCGAGCAGATGAGAATGCGAAAATGAAAGAAAAAGGGTGAGAAGACTAGGGAAAGGAGGGAAAATGAACACTAAAGAGAGAAATGAAGGGGCTCAGTGTATGAAACTGAAGGTGATAGGGCAGTACTGAGAGTCACCACATGAAGAGGACTGATGAAATGGAAAAAATAGTACACCCAAGCTGTAAACCTATGCTGTCGTTTGAGTATTCTACTGCTTTATCACGATGCGGTATTATCAGGCTAATTCTTGATGTTCAAAACTGTCATATAAACCCACATAACTCTCCTGAGTTGTTCTAAGAAAAGTTACAAATTTGCATTTTTTCTTGGTATTTCTGAAGATTTTATTTTGGCACCCACCTTTGTCATGTTCCAATGACAAACAGAGAAGTTTGCCACATAAATGCACTAATTTATCATCAAAACCTCTTTTATAGCCCCCTGTGTTTCCCGTACTCTAATAAATGCTAAAATTTTCAGCTGGAGCCCATGGTACTGTTGGGATAAAACATAACAGGGTGTGATCATAGATTTTTGGCTTAATCTAGCTCTCACTGAAATTATTGGAAGATTTGCCATTGACGTCAATGGGAAAAGAATTGGGCCCATGATAGGAACTACAGTAGTAATAACAATGCATTTGACTTATATAGCCCTCTCTCTGCTTGCCAGAGGCCTTTGGGCACTGCACATAAATGAATACAAAACAATAAAAGAGATTAAAATGTCTCTGATTCCTGCAGGATTAGAACAGACAAACAGTGAAAATCAAAGTATGCCTATATATGGGCCACTTCTTATGCAATGGTTCTAACTGTGTCATCACACAGTTTATGGCAGGTCGTCACGTACTTGACCTCCACAGAGCTGTTGTGGATTGATCCATGAAACCATTGCCTGCTTAGAATTTTCTTAGCATGCAAATAAGCACAAAAAAACGGATATTGATAAAAGAGAATATTTTTAGGCTTGCAAATCAGCCAGAATCAGTCAAATTCTTGGCCATAGCCATGTGCTGCTGAGTAGTGTCAGATGCTCACACATACACAAATTGACATTTACAAGGCACGCCGTGCCTAGTGCCAAGTTCAGAAATAAATTGCCTCTTTTGATAGGTTCACCAGAGCCTCCTAAGTACACCAGAGCCTCCTAAGATTCATTTATTGTTTGCTACTGGAGGGACTGGAATGCTCCTGGACACAGAATGAAAATCCATTCAGCACAGCATAAGGGAAACTACATAAAGTGGAGTACAATAACTGTGAAGCTGCAGTTTCATAGGGTAATGTATTCGGCGTGCTGCATGTGGAGGATTAGGTGCTTGGCTGTCATTAATGGCAATGTGGGCTGCGTAATTAACTCCATGTGTATGCTGCTGAAAACCTACTCCAATAAATACCAATGCCACTTACCTGGGGAGCGTAGAGGAGGCTGGGTCTGACCCCTGGAGCTTTGCTTGTAAAGGAAAAAAAGCCCTGAAAGGATTTTCTTCAGCTGCACGGGGTTGATGCTGACTGCTGGTGGATCTCCCCAAGACCACATAGCATTTTGATGCTGGAGGAAGCTGGAGATCCTCATTTTGCCTGTTTGCTTGTCCAGAGCCAATGTGAGATTAAATTCTGCCAGTCCATGTGAGGCAAAATCTGTACACATTTGTAGTACAAGAAAGAGGATAGCCTCACCTGGTCAGATGATTCATTGATCAAAAATCCAGCACGCTGTCCCTTAGGCTGACCGGTACAACTCATGATATCTCAAAGGAAACATATAATTCACTTAGGCAATTGTGCAATACTGTACAATAATTAGATATGACAAGTATTAGACACAACAGCCATGAGCTTACTTCTCAGAGCCTGCAAAGCCTATCTAAACATCTTCATGAAGCCCTGAGAGTCAGCATTTGCCAAATTCAGATTTACCAGGCTTTGTCCTCTTCCTCGGACTGTTTTGCCTCCTGGAGAAGGTACAGGCACTGACTTTGCTGACGAGGCCAGTTCTCAATAGCATTGTCTTTTTGCAGATAATTATAGTAAGGGTTTGGACAGTTAACAATTGTGATCTCTACCACATGGTGCTGTAATATTTATCAAGGGAGCTGAAGAAGACAAAGCTTTACCACAAACTGGCCTAGTTAGGCAAAATGGTGCCTGTGGTAAGAGGTCCTATTCCCTGTTACAGTAACTGGAAACACTACAAGAGGAAGACGGGCAGAAGCCTTTCTCATAGTCATCGTTCTGAAAAAGAGCTTGCATGTCTGACAGCTTGTCTGGTTTTTCAGATCTGGGGAAGGTCTTGAGTTGTTGTTGTGTTGGTGCCACTAGCAGTAATCATGTGGCTGTGATGGTATCCCCTGAGTGAGGGAAAGTTTCTAGGGGAAGTATGGTCCTCTGTTGGGCTAACTCATACATGTGGGAAAAACTGGACAAGCTTTGGGGCACACAAGCCCCTTTTGGCTCAGAAGGGTCTCAGCTAGAGTGCCTCATAGCTTGCCTGTTTATTCCAGTTTTATCAGTTGGTCTAATAAAAGGCATTGCCTCACCCTGAAAACCTTGCTGTGCTTACATCCATAGTTCCTAGCAGCTTCAATAATACTTCAAGAATATTTATCCGATTTAAAACTGACCGATGCAGCTTCAAGCCCTAGTATGAAGAGTCGCGTGCGTGACTTGGTCTTGGCTTCAGCAGTGCCAGTGCTGACAGCTGTGGCTGGGATGGCTGCTCTGGTTTTAAAGAAGTTTAGGCATCTTGATACATATGATACATACATCCCTAAACTTGGTTAACGTCTCAAGAATTTCTTGCAACCATAGTTAATGATGAGCTGATGCCGTTTGCAGTCATTTGATACCTCTGGATATGGTGAGCTGTGAAGGCCTGCAGGAAGGATTTGTGTAACTACGTACCTGTCTGCCAGCTGCTGTTATTGGAACCAAATGGTCCTGAAATTAGTTATTAATTACTTTGTCACTGTTCATAATTATTTTCTGTGGTTGTTACCAGCCGTGAAATGTGTCGACTTGACAGACTGGAAGACTGAACGCTTCCCATCTACGTGGGCGTCTGTGTTGCAAATACTGCCCGCTGCCTAGCAATAACGACAGGCGAATCTCTCAGTCTTTAGATAATGCTTGTATTTTAAGGGCCTATTATCAAGACAAATGGGAAATAAGACACAGAATGAGTTAGTCTTCTTCCCTCTATTATACGTGGTTGTAAAGGCAGTGGGAAAACAAGTGCCTGACAGGCATAGTCTCAGGTGCGGTGGAAATGGAGGGGCAGAGATGGGAGAGCTCATGCAGACACGGTACCGCCTCACCCTCACAGCCCTCACAGACCTCACAGCCCTCCACCTCTGCTTTTAAATATCCTGCTTTTAAATATTTGCCCCCTTTCGGGGCCAGAAGGTGGAATCACCTTGTGGAAAAAAAGAGGGAATATGTTGAGGGAGAATCTTTCCCACCCTTTGCCCTTCCTGTGAGAGAACTTTGGACATTTTAGAGTAGAGTTTGTTTAAAGTGCAAAGAAGCCGAGAAATGGCTTGGGAGCAGCATGTCGGGGAGGATGGGAACAGCCTGAGGCTTGGAGATGTGAACTCCCACTCTTGCCTATTGGTGCCTTAGTAACTGTAACCAAATAGTTCCCAGTCCGTTTTTATTAGCAGGCTTTATGTGTTTAGGGATAAATATTAAACTCTACAATTTGGTGTGAATGTCAGCTGTTGATGAAAAGCAGATCCCAGCTGGGACAGCAAGGACATTGCATCCAGGCTGTGTTTGAGGTACATGAGTGGAACTGTGTGGGAGAGGCTCAGCTGAGTTTATTGCTCAAGGCCAGCTTGGGCTGCTGCTGCTCTGTAAGTTCAGCCGAAGTCATTTGATCTACTTGGGCATGTGGCTCCATTCTGCCCTCAGAAATACCTCTCTTAGCACGGTGACATTAATTCCTCCCTTTCTATTCTCTCATGCTAAAAATAAAAAGGAAAAAAATCCGGCTCTTATTGGCAGAGTGTTCTGCTTGTGCCCCTTGTCAGCAGGGGACTACACCGACACCTAGCTTCCAGCTCCTGGGTGCGGGGGATGCCTGAGCATGTACAGTGGACATACTTGCCCAGGGGCCAGGCTTACAAGGTCTTGCAAGTGCTGTTGGAACATTTGCCCCTTAGTTCAGGGCAGTCACCCAAGTGCCCTGCGTTAGGAGACAGGTCTTTCTCAGCTCCTTCTGCATCCTCTGTGGTGAGAGAGGGAGATGACGACTCTGGATACTTCACAGCTTTAGTTATGCTCTTGCTTTGAATTGTTCTCTGGAGGAGCGTTTCCTAAAGTACATGGTATTTACGGTATTAGCAACTGTGAACTATTCATAGCAGGGAGGCCCAGTTTTTCTCCATTTCTGTAAGAATTCACACTGCAGATACAGGGGACATTCAGCACTCTGTCGAGTGTCAGTGCAGAGCTTTAACTCGACTCTGTGGCCCTGAGAGCTTCTTTTTTCTCCATGGAGCCATAAAAAGCAAAGAGGAGAGGATGGCTGACTTTTCTTCTGGCAGGTTTTGTCTTCCTTGCTTTCCATTTTCACCCTGTTTTATTTAAACCCATCTTCTAACTCTTCCTTGCCCCTTGCCCTTGAAGAGATCTACTAGGCTTGACCTGTAATGATTGCTTGGAGTAAGCCTATGCCATGAAGTGGAGCATGGTGCAAAGATGCTCATCTTGAGCCCCCCTAGCTGGAGAAGACCTAGCTCCAAGCGCAGAACCGAGCAGCCGTGCAAGCTCAGTACTGTGCCTAGGCTCCCCAGCCCTGAAGTCAGTAGGATTAGGAGGCTTCACATGACGCTGACTTGGCTGCCAGAAGCTTGAAGATCTGTGCCAGCTACCATGGCACAGTGTGGATGTGCCTTCGACTGTCCCTGCACATACATACTCTTTCATCTAGCCTTTCTCATACAGATTCCCAGCAATCCTTCCTTGCTCTTGCTCCAACCTCATCCTTGATCTCCCCATTCTCTTTGCCTTACAGGCTGAAAAAGAGAAAAGAGCTTATGTTCTTGGCAGTCAGGGTGGATTAAAACTGGTGTGAGGATGGTGTCTCATTAAGACTGGAGAAGTGACGATTAGTCAGATCTTCCAGTTTTATTTGGGCCAAACTATATTCATATTCTTCCATAAGCAGTTACCGCTGGTCACTAGATACTGATGTAAGGGTATCTGTCAGCTGTTCAAAAGGGGCCATTTTTGTGTTTCATAAACTTTCACTCTGACTTTAAAAATGAAGAAAAGTAACAAGGACACACATTTACTAGTAATCTGTAAAATTTCCTGAATGCTGAGCCCCAATTTTACAATTTTTACTGTTAAACACTTTTTGAGTGACTAGCTTTAAGTGCAGGTCTACCATTAGCCTGAGACAAATGGAGACAGGGCTAACAAACAAGCCCATGCAAAAGCAGAAACTGAAATGAGTTTATATATAAACTTCACAATTGCAACCACTAATACACTGGGGGAGCCACATACTGTTCTGCTGAAAAAAAGGGTGTATCTTACCATGCTGTAACAATTTACAAGTTAATTCCCCCCAGGTGCATGTTTAAATGTCCTGCACAAGCCACAAGATGTCAGTCTGGCTACATGAAAATTCAACCACAGTCCTGCACACTGATTCGGTGTGATTTTTAACTCTGATATGTCTGGTAACATAATCTCTTCATTTACCTCTACAATTTGTCCTCCCCTTTTTCCCTTGTAGGCATAAATCTCCTTTCTCTTTGCAGTGACTCCTTCACATAGGGCAATATATTGAAGACAAAAAACAATGTCACAGAGTATAATCTACCTCTTTTTAAAGTAGTTTTTAATATTGATGTGTCCTTGATCTTTACATTTTGGCTACCATTTTGCTATGCTAACACTTGCAAGGACACATACTGGCAGTAGGGATTAGTTGTACTATTACATACCATTTCTTTGAAGCAGTTTGTGCAGTAAGAGCATTATGTATTAGACAAGTCATGAGTCGCTTTCTTTCCCTCTTTCCCTATTTGATTCCTGTGGTGCAGTTTAAATTTCCACATGCATTCCCTAAGACCTTTGCTCCAGCAACTAAATGTATATGTTTTTGTGTCATTGGTATCTGTGGAACTGCAAGTTCAGGGTGCCCAACCTCATCAGCTATGGGGCTGAAGCCCAGTTTTGGAATCCTTCTTGCTGATTTCCTTGATGTGATGGCTTTTCTCGCCATGTGCCTGTGTGAGATATGCCTCTAGCTCAGCCCCTGCCACCTAAGAGACTCCTAGGTCTAGTACTAAGCACTGTGATTTGACCAGGCACTGGGAGAAGCATTTGGCTCTTAAGATTAAGCTGACCAAGCAGCTACTCTCCATTTCCATCACGAGGGCTGTAGCTACAAGTGTCCAGAAGGCAGGATCTGGCCCATGGGCTCCTATTGAGACAGTGCTAAATCTTTCAGAGCATGACAATCACCCTGAATAAATTTTTGAGATTATGGATCTTTTCAGGCTCATTCTTTATTTCAGATCAAAGCCTACCAAATCCTTATATTATACCAGCAATATTGAGACAATTTACTTTTTGAAAATTTGCTGTAGAGCAGGGGTTAGCACCAGAAGTGTGAGCCCCCAGGGCAGTGCGTGGGTGGATTTTACATACCAAGCAGCAGGGCAGAGTCAGGGCCAGGAGTTTGGTGCTGCGGCAGCTCAAGAAAGGCATCCGTGCAGGACAGCAGCTCACAGCTCCTTACCCTGCTGACTTCTAAACACAGCGAGAGCTGAGAGCTGCTGCCTTACACAGAGGTGAGATACTGCTGATAATATGTGGCCAGCATCCCCTGAACTTCCAGTAGCATGCTTAATCTCTAATTTGGGAAAGGATAGCCTGCTCAGACAGCCCTGTCCCCCAGCAGCTGAGTGTCCCCCGTGCTGCTGGGGCATTCTGCACTCAGTGCCTCGCACTTCCTCAAGAGCAGCAGCCTGGTTTGCAGCATGCATGTACACCATGGTCAATACCTACTGACTGATGTGTCACCTCCTAGCAACAGAGGGACAAGATGTGCAAAACCAATGTCAAGGCACCCGTTAGTCACTCAGCTTGTAGCAGGTCTGACTTACCCTTGGTTACACCAGATCTTAGAGGGGTTGTGGTAAATGGTGCAGTTGAGCTGCTCCCTTCAAGGCAGACTTGATGTTCTGATGTGCCTTATTTGCTCTTTGACAGCCAGTAGATATTTTCAATTTACCTTATTACTATGAAACAGTCAGTTCTTCCCAGTTTTTCATGCCTATCTTCACTTCTTAATCCAGAACCTTTTTCTTTGACTGGGAAAAGATCATTATGATTATCCTATAGCATTCCTGGTCTAGCAGTGACTCTGTCCCTGCAAACACCATGCTAATTCTTTGCTTTACAGTCATCAACAAAGATAAATTCATTTGAAAAGAACCAAAGGGATCAGTCATATGAACAAGTTACCACAGCTTACTAAATTACTGCATGTCAGAGGAGACGGGGGTCCATGGCCCAGAGGTATCACCTGGAGCATACCTGGGTTGTTAAACTCATTGGTTTCAACAACCCCTAAGGGTTCTTGTTCTGCCTTGCAGACTGGGAGAAGTTTCATGGAGGATCATGGTCAGCTGTGGTTGCTCACCACTGGTGTGTGGTAGCTTGCTAAGCCGCTGTACCTTGTTACATTCAGGCATGTGCCAGTTGCCTGCTCGGTAATAGCCCAGTGTTGTTTTAGCTGATCTGCTGCCCTAATCTGGAACAGAGGCAGGCATCTCCACTGTAAGAGCATACTATAGCATGTTTTCAGAATCCAAGCAACTTTTGCATACAAGAAAAAATGTTTATATTTCTCTGGCTATAGATGTTAGGGGATATATTCTATTAAAACTCAATTTTAATGCTGTAACTATAATGACTCAAATTAAACAACAATTTCCATATGTAGCAAAGACATTCTGTGCGACTTCTAAACCCCTCTTCTTTATCAGCATATTAAAAACTTTCTGGGATATCAAATGTGTTGTGCTTTAGGTCTGACATTCAACTTCAATTAGCAAAGACAGCAGAGAGGTAAGATAAAATAGAAAACAAAAAAAGGCTGGAAAAAGAGCAAACATCATCATGATAAAGAGGAATATTTTGATTATTTTAATATGATAATATTTGTGGAAAAAAACATCTGCCTGCCACTGAACATGCCTAACATTTACAGGGAGCATGCAGTTGCTAAGATCAATGTGAGCCTGATGATTTAGAGATCTGACTATTACCAGGAGGCTGCAGATGGCAGTACAGGACTGTGGATGGCTGGATGTGAAACCATCTCAGAAATTGCTCGGTTTTGATCCAGTTTGCCGTTTTGTAGCTAAGTTATTCACTCTTTGTTATTTATGATGAAACTTTGTGCCCTCATCAAGGCTTGCTGTTGTTGTGTGCTCAGTCTGTTGACTGGATTGCAGGTAATTTGCCCTCCCATGACAGTCCTCCTTCTAAGCCTAGTCCAGAAAGTGTAACAAATGGTAAGAGCTGAAAAGAGTGGTATAGTTTAGTAGCAGATGCAAAGAGAAATTTACATTTTTTAATTAGTCTTTTGTGATGTCATTGATCCATACATTTGTATTTCTGATGATTTTCATTCAGTTTCTGTGAGTCTAATATGCCATTGCTTTAACAGTACATGCTGGGAGACTTTGAAAAAAAGAGAGGGCAGGTATGTGGCCAGGCTCTGACAAACCTCTAGATTTCCTCCTAAAAACCTTCTGAGATGTGTCTTAGCTGTTCAGAAGCTAAATCATTTCTTACAAGAATGACTGAAAACAAATCTAGGCCCTGATCTTGCAGACATGTGTTTTAGTAGTCTGTCTTCAGCCACTGCATAGGATAAGTCACATGCAGAATGTATTTATGGAACTGATGCCTATGATGAAATATAAAAACCAGAAGGCCCTACTTCCAAATAATAAAATAAGATGCATAACATTTTTGCTACATAGAATAAATTAATTATAGAATTATAGTCAGTTTGGGATTTAAGAGACCTGGATTTGAATTCCAGTTCTTTCACAGACTTCCTTCTGTGACCTTTGAGCAGCGCAGTTTGCTTGAGCTGTAACAGAAAGCAAGGCTGTTGGAGAGAGGCTGCAGGGACTACAGAAGTCTTGGAATACTTATTATTTGTTTCTAATGAGACTGGCAACAAGAGATAAATTCATTTTCTGTCCAAGAATCTGTGTGTATGACTTCTGATGTTTTGCCACTGCAAGCAGGGAGAGAAATCATAGCTGCCATGTTTGACATAAGAGCATAAGAAGCTACAAGGAGAATCCGTGCACCCTATAAAAGATTTTGTGCGTGTGCGTGCACGTATACCCCTCGGCCAGCACGATTACATCATTAGTGCCGGGTGATCTCCATTTCCCGAGGTGCTTACTGCAAGTGCTTGGGAAGACCAGAAATGCAGTGTGCTGAGCCAAGTGTTTGACTATGCCTCCACCTCCAAGAAACTGCACAGTTTGTGACTGTAAATGGTGCTCGGAGAAGCCTCACTTTTGCTGGGCTGGAAGATTTTTGTGAAGTGAGAGCCAGTATTGTGTGGTTTGGAAGAAGCTCTTCTGAGATTAGCAGCAGATCAGTAGATTTCTCTTCTGCCTCTTACTGTTACAAGCAGAAGGAGGGACATCAGCCTGGGGTTTAGGAGAGCCAGGATTACGTCCTGTGCTCTTCCACGTTCTCCTCTGTGACCCTGGGGCACGGGGCTGGAGCCTGGGTGAAGCTCCAAGCGCCAGTGCATCCTGGGAGGAGGGCAGGGGAGGAAGAGAAAGCCCTCAGCAGGTCAGGTTTGCTGCAGGTGTTGCAGCGGTGGCTTCACCCACAGACCCCAAAGGTGTTTATTGGCAGACCTCTGTGCAGGTGAAGCAGGCAGGGCGGAGGCTGGGGATGCTTAACCCCCCTGCTCCAGATGGTCTCTGCTTTGCTCAGTCCGGAGCCGGTGCTGGGGGTAGTTGTGCTGAGCAAGATGCGTCCCTCTCAATAGCCATGTCTTCCCCCGCAGCCTCTTGTCCCCTGCATCAGCGATGACCATCACCTCCACTCTGCCAGGATAACTGCTCTCTGAGCTGATTTTCTTGATCTTCAGCACTGTAAACAGCAAGTATTCTCTAGCCCTTACTGTTTTTCATGATCTGCGCGAGGGGGAGGTTATACATGCAGTTATTCTGGCAGACCTGAGCGGGTGTCAGCCTTTGGAAAGGGGAGGAGGAGAGCAGCTGGGGACAGGAGCACAGCTACAGCCAGGGCGGGAGGTGTGGAAAAAGCCTCAGGCTAGCTTGTCAGAAGCAGGAGGCACCTAACAAGCATTTGTGTTGGAGTCCCTGTGGATCCAGGCCTTAATTTCTTCATGCCTCAACTTCCTGTTGGTAAAGTGGAGATTAAGGTGTCTCCCCGGCTCACCCAGGGTGGGCTGGCTGCATCGACATTAGCATTACCGAGGGAGTCAAATGGCACATGCATGTATACTTAGACTGGAAATAGGTTGAAATGCGTGTCTGTCTAGTTATTTTAATCTAATTCAGAAGCCAAGTTAGAGTTGGAGTTACACTCAGCAGTGGGATAGTGCTGGAAAGCCTGTGCTGTGGGTGGATGGGTGTGCCTTTAAACTCACCCTGATCCATATGTGAGATAACAGAGACAAGCAAAAAGTGCAAATATTGACACCAGCTACACATCTGAAAAAATGCCTGCTTGTGAGAAGATCCAAACTTCAAGGCTGTGAGTGCGAAGTCCTCTGTTTATCCACAGAGCAGGTCCTGCAGTTGAACAAGCTTCTCACATTTCCTCATCAATGTGCCATCACTTTGTCCTTCAGGGACCACTGCTGAGTGATGCCTAATCAGTGCCTGGCATGTGGCCACTAATTCATGGCACACAGATTTCTAAACAGCTACTAGATGGCTTTGGATTACTGCTGGCCATACCTGGACTCAGACCAACGACTGGGAGGGTTAAAAAGATCATGTTTTCCTTCCCGCTATTCAGGCAACTCAGTTTCCCAGGATTGCAGTTTTAAAAGCTGGAAAACGAAGCAAATGAGCTTTGAATCTTTGCACAGTGTCAGTTTTCCATTGTGGGGAAAGGACGCCTTCTTAATTACACCTGTACGTTGGTGTGCTGTCTTCAGGCTTTCACAGGTTAGAAAACACACGTACGGCTATGCTTACAGACTTATACAAGACAGACAGGGTTTTTTCTTCTTTGAGAAACAGCTCATGAAAGTGTGGTTGGCAAGGTATAGGTGGTCTTTATGTAGGAGAGAGTTTACAATAAAACTATACAGATGGGATTAGGAAAATTATCTTATATGTAAACTACATAGTACATGAAAGAAATAGACAGGTGAGGTACAAGCAGATTGTCCAAGCAATAAAGCACACCAAGAAAAACGTTAATCTGGACTGATTATGAGTTGCCGAGGCCTTTGATTGTCTTGAATGCTGCAAACTCATTGTAATTTTCAACTGAAACTGGAAAGAAGCTATAAAATGTGCTCCATTCATTGGGTATGAAGTGGTCTTCACTGCCTGTACAGGTTTGAACCGAACACTTTTCCAGTTCCACCCATCTCTGGAAAATTTGGAGTATTCAAAACTACACTTCATTAAAACACCTCACCTAATCACTGGAAAGGCACATGCATAAGTGCCTTGTGTGCGGTTTAACTAGTGCCCTGTTCGCTTTTCCCAAAACACTTTTTCTTTCTTATGCCAGAAAGTTGCTTTATTTTCTATCAAAATTGTCACCATAAGCTTGAGTCTTTGATAGCCATTAACGGCTGACCTTCTTCCTTCTCAGTATGATACTACAGCAAGACTCATTCAGCTGGTATTTTGAAGAAGCTGGACTGATTTAACAGATTTTAGAAAAGAGGAATCAACTAACTGATCTGCTTGACCTGAGGCAGCTATTCCCACCACCTTAAGCTAGTGGATACGAGCTAGATGTAGAGTCTGGTAGCTGATGGGAGGAATCAGGCTGAGTTTGCTGGGAATTTGTGTTAGAATTGTTCTGTTCAGTCATGACATTCAAACATCGTAATTCAAACAACAGAAACCTGTTAAATTAAGAACAGACAGCTCATACCGTGATGTCTCCACTACCAATGCTGTTGTTACTCTGTGTACTCAGAAATAGTGAAAGGGTTTTCCAGTGGTGATAACTTTATTAAACTTGTATCCTAAATCACTTTTAAATGAGAAGAAGTGATTATGCTTTTCTCTTGGAGTATTCTGAAACATTTATAATGATTAAAATATGATCAGGAGCAATTAACAAAATTACAATGCTTAATCTGAGCTCTGTCATGAAGATTTGTAAAGGTCCTGAGTATCAGAGTATTTTATGGCTCCAATAAGCTTTTAGAATCACATCACCATCTGATGCAAATCAAGACACCTCCATGGGGATGCTTGTATTTTTCCACCGAGAATTTAATTATAATACAGTAAAATTCACCCTTGTTGAACTCTTTTCTGTGAGTTCCAGTTGTAGAACAACAGTATATTCACTCCCACAGTCATGCAACTTTTCACAACCTTAATTTCCTTTTTAATGACTGGAGCTGTCCTGCTAACAGTATTAAAGGCATCCTCAGACAATTAAAAACAACAACAGTAACTTCTGCAAGTACATAGTTATGTTAAGCTGGAAAAAGATCTGCTGCTTATACAACTTAACTAAAACAGATAACCAAACAACAGCTGCCATCCACTTTGGCTCAGTTCTTACAAACTTAGTTCTGCTTTCCTCTTGCCCTTCTTCAGCCACTACATTGCTCGCTGTGGTCACATGGATGTTTGTGGTGCCTAGTAGTATGGGCATCCACAGAGAGGCACAGGCTGCTTTTTGGCACATGTGTAAGTGTATATAGTATGTGGGAGTGATAAGTGTGCACTACCAGGTGAAAAAGTGGAGTATATAATACTACATGCTTTAGCTTGGAATTTCCTAGCCGCTGTGAGATATTGTACATCTGAATCATAATGTGAAATACTTTATTATTTTTGTTCAGAGGGTGTTTTTCAGTTGTGAGAACAATAAACTTAATTTCATAATGACACAGGAACAGTGGATTAAAATTATCCGATGTTAACCAAGCTCTCTCTTACTCCAAACATACATGTGATCCACTTATTAAATTTTGTGCAAAGTTTTAAATAGATTTTTTAGTTAAGAGTAAAAAATAGGATCTTAAAGAACAAATTGCATCTGGAGCTGTAAATTAAAAACCTGTCTGAGAACTTTATGAAGAGAAACCAGGTAGAAATGATAAACAGAACTCGGGGCCATTAAAACCTAACACTGTGTGAAATGTCACAGATAGTGACCACTTGCCCATGACCCCTTCTAAATCCATTTTTGAATGCACTGTCACCTGTGGAGCCATCTCTAGGTATTACCATCATTCAAAGTTAGCATGCTATGTGGGCTGTCATCTCTTGGACAGCTTCATTGTTGGCATTCCTGTGCTGGAGTGGCAAGCAGGCAAGGGGAAGAAGGAAGCAAGGGCATGCGGTGCTCCTGTGGTGTGTGGCTGAAGACTGATGGTTCTAGGAGGAGAGCTTGGGGGGGTCTTCATTTGGTCAGTGGCTTTAAGCACCTGTGCCACGAAATCAATGATGCTGCATCTGTGTGTATCTGTGTTGAAGCTTCTGATGCCTTGGGCTCTCTCACCTTATATTTCTCCATGGGACATGTGAAGGAGGGGTAAAACATCAGACAGAAATCCCCATAGCCGTTGTCAGTGTTGTTTTCTGTGCAGGTGGCAGAACCATTTATTATAAATAAGCGTATGGGAACATCTGCTCTGAGCCACTTCATTTGGTCAGTGGTCAATAATGGATGCATAAGGAAGAATAACAGGGAAGTATGCAGTAGTACTTCTAAAATACTCTCCAGCCTCCTCCCCTGACTAAAGGAAGGAGGAGGCGCAGGCGCTGATCTCTTCTCCCTGACGACCAATCTCTTCTCCCTGACGACGACAGGAGGGAATGGCAGGAAGATATGCCAGGGGAGGTTTAGGTTGGACATTAGGAAAAGGTTCTTCACCCAAACAGTAGTGGGGCATTGGAACAAGCTCCCCTGGGAGGTAGCCGTTGCGCCAAGCCTGACAACATTGAAGTAGCAATTGGACAACACCCTCAGACATATGGTATGATTTTTGGGGTTGTCCTGTGCAGGGACAGGAGATGGACTCGATGATCCTTGTGGGTCCCTTCCAACTCAGGATATTCTATGATTCTATGATTCCATGCTTCTATCCAGACCCTCCTTCCTGTGCCAGCCCAGAGTCAAAGGGAGGGCTCTCTGCAGGCGGCCACTGTTTTTTTCACTTGGGGAAAGGGGAATAAAGATACATGTAGTATTTTTCAGTCAGACATTTCTGGGGATGAAAAATGGCTTTGCTTTGGAAATGTAAATGTTTTTATTTCTTTTTATTGCTTTTCAAACTCACAAGTTTTTTTTGCTCAAAAGGCCCAAGCTCACCATATTTAAAAACACTCTGATCCAAATGAACCCCATTGCCAAAAGTGGAAAATTTTTGTTCCCAGAATTTTCCATGACAAATATTTTTGGCTAATTTTGGCAGTTCTTGTGGGGATTTCTCCGTGCGTCTTTGTGATCCTCTGAAAGTGCAGACACAGGTCCCCAGGCTCAGGGCTTCCATACCTGTGGCAGCATGGTGCTTCCCCGTGTGCTTGCATTTTCACATGCACAGGCTGTATGCATCTCGCATAAGAGTGAATCCTGGGTAGTGCTGGAGAAGACAATTGTCTTCTGCCCCCTGGCCCCATGTCTACAGCTGCCTGCATCATAGCTCATCGTCTTAGACCTCTCACCTGGGTCACCGTTTGTTTCCTAGAGAAAGCTGTGGCTGTTGGCTGAACCCAGCAGGATCATTTCATTGCAAGGCACTCCTTTGGATGAAGGTGCAGGCAGTGACTGTCAGGGAAAGTGATAAGCCCTCAAGTCCTGTAAGCTTTAAGCTATGCTTTTAACAATGTTATAAGACATAACAGATCTGTTTTAGGAGCACAGTATTACTTATAACTGCTGTCTTTATGAAAAATCACTCCAGATTTAATCTGATAAGGTAAAAAGAGATCCTGATAAACCTGAGAGATTTTTGGGTTAAGGAATTAGATGACATCTGATCTTTAAATGTATTGCAGCAAAAATCTTAACAAAAGCAACTCTTGTTAGACAAGCACAGCAGATGAACAACAAATACAAAAAGAAAAAAAAACAGCAACCTGCATCTGGTTCAAATACTGCTGAATAGTGTAATGGTCAGAATGAATTAGCAAGCAAAAATTAAAATCTCATGTTGCCTAAAATATGATAAAATAGATTTGGTGGTGTTCATTACTTGCTTTTGGAGCAGCATGACCAGTAGGCTAATGCAATATGCTTTTTATATATTTCCTAGGCAGCAGTTTGTGTTGATTGAATTGCCCTTTCATGTTCTCTCCTGTTCTCATTCAATGTTAACTTCAAATAAAGGAATAAAAGGGAAAAGCAGTAATATAAAGTAGAAGAGCTGCGGACTGCACTTCATGTGAGCCAGTTCAGCCCTAAGAGCTGCAGTTATTTTTATCTGGAAGTGCTCCCAAGCTAGCAAGACTTGTGGAGGGACTTCTCAGCTGTGCTGCCTGGCTCGGATCAGCAATCGTGCAGGATTTCTGCACTATCACACACTGCTGTGCGGTATGGACATCTTAATCCACACTTAGCATGTGCTTCAACATGGCCTAAGCCCCATCAGTTTTCTCCAGAGTTGGAGGAGCAGAGTGGGAGCCACCAACTGCTGCAGACACAAGCCCAGGCCCATCCCAGCTAACCCATGCAGCATACCCAGCTATTGGTTCCTCCCTGAGCAGTTGAAGATGGTGATCTGCTTTGATCTCAGGAGCTCAGGTTTGGAAGGAACCGAATAAATTTTGCATAGCAATTAATGGTCTTATATTATCAGCTCCTCCCTCCACTTTCTGCAGCATGCAGAGCAGTTTGGGAGGTGCTGAGAGACGAGAAAGGCTGGTTCTGGGGGGCGAGGAGGGCATGTGCTGCTCCTGGCACCCTGCAAGGTAGAAATGGCCAGATCCTGGAAGCACAACCTGTGGGGCTGTGATCCCTTGGCAAGACCATGTCACCCTTGAAGATTAGGGAAATGCTGGTAAAATGCAGAGCAGAGAATTTCCTTTACACTGTCCATTCTGTTGGCCTCTTGTCCGCATCAGCATGTGGAGACCCAGCAAAGGGGGACATAGATGGGTAAGCTGATGCCGGAGGCGCCAGCATTTACTCCCCTGGGGACTTATGGACGCAAAAGCCGGTTCCCAGCAGGATGACAGGAATAGCTCTGCAGAAGTCGGCAGAGGGTCCTTTGGCTTGCCAGAGTAATACTCTGTGGACGACAGAGCAGCTTTAAAGAATGAAGCAAGCTGCTTGGCACAGGGAAGGAAATGTATTATTTGTGACATATGTACTTCTCTGGTGTTTTCTGGGGGCCTGTTCTGAGGTTGCTCTTGTTAAGGGTAGGAATGTGGAGTTTGCTGTGGATGAAGTTGTATGCGGTAATGAACCTCCCAAGGCTATTTCCCTTTTAAATGTATGAATTGTAGGTAAGTCATTTTAAATTCTTATCATGGGATGTGAGGACCATTAGCAACCCAGTTAAGTAAAGCAAAGTTCCCTCATTTCTGAAATGTCCAATTCAGTATGACTGTGATTGCTAAGCATACAAACTTGGTGGGGTCCTGGCTTGGGAGTGCATTCAATACTTAATTTGCAGTTGATTTAGCAATTTAGTACAGTGAGAGTAGGGTTTTTTTAAATGATTTTTATGGTGCTTTTTCACATAAATGGCCAGAAAAAATACTTCTGATAAGAAAGCAAGCACAATACACTCAATCATGCTGACTTTCAGCCTTTTTGGTTAAAAAAAAAAAGACATTTGCTGACGTCTCACATTGCCATATGACTATTTTCAATGTTTTCCATGACTTTTTTCCTGGACCTCGTTTGTTTTTAAGTGATGTATTTCCTAGCCAGGAATTTTAACTGTGCTCTCCATCCAGTCGAGCGGTGCATTGTGAGATTCCGTCAGAGTGGCTTGAGCTCTCAGAGAGCTTCTTGGCTGCTGTGCAGTTCAGGCACATATGGAGAAGATATCAGCTGGAGAGATTGTACAGGCCCTCAAAATTTTTTTCACTCAAGACCTGTTTGAAAACTCCCATCAATTTTGTTTTTAAATATATTTATGGAAATGTCTAAATCCTCTACATGTTGATTCAGTTTGCTCTCCAAGGCCACATCAGATCATTTACTGGTTAGTTACACTCTCTCAAATTGAGAAACCCGTAAAGAGTCAGTAAGACCTGGAAAACTAATTATTAGTTGCTTACAGCTTCCAAGGGTGAAACCTTGCTCTCAGGTCCTTACCACATACTGCTGACTTTAATTATAATTTAAGTGGATGTGTGGGTTTTTTTGTCAAGAACCCACATTGCCTGATTTGGACAATTTTAGCTGGGGACTGATGTGGTCAAGTGCTTCTTTGCGTCAAGAAGATTTGAAGGAACTCCCGTCTTGCAGCAGCACCCTGCCACTCACTAGGACTGGCCACCCAAGGCATGAAAGCAGTAGAATTGGCCGGTTGGTGGATTTTTTTTCTCAGCATTCAGTCACTCCCCGATGTTGGAAGGGCACCTTCTGGAGCATGGTAGCATTGCACATGGGTGCAGCAGTGATTTGCATTGTGGGACCCAGGTAGACAAAGGAAACGACGTGTTTTTCGTGCTGATGGTCATTTCTTTCAACTCAGTGTTCAGCCCCTATCAAGAGGAGGTATAGGTTCCTATGAGGTAAAAGCTCTCATGCCACACATTTAATAATATGGCTTTTGGATATACTCTGATGTCAGCAGGAAATATACCAGCACAACATCTGTATAACTGGCTCTCACCAAACGGTTAACACAAGGCTGCAGAGTAAAGGCAGCCTTCGGTCAGCCTCCAATTACTTTCACACTTTACTATCAGTTGCTGCATAAATCCAAGGTAGACAGTGATGAGATCTAGGCAGGAAATTTCTTCCAAATAATTTGTTTTCCAGATACGCATGAGTAAATGGCTAAGATACTGTTAGTGTTTTGTCTAGGGAGTCAACAATGGTTTTGTGAAGAGTTCTCACAGGTTTGATCCAGCATCATTGAATTAGGAGGTAGCTTGCAGTTTGAATTTAAACTAACCATAATCAAGCTAAGTGGAAGAAATACTGAGTGTTCTGATAAAAAATGATTTGATCTTCTTCCTCGTAATAAAGCTTTATTATCCCAGCCAGCAAATATTTTTATTATCCATAAAAAGAAAGTATCCCCTTGCAAAATAATAATTTCCTAAACATGGTGGATGATGATGTTAGCACAGATATTAAGTAGGAGGCTGGAGCTCCCTTTTAAGCTATCTGAAATCACTCAAATAGATTTTTACTTTGAGCCAGGGAGAATTTAAGAGACAATGTAAGAAGCTTGTTAAAATTGCTATGTGTTTTACATTCACTTGGGGAACACTTTAATTCCAGTCCAAAGATGCTGAAAACACCTCACTCAGCAGTATAACTATTACCTGTTCCTTGTATTAAAAAATACAGTCTCAGTATTAATTTATCAGTGGAACAAGATGTATAAAGATTTATGGGTGAAATTCCCCCCCTTGCAAGGAGCCAGAGCTAGCTCTAGGTACTACTTATATATTGCTTTACCTCTGCTTTGCAAAATCCAGTGGCTTTTAAATGGTGCATAGGCTTCTGACTGACCTTCTCCATATGGAAGTGTTTCATGGTGGGTGAAAGAAAAGGGACATCTGTCTTTGAAATTGGTTTCCAGCTTAGTGCATACAAATCTAATCACCAGAAAGAAGGTTTAATCAAGAGAGAATTAAAACTAAGAAAAAATTGCCCACTCAACTAATAAAATTCAAAACCTGTGATTGCCAACTGTTCAGGAAATATGAAATCAGGATTTCTCTTTTACTCTAGATTCATAGTAATTTACTGCCCAGAGATGGAAATATTCACCTATTACTGTTTAAAATTAAATGAATACCTGTTGATAATAAGAATTGTAAGAGCATGCTTAGTCCTTACTGAGATTTCAAAAGCACCTTAAATATATGTGGTCCTTTCTGATCATTGACATGGTTTCTATCTCTGGAGCTAGCTGATTAAAGAGCAGAATAAAGATGGAGACAAGTGATGGAAGACTTCAGCCAAGTGATCATGCAAATGATACATATACCTCTTATTATGTACAAATATATTTGCATACATAATCCTTACTTTATTCTTTACAGCTGATCTCTATTTTCTGCTGGGAACAGATTTAAAATCTTCAGTTATTGTAACCAATAAACATAATTGTAGAGTGAGATGCTTCTCCAAATGAGTAGAGAAAATGTGTAAGAACCTGGCTTTACATTGTTAGTAACACATAAACATTATTTCTAACTTATTAATGTTCTATCATGCATGCCAACACACTCACCTTTACATAGCTGTAGTGCCTCATTGTCCAGTACCTCACTGACCAGATGTCGGTCAAAAAGGAAGATTGCCCCAAATGCAAAATGGAATAATAAGAATAATTTCTAACATAATACGCAGTAGAATCAGCGCCTTATCTGGCTACTTGATTTTAACATTTTATAAGTGAGGCAAACAACAGTTTTAGAAAAGGATTTGAAGAGTGATGGTGAGAGAGTTCATCATGTATTTTCACACATTTTCAGCTTTGAAGCTATATGCTCCTCCCAAGCATGAGTGAAAGCATGAAGCACTACCTTGAAAAAAATTATTCTTATGTTTCAGCTCTTCTGGTTCTTTCATTTGTGACTTGTGTCTGTGCACATTCTTCAGGTATGTAGGTGAGTTTCTTGGCTTTATGTTAAAGAAGAACAAATACTCTTGAATTCTTGAAGAAAAATCTGCAGTGAAGTGTAAACAGGAGTCTTTTTCTACTGCAGGATATGAGTAACTTCAAGTAAATGGGAGTTATTTATGTGCAAGGCCTTGGGAGGTTTGCATAAGTAATAGATGCAATTAAACACAATTATAGAGAATTAATGAACAAAAATTACAGGGTGCTATATTCAATATATGCAGGGAGTTCAATTTATTATAATTAATGCACCATGTAGTTTTAAACTGTCTTTTGGAGGCACCTCTGGAAATATTATTTCTGAAGTGAAATGCAATTATACGTACAGAATGTGAGAAATTAATATTTATATTCCTATGTATTGTGGAGAAACATAGTTTGAAAAAGCTCTTTTATTAAATAAGCCAGGACTGAAAATGAAGGGGAGGATTGCACAATGCACAACTGCACATGATGGTTGAGAGATGAGATCATCAGAGCAGCTAGGAGTTAAGACATGTGGTTTGAATTAGGGGTACCTACTTTCTAGGCGCTCAATGTATTTGATAGAAGATGTCTCAAAAGCATATAAGAACAGCTCCGAGGAGAGGAACGTCTTTAGAGATCTTAGACTTCACTGTTCTGTAGCCATAATGTCCTTTCTTTTTTCCTCCTTTCGTAGTATACCAATGTGGAAATCAAACTACTGTATTACCATAGGAGTATTGTTTCCATCATCAAAAAATTTAAATGCTCTAGGTGTTAGGCATAACATGAGAATCTGAGCTGGATCTTAATGCATCGCAAGAGGTGATTAGGAGAATATTTGTTTCTTCAGAGAGGCAGTTATTGAAAAAACTAAACGGGTGAGTTTTGAAACACAGCGGTTTTGATATTCAATACTATTTAAGCTTACAGGATTGTCAGACAGCTGAGCCTCTGAAAGAGGATAGAAAAGTCAGTGCATCTACTCACATGTTCAAAATTATAATACAATTCCATGGCTGTTTAAAATAACATTTTTGTAACTGCATACCCTACTGGAGAAAGTACCATTTATAATACTGATATTTTTTAGTCCTCTGTATATTTGCACTCAGAAATACACAGGAAGGAGACTTCTTTGAATATCAAGAAGGGTAATTTTACCAGTTGTAAGATGAATACAAATGGACAAAATATTCTTCTTTGACTTCATTCAGTAATTTGTTTGGACCAGCAAAAAATAGATTAATGCTGATGTGAGCTTAAGGGTCTAAAAGTAACCAACTTACCTGCTGCTAACTAAGCAGAACCTTCTTTGACATAAACCCAAAGATTATGTTAACCTTCAGTGTCTGGAGCCTATTCTGCAGGGAGCCAGCTTGGGTGTACTTGTACCGCAGTCCTGAAACCGGAGTGTTGTGGGGAGCAATGCCTGGTGGTGCCAGACCGCTTGTGTAGTCAGCAGGGCACTTTCATTCAACCTGCCTGTCCTGGTTTCAGCTGGGATAGAGTTAATTTTCTTCTTAGTAGCTGGTAGAGTGCTGTGTTTTGGATTTAGGATGAGAATAATGTTGATAACACAGTGATGTTTTGTTCCTTGCTGAGTAGAGTTTACACTGGTCAAAGACTTTTCAGCTTCCCGTGCTCTGCCAGGTGCACGAGAAGCTGGGAGGGGGCAGAGCCAGGACAGCTGACCCAGACTGGCCAAAGGGCTATTCCATACCATATGACATCATGCTCAGTATATAAGCTGGGGGAAGAAGAAGGAAGGGGGGGACATTTGGCATGATGGCATTTGGCTTCCCAAGTAACGGTTACGCGTGATGGAGCCCTGCTTTCCTGGAGATGGCTGAACACCTGCCTGCCGATGGGAAGTAGCGAATTAATTCCTTGTTTTGCTTTGCTTGTGCGCACGGCTTTTGCTTTCCCTATTAAACTGTCTTTATCTCAACCCATGAGTTTTCTCACTTTTACTCCTCTGATTCTCTCCCCCATCCCACCTGGGGGGAGTGAGCGAGTGGCTGTGTGGTACTTAGTTGCCGACTGGGGTTAAACCACGACACTGCCTAACTGTTCCGTGTGGTGCCTGATTATTCATCAGCACCACGCTCAGGGATCTGGAAAAGCTTGTTACACTGGGTGCAATGTTGCAGGAAGGCATCAGTACGGGGTTGCACTGTGCCACATCCGTGCTGAGAAGTCTTCCTGGACCTGGAAATGACTAAGGGTACAATACAACCATCTGAACAAGGTCTGCAAGATCCACCCTGGATCTCAAAGCTAATATTTTCGTTATCTGAGATATATTTGACCCCTGTTTACATTGTGTAATGGAGTATAATGTTAGGATTGCACAAACTCAAATGTTTTCCTTGGAGTTGGTGAGGATTTCATGAGGCCTATGGATTTGGTTTAAATATACACATATCTCTTAGAAATATGTTACTGCAGAGAAATTCAGCCCTTAGTGTCTGAGCTCTTCAGCTTTTGCAACCTATGAGAAATTCCAGTCAGCTGAGGGTGTTTGTTTAATGGTAGCACAACACTTGATGTCAATTGGGATTTAGATTATGCTGTAGGGATGCTCACTAGCTGGCCACATTTGAGCTATTTCTGCTTCTGTTGATGTTGATAACACAACTCCAATCAATTTCAATGAAGGCAAGGTGTGCCCATGCCAGTCTGCTCTTATCTTATATGCTTAGATTGAAAAAAAAACCTGATTCCTATCATAAGAACATGAGAAAGAGTACTATAATTATAGCTCTAGCAGTGTTTCCACAAGTGATACCACTGTCCTTTCTTCTGTCATGTTACAAAAATAACTTTGTCTCAATCATCAGTGTTGCTTCTTATGGTATAAGAGCTCATAGAAATCATTACAGTGCGCACTTACTGTTTGGCTCTATAAGTTTCCACTGAAAAGCTGTTAACATTGCTTGAAAAATACAATGCATTTATTTATTCATTTATTTTTGCAGAAGAAGAAAAACATCCCTCGACTATTGAAAGGCTATGAAAGTTTCGAAAAGAAGCAAAAACAACTTCCCCAGATAAAACAGCTGTAACGTAGTAGGACATCTTTGGGTGTCATAAAACATCTGTTTCTTCTAGGGAATATTTTGACAGCTTTAACAGTGAGCAGATTTTTGTTTTCAATAATATTACTCTTATTACATCTCCAAATGAAAAGAAAGTATAGCAGGACATCAGGTGCATAGGAAAGGTATAGGGGATGCCTACCAGACCCTGTGCATCCAGGTCGTGTGGAAGAGAGAGTACTAAACCAAAAGGTGATATTTCCCAGCTGTCTTGATCAGGTCAGTGGTACAAGAAGTCCTGAACTGATGACTGTTTTGGCTAAGAAAAAGTTGCTTAATAGGCTGTACTGTGTTGTCGGGGAAGGAAAGCCTTCTATCAGATGAGAAACTAGTTGAACATTCAATTCTTTCCATGCTACAGTGGAGCAGATACACGATTACTAGGTTTTGCTCTCCCAGAAATGTATCTCAGCTAGAGTTGGTCAGAAACAGTTTTTTGCTAAACCTTTGCTCTAACTGTGTGCTCTATTTAGGAAAGGGATTTCATTTCTCTTTTCAGTCATGCCCAGTGACAAGACAAGACAAAGGGCACAAAATGAAACAAAGGAGGCTTCATCAGAACATCAAGAAACACTTTTTTACTGTGAAGGTGACCAAGCACTGGCACAGGTTGCCCAGAGGAGTTGTGGATTCTCCATCCCTGGAGGTATTCACAAGCCATCTGGGCATGGTCCTGGGCAACTGGTTCTGGGTGGCCCTGCTTGAGCAGGGGGATTGGACCAGATGACTTCCAGAGGTCCCTTCCAACCTCAGCCATGCTGTGATTCTGTGATTCTATAATTCTCAATTTCTTTCTTGTTGCTGAGCTGTGGTGGGCTCACAGACTTTGTAATGTTTGGATAACATTAGCTGTAAGCATTTTGAATAATCTAATGTAAAACAGTCAACACTGTCCCTGGGGTTTGTCACCCTTTTTATGTTTTTTGGTATTTATTTCAGACCAGAAATCCTTTAGGTTGTATTCTCTTCATTTGCTTTGTTCGGTGTCAGAAACTCTGCTAAGGTATACATCAAATAAAGACTTGGTAAAAGAATACCCAGGGAAAGCAGAAATGAGTGTCCATTATAGACCAGTCCAATGGTCAATCAAATGCTCCTCCAGGCACAGTGACTGTGGGTACACGTGTGTAAGAAGAAAGTCTCTCTGATAGACCCTCTATATTGGAAGTCTCTATAATACAAAGGCAGAAATGGGTGGAAAAGAGGAATTTGGGGAGGAGAGAGGAGCTGGCTCAGTTCACAAAGTGTGTTGTCTTTCATTGCTTTCTGGGGAGACTGTTTATAGTCTCTGACGCCACTCATTTCATGCAGCTCAAAAATATTGTTATCTCAGGACTATTCAGTGCACGTTGGAAATAGAAGTACTCTAGATACCTCAAAGGAATGATCTTTCTTGGTTCTCAAACAATAATGCTCTGTGCTGTGAAGGGGTGCTCAAATTCTAAGTAAAACCTACCTGATTTAGATGCAAAACGTCCTTTACATCAGCAGTAAGACAAAGAAGCATATCCTTCTCCCTCGAAGTCTTTAACTGTTGTCTGATATATGTAAAGAATTGAGTGGGAAAAATTAAACTTTTTTTTTTTTTAAGAATCGAGTCCACAACATCTGTGGTTCACACCTCCCTTTATTGGCTGTCGCTAAGGCAAACAGCACAACATATAAATGAATAGCAAGCCACACATTTCAGAAGAAAGAATACATATTTTTGTTTTCTCATAGAAAGAGTAGAAATTTGAAGTAAGGGCTCTGGGACAATTGAAAGCGGTGAGAGTACACAGTGACAACAAAGAGTCAAATTGCTGGTACCATGGGAAAAATCAGCTACAGCAACAGCTTGCAATGGTGCATGCTGAAATGCCTGTGAGCCATGCCTTACAAGGCTTATGATATCTTTGGTGCCAATGTCATATTTCTCAGACCCACATGCCATTTTAGGTGTCACAAATGCACTGACTGCAGCTTTGGTCAAAACAATTCGCATTAAGGTGTCAGTGAATATTCACAATGTAGTTGTTCAGTTGGTTTGAAGAAACAGACCAGGAAGGATGAGAAGAAAAGGAGAAAAGGAGAAAGAGAGAGAAAGAGAAAAGGAGACAGAGAAACAGGAAGGAAGGAAAGAAGGGAAGAAGGAAGAAAAAGCAAGAAAACAAGAAAGAGAGTAAGAAGAAGAAAGAGAAAAAGACAATTCTCCCCCTTATCCACCAAGATGAATGAAGGGCTAACAAAAGGGTTATTCAATGCTGTGCTGTAATACCTTATTTTAGTTTCTGATCTGAAATCCTTTGACGTCAATGAACTTCTATTGACTTTAATATGCTCCGGATCAAGCTTGTCATGTGGATCTCAGACTTACTGTCTGTGAATTAACACGAATCTGTGGATTAGTTTTCCAGCACAAACAAATAACTTGAAAAAGTAATTAGGCTGGTATTTTAACATTAGCAGGTTACAATACACAGGTCCCTAAGCAGATGTGTAGCACAGTGTTTTTGAATGGTGTATGATAAAGTAATTTTCTTAACAGTGTGTTTTCTATTGGGGTTAACAGTATTTAGGTTAATGGAAAACATGCCTGTCTTGCAAAGTATTTCCACCAGAAATATTGGAGTCTGAACAAAAATCTTTTCCTATTCTGAAAAACATGTGGAGCTGCAGTATTTTGCTTCTTTCCCTTTTATGTATCTACCTATATAACTGAGTATATCCACATAATTATAATATTTATATACAGTAGCTTAGAGTGTATATACATATATTAAAATGTAGACATACTTACCTTGTACATCTATAATAAATATCTCTAAGTCTCTAATGCCACATATTATTCCAGAATTATGATTTCTTGATATACGTGCACTTTTGAAAGTTCAACAAATTATTTTTCAAAAAAATATTATAACATTCTTCGCTCTGTTATCAACCAATGTTTCTGTTCTAATTCACTGCTATATTCCAGTTCTGTACCTGTGCAATGGTAATGTGCACTGGTGGTTGACAATATACTGGTACCACTGAAATATCATGGACTCAAGTAAGAAATGCTACCAAAGTTGTTAGACATGGACGGTTTCAGGACATTGTCTCCCCTGCCCTCAGCCAGCAAATACCCCTTGGGCTCTTCAGTGGTGCCTGTGGGGCAGCAAGTCTCATCTTTAGGGTCTAGGACTGGATGAGGCAGTAGGTTGTACCAATGTAGGAGTGCCATGGGAGAGGTGTCCCATGGGAGAAGGGTCCCAGGCAGAGAAGGAAAGAGTAGGGTCCAGGATGCCCCATGCTGTCTCCATGTAAAACCCCCGGGACAAATCCCAGCCTGCAGAAATATCTGATCGCCTGGCAGCAGAGGCCCCCAAAGAGAGAAGATGACCCTTCCCTCACGTACAGCTCCAGGACCCTCTGACCACTTAGAAAGTTTAATAGTGTCAAATATTTGAAAGTATTGGAAATGGTTCAGATTGCATCAGCTGTCAGTAACATAAGCTTGACTGAGGAAGTTGTCATGTAGCAGAGAAATCAGATTAGTACACTAGAATAATTGATGTGAACAGAAACTGCTAACGAGTCTTAGTAGCACTGTATGGCACTGAAATGAAAATAAAATATCCAATATGATCTGAAAGTGCTGTGCAGCTCCCCAACAGAAAGACCTGAATACTTGTAAAGGAGCTAGCATATGTTTTATGTTTATTTTTTTTTGTTCATTTGATGTTTTTTGTCTCTGTGATCTTTTATTAGAACTGATTCACAATTTTTTACTAAACTTATTTTCAATTAAAATATGTTCTTTCCCCCAAAATGATTAATTTAAATATTAAAATAAAATCTAAAGGGGGAATTTTTGTTTCAGACACATTTATCCATATGTTAGTTTTGCTTTAGGGGAGAATTTTCTGATTCAGCAAAGTCATTAAAAACTTTAAAATCCCACTACCACTCAAAGAGAGTTTATATATAGTATTATTTTATGGAAGCTGTGGGGGATGCATGTGATTGTGTGCATATAAAGAGGATAAAGAATTTTTTTGTTAGCCTACTAGGACTAGTTTCATATGTATGATATTCTGTATTATATTTATATGTGGAACTACCTATTTTAAACCATTTACTAAATTTGTCTGATCAGTGTTCCAAATACTGCCATTTCATGTGGCCATATCATATTATACTGCAATCTCTAAATTTTACACACTTGAAGATTCTGCCAAAGTATATAATTTAGTACACAGAAATTAATGGTTGTGGAAAAATATATGTAGTAGTTAGCATATTGCATGTAATTTCTATGGATTTTATATTTGAATATGTTGGCAGAAGCAATTAGAGGGAGACCAAAATGACACCTATTGAGTAGAAATGAATTCCAAAGTCTCTGTGTTGTTATTACACGTTATTTATAAAACTCAACAAAACTTATAATACAGCCCTTTGGAAAGGAGACTGGAAAAGCTCAGGAAAGAAGACAATAGAATATTGATTCTATTAAAGGTAACCAGTGTAAATCAGGTTTTCAGCTTCAGGAAAGAGCATGAGTAGGCATAGGGATCCATTTGCGATTTTCTTTCTGAGGTTGTCTCCCAAGAGCAGAAAAAAAGAGAAATGGATGTGACCTGCACTGTGTCTACTGATGCTGAATATTAGTCTATTGAAGACTAATAATTTTAATGGCTTCAGTGAAGTTTCACGAGGCAGGACAGAGCTGTACTCACTGTCACTGGAAAGGTGATGCTAGTCGTCCTTTTGGTGTCCTGTTCCTCCCTGCTCATTCAGTCACTGCATCTCTGTCACCTCCCTCGAGCTCAGGAGAGGTGCTCTGTAGCCCTCTATTTGCATCAACAAACTGGCAAAAAAATCGGGCAACCTCCTCCTCCTCCCTCAAGCAAGATGGGGAGTTTAATGTGTTATTCACCCAAGTACCAAATGAGAGCCAAAGCCAGTGCAAGGGGAATGGGGCAGTGCAAGGGGAGATCAGGGCTGGGACGTCGGTGAGCTGGGAGATGGGATCTGCCCCCACTGGGACCTTGCACCTTCTGCTGTCCTTCCCCACCTTCCCCACTGAAATCCTTGTGTTGCTCTTAACAGAGGTCAGACACATTGCAAACCAAAGATTAAAAACTTAGCATGTTCAAAGTTTTTCTTTTTCTAAGCTATAAATTTCTTTTCCATTCTTGTCACTGAATCAGATGTAGATTTTATGTTCCTCAGAGCTCCTCTGTATGCAGAAAATACTTATACCCTTGTAGTATTAAATTAGTTCCTTTAAAAGAGTGGACCAAAATACAGCAACACAGTTTTAGCCCTGTATTTGGGGGCAAAAGTCTCTATCTAGTTCAGAATAGAAACAGGACTTGTCTATATGTTAGACATTGTTATATTTTTTTCCTATTTTTCTTTGTTACACTCTGTTCAGAAAAAACATACTGAACGGCTGGAGGCCACTAAGACTCAGTCATGAGCCACATTCTTCTTTCTATGTATGTATGCAGTTTGCGGTGTATAATTAAAACAAATTATTATATTTTATTCAAGCAGAAGCTAAGCCATGTAGCAGTGTAACACTGACCCATCAGAAAAGACTTGTGTTCTGAGGTTGTAAGGGGATAAGAGGTTGGTGTGTTTAAAACAAAGATTCATTTTGTCATTGCATGCTCTTGCACAAGTGCCAGTAACCACAATTGAAAACTCCTTGCTTGGATGATGTAGTAACACTGATCTGGTTGTGTTATTCTGATATTTTCTCCTTACAGATGTCAATCACAGTCCTCTGTTTTCTGTGGCTTTTCTTCAGGAGAGCTTGACTCCTTGCTAAGCTCTATGGACCAGTGCTGCCATCATTGTTGTGATGATCTTCTAAAGATATTTAAGGCTTGACTCAGTTGCCCTTTGAGACACTCTTGACTGGACCAGGGTCTAGCTGCTGGACCCAGGAACAGAATTGAATCTTGTTGTTTTCATTACTGTTCCTAAGCTTTTTCTTAATTTACAAAACCAGAGAAACCTAACCCATGCTCAAAGAAGATTAGATAATAAGGTCATATATATCTCTATATAAAAAAAAATAGTGTGTATATGTTTGTGAATAAAAATAATAAATCTATACTCAAATATATATGGGGTGTAAGATCTACTGCACTGGAATAATTTTAGCCCTAATCCGAACTACACTGAAGACAATAAACTACACTTCCCTAATAAAGAAGAAAATACAGAACTATTCAGAAGGCAAAGTGGAATTAGTATCCTGTTGCTGTGACTAGCTACTAAAGCAAGTAATTTTGATATATATATTGCACAGAGTATTAATAAACTTCATTCTACTTCACTCTACTCTTTTTCCAAGATATTGTGCAATGGAAATGCCATGCGAAGGCAGCATTGGGATACTTTCTATCTGGAAGGAAGCGTATGATACGTTTACTAACGTGTGAAAGAAAAAAGTCTCAGACTCAAGCCTGATTCCAGTCTCACGCCAATTTCACAGCTGCAAAGAAGGACTCTTGACCTAGCTTAAGCTAAGGTGAGAAGGCTATTCTAGGTGCTGAATGCTTCTCACATACCAGAAAGGTTTGATCTCAAGTTAAAAAAAACACTTCCATGGGCTTTGGGTAAGGTCCTAAATAAGAAGCCTTTAATCTGTCTGCTAAAATATGCATTGTGGCCATCACAGACTGCAGTTATCACTAAAGTTTCATGTACTGCAGAAGAGGGGGAGAGAGTAGCAAGAACAGAAAAAAGCACAAAGCTGAGGTGCAGGTTTCAGGTGGCTTGGCAGTAAAATTTCTTCATCAGACACTGAGGACTCCTGTGTAGTGTACCTCACTCCAGTGTGGTATGTTCAGTGTATCTTCATCTGGTTTATCAGCAGTGTTTGTGTATATATAATTTCATACTTTATACTATTGTGGTGTATGTTTAGATACCTAGAGTGAAAATTTCACATAAATTGTAAATGCTTCTTTGCTGCTATCACTTTGCAAGAAAGTTTTGCATTTCATTTTCTGTAATGCCACTAGCAGAGGATCACTCAAACTGCCTAAAAACTGCTAAGAAATAAGCGAACAGGGGAAATGAGAGGAACCAAGTGTGATGTGGTGAGGCAAGAAGAGAAGGCATGAGGGAAACACCTGGCTTGTACAAGGGGCTTCTGTTTTTACTGGATTTTACATGGTAGAGAGGGGAGGGAGGAATAATTTTACACAAGAAGACAAAGAAGTGACAGAGCTTTATCTGGATGTGAAGGAAGAAAGAAGACAGAGAAGCCTAAAGCATAGCCAATATCTAAATATGAAAATCTGATTTTGAATAACCAAAGAAAATGTGGTGTGTTGTTTTTTGTTTTTTTATTCCAAAGTGTCTGAAACAGATCTGTTTTCTTCTTTGTTTTATCTTACTCTAAATGGAGGGGTTTGTCTTTAAAATTTGAATCAGATATCTTTATAACCTTTTGACCGTGAAAAGAAGCATTTCACATTAAATGGAAAAATATGCCATAAAAGAAGCATTTTCCATGAAAACTTTTTATCCAACATATTTGGATTTGTTGTCTTTAAAATGGGATCAAAACTAGAAGCCAAAGTAAAAGGAGGAATTGTTAACTGCGACAGAAAAGTCAGTGGAGGGAGAAATTTGGAAAGATAGGTGAAATTTTGTACAGCAAGACAACACTATTGAAAATTGCGGTGTTACTTGGATGTAGCTGAAGTCTGAGTTCGTGTTTATGACTATAAATACAATGTCTGTGGCACAAAATGATTGCTCGTTATACTCTCAGAGAGACGACGATAAAAATATCTTATTTTTTCATACTGGAGAAACAATAGGAAATGAAGTCAGAACCAAAAGGTTCCTTAAAGGGCAGTTGCAGAGCGACCACCCACTTCCATGAGATCAGCCTTTGGCTCATGATCCTGCACTTCAACACACTGAATTTAAAATAATGCTGAGACATGAAGGAGGAGACGTAGGAAACAAGGGCACAGATATGGCACTGGGCCAAAGTGGAAGGAGCAGGGTCTGAATGGCAGAGCCAAAAGAGGCAAAGTGTGGCCACAGAACCTGTAATCTCCATACTAAAATATACTTCTAGTGAGCTCTATGTACAGATTTATAATGAGGAACTTAAAGGAAACAATTGCCCACTTCTGTTGCATTTTGCTCGCCCCATGGTGCCTGGCTCCTTTGGGATCCTGTGAAAAGCTTTTCTTTGTTTTGCAGCCCATGAGCTTTCATAATGCTTTGTGCAATGTTTTAATTTTGTTTATGGTTACATGAAGCATCTACATAAAGCGTCACCTACTTTTGGTTCAAAATCTGTAAGAAAAAAGAATAAGGGGAGAAAAGGAACTCCAGGGAGAACAGACTGTATCTAGAAAAACATTCATAAAGTTAAAACCAGGGAAATTTCTTAACCCATCTCAAAACCACCAGGTTCCTTGGAAAGTACTCTTTTTCTATATTGACTTGACTGGAGGCCTGATGACTTTGGCAATCTTTTGCCTGTAAAGGGAAGATGAGATCAAGGTGGTTTGATACACTCCAGCTCTCTCTGTAGTCCTAATCACTCCAATGGCTATATTTGGATGCCAGCCTGTGCAGGTGTCCCTCCAAAAGTGTAATGTATGCATCCTGAGCTTTGCTGTAGTTTCTCCATCACTATGTAGTGAACTTGGCCCAGAGGTTTCTTGGCTGATAGACTGTGCTAGAAGAGATGATAAGGTCAGTCAGAGAGCTGAGAGATATTAAAATCAGGATGATAATTTTAAATTAAGCTATACTGCCAGAGTACCTTTGAGACAGTTGACACTTTATGGATTTTCAGCAGTAATTGTTACATGAATATTTTACATGAGAGAATTCTGAACATTTAAAGAACAATTTACCTAGCATGAAATGGTTGCAAAACTGTAGATTATGGAATCAACTAGTAGCAGTGTAATTTTTCAAATGGCAGAAGATACTTTAGGAATTTCACCATAGCTGAAAATTGAATCAAAGTCAAACAGAAATGAGAGACAGCCTCTTAAACTAGGTTTAAAATCTTCATTTGACTTCTATTGCCTGCCATTTTAGTGACACAGAATTTTAAAACTAAATAATGATTTTGAATGGGAAAGTAGAAATGCTGTAAAGAAATTATTTTCAAATTCTCTAAATCTGAATATCTACATACCAAACTTGGAAAATCGGATTAAATATCCTATATCGCTTATCACTATTCAAAAGCCGACATGATTTCCAACGTAGAGCTGAAATGATGTGAATATCTTCTAAATTCAGAACATCAATAATTCCTCAAGTAAATCCGTGACTGATAAGACCTTATTGCACTCAAGATTTCAAACTGATTCTCACCTCACAAAATCTGGGTAAAACTCTTCCAGCAGTTACAGTGACATTCAAAATTTTCTGCAGTTTCAAAATGTATCATAATTCAACTAAAATTTATTGTTAACATTTTTCTTCAGGCATTTTAGGCAATCATTGTTCTTCCTGTCTTCGGTCATTCTGAGCTCAAGACCTTCTGCTTTCTAAAAAGGTGTACTTTACTTCCTCTCTATTGTTATTTTATCATAGTTTGTTTTGTGTTATGTTGTATTTTACTTTCCCAGTTAAGAAAGATAGTTGGAGAAGAAGGCTTTATGTGCAAGCAATTATTATTTCATTGTCATTCTCACTGTCTCAACCTAAAAAATATTACTATTGGCTTGTTTATCAGGAGTAACTCTTTGGAGTGACAAGAATGTTGCAGTTCAGCACTAATGAATAAGGGTAATCTGTGCCCATGCATCTCCGCTGAGATCAGTAGGCTTTCAGGGTTGCTGAGATGAAGCTCAGGACCCAGATAATTTTAATTCTCATGTCAGACATATGGAACAAACCAGTGACTGTCAATACTTGGACACAGATGATAATAAAAATAATCCTATTTTTGTTATTCGTAGTTTATGAACGCTAAGGAATGAGGTTTGATCCCATCACTGGTATTAAATAAATGTTTAAAGAAGGAATTAAACCTATTAAAAAATTAATAATGACTTTCCTACTTATGCTCAAAGACAGCAAAAAAAGTTCATCTAATCTGCAGTACATTCTCAGCACGAAGATAAGACTATGCAACGTAACTTTAGGATTTAAGATTAAAAAAATGAAATAATAAAACTAGCAATATATTGCTCCCCGAAGGGACCCTCCACTGCGCACCCTTGCTCGCTGTCCCCACAGCTGCATCTCAGCTCCGGCTAGGGCTGGGGCCGGGGCCGGGGCCAGGGCCATGGCCTGTGCCTGGGCTGCGTGGTACCTACACTGTGCCCAGCCTCCCACCTCACTGGTTGTGCTGCTCAGGGCCCACGGTGGTGCATGGTGATGGCCAGGCTGCGGCCGACCCCGTCCAGTCCTGGCCCACGTGGCTGGGGGCTGCGGGATGGGGCCTGACTGGGGAGGGAGGAACTGGCACCACCACTGCTCACTGGTGCTTTTCTGTATGAAATCACTTTACCTGCATGTTGAGAGCTGACTTGTGTGACCACGTCAGGGACTGGCAAGCATAAGTTCTTTAGCATGATTGCCAACCATCAAGCTCCAGTCAATGGAAAATTTTGAGAATGATTAATTTGGGTAGTACCTGCTATTAGGTGTCAGTAGTGCAGTGGTTTGTTCCCTTTCTAAAGGATTTTTTTTTCCTTTCCAGGTGGTCAAAGCCCCAGTGGCCCAAACTGCATCCAGCCATATGGCACAAGGCATCCCTAATGTTATTAGCATTATTGGCACATGTGTTAAAAAATTTATTTTGGGTAAGAACTATGATCAGAGAAGAAGATG
This sequence comes from Theristicus caerulescens, assembly GCA_020745775.1. Taxonomy (NCBI): domain Eukaryota; kingdom Metazoa; phylum Chordata; class Aves; order Pelecaniformes; family Threskiornithidae; genus Theristicus; species Theristicus caerulescens. The sequence goes on along the minus strand of CM036559.1, from coordinate 28,955,002 downwards.
AGGAAGGATCAAAAGACCATTTCACTGTATTTTGGTTTGGGATCATTTTACCTTCTTGAGTGCAACTGGGACAAATTCAGATAGAGTGCCTCTCCAAAGGAATTACACATGCTTATGTTGGGTCTGAATTTGGCCTAATTGGCACCGGACATTTTCTTGGCGCTATCAGTAGACAGCACTTCTGGGAATCTAATTACAGTAGCAGAATGTCAGAGCTCCCAAAACTGAAACAGCATCTTTCAGGGCAATAATATTAGCCCAAAGTCTCATATTTATCCGTATAATTCATCTATGAAGAGGGAACAGCTTTAGCTATAAGGATGTGTTTAGCATTCTTGCAAAATGTTTCAGAAAAGTCTGGACCCCAAAAAGGTCAGTGTCTCAGCTAGATAAACTAATCTCATGCTGTCAACACCTTTGACTTGTACAGAGGTGATTCAGAGGAGGTGAATCCTACCCAGAATGGCACAGGCTAGCAAAGGGGAACTAGATATCTAACTCAAAAGTAGGTGTCTAGATACACTGTGGGATTTACACTGAGGTGCTCAGAATCCTTTTTTTCCTTCAGGAGATACTCAGAACCTGACTGAACATGGTCCTGGGCAACCTGCTCTGGCTAATCCTACTTGAGCAGGGAGGTTGGACTAGACGATCTTAAGAGATGCCTTCCAGCTTCAGCCATTCTGTGATTCTGCGATACAAGGCTTTTGCTATGTAGTAGTGGTGAACTTCAGCCCAGAGACATAACAAAAGGCCAGTGACCCCCCATCATAGGATTAACTAGTGGAAGGGTTTCCTGTTGATTCACTGATGGAGGTAAATTTTGGAAGAAAAAAAGCAATTAAATTTAGTCAGCATTTCAGTACTTGTGAAACTTGCTGGATTCATGGTAATCAGGTCTTTCTACATTAAGCAGATAGCATGAGAAGGGGTGCTAATATTCTTCCAGTGTGTACCAGCTCTGTTCTGAACAAACAGACCCCTCTAGGAAGTGGTCAGCCTTCTGTCTGCTAAGACAGCACCTCTGATGGCAGTCAGAGATGACAAACATCTGCCTCTTAGGAACGGGCCAAAGACTGCAACTGGACATCTGGGACTAAAAGCTTTCAGGGTAATTTCTAGGCCCTGCTGGAGTAAGTGACAAAATTCCCATGGGGTTCAGTGGATCTGGGGTGTCCTCCTCAGCCATCATCAAGCTGTTTGTAATGTAACCGTAACTGGAAGCTACAGACAGAGATGCTCTATGGGACAGAAGAGGTCGTAATGTCTTCTGACTGGCGAATATTGATGCATTGGGCCAGGAGAAGCTTTAGGAGGGAAAATAGCAACTCTATTAAATAGGGACTTTCCCTTCTCTGCAGAGGGCAGCTGGCATGTAACTTGACTAAATTACCCTGGAAACGGGAAAGTACTGGTTTCCTGTTCCAGCCCCCTAGAACTTCAAAACCCGCTTTCTTCGCTTTTTGAATAACATAAACAATGAAGTGATAGATAATGATTTGTATCCTAGGCTTTCTCCTCTTGCCTTGACTTTTCATTTGGGCAGTCACAAAGTCCCTCTGTTTTGACATGAACAAATTGTTTCTTTCTCTGTTCCTGTCTCTTTCGGTCTACATTAAAAATGTGTCTTCCTGAAAATAGAAGCTTTTGCTTGCACATTGGCTGTGCTCTCTATATTTGAATTGCTCATCCTTTAGCTCTTATTGGGGCTATTGGAGATGCAATCAACAAATCACAGTATTTCCAGTAATTTTTCTTGCAGAGCTAATCTGAGAATAGTTCTTTCCAAACCTAATGTCTGGTACCTGCTACTGGATTATTTTCTCTTCCTTTATCAGCTTGATAAGCAAATGATAACAAGGGTAAGAGCAGAAGGGTCCCACAGCAAAATCAGCTTAAAAATTAGCCATAGCACTCTGCTGACAGGCTGTGCAGAGATGCACCATATGTGCATGGCACATGGTATTTGGATAGAAACAAGAACTCTTAGAAGAGTGCTGGCATAATTGTCAGGACCAATTATATGAAACATGCTGAATTTCACTTCTCTGCCAGACAACTAAAACTGATAAACAAGTGTTTTTTCCTGTGTTTTCCATGTGTGCGTTAGCTACAGTCAGAATTTGAAATAGATACTGCTATTCTTCAGCAGTACCTGCTAATTTAGCACAAATTGTCTCATTTAATCCTTTTCAGTCACCAGTTTTAAAATTGCATAAAAGAAGAATTTATGAGAGCACTGACAGGAATCTGTGTTAGATGGAGTCAGGGAGGATAATAAAGACTGTATCTATGGAAAAAAAAGGGCCATTCTGGGCAAAATTGCCAAACTTGACTCATTCTATGCACAAAAGGTTGGAAAAGATATGAAAATTCAAGCATGGAAAACAAAGAGAGGAAATGACTTTGCAGGACAGTAGCCAGTGAATTATTTAGTTCTTTGGAGGACTGAAATACAAAGCAGCTTTAGTTATGTGACTTGGAGAAGACTGAGGCTCAATTTTCAGATGTAACTACCTAAACACATCATATGTACTTCAGTTTTTAATTTTTTTTTTTTTAAAGTCTTCTGCTTTTTCCAGATATCTATAAATCTGGATATTTAATTGAGATGTATGATAGTACTGTGAAAAGATATGTTCTGATTAATATTCTGTTATTTGCTTTCATGTTCAGCTTTATATATGTTAATGCACTAAACAAAGGTCTTTTTGCATATGAGAGACAAGCAGATACATGGAAAAGTGTGACTTACTTTTTTTTTTTCAGGATTTGAAAGACAGTGACAGTAGCCTGACCATTAATGGAATGGAAAAGAAAAGAAGAAAAGCAAGAAAAGCAAGAGTATTCTGGGACTCTCATGTTATCTCAAACTGAAATTCAGAGGGAAAAAAGATAGTTTGAAGATTAGATCCCTGAAAACAGCAAAGAAGGAAACAGAGGCCTTGTAAAGGCCATGACATTGTCTGACCCAGGGTAATACTCCATGTTTGCCATGGAGATAACTTAATGGGGATGATGGCAAGGAGGCATGTGTGGCATCTTCAGTTGGACACCTTGGGGCAGAAGCTCAGGAAGAAAGAGCAAAACTAAATCCCAGGTGAGGCTTTAGTTGGGAAAGTGCAAAAGAAATCAAGAGACAGCAGTCAGGTCCTTGGTTCATATATGGCCACCGTTTAGTTAGAATATTTTGCTGTTGCTGGCTGCTCATCTCTGCATCCACCAGTGTCCTACAACTGCAAAATTAACTTAGATTGCTCATGTCACCACTCAACAAAATTTGGGTCCAGAGATAATACCCCTCTGCTTCCTTCCTGCCATTAGATATTTCGAAGCCTTGAAAATATACTTTTATTTACGCTCTACTAGTGGGTAAAGATTGTGTGCATGTATATACATGTGCGTACACAGCTGTTTTTTTCAGAAGCAGTTACCCCATTAGTGGTGGGTATCTTTGCTCCTGAATAATCTGTGGCTCTATCTCAGAAAACTCAAGACTGTTTTTGGTTGGACATGCAAGGGAAGAACCAGTAAAAGCCTTCTGGATTGCAATGTCAATGTTTGAGTGCCCAGCTCTCTGAGTGGACTGCAAGGCATGATCAGGTACATAGGTGCCCCAAACTTCTTCAGCTTAGGGAAATTTAGGTGTTTCCATTGGCAGACCAAAACCTGAGAGTGGTGGGAGTAGATCTGCTTAGAAAGCCAACAGGAGACACTCAGCTCTTGTGTCTGCAGTCCCTCCCATTTGCTTCAGCAAGTAAACCAGGGAGATGGACAGGTACTGGTGGTCAGTCAGGATGCAAAGCCCAAAGGGTGGGAGTCTCAACCTGGTAGTGAAAAGAAATCAGCAGAACAGTTATCTTTAAATGTGTGGCTGTAGAGTCAGCAAGGTTTATAGCTTGCTGCTCTTTAGAGAGGTGTCGCCTGGCCAGAGGGGTGCTCTGGGGAGTGGGGAGTCCTCAGCATGGGGGAGATCAGGCGTGTACCCAGCCTGACAGTGGATTTGCCCAAATCATGCTGCTGCACAGAAGGGAGCAAAAGAGCTGCTGACCCCTGGAGAGAAAGAGCTCTTCTGTGGGAAGTGGGGAATGATGACTGATAGCAGCAGTGCCGGTGACATTTAAACCAAGACATTCCTGGAGAAAATACAGTGCCCCTCCCTGCTCAACACAGAAATGGTCGGGGATGATGTTTTTCTGTCACAGGATGGGAGTAACCCCCTTGGAAGTCAATTGAATGTTTTAGCAGAAAAATAAGGCCCAAGGCTATTATGCTCTTGATAAACCCTACACCAGAGAGAGCAGGAGGAGAGACCTGCTGTCTTAAATATTCCAGCACAGGGTGGGAATAAATTTCCTTGACCTCCGGGGGAGTAACTCCCATCCTGATGCAGGAGAACTGGGTTTTCAGGAAAAAAACCACAGGTTTTACTGAAATACTACACTGGTATCTGACATCTTTCTAGAACAATGAAATGCTTATGGTGACTCACTTAACAGTTACTCTCTTACACAGACTCTCTTGTATATATTTATACTTACTCACACTTGGTTAAGCGCAAGGAGTGATTCTAACTTGCATGTAATGATACAATTCTGCACATCTTTTTTCCCTGACCACATACGTATGAGTCGTATGGAATGACAGGGTGTTTGGAGAGAAAGAGTTTTGGACAAAACCCCTACTACTTGTATTTGCAAGGGGGAGACATTTCATTCATCTGGGCACACAGAAACACTGCGGGTTTTTATGCTCTGCTTTATATTTGCTTCTGTTGTAGTTTCAGCTTGTTTCTTCAGGTTTTTATTTTTATTCTGTGTGATTTTTTTAGTTAATTTTGAATAAAAGGACAAGTATCTACCTATCCCTCAGAAGGTCTGCTGCATTTTCCAAAACAAAGTAACAGGCCGAGTCAGAGGATGTGACATTTTCCTTTGTGTAAGTCAGGGTTTATTGATGCCACAGATAATTATTAATTAGGTGTTTCTAAAGCAAAACATGGAACAAACCTCTAGTGCTGGGATTGGTACACAGAAAAGTATAACTGGGAGTTTACGAAAACATAGAGGAAGTTCAGAGGTATTCTGGACCAAGAGGTTAGAATCTAAAAACACACAGTAAGAACTGAGTGGACTAAGAATGATTATCCATAAACATAGGAATATTTATCTTGTAACCTGGCAGCATATCAGTCAGATGATGCGAATTGGGTTCCACAATAATATGTAGCAATCCAAGGATTTTTGCAGGGTAACTGAAAAGGTAAAATGGGTTGTGTACAAACCACATAAATTGAAACAACATATATACACAAATTTTATAAGACATATGGCTATTGAAACCCTTGATACTAGGATGAACTTCTTTCAACAAGGTCTTTACTGCTCCATTCAAAAGCGGATTTTGGAGGGGGACAAATTTTATAAATTTATAACTATGTAAGCTTCCCAGGCTCTGTATAAGCATCAGAAGCAAGTAGTAGTACTTAGCAAATGGGAACTGTATCTGTCAATGTCACTTTAACTTTCCTTTAGCTCCTGAAAAGTTTGCTAACAGGCTGCTGATTAATGTGATGTGCATTTAATTATGAGTGACTATTTCTAATCCTTGCAATAACTAATATTAACAGTACTGTTGACAAGGAGGGTGATTTACAGGCAGAGTGTGATGGTTTGGCTGAGCTTAGCATCAGGCTGTGGCAGTCAGAGAAAACCTGAATTTTGTTCTGCCCTGTGAACATTTTGGTCTTAGGCTTGGTTGGCCATTGGCTTATTCCCTAAAATAAAATTGCCAGCTGTGAGGCTACACCTTTACTGGCAGTGGCAGGCTGATACCCAGAGAGGAGACCAGCTCAGGGGACTGCTGGGCAGGAAGGCAGCTCCTTCACTCTCCTTTGCCTGGGGCTGTCCTGAGAGTGGGGAAGGACCATCTCCTTGTTGCTGGAGTGGTTCCCATAGCAAAGGGCCTCTTCTCTTCACTTACACCAGGCTAGCAGTTGCTGAGCCTGTCAGAAGTGACAGCGAACATCTGACTTCCAATGAATCTTGCTTCATGAGGGGATCATTAGATCCTTCAATAAAAGAACTATAGACCTGAAGGGCTCTTCTGTTCCTCTCAAGCACCAGTCTTTCCTGGGCACAATCCATAAGGGGATACAGCTTCAGGACAAATTCAGAGTGGCATGCTATTCTCATGATCACTGTAATTTTCCAATACACTAGCTGCTGAGCCAATTCATTTTGGGAAAGCTGTGGCTCAGTTAGAAGTGGGAGAAAATATGTCAAAGAACAACCTCCTTGGCATTTTTTTCCAGGCTGTGTCCATCTGCAAGTGACTAAATATCACTCGCTTCTACAACCACGACTTAGGTAGGTTTCAGACAAACAAGTAGGTGGATCAGTTCTCATGTTGCTGTGTTATAGCTCCCAGTTCTCCTCTGATTTCCCTGGCCAAGATACCACCTACCTCCTAAGTCAGTGGTGAGTACCACTGGGTGTCCTCCGGCTTCCTGCCAGCAGCCTGATCTTCAGCATGTATATATACATCAGCCCAGCCAGACCCTTCAGTCTAATGATGATGATTCACCTCAGTTAAGGATCTGGTTCGTCTTTTTTGAATTATTTCTTGCTTCCCACATTTTCAATTCATTTTAATTGAGTTTTCCCTGAGGTCACCAGCTCTGTGTTGGCTTCCTGCTATTCTCATTAACATTGCATTTGCCCAGGCTGAGAAATTCAGCCCTCACACATATTCAGCTCAAACTTGATATAGGACTTTGTTACTTGGGTTAAGGAACCTGCTTATTAAAACCTCCTGTTATCTGAACAGTAATAGGACTCTTTCCTCCTTCTTTATCATCCTCTTCTTTTTTAATTAGCATGTGACACGTATTCAGCATAGGTCACAAACATAATACTTCTTGGCCAGAGTCCAAGTGACAACACAGCAATAATTTAAGTTGGTGGGCTGTTATTTCCAGCTGGTGAACATATATATCGAGGATGACTTTTTCTTATCTCTCCTTGTGAAATCTCTGTCAGTGTTCAGTCTCCTTGGAGGCAGGATACTATTTCAGTATGATCCAATTTGATATTGCTGTGTTTCCAAGATGCTTGCAGAGCCATGCTGGTGATCTCATGGGAATATAGCAGTTCCTTATAATCCTGTTTAACACTTTGCTATCATTCATACCCAGTGGTGTCACCTCATTGACATTAGACCACTGCCATAAGGGCACTTTGTGTAGCTGCTGACTGAGAGAAAAGGCTATTCCACTGCTTCTGCCACTGATGTACTGAACAAAAACCTCCACTGTTCTCTATATCCACATTTCATAAGCACGAAGGAAATAAGAAATGATTAGCCTGGCACCTGCTGAGGTGCAACAGAAGGGCAGGTAGAATGACTAAAAGTGATGTATATCGTATCTGTAAGTTGTTCAACTGGAGCAGAGAGAAGTGGTGTAAAGTAATATTTCTGCAATGAGTGAATCATAGTTCTGTATAGCATTAACTCAGGGATTTGAACAAAGAAATTAGGGAATGATGATTTAATTGATTTATGTGGCCACGACATAATTGTTACCAGTTTGTGATTTCCTACACTAATTACTTTCATTCAAAATGTATCAAAACCCTAAGATTTTCTCCTTGAGGCAGATATAGATATACACTGTCTAGCCGTTCCTCCGTGGGTGTGAACTGTTCTACATTTCATGGATCTGGCACTGTCTATAGTGGCATGACAACTAAATTAATTCAGTCTAATCACCATGACAAACAATGTTTTAACAAAACTTAACTGAGAACAATATGAGATGAAACAGATGGAAATAAACCTGTATTTTTATAGCTCATATCTATCTTTCTTACTGATGCCAATAAAGAAAATTAATTAAACAAATCTGATGACGTTTTTGAGAAAGGCTCACAATATTTGAACAAATTCAGCTGGAAGCATAAAATTTTACATTATTCAATGTATATCCATTATACTGAAATACAACCCTAGAGAAAAACATGTATATGAAACAGAGAAGTACTGTGGCAGCAACAGACGGGGTTGCTGATAGCTGATTAATTAATTTACTATTATCTGTTTGTTAAGGTAATGATAATACTAATAAAATTGGGTTTAATATATAGGACTATTTAGTGTTTTTTGCCAGAAGGGATCCGACATTAACAATGTAAGAAATTTATAATTCCAGATGAAGATGAGAAGTTTCATAAGAAATTTGTTGTCTGGTTCATCTCACTGAATTTCTGAATCATTAGTTCATCTTTTGTAGTTGTTGTTATTGTAATATTTAAGGTCTTGCATCACTGATGGCTGTCTTAGAGGCTACTTCACTGGATTATTTCCTGTGTTATATGGCAATACATGATATATTACCTAAAAGCCAGGCAGTACACCTCAACTGGTAGGTGAGTTTGTGTGTAGAAAACACACAAAGTATACAAAATACATCTCTCATAGGTGTAATTGAAAGGTACTGGAAGAACATTTGCAAGCCAACATGGAGTTTGCCGTAATAAAGTGGAACAGATTTTGAATAGAATTGAAATGATGCATTCATTCGAGCTAGGGTTGTATTTCAGCAGAGGCTTGATTGAGTTAGATGTGGCACATTTGCTGAGCAATGTGGGAGATAAGCAGTCACCCTTATTTCACAGTTTATCTTTGGCTTTCAACCACGGTATCACTTGGAAGGAGCCATCCCTCTGAGCTTGACTCTTGCTCAGTTGTACAAGTTGTGCTCGCTTCTATCCAGGTAATCTAGTCCTAGTTCATAGACCAGAGATTTGTATGTTTGTGGGTATGGATGAAAAGGGGGGAGATTTTTATTAAAATTCAGATAGAAAATGAAAGCTCACTCTGCACCAGAGATACACTAAAATGATGAACCCCAAAGTGTCTGCGTTTAAACTAATGCAGTCTCGAACTCTGACAAGTGCTGTACCAAGTCTTTAGAAGTCTGCAAATCAGTCACTTTTCTAAGATGTTTTCATTATCTTTTCCAGGTAAGCATGTCTTTAATATCAGCCATGAACCTGACAGTTTCCTGAGGTGACTGTAAGAAGGATGGGGTGAGAGGAGTGCCAAATGGGGAGAAACATGCCTGAGCTCTCCTGGTTACTAGAAAGAGAGACTTGTGATGAAAGTGTTGTGTGGAAGTGAGACAAAGTGGTTGTAGGTGAGGGGAAGATGGGCCCCTGCCACCACCAAAGTGTCTTGGTCTGGGTTTGGACTGTTTGAAAACCAGAAGTCCATGGCCTGTCAAAAATTTGTAACTGACTTCATTAGGTTTTCCTTCAGCTCCAGAAGGGGTTGCAAAATGACCTGGCTGCTGTAAGAGCCAGGATACAAGGGAACTCCCTGCACAGGTGCCTGTGGTCATGCTGAATGTCCCCTGTGAGCTAAACAAACTCAGGACAATTTTCCATCCTTGGATGGTGTCACCTCTGGTATCTGGTGCACAGTATGAGAAGAAAGTGTGATCTGAGGTTGCAGAACTAAGCAGCAAAATTGGCTTCAGCAACCAGAGCAAATGGGTTGGAATACTCTAATTTGCTTACTAATTTTACCTTCTTGAGAAATATTTGTATTATCTTCCAGTTTTCAGTAATACAACAGTTTCATGGATGAAAAACTGCTGTGAGATACCCATTTTATGCTTTCTGAACCAAAAGCAAATAATGATGCTCAGGTTTTTGTTCCATAAGTTGTCCAAGAGCAAAAGGCAATTATTTTCCTCATGGAAAATCAAGATCCATTGAGATAGCAATTTTCATTGCCCACAGTGTGGTAAATATTTGTAATGGGGCATAATAACTGCAATTATCTAGTGGCTGTCTTATAGTATTGTGGTAGCTGCACTATAGTTACTGTACAAACATTGCAGGAGGAACTTTCATGATGATTGCCTGTTTTCAGGTGCTTATGATTTTCCAAAAAGTGGGGAAATTAATGCTTTGTTTAAAATTTCTTTTGTTTGTTCTACAGCCAAAAATGTGCTTTCTGAAAGTTTGCTGAAATTCTGCTTGGTTAGTTTTGCATTAACAGTTCATGGAAAAAAAGATGAAATTTCATGCTTTGCAAGCATTTTCCAACACATCTATTTGCTATTGAAGAATCCAAAACTTGACTTATTTTAAAATGTCATGCTGCTCCTGGTATTAAAACATCAATGAGGTCAAATTCCTTTGACGAGGCAAAAAGAGGGTGATTGTAAATCAGAGGAAGTCTATGTGATACAGCCTTATAGACACAAGTAAGCTAGCTCAGAAAATGTAGTTTGACTACCAGCAGCAATAGAGCCATGTTGATAGATAAAGGTCCTTTAGTCTGGTGAGCCTTGCTATGCATTTGCATATTGAATCGAGCACACCCTAACAAGATACTCAAATAAGCCAGAGCAGCAGCTGATGCACCTGGAAGACAAAGATACCCTGCATCTGCAGGCCTGTCTTAGAGCAGTGTTTCAGCTGTAACTGGTCTGTAATCTGGTCTGGTCAGCTAGGAACTGCAATGGTTCCTCTTGTTGCTGTTCCAATTAGGTTCACTCCACTGACGACTCCCCTTGCTTTGGTGATGGAGAAAAGGAACCTTCCACCTTAATTAAAAAAAAAAAACCACTAGCAAGCTAAGGCATTTTAACATCTTTCTTTTTTTTTTTTTTTTGCAACAAACCTCTCTCAAGATGTAGGAAAATGTATTCAACTCTCTTATCTGTGTCTCCCTAAATTGGAGCTAACCCTGCAGAAGTCAGAGTGGGACTTACTGCCGGACACAGTGCTAATCTTTCACCAGGGGGATAAATTTCATCATCCTGCAAATCATTCTTAAGCAGATTTTAAATTTTATCGGTTAACTTTTACAGACTGAGCATTGAAGATGGAAGGCCTTAACTTGTGATCTGTTTGGTGCATTCACTGCTGTTGTTGCTGGTTACTACATCTGAGACAGTTGATCATCTCGACCACATGGCATCGCTTCTGGATTCCTGGCTGCAGGGCACTTTAATACACAGAGAGCTTTTCAGACTGCTGAACATCTAACAGTTTGACTCAAGCCATTCTGCCATGCATGCACATCTAAGCACGTATGCTTGTGAGCTTTATGATACTGTCTCTGTGAAAACTCGTAACAGGAAACAAATACATGTTCACAGGAAACAAATAAAAGTTGCATATCCCATCAGCAAGACTTCCTGCTGTCAGTCTGCTGGGCATTATGACTCAAACCATACTCATTCAGCCTGCTGTGAAAGGAATATTGAAATCTGATTTCTCACGCCAGCAGGAGACATATATTTGGAAATAAAAGAGTTCATCCAAAGCCAGGTCACCACAGTGTGATCTCATTTTGTGGTCTTTTTAAAGAGTTTGGGTAGGAAACGCACCACAGTTGTTTCTGTCTTAGATGTCTGACTTAGAAGTTGTCTGACTTGTTGCACTATTGTCTGGGCTTATCACAAGGTGTTATGCAGAATATTGCCAACAACGAGGTAACCATATTTATTCTCCTAATACAAGTGGCAAGTCTGAAGAGTAACGACTGGATTTGAAAAAGACAAAGTGGGAGATGAGATTAGATAGTTCACGCGATGTTACTTCAGAGAAGTTTCTGTTGCCAACTGTTATTCCTAGAGAGCTATCGTCCCACCAGATTGTGCCTGGATGCTCCATGCATGTGCAGAAGAGGCAGCGTGCGCTTCTCACATGGGAGCTGGCAATTAATGGAGCCTTCCTGTGTAGCCCAGGGTCTGAAAAAACAAGGAGCTGAAAGGAAGGCAGAACAATGTAGGACTTGTCTAAACATGTCACCCATATTAATCACCTGTGGTAGCACTTTGAAAACTTTGTATTACGGAGACTGCCACTTACACTGAGTATTAAAAAGGGCAATTCCATAAATAGAGGCAGCACCTCAATGCACAGAATGCAGAGTTACATATCTGAGTGTGACCTTAATATGTGTTAAAATGTGAATTCTCAGTCTTTACTTGCTCTGGGTGCTGTAGCTTAGATCATGACTTTAAAGAGCTTTGCAAATACTACACTTTTACTATGTTAAAAATCTCCAGTAATCTGATTTTTCTCACCATAATCTCCTGAACCAGTGAAACCCTAACTCAATGGTGAGTTGCTAAGAAACATGATATTCCAAATGCTCTTATTAAACTTATAAATTATACACATAACAATCATCAACCTATAAAAAGGCCCACCCCTTTTTTTCCCACTCTTCTGTTTTTTTTTTTTTAAATTTCCAATAAAATATCATTAATGCTATTTTGGTTTTCACAGCATATTTGGCATCAATGTCTCCTGCAGTTCATAAATACTCGTGGCCTCTGTGTTTATTATTGCAGTGAGAGGTATTTATTGCCTTCAATACTGGAACTGCAATGAGGTCAACACTTAAATATATTCATAGTATCTCAATTCTCTGATGTAATAAAGTTGCAGCATGTGAAAGCCAATGTCAACAGCCTGGTCTTTTCCTAACTTTTATTTAAGAATTCTTTTACACTTGAATTCTTTGATACTGCATTTTTCAACATTTAATCCAAGAATAATTGAGGGGTAATCTACAGATCGAGGGAGAATGGCCAAATAGTGACTCCTGGCCCATGTGCCACTTCTGAGCAGTTCAGCTGCAGCTCCCATGTATCTGTTGTATCACATAACCAGCAGTCACCCTGTGCTGGCAGAGGAGCTATCATGCAGTGTAAATGCTGGGCAGTACAGGCTGCTGTGGCTGATATGCCTACAGTGACCTGGACGGTCTACTGAGGCTTAAGCTGGGCTCTCTTTCACCTATGAACAATTCCTGGATCTGCCCTGGACCTGGGTTTCACATAGCTTGTGTTTGGTAGATCCAGAACAGTAGATCAGAGAAGATGTCCAGCCTGAACAAGTAGGGGGCTTGTTAGCACATTGCCTTTTCATGAATATGTAGGGTTCTCCTATTGCTATTTTTTGTATTTCCTCCCAGGACTTTCAGGACGGGTTGCATTTAATGTGCACTAGTCCCATGTGTCAAGCCATCAAGTCTTCAGTGGATGCATTAGAAAGGTGATCTGCAAGGGCACACTGGGCATGAGTGGCATTTCTGGAAGTCCTGCATTCTAGTAAGGAGCAGGCTGCAGGACATCTGGAAATCCTAAGCAAATGTGCAAAATTCTTAAACTCTGCCAGGGCAAGATCTTGAGTGAAAAAACAAGGATGTGTTTGGAAAAATCCAGATGTATGATAGCATTAAATTTAATAATAAAATCTCATAAGTGAATAAAATAACATTGTGCTCTGCCTTTCTTGCTATATAAAATATCTTTTTTTTTCACTTGCTTTTTTATTCATAAGCATGTTAAGTTCTTTTAAGACAATAGTATTGTGAGCTGGTGCAGGGGAGGGAAGGTTCCTGGGGCACCTTGCATGCTGCGTGAATGAGGCTGCTGACAGAGTGCCAGTGCAGAGCAGGGACGCTGCAACTTGCCGAGGGAAGGACCTGATACAGTGGGGAGCTGCCAGGTGACCTTCAAAGGGAACATGCAAACCTCCTTGGGAACAGAGGGGAGAGAGGGTTTTTTGACATGAATCAGAAATCCACTGAGTCCGCTGCCACCTCACCTGGAAGCAGAATACCTGCAAGGATGCAGTGGGCCAGGGAAAACTGCGTATAAATCCTTTTAATTTCTATTCCAACTCCCCTAGTCACTTTGAATTTCCTGTATTTAAAAAGTTAAATATTCCAGTCTTCCTAGCTATTTTGAGTTTTAAAGTGTTTTGGTTTTCTTTGGGGAACTCATTATAAAAACAAGGTCTAAGCACATCCACCTCAAAGTTATGGCTGACTCACTGGGCCATTACATCACTCTCCTTCCCCTAAAGGAGTCATCCAAAGGGAGACTTTGAAGGTGCAGATGTCTTTTAAGATTCTGGCTCTCAACAAAGTTCTGTGGATTGAAAATCTGCCTCTCGTATCTGAAGAAATGACCTGAAAAATGACCGCTTCTGTTGCACCATTTTGTGCTGAGCCAATGGCATTGCAATGACATTTAGTGCTGTGCCCACTTAACACAATATTATAACCATGATTTCTATGGCATTGACTTTAGAAACTCTGTAGCTGAAAACCTAATGAGTTTCCTGGCTGTGGAGATAAACTCTTTGTATAACACATAGTTTGGATGTGGTAACGATCCTGTGACAGATCTTGTTTGTTCAATCTGACTCTTTCAACATCTGTTTCCCAATGCTGTGATACCTTTGCTTTGCAGAAATTTAAGGAAATTTCTGACATGGCCGTGAGATGGAGATTTTAGTCTCATTTTCCAGGTGAGGAACTGAGGCACTGAAACACCTGTTCAAGCATTTATGAAGTCTACTGCCAAGGTACAACTGGATTTAAGTTTCCCAGTCCAGTGCCTGACTTAAGACAAGTTTCCCATCTCTGTGTTTATCTGCTTGATTAACAAAGCCAGTGTTTTGTTGCTGATATCTTTTTGAATGAAGATAGATTTATTGCAATAACTGACAGGTGGTGTTTATATGATTTCAACACTTTATGTCAAATATTAATTGATATCTGCATAAATGTGCTATGTCAAATACAGCAGACACACACGGACAAATATGTGGGGGACAAGTTATAAAGTACCCCACCCTTTACTGTATTTGGCATATTACATGTTCACACAATCCTAGTCATGCTCTAACACCCAAAGTCTGTCTCCATGTCCTTAAGGAATTATTTTCATTTCAAATGGAAAAACTGTGGGCTGTATCCTTATGCCTGAAAAAAATATCTGTCTGGATAACTGACTTGGAAGGTCATAATCAAAACCTACTGTGAAGATTCGTAAAGAACTCAATAAAGGTATCTCTATTAGCTAATCGCTAAAAGTATTTGTAAGTATTTGGCAATTTTTGTTTGTTTTACAAACCACTTCCTTAATGATTTGCAGGAGGAAGCAAGACATCCCCATAATTTTTCTGAACCTGGTTAGCAGGAAGTGGAACTTATGCTTTTGTCAGAGGGTTTCAAGAAAACATGAAAACATGTCAGAATTTAAAAATAAGATAGTTGTCACTGAGAAACTGCACCTCATCTGATTTGTTCTTCAGAATGCCTCTGAAATCAAGGGAAATGATCTGTTGGTCTACATGGTCATCAGTGATTTTATCAGATTATGTAATGACATGGGAACCAAGAACATTTTTGCAATTGAACTGTTGTCAAGTATATACATACTAAGTGTGCCCAGCTCCTTAAACCAATGTAGCATTTTGGATTTCTGTAAAATACTTTGAGATTACTGGAAAGCAAACATAAATAGCACAGTACGTGTTTTCAATACATCCAATAAGCACCTGGTCAGATGAGCTGCCATTTCATCAGCACAAACTCATGTGTGGCAATTACAAAGAGTAAACTGCACACCCACCTTGAGGGAGAGACTGGCCCAAGGCCATACCCTCTTTGCCTGGGTTTATTTTATCCAGATAGAACTGTAAAAAAGTAAATTGTGTACTTCAGCTGACAAATTACCTTGGATTGCAGGAATTCTTTTAACAACTGAAGAAAAGAGACAATTGAAGGCTTGGGTTCAGGGAAACAACCAGGGCCTCCAGCAACTACCAACTCTCTATTCCTAATTTCATGTTTTAACTAGGAAACTACTCTATTTTTCATAGCACAAACTCAGCAGTTTAAATAGAGTATGATATTGACTGATGCCCAGTTTTTACCATAAAAGCATGATTTCAGATTAGGTCAGAAACCTGGGTTTCATGGTTTCAAATGGATCATAATAATAAATAAATATGGATCATAACAATAAAAAGGCTTGCCAGAAAAGTGTTATTCTTTGGTTATTAATTTCTCCTATAAACACTTTTTTTTTCCCATGAGGAATTACTATTGTGTGTGCAAAAATGTTTACCATAAGTAGACTATAGGAAAATAAAGATACTTTTTTTGGATCTGCTCTTAAAACTTGGATGCCTTTCAAAGGTACATGCTCTCCCATTCCAGCCCACTTGCGAAAACATCCCTCTCAATTTGTTGCTTCTGATATAGAGATGACCATACTTTTTTATTTTTAAGGAAATCTTTCTAAACCTGTTTAATAGGTTATAGCATTATTCAGGCTATGGTTTACTTAAGTCTACAGTTACAATAAGCATGATAATTATATAGCAATAAGCATTCTGTTTGCTATTTGGACTCAAACTTGTTGGGATGTGTTTTTTTTATCATGTCTCTTGTTTGATCAGTTTTGGTGAAAAGGGATGTAGTGAACAGATAACACTAACAAATATCAATGTCTTGATTTTTTATAGTACTCTGGCCAGATTGCCACTGGCAGTTCTGTGTATATGCTTGGTGAGTACACGGTTCAAGGTGGTGGACTTAACGCAGAGTAATAATGTAATTTATTAAGTCATCCTTCTCTGCTGCATGACTTCAGATGTCTTTGTTGAGGTTTTACAGACTTCTAGAGATAAAATGTCAAGCTGGCAACACCTGGTTTATATGTTTGACTTTGGGCAAGGCTATCAACTGCTTATTTCAGTTGGAGACTGAATTACTCATATTTTCTTGTTTAATGGACTTGCATGACCTTTAACTGAAGTTCTCTTCGAACTGTGATTCCTGCCAAGGAATTGAGCAGGCAGCCACAGAGCTGTGAAGTGGGAAGGGGTGGTGGTGTAGTTTGGCCTGCTCAGGTGAACAGCCTGAAGCAGGCTTTGCTCCAGTCTCTGAACACTTTGCTGGTTATCCAGCATTTCCTACATGGGAAGCACAGGCCACTGACTAAATTGTTCAAATATTTTTAGCATATAGGTGAGACCTTGTAATATGAAATGGCTACATGGAACACATGATAAAAATGCCATACTGAGTCAGACTGGTGTTTATCTAGGCCACTGTTTGCTTCAGATGGAGAAAGAGGAGATGTATTTTGGGAGTGCGTGTGACCATGTAGACTCCTTTCTGCAGTCCATCTCGCATCTCTGCAATCCCAGTTGTATCAGGGCTGTTAGAGGGTTTCTTGCTGCCTAGTCCCATTAGTTTCTGTTTATGGAACTAATGTTCATGAATTTGTCTAACCCCTCTTTGAACCTGGTGATACTAAATAATTCACAGTTTCCTGATGCAGTAAGTCCCAGAGGTTCACTACCTGCTGTGTAAAATACTTTCTTTAATCTATTTCAATATTGTATTAGATTTGTCAGGGGAATTCTAGGTTGCTGGATCTGGTTAATAATCTTTGGATTCATTGTATCTGAAACGTTCAAGATTTTTTTTTTTAAACTACAATTGTATCCTCCTCCCTCATCCTTCTCTTCAAACTGAAGTCCCAGGCTTTTCAGTGCCTCCATCACCTTGACCATTTTAGTTCCCTTTCTCTAAGTCCTTTTGAGACATGGAGACAAGAACAGTAGACAGTACTCAGGATGTGGCAACATGAAAGGTTTTCATGGCAGCAAGATGCCTTGTTCTCAAGACCCTTCCAGATGTTGCCCAAACATTTGTTAGTGCTTTGAATGTCCATGTGCATAGAGTCAAAGATTTTAGAGAACTTCCAATGATGACTGCAAGATCTCCATCCTGAGCGGCATCTTCTGAGTTCAGCAACACGTAAGCATGGTTGAGATCTGTTTTCAGAAACAGTTTACCTTTTGTTTATTTATGTTTATGTATCTTTAGCATTAAAGGTTGCTGCAAAGAATGCACTGTGGTCTTATCATTCCTGTGTATCTCTTCATCTGGTAAACTGATACAGCTCTTGAGGCGGAATGATGATATTTGAGGCCACTGGAGCTGGTGTAATTTTGCAGTTACAGAGCTAGTAGGAACTTCTTGGATCAGTAGGACTAATTCTCTGGTTGCAGGATCCTACAACAACATGAAATCCCTGCAATGGAGCTTTGCTTTAGAATTGATTTTTTCTCCCTCATCTATATGGGAAGGCTGCTGCAGATTCTCATTATGATTATGATAAAAACATTATTCTGTCTTTCAGCCTGTATTTATTTGTGGCAAATTTATATAGGTTTCTCCTTGGGATGCCATTTTCCTTCAACTTAAAGGACTGTTCTTTTACTCTGGTGTTTATCCTCCAGTTGAATTTGTAGAGGTATACTAACTGCTCTCTTAGCTTTCATGTTAATATACTGGACAAGCCAAGCTCTTCTAGTCTTCTTTTGTGAGATGACTTTACAAGGTACCTCGTTATCCCAGCCACCTTTGCCATATATGTTATTTCTCAGTTTTCATTTAAGATGTTGTCTACAAGTCCAATTAGCGGTGGACCTTTTTGATGCTTTAGCAATATTGTTTTAAATAATTCAAAATAAATTGCTATAGGGATAAAATAACATATTGCATCATTGTTTACATCTGAAAGGATACAAGGGACAATAACTCTTCTTCCTTCCCTCCTGAGTTTTGTCTTAAAATAACTGCTGTGTATTTCAGTGCCTGATAAACACTGGAAAGAAACAGAAATATATTTAAAAGAGGGAGCTCACTATTTGTTACTTCTGTGCTCGGTAAGGAACATAGTCTGAAATCACAGCAGAAAAAGTAATTTTTATCTGGAAGCACAGGATATGATGTAAACAAGTGAGAGACTGAGAAAAGGAAAGTAAATATTGCCAGCATTTCCTATCTCCCCCCTTCATGCTTTCAGCACTTACATCCCTTTCTGGGAACACACAGGAAAGACAGGACAATGGTTCCTCTATTTTCTTTTTCTGTGTGCATTTGATTATTGCAGTTGTTTTCTTGCACCTCTTGTGTTCTCAGCTGCTTGTATGCAATTAAGTAAGTCTGCAACCTCTACATTTACAAAATACCCTGTTTCTCAGTAAAGTTAGTGAAGATTCATGAATTTTAAACCACAGAATGAATGCATACTTAAAAATAGTTAATCAAATGTGAGAGTAATATGGCCATTAAGTGTATAAAAAGAAAATGTTTCACCCTGGTTTTTAAATTGCAAAAGGTTAATTGATACAATAGCAAGTTGATCCTTTACATGCCAGAATCAGGGCAGGACAGTTTGAGGGAGACCTGCTGTTGACTACAGAGTAGGGCAGACAAACCTGAATGACTTCAAGCCAGCTTGGTTGCAGATGGGTTGTAGTAGGTCAGCACACTGGATGGGTTGCAGGCTTGCCCAAAGAAGCTAGATTATGCTGAAGGATTTGTTTATCCTGAGGTCCATAGTAGCCTAGCTGCTTGCATCCCAATACAACTTTAAAGTTAGTTCATGTATTTTTCTGTCATTAGAATTTAGATACATCATTTCTTGATACTGGCTTTTCCTTGACTTTCTTATGCTCATATACATGGTCTTGAATGTTCTGTAATACTACTGCCTCTCACTGAACTGTAAGAAAGGGAAATTGTTTTAAAAGTCAAGTTTAGTCTGAATTATATAAAATTCGGTCTTAAATAAGAATACCTAGAACTTCTCTCCTTCAGTTTTTCAGATTCTACCTCACTTCATAGTAGACTTGCAGTGAAATAGTCCAAGATGTGTTTGAATACTCTTAAATGTTATTAGGTTTTGGTTTCTTATGGTAACATAACATTAAGTTGCTGTAAGAATATAGTAATATAATGTTAGAATAAGACTGTAAAGAACAAGACCCTTACATATTTTAAATGTCTCAGAGCTATTAATGATTTTTCTTTTCTGGTGTCATAATTTGTCCATGACATATATATGCTATCAATAACTCTGGAAATGTTTTTGTATGCTGTTTAAAGCCTTTTTATACTGTTTTAAGATCTAAATATATAAAAAACCATAAAGTAATGAATCAAGTGAGATACTTAGCTACAATGTGAATATCCTATGTAAATAAAAAAAACTTAAAGTAATCAACACTCAGTGTTTTGTTAGCTTCATATTTGGACATCAAGAATAGCTATTTCAAGAATGTATTTAAATTTTCACTCAGTTTTCCATGGTTACTGAAGCTTAAAGCTAAAATATTATATCAGTGTTATCTAGGAAAATAATTAAGGTTATTTAAAATTAATGACAAGTAACAAGTTTGTTTGGTAAAAGAACAATACATTTGATTTTTTTGGTCAAACCTAGGCTCAATTTTAAAAGAGAATTATAAGAATTTAGATTTCCTACCAGCAGTCATTTGAATCCATTGATTCTTACAGGAATTTAAGTAGAAAAATTTAAAGAAGCCAAACATTTTATTTAAGTAGGCTAAATTTCAAAATTGATGACCTTCATTGTCAGCTGTGCAAACCACATTCTTCACTCAGTCTCATGTTTCTTAAAATAATTTGGGCTCTTGCCTTTTAGAGTTTCAGAGCTGTAATCCAGCAGCTGCGTTGTTTTTGCACGAAAACTCCATGCAGTGAATGCCCTATGCAGTGTCAGTCAAACTGATGCAAAGTTTAGACACTGTGGCTCTTGGATTGAGGTTGGAAGTGACCTGTTCAAATGAAATTGTAGCAACATAGCCTCAAGAATGAAGCAAGCAGCCAGGCTGTCTGAGTGTGGGTGAAATCTGATGAATTATATGCTTCTTGGATTCCCTCCAGGATCCCAGTCAGTGTCAGTGTAATTCGTAAGGGCTGCAAATTCTAGAAGGAGCAACACATCATGTGCAACGTGTGTACTTTGTATTTAAAGAAGCTGGGAATGCGTGAGCATTTTCTGTAGATGAAATCAGTGGGATTTAGTTTCTAAAGAAATAAAGTCCACCGAACACTTTGCTTTGTTATTTGTCTTCTGTTAAAGCGAATGAGCTTATCATGTTTAAAATAACCCATTTGATAATTGTGTCAAACTACTGTAACAGTGTACAAAAAAAAAAATGAAAACTGCAGTCTCTGGGACCTGTGTTTGCCCTGCTTGTGAAGTTATCAAGAGCATTTGTTGGCATAAGTAGTGACTATGCTAGCACGTAAATCAGATGTAGATCCATGCTTCTGCAAATGGGAGCTTAGTCCCTGCACTGTCACAGGCGTTGTTCGTGGGTGGCCTCCCTCTGTTCTGCTTGGTGTCAGAATGCCCCTGTGGGGTTACAAGGGTGTGTAATTGCATGGAAAGGTTTGACAAGTGTGTCCAGGGAAGCAATGAAACAGATACAGCAATAGGATTTCTACTTTCTTTGCCTCTAGAGTTCTGGTTGAAGTAAGTGTATTTGGAGTGGGACAGCAGCAAGAAGTCAGGACTAACACGTAAGTAATAAGCTGGCGATGCTACAGGAAGGTGCTTGGGACTGTGGTTGTACTGGGTGAGGGCTATTCTTCTCTAAAATTTGCTCAGGAATGGGACTTTCTGCTGCAAGGTCTTGGGTTTCTGGCAAAGAACAGCGGAGTGGACAAACATCACAAGAGATTGACTATAAACAGCCATGAGACAGGTAGACTGTTGCTTCAGTATTGCAACCATACTGTGATAATCAGATTTTGTAGTCACAGCAACAGACAATACTTTTGGATGTTGCTAACATGGTAAATACAAATATTTTGTGGTAGTGTCTAGAATGGTGTTTTTCCACATAACAGCAGGAGCTCATATTAGACAACTGTCATGTTTACATAAGTTTCCATGATTTATCATCCAAAACAGGCAAAGAGCTCATGGAAAGGAAAATCGTAGCTAAGCCTCAGCCAATGATGAAAATCGCCACCTATCTGTATGATTAAGCATAGTAGTAAGTGAAAGAATACAAATCAGAAGAAACTTCTTACCTAGTCTTGTAAGTATTTATGTAAAAGGCCTCTTTTTGTGCATCGCTTCAATGAAATCATAATCTTGTAGCAGTGAGGATGGAGCAGCAATGTGAAAACTACCACACAGGTGCTTGAGAAGGGGAGGGGCCTGTTCTGATGTTCCAGAAAAATTTGCTGAACATGCAAATGATCTAAACTTATTTCATAGGAGATAATTACGGAACTTGAATCCCACAGTAAAACCTGTAAATTTGACTTAGCAGGTGGGAAAAGTAGGTAAAACTTACTCATCTAGCATTTTTCTGCAATTAGGTTTACATGCTTTTCAGAGAAAGCTGGCTTTTTGATTTTTGGAGACATGACCAAAAAAAAAAAAAGGCACTCTGAAGCCCTTTAATGTTTCCATTGTCTTTTCCTGCTATATCTACAATGGTGTTTTTGTGTAACAAGAAACTTTTCTGTGTGAAGTTTTAAAGGCTATCTTCTTTATTGACAGATTTTTGATATTCTTAGAAGGTTTTACTTTTGAATAAAGCAACATGTAAATGTACAGTTTTGGTCTCAGCTCTTCAAAAATGTGTATATATGTTGCAATGTGCTATGGCAGCTGTCGTGGTTTAACCCCAGCCAGCAACTAAGCACCATGCAGCCGCTCACTCACCCCCCACCGGTGGGATGGGGAAGAGGATCAGAAGGGCAAAAGGGGAAAACTTGTGGGTTGAGATAAAAACAGTTTAATAACTAAAGTAAAATAAATAAAAAAATAGAACAGTAGTAATACAAAGCAAGCGGTACACTGTACAATTGCTCACCACCCGCCGACCGATGCCCAGCACGTCCCCCAAGCAGCGATCAAACCCTTCCCCGGCCAACTCCCCTGCTTATATACTGAGCATGACGTCACATGGTATGGAATAGCCCCCCGCCCAGTCTGAGTCAGCTGCCCCGGCTGTGCCCCCTCCCAGCCTCCCGTGCCCCTGGCAGAGCATGGGAAGCTGAAAAGTCCTTGACCAGTGTGAGCACCACTTAGCAAGTACTTAGCACTACTTAACAAGAACCAAAACATCAGTGTATCATCGACATTGTTCTCAACCTAAACCCAAAACATAGCCCCATACCGGCTACCAGGAAGAAAACCAACTCCATCCCAGCCAAAACCAGGACAGCAGCATACTACAGTATTAGTTAGAATAGAACAGAACAGAATAGAATAGAATATTTCAGTTGGTAGGGACCTACAACGAACATCTAGTCCAACTGCCTGACCCATTCAGGGCTGACCAAGTTAAAGCATGTTATTAAGGGCATTGTCTAAATGCCTCTTAAACCTTGACAGGCTTGGGGCATTGACCACCTCCCTAGGAAGCCTGTTCCAGGGTTTGACCACCCTCTAGGTAAAGAAATGCTTCCCAAAGTCCAGTTGACACCTCCCCTGGTGCAGCTTTGAACCATTCCCACGTGTCCTATCACTGGATACCAGGGAGAAGAGATCAGCACCTCCTTCTCCACTTCCCCTCCTCAGGAAGCTGTAGAGAGATGCCTTTCTAATGGACATTGAGCCTAACGTAGTATGGTTGCTTAACTCTGCATTTCTTTGTGTACGCTGTTTAAACTTGTTTAAGAATTACTGCCAATGAAAACTGGTATACCGGAAATTGTGTTGTTGGTGATATTATCTTTACTTCCAGTCGCACCTCATGCAAGTGCAAATTACTGACCAAATGTCCTCATTTCCAACAAAGAACCAGTAGGTTTTATCATCCTCTTCCTTTCCCCCACCTCAGCTACAATGTGACTTTCCAAAAAATGATTTTCTGCTGGCACTTCTTGTTTCACTGTTCTTCATCTCTCCTCCAGGCTGGCTACACTTCAGAATATTTGTTCCAGCCCCAAGGTAAAGACAGTAATTTTTTTGAGTGCTAACAAATCAGCCCTTACTATCAGAAAGTTTATATTATCCAATTGTCCTAGGGGTGTTTCATTTCAATATCAGACAATGTTTAGCTGATGCACATAATTACTTTTCCTGCATGTAAAAGCAAGAACTAAATTTAAACACAGGTTGTGTACCCATTTTCTGTAAGCTTTTTTAATCAGCAGTTAATGAAACAACCTGTCATCAGACAGCTGTACTGCTGAACTGACATGAAAAGCAAATCCATGGAGTAAGTTTGTTTGTAGACTTTCACCTAAGTTTGGAGCTAGTGATGATTTGTTGTTTCTTCTGCAGTTTAACCTTGTTTGGTCTAGCTGGAAATGTGGCAGCAATGATGTCAGTATTTGCCAAGAGCTATACTTTTACAGGAAACTGTAATAGACATCATTCAAGGTTTTGACAAGATTTCACACAGCATAGCAGGGCAATGTAGCACAAATTCATCATAATAAAAGCCTTCCATGCCCATTTTGGGTAATGTGCTCATAACCTTACAGATGTGGTCCATGTGTAGCTGAATGAAACTATTCAGTCGCTGCTTTGAGCGAAATGCTTGAACACTGTGACAAACGTCTATTAAAACGGTTTGCTGCTAACGTGGATTTAGAGACATTAAAATATCAACACCGTGTAATACAGCATAGCTTAAGGTTCACAAGGCATCAGAAAGCACAGAATCAAGTATCATAATTTTCATAAGATTTTTTTTCCCAAAAGATGTTAGAGGTGGGATTCTTCCACTGCATGCTGTAGAAGAGAAAGGGGGGAAAGAGGGGGAAGGGTTCCTGAGCTACTCAAAATGGAAAAGAGTGATCTGGCCCTGTTTCAGTTGCAAAAATTCAGATGTACATTCATCTCCACTGGGTTGGTGGAAGGGTGTGTGGTCCTGGGCTACCAAGGAGTTCAGGGGCCTTTGTGGTTCCCATGGCTTCTTTCAGAATTGCATGGCAGGCTGATGGGAATCCTTTTCACCTGGTACAATGGTGACCACTAATCTGTGTACTAAAAACCCCTCGCATCATTTCCTTGTTCCTTAGGATATTGTTCTCCTTGCTCTGCCCTGTTCTGTGCCCTCCAAGCATTCTCATTGTCTTTGTTTTCTTCCTTTCAGGCACTTTCTTGGCAAACTGCTAGCACTTTTGAAAGCAGATACTTCATGTGTACCTGTCCAAAAGAAAGCTTCTTTCTTATAATTCCCTTCCCCCTTGGTCTTTACATTGCTTGGCATGTGGTTGTTGGGTTTTTTTTTGTGTGTGCGTGTGTTGGGAGGGGAGGTGTTTGGTTTTGGTTTTTTTCTGGTGTGACAGCTGAACTTGAATTATTGAGATCAATAGTCCATGGGTAGTCTTCCCTTTTCAGACTGCTAGGTAATATCCTGTGGCTTCTGGTCTGCAGTAGATATCATTAGATGATCACAAGCTTAAAATCTATCTTCCTGATTCTTGCACAAAATACAACAATTCCATTGATGTTATTAGGAAACATGCTTCATGTACTAAACACACAAATTTATATCAATACAGATTAGCTGACTATGTAGACCTTTTTTTCCTGAGAGAAGACAACTAGGGCAAAGAGAAAGGAAATGACTTGAGTAAAGAATGAATCTCATAGGACCACATAATCTTTCTGTGTCTCAAATGAAGGCAATGAATTGCATCAAAGATGAAAATAAATGTATATCTGCAGACTCTCGTCTACATTTAATGTTTACTATAGATTCATATGCTGTGTTTTTTCACTATAAGAAGTCAAATTGCTTCCAATAATTTTCTAAGAAATGTTAAGTACCAATGTATAGCCTGCAGATTGTTTGTAAAACATCTTCGTCTTTCTCCTCTTCTTCTCCACCTACTTCAGCAACAGTGTTTGGAACATGCATGGAGGTTTTAGAAAGGTTTAAACCAAAGCCGCCCTTGTTAACTATGACTCCACTGATTCTGAATCTTCATAGATTGCACTCTTTATTTCAGCAAGATTTTAACTCAGATTACCCCATTTCTACCGCTGTTTTACATTAGTTCTCTGCTTTGCAAATTATATGAAATAGTGACATCTGTCATATATAACTTTTTCTCTTATCTACCATATGGAAACGAACATGGTGAGGAGTGTTTTGGGAGGCTTGCTGGTTGGTTTTGTTATTGCATTTGTGTTAGCGCAGTCTAGGTCTTGTACTTAGGGTGAGGCTGGTGATGAAGGTTTACTCTTGTGGGAGGCTTGTTTCAGGATCTTAACAGTTCCCTCAAAGTTCAATGTTCTACAAAGACCATCTTAATACCTGAAAAAAGGTTGACTGTTATGTCTGTGTCATACTGGAGCTTCAGATGTGTCTTTAGTTTTCCTGGGCCCAGGCCGTGAAGCTAAGAACTGAGCCTTACCCTGGAAAGCTGTCACAGATCTAATGTGCCAGCAATAACCTCTGCCATTGAAAGGATGCTTCTTTAAATTACAGTCCATCTGTGGACAGGTAAAGCCGACAATCATTTCTGAAGATACTGTTAGGGTGGTGATGGATGAAATCCTTAGTTTTATAGGAAGGGTTGCCATTGGTATAGATGTCAAATCCTTCTAAGCCAAATCTTCTCATTGTGGCACCAAGTGCTTCATGTCCTCAAGAAACAAATTTACGTTATCCTGTGTTGTGCACTAAGCAAGTGTCTCTTAGGAAACTGGTCTATAACTGGCCCTCCTTTATGTCACTGGGATTGTGCAGTCTTATGACAGTCCGTTGTGTGAGACAGCGCTGGCTCCAGAAGAACATCCAGCATATGAAGCTGGTGGACACAGTGCTATCGAGTCTTGGCAGTACTGCAAAAAAATTTAAGTTTTGTAGTTGTATTTTATTATTGACTGTTTTTACATTAAAGTGCAGGAGCTGAAACGTCAAGCTATCCACTAATTCCCAGGATCCTGAGGTTGTCATATTGTCACAAGTTCACTGTGGAAGTGTTTTTGACAGTAAGCTTGAGACACTAAGAGAAGTGATAATGTATACCATATGGTTGCAGAAGACAGCTTTTACATCAACTGTGCTAGCAATTCCAAGGGCTGCTCTAGTTCATACTTTTTTTCATATTTTTTCTTTTACTTTCTTTATGACAGTGCTACAGAAAAGTGATACAAAAAGCATTGCTGCAAATCAAAACATATTTTTTTTATTTTATATAGTAAAAGCACAGCAATCTGCTACCGTTGCATTAAAAATGAGTTACTGCAACTTTGTAAAGATGACCATGCAACCAGAACATTTTGCTGACAGTGATTTTTTAGGCAACCAAATTTGCTAAATGTACAAAATGCAAGCCAATCACTCTTCAAATGTTTTGACCTACTTTCCCCTTGAACCCATTCCAAAATAATAATAATAAAAAATAAGTATGGAAAGAGCAGATTACACAGCTCTACAATTTCACTGATGGGAATGTGAATGCCATTAAAGTAAAAGTGCTTCCTGCTGGCAGACCAAGTATGTATTTGTGTGGTTGTAACTCCTCAATACTCATTCAGCTTTTGGGAGAGAGACAAGGCCAGGGAAGGACACTTATGCTGACTTAAACAGGGTCCTTTCAATTTAATGGGCCCTTCTATTGTCTTTCTCTTAATTCATCTGTGTAAAAATGCACAGTATTGAATGTAGAGTGTTTTGTTTTTTTTTTTTTTTTAAGTAGAGTCCAGTTTTCATTTTCACATGGTTTAAGCTAATTTCAAAATACCTTTTTCTTATAACAGTTTGTAGTTTTAATTGGTTAGTGAGCCATTACTGATTAACTTCTATATTTTCATACAGATGTTTTCCTGGATATTCTAATTTTTGATACTTTAAAAAAAATAGTGACATAATTCTGCTGGACTTCTCCCTTTGTTCCGTCTTTTCCATTTTAAAGTATTTCCTTATCTTTGGGGAGGGAGCGAGAAGGGGGGAGAGGGAAGGTGTATGTGTGCTTAGCGGTGTGTTTAAAAAGCAGATCTATAGCCTCCTGCTTTTTAAGCCCTACATAAACCCATGAGAAATAGAGATAGGCTGATTTTTGTCGGTTTTGAAAATATCTAAAGAACTGTGCTTTACTGGCAAAGGTATTAATGAACTTTAAAAAGAGGAGAGGGAGTTGACAGGAAGAATTAATCCCTCCCAGTCCAAAACAAAACCCCAGAACTGCTGCATTTCCTTCCTTTCAGCATCATACAAATTGTACAGTTTAAGCGTTCCTCCCTTGGTTTACCTCCCCCAGCTCCTCAGGAGAGTTATTTTGTCATTTCCAGTAGGAAGATGATTTGCATAAACCAGTTCCTTTTCATGATTAGGTTCAGGACATCAGAATTATAATCTGATGTTGTTTTGCTTTTGTCCTGGAAGTTGTTAAAATGAGTCATCTGGCAGCCTCTAATCCCATTTCTAACCATATACGGACATGTATGGGACTAAAAATGAAGGCAGGATTGTGTATTTGAGAAATTCAACACAGTCAACTTTTTTCTAGGTTTTTAATTTTGCAAAGCATTTAGACACTGAAAAGTGATGGCACGCTGTTAAATGCTTTGTCTCAGAAGGGTCTATGTGAGCTAAGAATTCTCCTATAAGCATGATATATATTTGGAACAGGAGTTCAAAAGGGCTTAAAAAATAAGTTATGGAAGGAAGATATACATGTGCATAAGCAGTAGTGTTGTAGTTCTCCCACTGAACCAGTTTTCCGCAGACTGTGCGAGTCCCTGCACTTTCCTCCAATCAACAAGTAGTTCTGCTGACCTTAGTCCAAAAGAATTCTCTATTCAGCACAAATAATCTTTTTTGCCTTTTGGTATCATAAATCCTGGTTATTAGATTACCTGACTAAAGAAAGAAATACCTCTTGCCAGCATCAGAGGGCAGTCTTTTCAAAGCAAACACACTCCTGGTTTTTTTTTTTCTTTTCTTCTTTTTCTTGCCTTAGGTGACTGATCTTAGCTAGCACCTTCTCTTTCAAACCAGACTCAAGAGTTACAACTCAGTTCTGGAGACGGCGTATACAATTCAATAATTAGTGTTTTACCTTTCCTTCTCTCTTTAGTTTGAAACAAATGGCAAACTGCAAAATCATCTTTACAAAATTATCAATTTCTTTTCTAAAAATAGGGCTGCATAAAGGACAGCAATTTCAACCAGTGAGAGAATGTTCCCAACAGGAATGAACATGAGGGAAAGTTGTGCAACTTGGTCCATAGTGTTTCACTTTTTAGAACACCTCTAAATAAGAAAATAACATTTAGATTAGGATCGAAAGTCCAGGGTCTTCTTTTGGTTGCTGTTAAGTATTTTGTAATTAATGTATAGTTTTGTGTCATGCTCAATCTATATTTTATAATGGCTTCTGTTTATAATACATGTATTTACCATTTTTAAGAATTAGCATAATCAAATGCAGCAAAGCTTAAAACAGGGATTACAACCTCCAGTTGTACCTGAACTTATATTAAATTGTGTAAAGGTGGCTCATGAAGCTAGCTACAAAGTCAGACACCCTGATGGGCTATATCTCCCCAGCCTGCCTGCCTTTGCCATATTCCATAGAGGTGATGGTGGCCCTTGCTTTCAGAATGGAGGATATGCGGGCTAGGATGATGGAAAGGCATCTGGAAGCACACAACT
Organism: Theristicus caerulescens; assembly: GCA_020745775.1. Taxonomy (NCBI): domain Eukaryota; kingdom Metazoa; phylum Chordata; class Aves; order Pelecaniformes; family Threskiornithidae; genus Theristicus; species Theristicus caerulescens. Next base: position 28,925,702 of record CM036559.1, on the reverse strand, counting down.
TTCACAGAGCTCCATCATCTGTCAGTAGCTGTTTAGCACAGCTGTCATAGCTGCAGATGAATAATTTTGTATTTTGTCTCTGTGTATGCACTCTTCCACTCTCACAAGCACCTACACCTTATACACATAATATAAAATTTATATCTGATGCATATGGACTAAGAAAGTGGACCTCTTGCTCCTCTGTAGGAATTCTATAGGGATAAGTGTATAGATCTTATTGTATAGATTTAGGTGAAATATTAGGATTGTGTTTTAATGTTCTTTTATTGTGCTTGTAATAGAAGCACTGGTTTAATCAAGTTAGTGATAAGCATCCGCCATAGAAAAACTACGATTTTTGGCCAAATAATGGAGATTGGAACAGCTCTATAGAGGCCATATAAATCAAAGCTCCTCCCTCTTCAGAGGCTTGGCTTTATCTTAAAGAAATGGATAATAATAAAAAGATTAATTGACACTAACCCTGAGAGAAGTGAAGGCTTCCCCGTGGGGCTCCCTCGTCCCTTCCCTTAGATCGTCCCTCCATGCAGCCAGTCCCCAGCCCCAGCCCCACTGCGGGTGAAGCCTCAGAACTGGCGCCTGCTCCCAGGGTGCAGGGGAGCCAAGGCTGGTTAAGCTGTCTGCATCTGTGGCCAGAAATAAGGAAATAATGAAATTCCAAGTGAGAACAGAGTCACTGTGCCATCCCTGCTTCTTGTACAGTTCTATATAGCACCGTGATGTTACTAATGTGCAGTGAAACTGCTCACTTTTCTCAATTTGTAGGTCCTTTAATTCCTAGGGCAATGAGCCCTGACATCTCGAGAAAACACAGTAGTGAGGCAAAACTAAACTTAAGGTTTGGCACTAAAAAATCACTGAGCAGTGGGGTAGGAGTGGATGGGCTGTTATTTGTCATTATTTCAAGATGTTTAAACAAAGTTTGTAGTAGAAAGCTTGTTATGGTAAGCAGCTGTTGCACCAGATTGTTAAATCTCAGATAAATTTCCCAGTTGCTCTGAACCAAATCCAAAGCCAAACTATTGATGTCTGGCTGACCCTTTGGTCTCAAGTGTCTGCAACTTGCTCTGTGGAGCCACTTTTCAAATATGCAGATATTCTCTGGAGAAGGGAATGCTAATGCTCTGTAGGTGGGCATCAGATACATCAGATATGTGCTGTCTTGATCTCTTAAACCCTTGTTTAACAAAAAGGAGTGAGATGAACTATTCATCCCCATGCTCAGCACTGAAGTTCCCTTCATGCTTTTGGTATTCTGTTAATCTCCAAACACTGTGGAGCAGGTTGTGGCCAATAACTGCACATAAAGGGGTGCTCTGGGTTTCGATTCATTTCTCTATAGTGCTTAGTTTTGACGTTTAAAGACATGACAAAATTAACAGGATCACATTTGTCTCCTTCATCCTCTGCAACTAGTTTGGTGTTTTTAAATCACCATGCTGGCAAGCTTGGTCAGAGGGCTAGATGAAAGTGAAACAATGACACACATTTGGTGAGGAGAAGGCAAGTACTAGTATGCTGATGTGAAATGTTCTTTAAAAAAAACTCCACCGTGTTTATAAAAACTCATATGTACTTAAGTGCTTAGAACTGGACACACATTTCATATTACCTCTACAAGGTCAGACTTTCCTTTAATTTGCCTCTCAGTAACACCAGAAGTGTTTAATTCATGTAAATAAAAGGTGATCTGTGGCAAATCTTTCCAGTGCTGGCTTGGTATCTTCTCTACAATATTTTCCACACTGTAATAGGGTTTGCTGTTCAGATGCATTGAAGGGTACAAGCTAGTATTTAAACAAGAACAAAAATAAACCCCAAAAACCTCCCTTCCATGTGAAATTCTTCTACACCCTTATCTAGGTTCCCAAATAATGTAAATAAAGCTATGCTGAATTACATACAAGCAGCTAACATTTTGTTTTCAGTAACTCTTCTATTTAGATGTCCTATACCTTTAAGAAACAAGCTTGATAATTTTCAGCTAGTGAGACAGAATTCTGGTATTTTCTTTTTTTATTTAAATAAAAGAATTCTCATGAGAAAAAAGAACTCTACCTGTGAGATACAATTCCCATTTCTCATATTTTACCTTCTAAATGTCACTTTCTTTTTGTAATGAATTGGGCAGGAAACTCTGCCCTTTCCTTTGAATGACTCATGATGTAATGTACTTACAGATTAGAAACACAATTTGAGTAATGTACTATATGGCATTAAGTGTGATTCTGCCCATTCTATCACGTTTATCCTAGTGGAAACCTAACACTACATCATTTGTGCTAATATTAGGGTGTTTAGTGCAGAAAACCTTGTTGAAGTTCATATGTACTTTTCCTTCGTGTTAGGAATGGGCTTTTGTCATGTGAAAACTTTAAATTCATTTACCTGCAAATGTCATTGGTTAAAATTGAGCACAAAAAAGCACCTCATTAATGTCTTATTCATAGCTGTCAAAGAATTCAAATGACATACAAGTGCACATTGTTTTTAATACAAAATAAGTGCTTATCTGGCTGATCTGGAATTTAATATTCATAATGTTTGCAGAACTGAGCAAGATTCTTCAGTAAATTTGGTGAATAAAGGAACCCTACCATTGGACAAAAGTATGAATGTCCCATTTGTTGCTATTTTGCATACTCTGTTGTCTTTTAAGCCATAAAGAGACCATTTAAGTGGTATGTTATTTCAGAGGTATGTTTCAAATTTTGTGCTTCTGGTGCCCTGCCAATGTCACATAGAAAGGATGAAGTCACAGGCCTGACGCCTATAGAAATGACAACCCGCCTGCATGTGAAGTCTTCATTTTCACATATTGGTTCTGTTTGCTCATGCTAAGGATATGGGATATGTCTAGGAGATATGACCATTGGAGGAGTGTTGGTGGCAGCTAACTCTGGCTAAGTTATGATGTGGCCAATTTCCCTGTATAACAAGTAGTAGAAGGCAGTCCCTCCCATACAAGAATTCAGAAAAAGAGGAGTCTAACTACATTGCTTGAATTGTCCCACAGAGTTACAAATTGAGCCTCAAAAGAGCTTTTAGTCAAGTTAGACATCTCAAGCTTGCTCTTGAGACTCTGCCTGTGTAGGCTTCTCTGCTCTCTCATATAGGTAAATATATGGACATTGCCTTTGGAATTAACTCCCTCCAACAGGGGCCATTATTTTGAGAAAGGGAAAGGAAAACAAAGCAAAAAAGGGTAATAGAAAACTACAGCAGCCCTTAGCTAGGTCAGAAATGGGTGGGTGTTTTTGGTCTGTGGAAAGGTTCCTTGTCCTTTGGAAGATGTTCCCACTGAACGGAAAAGCCTGCTCCGTTCTCTTCCTTTCTCTGCATGGGGTTTGTCTTTCAGTCCTTCAGCCAGGCATCCTACTCCCTCACCAAACCTAGTGCCTTCACACCCTCTCCCAAACAAGTGGAGCCACCATTTACCCTGCTGCTAATACCTATAATTGGTCTTGTATCTCAAAAGAAGTCTTGAAAGGAGCAAAGGGAAGACCTGTCATTGCCTTAAGTGAGAGCTACATTACCCTCTAAGGTTAAAAGTGGATCTATTGCAATACCAACACCAAGGCTTCAAAGGAGTACACTTCAAACAGAACTTCAGTACATTTCAAACTGTTTAAATTGACAGTCACGGAATTTTTTTCCCTATTGTAGCAATACCCAAAGAGGGAATGTTATCTTTCCTATAATCTTTACTGAAGTGAAATTTTAGAGCTCCTGGGCATGATCCAGTTCCCAAACATCTGATGCCATTTGAGATGCCCTAGGGACCTACCTGGCTCCAGCTGCCAGTTCAAAAGGGCATGGGTCTCCTGGAGGTCTTGTCTCATATGTGCCACCAGCTTGCTAATATCTCAGATCCTTTGGACATCTCAGATGACACCTTATGCCTATGTTAAGGCAGCTGAACTGAGCTAGCTGTATGTGTTAATAGATACAAATTTCAACTAACATCTTCCTTAACTCTACATGAAATAATTTGAGTGTGGATTTGAGATTTTACAATAAAGCCATCTTCAAAATCGGTACACTGTTTTTTTCCTTAATGCTTTTGGTAGCTGAATTTTTATGCAGTGTAAATCTAAATCTCTTCATCGATAGCTATTTAGTTTTTCTGATTTGCCACAAACTATGTCTTATTTATATGATTTGTTTACAGTTTTGAAATGCATAAAGAAACTATAAAAATAGCCCAAGTTTTGATTGGCTCACTCTAGTACATTATTAATGTCTGTGTCAAACAGTAACCTGGAATATCTTCACTGGGACACAGCCAATAGCTTTAATGCACAAACATTTATGATATGTGAAATTAAGCTGAAGGACTGTGATATGTGATTAATGTACTTAAGGTGAAATGTGTCTGCAAACTAAACTTTAATTTCTGGAAAAACAGGATAGAAGCCAAAAGTCATACACTAATGATCTTCTGTTTAATTAAATGTAATAAATTGTAAAGAAAGGTGTTTATAACTTGCTACTGAGGAGTAAGAAAAAGATAATCTTATGGTTAAAATTACTGCCTCCATGTCATGATTTACTTAATTTAAATTACAAATGTACTGCAAGCTCCTCTGTCACAATAATGATAAACAACTGCCATACTTAATACTTGTACATTTGTAGGAGTTGTACCCTGAAAGGACTGTATGTTCACTATTTTTTCTGAAGTGCTTATCAGCTTGGTTCAGACTTTTTCCACAGACACAGCTTGTCTGTTGTCTTACAGGGTCAAATGCCTTTAAGACTTAGAAAGTTGCTGGGGGAATGAGCATATCGTTTTAGTGCAATTTGGTTGACCACAGTAGAAGGAAACCATGCATTATTTGGAGCATGTGACGGATGACTCTGGTAGGGTTAGAGCATCCTCTCCTGACTGGGAAGCAGCTTGTGCCTGACACTCACAACGTCTTCACAGGGCCACAGCAGGAGGGAGGGAGGGAAGAAAGCTGATGTGGACAAATCAAACCAGCTTTGCCTGAGCAGAGTCTCATGCTCACATTGAGAAATGAGATGGGAAATCAGCCACGGCAGGCATGAGGGGCTGTTCTCTCAGCCTAGTCCTGCAGCTCTTTGGAAAAAGTCACCAACATTATTGATGGGAAGGTTTGCTGACAAACACAGAATCATGGAGTCGTAGAATAACCTGAGCTGGAAGGGACCCACAAGGATCGCCGAGTCCAACTCCTGACTCCACACAGGGCAACCTAAAAGTTAAACCATATATCTAAGAGCATTGTTCAAATGCTTCTCGAACACCGACAGGCCTGGGGCCATGGCCGCTTTGACCACTTCCCTGGGGAGCTTGTTCCAGTGCTTGACCATCCTTGTAGGCAAGAACTCTTTCCTAATATCCAATAGCTTCAAGCCATTCCCTCATGTCCTATCACCAGAAAGAAGAGATCAACATCTCCCTCTCTTCTCCCCCTCATGAGGAAGTTGTAGACTGCAGTGAGGTCACCCCTCAGTCTCCTCTTCTCTAAGCTGAATAAACTTCATATCTTCAGCTACTTCTCATAAGTCATGCCCTCTAGTCCTTTCCACTGCTTCCATTGGAAACAATCTTCTGCTGTTAACTGCTGTATGCTGTCTTGAATGTAGAAATCACTATGCTACTATCGGTGTATGTCTTTCCCTTCAAATAGTAACTGTCCTAGTAGACTTTTAAAAAAAAGACTGTGTCTAGCCATCATGTGGTCTGCTCTGTCATAAGCCCTAATGAGGCAATGCATATTTACATGTAAGCAGCTCTTATTTTCAAGGCAAATATAGTACTATTTCTAGAATATTTTTGAATTGTAAAAACAGTTATATCTGTTGGTTGTAATATATGGTTTCCTCTGCTCATTAAATGATCTGCAGCAGCACAGCTTCGTCACTCTCAGCTCGCAAGATGTTATCCAGGATCCAACATTCAAAACATAAATTTTGTCATTAAAATTTGTTCCAGTTAAAAAAATTTGCAACATATTCTGCTAAACAATTTCCCTATTTTAATACAATTTTGTGAGTTTTTGCTTTCTGCAAAGCTCTTTTTTGTTGTACATTTGCTATCCAATAAAAATGTTATGTGACACTTATTGGGACTGTCCACTTCAGCATGACAACCAATGAACCTGACTTATTGCCCCTGCTACTATTGCTTCTGGATCTATTTCCCCATGGTCCAGTGTTTTAGAAGAGCTTGCTCAGATACAAGAAACTGCCAGTCATCTTTTGCTTAATGAATTAATCGTGTTGGTGCCAAATAAGTATGTAATACACCTTTATAGTGTGGACCTCTCCAGAGAGCCAGGTGCTCATCCTGACAGTAGGATTCTCAAGGACTCCAACCTGTTTGTCTTTTTAGGAAAATGAAAAAAGCAATTAAAAAAGATTGAAGCTCTCCTGTGAAAATCAGGCCCTGTGGTGAATCTGGCCCTTTCAGACAAATTTTGCCTGGATACACGAGGACGCAGCTGACTCAGAAATGGGTGGCATCAGTTTAGGCTGGGAGTTATGTTGGTCTGGAGTGTTTTAAGATAATATGTACATCTTTAGCCTGAATTCAGTGCAGAATTTAATAACTGTGGAAGTAATTTTCATTAATGAAAAGAACACAGTAACATAGTTATTATAAGGGAGTCATTCTTCAAGTTTAAAATGAGGACTTAAAGTGACAGAGGCCAAAAAAAGTCATCTGATTGTGATAGCCCTCCTTTTGCTTTAGGAGAAAAGTGGGAAAAAAAAGAAAAATCATTGAAATACTAATTAATTTCTGTTGGCCAACTTGAGATACCTGAAAAATCATTGAAATACTAATTAATTTCTGTTGGCCAACTTGAGATACCTTTTTGTTAGACATACCTGGAATTATTTGTGAGGTGGGGCACTTCCTAGTGATGTTATGATAGCTGATGTTGTAGTTTGGCCTTATCAGTCTTTAAAAAAGGGCTAGCAAGTTTGCCACCCTTTACAGCTTATTCCCGCCAAAAGGCATGGATGGGTTGGAATAATATAATTACTATATATAATGTAGGATTTAGGTGGAATCTGTTTGATATATCTACCTATTTAAACTAGTTTCCAGTAATGGATTTATGTTGAACAGCTGTTTCTGTGCTCTTCAAGCAAGGCTGAAGAAATGTAAGGGGTATCTGTACTGCTGCAGCATCACTGCCTCTTTGAAGCCTGCTTTTAAGCTGTATCCACTGTCACAAAACCAGCAAAAATTGCTACAGCTGTTCCCTGGAGAAAAGCATCCATTTTTTTCAGACTATAATTGCCTACAGAGGGTGGGTGAAATACTGATAAAGTTGAGATACTGTTATGTTAATAACAGAGGATCAAGGAGAATCCTGGCAAGCTGAGAGAAAATCTTTGACAGCACACAGGAACTCTTCTGTGTTCATCATTACGTACAGAAAAGCAAAAGACAGGAAATTATACTCCAAGCAAACTAGCTTCAGTCCAGCGAAGAAAGCAGATCCACCTGTGACTTTAAACACGTTAATTGTTCTACTATGGGGAGGACGGCTTTGAATTTCTTCCTTAAAACAAAAAAGAATTAATATTAAGAAGTGTTAAAAAGCTACTATGTGGATGCAAGGTTTTCTTGAGAATTGTTGGATAGATTGGATGGCCAAATTCTCAATGGGTGTGTAATTTAAGGAAGAATTTGGATAGATATTTCTGTTTAATTTCTTAATATTAAGACATTAATGTAAATAGCATTACAAAATATCTTACAGGTTAAAATCCACTAGAGTAGACATTCTGTGAGTTTAAAATCATGAACATATTGAGGCATTGGTACAGACTAGTACCACTAACATCAACTCATATTTTAACTTATTTCCAAATTCCTGTTTTGAAAGCTAGGAGAGTTAAATCAGTGTAATGAGAAGAATTAGTTATCTTTTTGAGAACACCTTTTTCCTACCCCAGCAAAGCAAATTTTGCCTGAAGCAAAAAGATTTGCCTGAAATTATGTGCCTCTGACTTGTTGAATTCCTTTATTTGGGAAATAAATCCTGAAAGTATTTTTGGTGAAGTAAAAAAGTTTAAATTTTTATTTGCTTTAATATAATATGAATACAAGAAGGAGATATTTCCTACAAAATGAAAGATTTGACCTGAAAATATTTTTCCCCAATTTCTAGCCTCAGAAGGACACCTCTGCGTCCTTCCCTGAAATACAGTTTCTGTCACAATAATTCTAACTCTTTTTTGGTTAAAACTCTGTCAACAAGTACAGACCACTCCTTACCTGTTTGTATGAAGTGCATACTTGGTTACTTTTGGAGAAAAAAATTATTCTAAAGTCTTACCTTGTGTGTTTTCCTTTTTAAAATCATGTATTTCTTACAAGTCAGTTCTCTTAAACTGTCAGGCCTTTTGTTCATTGCTTGTTACTTTGCTTAGCTACATCTTTAGGGTTGAATTTGTTATTTGTATCTTTTTATTGCTATTTAAGTAGTACTCAGGAAAAATAAACATACATCATGTCTTTATGGTGACCAATCTGTTGGGACAAATAAACGTATCTTAGGTACATTATACTTTCTATACAGAGATAAAAGTATCTGGAATTCAAGTTGTGGGAATGGAATTTTTCTGTGTTTTCAGTAGTGATCACACTAGGCTCTCTTTCTCTGGTTACTTTAGCACACACAGAAAAATTGGTGTAGCTCAGTTTCATGCTTGCTTCAAAATCTATGAAGATAAATATGAGTTTATAGTCATACTATAAACTTCCGAGCCTGATGAAATATTCTGAAAAAGTGATTTGAATACCCTTCCCACCTTACCTCCTAGTTAGAAACAAAAGCAACACAATGGGCTGGGGAATATATGGCCTAGTGAACAGGTACTAAACTAAAGCTCAAGACACCTGAAACTTGTCTCTGCATCTCATCCATAGAGTGGCCCTGGATTATTTGTTTCATCTTCCCGCACATTTACTCTCCCTTTGTATTCTTTGCCATTTTATCTTGTTAGATAGCTGGTTCCCAAAAGCCCAGACTCCCTCTTCTTCTGTAGTTAGATGCAGGATGGATGTTAGGAAATACAAAAATGTGGTAGTTAAGCTATGGGACTAGGCATCCTGGGCTCTTTATACTGGCAGTGGAGACAGGCCTGCTGCATTTAACTTCTGGAAATGCGCTTGTCAGAAATCTCCCTCTCTTCATTATACTGAAGTCTAAGAAAACAACGTAGCAGTAAGAGTTAGCTACCTAAAGCTAGGTGATCCAGTGTGCTCACTGTCTCCAGTCTCCACAGGGATTCTGCATGGCCACCTATGATGCTGCTAAATATTGACAGTATCTTTCTCCCTCTATTCAGAAAGGAAATAGTTGTAGTAAAATTCTTCACTCCTTTGATTTTGTAGAGAAACCCATCTTCTCATTTCTGAGCTGTGAGTTTTCCCTGGCATGCAGAGCATGAAGGGCTGGCTGAGGGAAAGGGATGCACATCTCCGGTGCTACGCAGAATCCTGCGTAAAAAGAAAAGCAGACACATTTTCACCAAAAAACCAGTTCTGTTGCATTTTATATCTCCCCTTCAGCATTCCCCTGAAGCATTGTCCAGAGAAGGGCAACGAGGTTGGTGAAGGGTCTAGAGAACAAGTCTTATGAGGAGTGGCTGAGGGAGCTGGGGTTGTTTAGTTTGGAGAAGAGGAGGCTGAGGGGAGACCTTATTGCCCTCTACAACTACCTGAAAGGAGGTTGTAGTGAGGTGGGGGTCGGTCTCTTCTCCCAGGTAACAAGTGACAGAATGAGAGGAAATGGCCTCAAGCTGCACCAGGGAAAGTTTAGGTTGGATATTAGGAAAAACTTCTTCACTGAAAGAGTGGTCAGGCATTGGAACAGGTTGCCCAGGGAAGTGGTTGAGTCCCCATCCCTGGAGGTATTTAAAAGACGGGTAGATGCAGTACTTGAGGACATGGTTTAGTGGTGGACTTGGCAGTGGTAGGTTAACGGTTGGACCTGATGATCCTAAGGGTCTTTTCCAACCTTAACAATTCTATGATTCTATGATTCTATTGTGGAGGCATGGTGAATTACTTCTATTGTTAGACTGAAATAGAGATCGCAAAGTATGAGAATATCTTATTTGTGGCTGTCGAGGCTAGCAGGTAAATGATGCCTTTGCTGCTGTCAGGATCTGAGCTTGCAGTCAGTATCTATGCTCATGCTCTCCAGATGGTGCTGGCCATATTATACCTTTGTCTGAATGCATGTTTGTTACCCTGCCTGTATAGTACAAGGAGACTGTCTTTGTGGACAGCGTTCTCCAAAATTGTGAGCTTGAAGGACAGATTCTCTGCCAATGTAAAGTTGCACCGTTCCATGGATTTTTACCTCTACTTCAAGTGTGGCCTTATGAACCATTACCAGCAATACTAAACATCAGAAAAACAAAACAGCATTGAAACCTTGGTGAAAAAACAGAGGCATCTATTACTGTCCAATTTGGTGGTGTTCAAGACCTGCTTGAGACTGTTGGTATCTAAAGTGGAGCCAGTGTGTGCAAAACTACTGGTTTGTGTATAGCATTAGTATTGAAACTATACCATATACTTTGAATTATGAGGCATTGGAATGTGATCCCAAACCTAATCCAAACATTTCCTCGTCCAGCCATCCTGACTTGGAAAAGTTAATCATAAGGAAACAACTCCCAAAATGGACTCAGCCAGTAGCTGTCCTCTCAATCAGCTATACTGACAGTGTGAGACATGATGTTGGCAGGACTGGCTTTATGTGTCTTAGTGCTCTGACTGAAAGCAAATAACTCCCTCCTTTTTTGTTGGGTGGAAGAGGAGAAAATGAAGCAGAGTGCTAAAAGCAACATTATATTTCAGATAAACATGCACAGCCACCAAAGCCTTTTCAATTAGTAAAATGGGCATAAAGGAACAGTCTTGTCCAACCAACTTCTTTAAAAGTAATGTGATTTTTTCTTTATATTCTCCCTTTTTCCAATTTCTGCCACTCCATGGTACAGATAGGATTGTTCTTTCTTTCACTTATGTCTTGACTCCCTTTTTATTCCTTCATTGGGAACTCTGGTTCTGTTTTCCTCTGGTCTCAATCTCCCTGCCTGTTCTTTTTTTCCCAGTTCCCATGGAGTGTGTCTCACCCTCAACTTTTGCCCATGCACTCATCCAGACCTGGCTTCAAATGTTCCTTTTCCCTCTGCTGATGGCACAGAAGATCCCTAGGGATAGATTTGTCTGTTCCTTTTTCCTGCAGATAGTATCCAATTTCTAGCTGTCCCCAGCCCTTGTCAAGTTGTCAGGACATGCTTTGTGTCATGCTTTTTGTGTCCATCTCTAGATGGTTTTAAGGTCCCTATGATCTTTGGCTTTACCTGGTTTCTTTGAACATAGTAGTCCAGCATCCTGCATCCCATGCACTTGGGCCGCCTTCCTGTAGAAGCAGCTGTTGGGGGAAAGCTGAGCTGTGCTAGCTCTGATATGTTTTAGTTACAATGGAAACACTTTCAAGAAATACATGGGAAGCATTTGAGAAATAAAGCTCTTTTCACCCAATATTGCTTACAAATCCTGTTTTTCACTGCCAAGCAAGTGGGAGCTGAATTCCAAAGCAGGTCTTTCCGGATCTGGTATCAGACCTTTTCTCAGTACTCTGAGGAGCAGCCATAATAATGCTCCACGATAATGCAGGGAAGTTACCCAGTTTGGACCAGAGAGGTTAACTCCTCACAGAGTTCAAAAGGGATCTATAAAGAAGCACTGTCCATTTGACATGAGCTCCACAATGTTTCCTGAGTTAAAAAATGAAAAGTATCTTGGCTATGTATCTGAATGAGGGTGGGAGGAAGATAGTGTTTCAAGAGAAGGGTTTTTTTTTCTTTATTTCTATATCTGTGGTATAGTTATTAAACTCTAATAAACTGATCTCATTTGCACTGAACTAGGTTCTCTTGAAACTCTCACTTAAACAGTTAAACAGATTTTGTTTTGGCAGCAGTCGTTATATTTCCCAGAAAGAAGGATGCGAAGCAAAGCCCAATGTGTAATAATTTCAAGCGACTGTTTTAAGAAAACCCAATCTCCTTTCTAATCTATAAAACAGATTCCTTGTGACATTTGTATACAACTGAAGTTTCCTTTCTTTAAAAAAATCTGGGAGTAAATTACCTTTTTCACCTTGAAACAGAAAACACAGCATGAAAAGAGAGTGGGTATATTGTACGCTGCCAAAGTCACATTTCTATGTACGCACTTAATTTCTTGGCTGAAAGTGCAAAAATAGAACAGTGGAAGCCTCTTTTCAGCTTTAAATTCGAGTGTCCATTTCCACCTCTGTCTCACAGAGACAAATTCTTCATATTGTAGGCAAATTCCAGCACTGTGCAGGAGGCTAACTTAAGGCCTGTCATACTGCCTAAATCCTGTCTAAATCCACATTGCGGACAAGGAATTTTTTCAATAGACCTTTTGTTTGCCCACTGAATTTTACCTTGAGTTGATACTGTGTGCCTGAGACTGTGGTTTGATCAAAGTGTATAGTAGACTAAAATTCTGTATTCCATTTACAGAGTGTGCTACAGCAAAGCACATAAAAGTACAAAGTACATAAGATATTTACAATATTTACAGCATTTTCGCCTGTTCTTTCTGTAAAGTAACGAGAATTGAGAAAAAAGGAAAATAAGGTAGCTTTTCTCAGCTGTTAACCCCAGTCCAAATAGATTATTAAACATGTATTGGAAGTAATTTTGAGGAGTTTTGCTGGTACTTTCATGATGGCCTTTTTGAATAGTTAGAATAGTAAGGAATAGTTTCACATATAGAGAAGTTCTTTATTTAAATACCACCTTACTTGTTTCTTGTGTAATTTAAGCTTAATGCTTCTCATATACATGATATCTTTCTGATTTTGACAGTATTTGAAGCATACTCAGTCTTTAGTGACAGAAATAACTCCTGTGTTTTATATCTCAGATTTATATGCCAGCCAGGTGCTCTGTTACACAAGGTCAGTTATTTGACCAGGTACTCCAGAGTACTATGATCGCAAAATACATTGACCAAGGTGTTTATCCAGAGCTGAAGAAAACATGGCAAGTACAAAATCATAAATGCCACAATGCAAATCCAGGTAAAGTCAATAGAAGGATTCTCATTAGTTTCAGGATGCATCAAACAATAAGAAAAATGCAATGGATGGATCTTAAATGAAATTATGAGCAAAGCTGTGTTGAAAGTATTTTTACAAACTGATTTTTAAAATAAGAACTTTGTGTTCTGTAATGCTGGGAGTGCTTTACACTTTATTGTGCTCATTTTTAATAGCAGTTCTGAGCAGAAATTCATTGGTGCAAGGAGATTTTCTACAGTTGGTACATTACAATCCCATTGTTTGGAATATGCAATCTATTTAGCAAACTGGCCGACATCACAATTAAATGAACAATTTTACAACATAGGAGCTTGACTGACACATATATTTTCCCTCAGCTTTTAGAAAATTAAAACAAATTAGTAACTTTACCTGCTTATCAACTGGTTAATATAATTTATTTGTGTACCACAATGCTAAGTGAAATTAGTATGTGAAATTCTCTAAAATAAGAACTAAATCAAAATGCTGGCACACACTCTTGGTGGCTTTCATGTTGTTGCTTTTGTTGCTGCTTTGATTTTAAATAACCTTATATTGTTAATCTTTTCCTCATCTCATAGGAACTCCTCAGGAGATTTTTTTCAGTCCAGTTTTGTAAGGAAATTAAGATTTTTTATGATTATGCTGTACACATGGGTGTGTACGATCAGTGTTTTTGTGTATCTATATGTGATTCCTTCCCCACTGACTCCAGATTCCCTTGGTTAGTTTTTAATGGATTTGATAGAGAGATGTGTTTCAAAAATGCTAACTGCTTCCAGGAAAAAGTGGGCTATTAAGATAGTGAAGGGACTTGCAATCACAACCTACAGTGAGGGGACGGGTAATAAATGTACATTTTATAGAGCACTGCCCAGGAATCTGCACAAGATAAAATGTGCTGCTCTCACAACTGTTTTTCTTATTATAACAGTGACAGAAAAAGCTGATAAAAGCTATTTGCCATATTTTCAGAATAAGAGACATCAGAGAGTATCATGGAGCTGAAAGCGGACAATTCTAGAGTCAGGTTTCTTCGTATGCTGATTGATTTTGTATGATGCAAATAGCCTACTAGAAAAAAAGGCAAACAAATCTTTGCTGGGAAATGTTTAGCATGTGTTATCATGATGACACTTGTATTATAGTTTCATATGCTGAATTGTTCTAGTCCAGAGGAATCATAACCAGGCTGCTTGAACCCGTTGCCTCAGGATCCGAAGTTCATGAGATATATGAGATGTCAATCTTTCCATTGACTTTGTGAGTCTTCGATTCAGGCCCTGTTTATAGTATATATTCATAGATTAGATTCACATGTGGATTTTCAATAAGTGGCAAAAATGAATACTTGATTTGTTATATTCCAGGAGTTAAAGTGCTATTATATCATAACGAAGAATGTCAGAATAGATGAACTACATACACTGAGCAATACTAGCTCACTAATTTGTTTCCAGACAATTTATATTTAGAGGTTACTCAGGTTTATTGTAAAGGTAACCAAAACCGAGTTTTGCAGTGACACTGGTGGTGGTGTCTGGGTAGTGTGGGGATCCGTTCACCCCCCAGGAGAGGATTCTTCGGTTCAATTTTGGGAAAAGCTTGGATGTGTCAGATGGAAAAAAATGACCATGGAAGAACTGGGAGGAAGGGAAACTCATGGTGCAGGTCTTCCTGCGCTGCCACAAGAAAGTCATGGCAGAAATCCCAAGCTGGAGGTGACAGCTCAAGCCCCTCAAAGCTTTTGAACAGGATGCGAAGACTGCGCTCTCCCTGAAGAAACACTTGCAAGGTTAGATTCCTGTGTCTCTCATTAGAAGGAGTTTCTGTAAGTGGCAGGGCAGAGTATGACCCTCAAAGTGAGTCTGTTCTTAGGCCACTCTTACTCTGTGACAAGTAGCATTTGTGTCTTGGTTACGATTTTGGAAAAGAGGAATTACTTGTGTGCAGATTGTAACTGAAAGCACGCTGAGTATAGCACATAACAGAAGGGTTTCATGTAGACCATGCAGAGACATCTTATCATTGATTCTTCTCAGTGAGGCCTTGAACAACACTGTCCCTTAGCAGACAGGTTGTAAGAGACTGAAGTGTTAAGAACAATTGTCTCAAAGCTTGCTTGTGTGTTTATCTGATAAGACCAGACAGCAGACCACTCTTTTGTCTGGGAAGACCCGAGGGCAGACCATTCTTTGAACAAATGCCACCGGCTTGCAAGGAAATTTGTGCAAACTTGCTGAAGCAGCAGGCCATTCTTTGGCTTATCAGGCACCACCAAAACCAGGACACCAACTGGTATCCGGACCAGGCCACTTGTCCACCAGCAATGCATATTGTGTGGCTGGGTGTGCAAGCATGGCGTACGTGATGTTGCCCTGGGAAACCAAGCCGAACCGAGGGGGCAAACTCCCTCTCCAACACCGGATAAAAGACGGCACAACGAAGCCTGAGTGTGGCCATCCACCACCAAAGAACTGAAGACTGAGGACCAACGGGACACCACTGGATCCATGGTGGTGACTATCCTTTGCTTATCTCTCTGAATGCTTGCTTAATTTCATCCTAATATTTCCTGCCTTTCCTATCACTTTACTCTTTCATATTTACCCAATAAAACGTCTGATTGGCGGCATATGACCTCGTTTGTGTCTTAATTTCACCCTTGGGATCATTAAGAACCTTCCCCGAGCCTGACAATCAGACCGGGACTTAACACAGGTACTGATGATACAGATGTACCAGTCATACCTAATACAGCAAAGTACAGTGCATTATATGCACTGTATAATCACAGTATGCTGGTATTTATGAACTCAAGCCTAGAACTGTTGGAGTCCTGAATATGATGGGGCCAGGACTGAACTACTTGAGGTCTGCCTGCATGCTTAGCTCTCCCCATGCTGGCATCCTGCCGTGTGTGCTGTGCCATTGGTAGAGCAATACAGACTTTCCCACTCTTGAGATATTTCACATGATGTCAGTGTAAGGATTTGAGTACAGCATATGGCCATGCAGCTAAGTCCTGTCTCATTTAACTCTCCCTTTTAAGAGGGGATAAGTTATTAAGGATTTGTTTTGCCAGGCAATCAGAACCTCCTAGTTTTCAATTTTATATGTGTTAATATAAAATGTTATCCCAGTTGAATAGTAAATTAGAAATGAATATGGTAACTGAGTTGACAGGTACTGTCTAGAAAGACTGAGCTGACCAAAAGTATATTTCATGCAATTTAGCTAAAACGCAAGGAATCTCCCCTTTCACTTTTTGGATCTGGTTTTCAGCTATTGGATGCATTGGAAGTAAGTCTACATAAAAAGCTCTGTACATTTTCTAGTGACTAACCTGCACTTGTGCAGAAGACTCTCTGTGATTATGCCTGTAAAATGATAAAAAATATACACTGTTAAACATCAACACCTTGCATGTAGCTGATGCAATCTTGTTTTCCTATCTATTGGTCTTCTATTAGATTTGTTAATAAATAACTGAAAAGAACTCATCAAAACAGTGTGTGGGGCCTATTGAAGTAGCTTCAAATTCACCACTTTTAAAAATGTGAAATAGAGTCCCGTTTCCTTTTGTTTGTATTAAGAACCTACTAGACTAAGACAGAGTTAGATTTCCCTTGTAATTTAAGAAGATATTAAAGTAATTCAATAACTGTATGCTAAAAAAAATCTATGTATTAAGATATATATTCATATAAACATATGTGTGTATCTATTTAAATCTTTAAATCAGTTCTGTCCTAGTGAAACTTCTAGTGCTCTTTGTTGTTAATATTGCTTTCTTTGAGGCCTTGCGTGATTCCCTTTTTACCCCATGAATTTATGATATGCTTTCCCATACCTCGTGTTCCTGTAGTAAAATTACGTGGAAATGCTTTTTCTCAATGGAATATAGTTTGTCCGTCTTCGCTCTTTTTTCTCTCTGTTTTCAAACCACCTGGTGGAAAAATTAGTAGAGATTATGATTTCTATCTTCTTTAACTGGACTTTTCCCCACTAATCCTTGTATTTCAGATTTCAGCTGAAGTCATGCAAATCTTTAGCCATCTGCACCTGGAGGTAGTCCCATAAAGCTTAAAAAAACATTCAACACATAAACGTCACTATATGGTCATTCTTTGGGAAGTTTGAAACCTATTTTAGGTCTTCTTGGTAAGTGATCAGGTAAATGATGAAAAATCATACAGGAAAAGATTAGATTCCTGTGCTGAAGATTGCCATAACATATTTGTAATATTTTCTATTTAAGCTTACTCCTGTTCTGCAGCTGTAGTGCCATCTTTTGCTTTTACAGAAGATAACCAGGATCAAGTTTATTCTTTGCCTCCTTTCCTGTGCTAGAAGATTTAGCACTGACATGTGTCAAATGGGTTTGTTTTACTTGTGCTAACTAAGCATGCTTTTTTTCCCATGATGTAACAATTTAATAGAGTTTCTTGTGATTGAAATGATAATGAGTATTTGTAAAGCCCATTAATTTCTTTTTGTAATAAAAAAGGGTAAAGAGAGCGTGATATAACATGTCTGTGTGGAAAGAGTAGGGGAAGAATACAGCATGTTAGCTGGCTTGATTGAAAAACAGTGCTGTTCACACATTCAGTTCTTTGCTGTTAGGGTATTTGGTACATGGTATTGGTAGCTTAATACTAGCATCAAAAGCTTTAAGACTGATCAACACCTAGGTTGCAAACAAAAAGTAAGGTTTCAAATACTGTGCTATGGAAGTGAATGCATACCATCTACCAAATCTTACACAGTGATCGCTTCTCCTCTTTAAGGACTAAGAACCCTTGTAGGGATTTTAAAATGCTAGAGCAACAGTGGCACAGAGAAAAAAACAATTCCAAATGGTTGCTGGATTTTTATTGTTTTCTTGGCTGAATTCACATTCCATAGGAAGGACTTCTTAACAGCAACAGTGGCAATTATTTAAAAACAAAGTGGAAAAAATACATTCCCGAATTTTTCAAGGAATTTGGAAAAGTCAACATGACCTCTAGTTTCATTTTGTAAAACATTTCCAAGGCTTACCAAGTAGGGAACTGGAGAGCTGGAAGAGTGGTATCTCCCAGGGATGCTGGGGCCATGGGCTCCAAGCAGTCTGCCTGGCAGCTCTCTCGCAGCCTTTGCATCTGGATGCCTGGGGAGCCGGGATCCCAAATGTTAAGGAGCCAGGAGCCTGGGACCTAGGTCTCCTACAAAGAAGTACGCTGGAAGCCTAAGCTAGGCCTCCCAATGTGCCTTTCCAACCTCATGGTGTTGGAGAGCCAAAAACCCAGGAGATGCCATGGTCCTGAGAGGTCGAAAGCCACAATTTCCAAACTCCCAGATTGTGAAACGGACAGCTGAGGAAATAAGCACCGGGAGGACTGGCCTGCTGGGGTGCAATGAGAATCTGAAAAATGTTCTGCTTTTGATGAATCCCTATTTGCTGAAAGAACAGTGCTCTTTGGGAAATTTCTGGGCAGCTCTAAATCTTCTGCTGATGTTTTCCTTTCAGATAATTTTATTTTGAGGTATAAAAGCAAAAAGATGAACCTTTGCTGCAAAACTAAAACAGAGAAAGACTGGGAAACCTCCTCAAAGAATGCATTTCTTGCCCTGACCTTGTGTATAATCTCCCCCACAGAAATCAGTTATAAGTTTCATAAGTTTAGTGTTTACTAATATTAGGACTACACTAACAACGGGAGATATGTCTGCTATGTAACAGTAAGGGTGAGATTGGAAGAAGGAGACCTGGGCTGACTTCATGAGAGATTTGGAGAGTTGTTCATATTCCATTTCTGCAGTTACTTTTTTTGGTAACCACATGCTTAACTGTAGTTAAGCATTACACTGATGAGACTGCTTACATCAGATTTAAGCAAGTGTACTGTGTTTTCATGTTTAAGGCTTAAAGTGGTATCCCAGTTTCAGCATCTATGGGATGGCAATTTTAATTATAAATTATGTTCCTTGCAAGAAAGCAGATTGTGTCAAGTCACGTTCATGAAGTGCTTTGAGATACTTTTGTGGGACATTATTATCTATTCTACTTCAGCCCCACTGTTGCACTGTCTTGCACAGAAATCTCTTGTGAATGAATTTTAGCCAAGGCCTTGCATTTGTAATGAGAAGTACGTGTACGTATAGTAGAGGCCACTACTTGGCCCATTTACCTCTAGTGGTCATTTGCTTTGATTCTGGGCTGTGGAGTCACTATGCTTTATTTAGTCTTTTGGCCTCTGGTGTTTTTGCTGCTCCAGCTTATTTTTTATTTTTATTATTTTTAAGTCTCCAGTGGACTGGAATACAAACTCTGCAAATTCATCAGGTTATAATGGATGGCCAAGAATGATTAATGTCATGTGTTAGTTTTGGAGTGGTTTTGGATGTAGATATACTGCAGACTGTGGTGTTTTGTGGAATTTTATATTGAAGTGCAGCCTGTCTGTGTCCTCCACATATTGTTTGATGGTTGTGGCTGATTAATCACATCTATTGCAGCTGTCACATTAAGGGGATTTGAACAAATCGTGGACTTTTTCCTTTATTCCCCTTTTCCTAGTGCCACAGTACAAAAACATATTTGAACAAAATGTTCATTCTGTCCTTTACATGTCTTTGAAAGCTAAGATTAATTGACTCTGTTTGCTATTAGTACATTTCAAGTTGGACAAGTCTAATAGCTAAGCTTACTCTCTAGGCTTTACTTATTCTATTAAGGGCAAAACCTGCAATTCTTATTTTCTTCAGGATCCTTATTGAACTTTATGGAGATATTGATGCAACCAAAGGAATTAGATCAGATTTTTAGGCAGAACTGGGTGTAAAAATGGTGCCTATGTTTTGGGGGAAGCACTGTGTGCAAGCTGAAGGTTCCCATTTTGGTATTTCCTAAATCTTCTTTGCTTTCTCTCTTACTGTATATGAGATGTGATAGTTGTTCCTTTTCCAGAGTCGTTACTGTTACTACTGTTTGCCTGATAAATGTTCATTTGGAGCCACAAGTGAATGCTTTTCACTGCACTTAGATCCTATTGTCCTTAAGGCAGGCAGGCATATTCTGTGTATCTATTCATTGCTTATCACGGCAGAAGAACAGGCAGTGGAAGAATTTACTGTTTCTGTAGAACAAGGAAAAAATATGGGTCAAAATTTCCATGTGTTTGCTCCTTCTGGTAATATCCTATTTCTGAATTTAAACACCTTGGTATCAGTGATCTTTTTCAGGGGTATTGGGTCCTTCAGCTCTTATTCCTTCAGCTGAAGTGAAGTACCACTTCAGCACCTGTGGTACTATGGAGAGCTTATAAACATCTCACACTAGTCTACTTTTATATTTTGGTTATAGAAACCCAATTTTAGACACATTTTTAAAACTCAGTCCATGACATTGACACTTCAGATTAATTATTACTGTAGGGCAGAGATTGAGAACTTCGTCAAACTAGTTTTTCCAGTGAGATGAAATTATGTTAAGTCAGATTTTTGTTTGTTTCTCTGTATGTATTTAATATTTCT
The DNA here is from genome assembly GCA_020745775.1 of Theristicus caerulescens. Lineage (NCBI taxonomy): Eukaryota > Metazoa > Chordata > Aves > Pelecaniformes > Threskiornithidae > Theristicus > Theristicus caerulescens. Next base: position 28,905,054 of record CM036559.1, on the reverse strand, counting down.
GACTCTGACAGTGTGTTGCTTTGGAACACAACCCAGGCCTTTTCTAATGCTCCATTATCCCTCTTTGCTGTAAGCAGTATAAATGATAAGGCACACATAGAGCTTTTGAAGTCTCTTCTAGTGGCCCCTAGATGTAGATATTTTAAAATCCTGGAAAGGAATGTATTGTAAAAGAGCTTAAAGGGCATTTGCACTCCTATGATCAGGAAGGTCTTGGTTTTTTTTTCTGGGATTAGTGGATTTATATAGATGTATCCAGAACTGTAGGGTGTCAGTGTGAACACATTCAATAGGAAGGGGAAAATAAATATTAGCAATTAAAACAACAAACTCTCTACATCTAGTGAAGATTTTTAATGATTACTATCATTTTTTCATATATCTAGTTTTCACCCTATATAAATGAACTAAAATACCTATTCTGGAGTAAGATTAAGCATAGCTCTGCAGCATAGCCTTGCAGTACCAATAATGTATGTATTTAAGTCACATACATTATTGTTAATTTGCAGAAGAAAAGATAAAAATAACTTTTTTGATTTGAGATATTTTTGTGATATCTTCTGGGAGATATTTTTGTCCAAGTGAGAGGCACCTGAGTTTACCACCTTAAGTGACTGGTAAGGTATTTCAAAGTGTCCTTTGAATCTACATATATAATTATGTGCTTGACCAAGACCTTGTATTTCTATATTGCTCTGAAGATGATCTGTTCATGCATAGACACCTTCTTGTCTTGAATCCCAAGATCCTTGTTGTCCCATGAGCATGGTATAAGCAGAACCTGCATAGTGAACAGATTAATTTTCTGTCCTACCCTCAGGACATCTCTGTGTTCCTAGTCTGTTCCTTGAATAATATATTAAGATTCTTTTGACATAGCCTGTTGCTCCCATAATCCCATTCTATTTTTGGACCTCAGCATTGCTAAAGTTTAAGCAGAATCATCACAAGTAGCATCAGCAGCATGTGGTATATAGTGTTCTAAATTCAAGTGAAATCACATTTTTAAAATATTTTCCTTAGATATTTTAGGTATTTCTATTTTACAAACAAAAGGTGATGGATTATATTATAACTGGACATGAAATGTCCTCCTCGTAGAGTTTGGCTTTATGGTCTCTTTATTTAAATCAATCATTTTGAAAAGAATGATGAATGGTAGAGGTCATATTTACTGATCTACCAGAGATTTTTTAACAACTTTGGCATCAGTTAAGATGTGTGAAATTAAATTTTAATGGCTTTTTAGATTCAAAGGAATATTGGAAAAGGACAGATATTTGTACTGGAAGAGCTTTACTCCTGGTTTCTGGGAAACACCCCCTCACCAATGCTCTCCAACCCTGGATAAATCCATTTTTTTTTCTTGCCTATTTTACGAACTACCTCCTACACACTAATGATTGCCTCTGCTTTTCTACAACCTGTGTGTTATATAAAGGCACAGGTTTTGTATAAGTTATAGGCTGCCTTAAGGCTCAACATTTTTAAGGGAAGTGTCCAAATGTAGGCATGGTTGTCAAGAAATTATCAGGCTGTATAGGATGCTCAGCCTTTTAGTTGGTTATTGCTAAGCATCCAGACTTGAACATATTGACTAGAATACATTCAAGTGATAGGAATATGCAGTCACAGGCAAACTTTTGGAAAGGTTGGATGGAATGATTTTGATTTTGAGTGTCCTCTTTGACAAACACTGGAGGTCCTTGATTTTCAGAAATTGCATTCCATGGAAACCAGGCTTCTCTAAAAGTGTTTCAAAAGGGCATGCAAGGTCCCTTATCAGCATTGAAATTATTGGCTGTTGGTTTTGGCCAAGAATTATTTTAAACTATTAATTATAAATGTAAAACAGTACTATGATATTTGTGAAGATAACATTTATTTCCATAAAGACAAATTACATATTTTGCATCTGCTCTTACAAATGAAATGCAACTCATTTTACCTTCGCCTTGAAAACCACACTTTCTCTTTATTTGAGAAGTGTTTGTAATCAAGGTAAAAGACCAAGAAAGAACATCATTAGTCAGAGTCTAAAGCATCAAGATCAGCAAATTATCTCCAAAGAAGGAAACTAAATGATTTGATTTCTTTGATCAGTTTATTTTGGTTTGCTCTGTTTAAAATTATTCAGAGTTTCATGAAGTAAGAGAAATTACCTGAATTGACTAAGAGCCTATAAGTATTTTTATGTTTGTGTGTGTGTATATGAATTTGGGAATGAAAAAAAAAAGCAACTGGTTTATTGCCATATTGTCATTAAATACTGGATTTTTAAGATGTTAGAAGACCAGAAGGTCAATGCTTAGTTAAGATCCATCCCAAAGATTAGCAGTGAGAAGCATGAGCTACATTTTTCAGCTTTCTGCACAATATAGTTGGAGTCAATTGCCAGTGGCCTGGCCTCATCCCTTTAGGATTTTTGATCTATTTCCAAACCCACTGCACAGCCTCGCAGTCTTTGAACTATACCAGGCCCCAGACAATATTAACTCCTACTTCTGAGCAGCAAAGTTGATATTGTATAAGAACATCTTGCAGCCTCCAGATAAACAATACCTCATAAGTCCTAAAAAGAGGGATACATTCTGGTGACTGATTTAAGGAAAAATACAATAAAGCTTTAAATAAAACAGGAATTACTGGAAACCCAGCGTGTATGTAAATTCTAAAGCCCATTATACCTTACAGAAATGACAGCATACATTGGAATTACTCTGTGTAAACTCAGGACTCTTGTTTATCCTTTAAATGCAACTGATGTGACCAAAGAAGGATTAAACATGTCTTTATTTGTGTTACTGTTTCAGATGTTTTGGACTGAATTATCTTTTGGCAACACTGAGATTTATTAGGACTCTTTGGTCTCATTTACTTGATGACTTTCTTAGTACATACCTTTGTTCTTTTCTTTCTCTGTGTGCTTCTTATTAAGTTGTCAACAACAAAACTCTAGGAGATATCTGAAGGTAAGGACTTTTTTCTTGTCAACATAGTATTTCAGGGGAAAAGAAACCTATACCTTTGTTTATGATTCATCTTTGTTTTCCCATGATCAGCATTAAAAAACCCTGCAATTTCAGAAAGAAAAAATGAGAAAAGTTTAGGCTTCATGTTGTTATTCAATACCAAAATTGCTGGGGTTTAAATTAATGCATGAGCATCTTTAGGCTGGAACTGGTTGGGAAATTCCAGTGAAACATTTTTCATTGGAAAATGCTATTTTGGAAATTTCTTATTAAAACCCCAAAGCTTTTCATGGAGATGTATACTTGTAGATGAAGCCTTCATGGAGAAGATTTCTGAATCAAATGAGAACAAGAAAGATGGCACAAGCTGTTACCATATTCAGTAGGCTAGTGGCCTGAACAATGTAGACCCTGGAATACTTCAGAATAAGTCTCTCTTTCCCTCCCTGAAAATGCATAGGCACTCTCTTGTCTCTTGATATTTTCTGTTTCTTTTTATTTTTCTTCTTTTTTTTTTCTCATAAAGTTTGGAAATATCTCAATGTACGTCTCAGTCATGGTTACCATGACATTATCCTGATTTTTCCTCATGATATTTCCTTCTCAGCCTGACTAATTAGCCTGAGTGAAACATTCCTCTAAGAGGGATACACAGCTTTCGTTAATTAGCCTGACTTCTTCAGTGGCAGCTGAGTAGCCTGAGTAGTACTTCATGGAGAACAATCATGCCCTGGAAGTCTGGTGCCTTTTCCAGCTCTGGACATCTCCTGGCGCTTTCCTGTTGTTGTGTGCAGGGGATATAAGGCAGGTTCTGGTCACTGTGTCACGGTATTTCAATAGCATTTGGATGTTCATTTCTTGTTGTTGACTCTGTCATTGGCATATTTGAGATCCAAGTGTTTTGCAGTCTGGGTCAAGCTGATTTCACGAGAAAAAGCTCCAGCAGCTGTGCTGTCTGGCCAGGGGCAGCAGTCAAGATCTTGTGCAGCCATATCCTTCTTCCCTAACCCAGGTTTGATTAAGCCCAAAGTGAAGTTGTCTAATGCTATCAGTGAAGTCATCCCTTGCCATCACCTAAAGTTAGGGGAGGCAATGCCCTGGCAATGACTCAGCTGTAAATCATGTGGATGTGTTTGAACATGGCGGGCCGTTTCATTTTGTTGATGTCAGGGAGAAGAGTTTGGCCGTGTGGCAGGGGATGTAGCTCTTGCCTGTTTGCTCTGCACCAGTGCCAGAGGAGGGCTCTCTCCAGCACAGAGGCAAAGGGCACAGCACTGTAAAGGGATGAGTGATACAGTCCCCTCTGCTCGCCATCCTCCCTCCCATGCTCCCGCAGCTCAGGACACTGCTTCCCTGCTGCCAAAACAATAGCTCTGGTCTTTAAATCTGAAGCTTGTTTTTATGTTCAGAGGTAAGAGGATGAACAAATATTGCTATGGGTGAAAAATTCCTTCTGTCCCCCCAGTTTTGTCCTGAGCTTACAGTTGGAGGATCAGTCTATCTGAGATGTAGAAGACTTATACAATTGTATTAGGATTACCATCCTTTGTGCTATGCTAACTTGTTTTGAGTTTTGGCTTCCTACCACCTTCTTCTCCTATTGAGAATTTTTTTTTCTATTGCAGCATTGGGTAAGAGTACATTAGATGGAAGCTTCCTTACTGCAGATATTTAATCCTAGAAATATACATGTTAACAACTCTCTAATAAAACTGACATGATGGATGCAGTGCAGTACTTCAGGATTTACATAATGGTTTGTTCTTAAAATGTCGTCTTTGAATTTCTTAATATGTACAACTTCAGGGCCTGATCACAATACCTTTCCTCTGAGATGAGGTAGTACTTTACTTTTCAATTGGTAGGCTTTGCACATCCTGAAAGGTCTGTCCTCTTCAGTAAGCCTGTACTGTAAATATCTCTTCATGAATAAGGCCAGCTATGTCAGGAAGTGCTGTTTTCCACTGCACTTCTTGTGCAGCACTCATTTTGTTATAGATTAAATAAGTTAGAGATAAAGTCCCCACCTAAATCTTCTTCAACCTCAATTCACCCTTTGCAATTGGAAACAAATTTAAAGATTCTGTAATGCAAATATTTGGGCAAAGCTGACATCCTGGGAAAAAGTAAGATCTGCTTCCTTTTCCTCATTTTCCCCTGCCTGTTGTCTCTAAAATAATAAATGAACCAGAAGAGTGGTGCAACACACGGTTAGTAACATATCTGCCTAAAATGTGAGTGTGCTAATACTGTGAACTGGCTCTGGATGGGAACCAGGAGACAAGCACTGTTGAATTTTCTCTTGGCTCTGAAGCACAGCTACCTCTACATTTTTGATAACTCATTTGGACCAATTGTCTGTGCTCCCCTTGGTTATAAGCCATTTTCCAGCGGTGCTAGGAGGGCTTGTGCAATTAATGTTTGGAAAACAACAGAGATCAGAACTGCACATTTCATATTTGTCATTGAAATAAATTAAGTGATTTTTCAGGAAGTAATGACTGCAGAACTTGGGTTTACACTGTCACCTTGTATTTAAAATGTAAGAATAAATCATAGTAAGAATTCCCTGGAAACTTGCCCATAAAATACATGCTGCCTGTTTTGTAACATATGAGAAACACAGATTTGAAGAGCACTCTAACAAGTGGATGCATTTCACCTGCACATTGGAGTTGAACTACTGACTGTCTTCTTACTGACCTCAGGGATTGCTGCGTGAGATATTAGAATATGCACTTTTTCCCTAAAAAAGTTGCAACAGGGAACTTATACCCGTATTGCAGCATCTAAGGAGTAAACACTTGTGTGCGTCTGTACAGTCTCTGTGTTATCCAAGAGGAGCAGAGCCTCTATATCTGACCTTGGAGTTCTGACATGAACTTCAGAAAAGATGTTCAGGTGAAAGGGGGATAAATCTTATCCAACTAGGTCTAATGTTTGAATGTGTTTAAAAAAATCTTGCTTAATCGGGAAAATCAGTTGATGTATAGTTTTGTAGCTGGTATTGAAGAAGGTACATTGCTGTGGTATGGAGAGATGAGGTAAAATACAGAAATATAAAAGAACATGCAATACAGAGAGTAAGTGCCTTTTTACATCATAAAGTGAAGATGTACATCAAAATCATATCATCTAAATAAGTTATTTATCTTTCTCTTTCTCCCTCTGTAAACTGAGTACTGGCAAGTGCATGTTTATTGCTGTCTGAATATCAGTAGTATTCTGTTTTCAAAGCCGAGTCCAAACATGTCTTTTTTCACTGCTCACTTGTTCCCACTGTCATGTGTCACGAACTATTAAAAAAGATGTAGGGCACACATGGGACAATATAAAGACGTATATAAGGAAGCAAGTCATTTTACATGACCTTTAATGATATAAATTTGGTAGGGACTACATGTATTGGGTCTATTTACTCCAGGGATTAGTTACTCTCATTATGCAAACAGTGCAATGCTGAGAAGCTGAGTCATTGAGGAAATGGGGCAGGTTTTGAAAACTGATCCCTTGCCATTGACGTACATGTGAGAGTATAAATGTTTTCATTTTACGGGAATAGAACATCTTAATGAAAGGAGTCGGAAGGAAATCCAACACAATCAGTAGTACACATCACATTCATTTTTGGTGTGGCTTTCCAAGGAACTCAACACGTACCATTTATTTTAATTATAAATCAAGTGCGCCATTCAAACCATATTCTGTTACCTATTAGAAATGATACATTCTGAGATGCACTCCTCCCACTTTTTCTCTTATTCAATTAGGAAAATTAGGTCACTGGATAGCAAAGACCACAACCACAGCTTCTTATGTGCCTGCCTGTGAAAAATGCAGTCTTCTATGAGACTGCACTTCTACCAGCTGAGAGTTTCACGTTTGCCAACAGGCTGAAGGCATAAACAGACTTTTCTGGGAGGAGATGATAGCAATACGCACAGCAGTTAGTAGACTGTTTTCTGAATGGAATAGCCAACATGATTTTAAAATACGAATATCAGTCATTACAAATACTAATTCCCTTTTCCGTATATACACTCTGAGGAACTTTGCAGCAAAAGAAAGGGAAACAAAATAGCCTCTTAACAAAGTCACTGGGAGGACTCAACCACTTCTAGTTTTAGCCCCAGTTCAACGGAGAAATTAAACACATGCATTAAGTCCACTTTTTTGGAGGAGGCAATTGGAAAGCGTCACATTCCTTTGCCCACTTCTAGTTAGTCTTTCCCAAAAGCACTATGTTCCCAGTCGCAGGATATGTTGCAACAATTTTCAGCTTCCCCAGCTAGACACTGACTGAGAATTTTGCACCAGCGCTTGCAGCAGCAGCAATGTTTATATGCTGAATTGCCACTGGATGAAAGATAGAGAAGAAAAAGTTTAGACTGGCAAAAGCCTGCCGACAATATGCAAGTTAAGATAAAATATGCTTTACAAGAACAGTTAGGCAAAGAATAAGAGAGGAATCAGATACTCTGGATTGATTTGTTTAATGCCTTTAGACAATGTGCCTCCTTTACGTCTTTCTGTTTTCCAAGGGCTTTATTTTAAAGCTTTTAAAATGATTGAAGGACTTTCAGGGATTTTTTTTTCTTCATATAATAGTGGGAAAAATGACCAAAATGTCTCAGTGGTTCGATAGAGTGAGACACAGCCTGAGACTGCTGAAAGTACTTTCCAGAAGAAAACATAATTTTTTTCCCCAGCACTTTGTACTCCTCTTGTTTCATTAAAAAAAAAAAAAAAAGGATTTTTGCTTCCTTTTCTATTTTGTAGAAATATTTTTCATTATCTTTATCCTATTCTGTACTGTGCAGCATCAAACTGTAGATGATTTTATTAAAATAGCTAGCTATTCCTGATACTTCTGTCCAAGCTTGTGCAAAGGAAAACTTTTTCTAGTTTAACTGCTCCAAAATATGATTCAGCTACTAAGCGAAGAGGGTAGGGAAGCACTCCCAGTTTGCTTTGAGGACCTTGATGTGGAATACATGTGGCCAATGGAAAACTGAGATTGCGATTGTGGCTTCATGGGGCTGGTGGTTTTCATGTGGGTTTCAAATCTTCTGTCACTTTGCAGACAAGCTGTAGCCTTTAAATCAGCCAGAAGGGCAGTGCCAGGCCACCCCTCTCTCCTTGCATGGAAATGATCCTGGCCCTGCGGCTCCAGGAGAGGATCTGGCAGTGCTGGCAGACCTGCTTGCCAGATTTCTGTATCCAGGGATAGCAAGGCATGAAAGAAAGGAGGACCTCTTGCAAGCAGTAGAACAGAATTGAATTAAAGCTATTTAGCTACTGTGAAACACAGGCAGTGATGCTGATATCCATATGTTAAAACTGTAATGATTTATAGACGTTTTACTGTGATCCCATTGATATTTGCAGGTGAAAGATCAGGCTTGAAACAATGATCTCTCATACTGATATTCTGAAAGGACTTCCCAGAGCAGCCCAGCCCGTTGTTGGCTTTAAAGACAACAGTTTAGGAAAAGCTGAACTCTCTATTGTGCTCTGAGAGCCTCATCCAAACTCCATGGAAGTCATTCCTCTCCAGAGAAGACCATCAAAACAAAGATATTTTCTTAGTTTCACCTTTTCCTCACTTTCCTTTTAGGTCTTGGCCTACATGTTGTTCAGGTCTACTTTATTAGAGGGACAGAATTGTTTTATAGATTGTATGTACAGAAGCAGTCTACAGTAAAGCTGACTTTTAATCTGTTGGTCCCTGTTTGCAAATTAGCCCTCAGGGATGAATTTGCAAAGCAGATATGGAGCCAGTAAGTGGCTTATGTAGTTTTTTAAGTTATCATGGTAATTGAGAAGGAATTCAAGAGTGGAGCAGTGTAATGGAAAAGAGAGGTTGTGCTCCTCTGAACATGAGAGCAGCAAAAGCTGGTAGTTCCTATGGAGTATCTGGTTAAGCAGAGCTTGCTCTACACAGCTTGTGGCGATGTCTTCAAAGAAGACATTGTATTTTTTGAATAAAGAGATTTCTTACTAAAATTTGACATGAATAAGGCACAAGAAAGACCTTGGAAAAAGCATAAGACTTTTAAAGAAGTTTAACCGCTGAGTTCTGTGCTATGCAAATGGGCAGACTACATATTTATATTGCTTATCTTTTAGTGATGTGAATCTGCAGAATGTGCTGTGGAATAAGATCGTGAAAGTGTCGAATAACGGACTAACTGGCCACAGGCTGAAATAATGTACACTGGAGGAACAGAAACTCTCAGAAACAATCTGTAGCAGAATTAGACGATTTCTGAGAAAAAAAAAATAACCTTGCAGTTGCTGCATCTTCCAGTAGGCCTTTCACATTGTGTAATGGTTGTATAATGTGTAAGGGATGCAGGCAAAGCTGGTGGCTATTATGCTAACAGGACAATATATTTCTTCCACCAGTGGAAACTGCCTCTAACCTGAACATAAAAGCCTCTTCTTCAGTTTTGAGTGTCTACAGAAGTGTGGGTAAAATATTTATCTATAACCTAAATTCCCCTTGAAAATTTCATTTTCTCTTGAGATGACTATGTTAATGTTATTTCACTACTCCGTTCCAGTAATATCTCATAAAAAAGAGTTCCACCTTATCACATTATTTAAAAACACAGCTCTATGTTTTGTTGGTAAAAGCGAACTCCTTCTTGCCCTACAGGGAGGAAGGAGTTGTTACCTGCTTTTCCAGCCAAGATTCTTGAGCACTCAGAGGATGTTAATACTGTGGTTGGTTTTGCAAACCATGTATTGACTGGACATACAGGAGCTTTCTGCTGGGTGGCAGCGGTGCCGTGAGCTGTGCCGCTCCCCGGGAAGGGTGAACTGGGGCAGCGGTGACCCGGACTGATGGCGTCCTGTGCTGCCTGGGCAGAGGTGGGTGCTGCTGCTGCTGGATCGGTGCTGTGGTGCTCACAGATGGCATGGCTGCAGCTGCAGCAAGCACTGTCTTGTGGGTACAGAAAGGAATTGATCCTTTCATTTGTTTTGGCCTCGCGGAATGCAAAAGAATTAATTAATTGTAGTTTAAAAGTGCTGAGCTCTCCTGAGACTTACAGAATTTGCTTTTTCATCTGAATACTTTCCCCTTTAAAGCCTCTTTTCCCGATAGCATACACATTTTTCAACAACTAATATTTTCCTTTGCATAGCTATATATACTCTCTCTCTCCACGTGCTAAAGAAACACGTGCCCAAATGAAACCACACATACCATTTAACTCAAAATACTCTCCTGTGTACATCTGTTTCTCATTAGTTTTTCCCTCTGCTATATACATAGACTTTGCGTTAAGAAGTGTCATTACATTAGTTTGTATTACAGTATTATTTTTCACTCGGCTGTGTACCAATATAGTGGCCAAATACTTCCCTTAGAATTGCATGTGTTTTTTTGATGGTAGAATTTGGCCATTCCATTTGTATACAACATGTATACATGTGTATATTCATGCATTAAAGAAAGTAGCATTTTTAACCCATGTTTTATGCAAATATTGGGAATAAAATATTCTAAACAATGGATATGTGATGTGGTTTGTACCTGTATTTTCTTACCATGCAAAAAGTTTCTCTGTGTGTATGCACATGAGAGGGACATCTCTGTCTGCCTGAGCTCTACATCTGCCCCCAGATTCCTCTTCATTAAAATTTATTTAAACACTGCAGTTCTCTAAACACCTGCACAATTGTGGCCACAAAAGAAACTGCAAGAGAAGTATTTCCTCACCATTCCCAGTATAATAATTTTCTGAAATCCCTAATGACTTACCTAGAATGGGAAAAAATATTTCCTGCTTAATAGCAATGAGTTTAGGAAGGTGCCCAAGGGACCACCTGGACTAAGAAAATCAGTTTACTATTTGTGGTAATAAATGTAAATATCAAAATACAGTTATATCTTACCAATTCCAAAATATCGCTTGGAGTCTGCAGGCCTTGTATGAAAAAAATATTGTATTTTATATTTATACATGTACATTTTAACATATAGGTATGTTCATATCCAATTTACTTACATTACATTTCTGCAAAATCTTGCTGATGATCTTTTGCTTGTTTCCCCTTCATACATACTGACCATTCATACTTCTGTAACTCATTAAACTCTTAACCTGCAAGTTCTGATTTACATCAAAATGATATAACATATAATCCTAGATTGGTCAAATCCATGTAATAATTAATTTTGACAGAAACATGCTAGCTTTATTCACCTGTGTACCTAGGTCAGTTGTGTGTTAACCCGATGCTTGTGTTACCCATTTGTTTCCTGCAAACCTTTCATGATCTGTAGTCGCTGGAATATTCTCCAAATGGCTACGCACTGATTGCCATACTGAGGGAGGAAGGGTGCTGGGGAGCACGGCGTGTGCCTTCCCAGCCCTTATCTCCGTGGGGCTGCAGCTGCTCGGCAGCATCCTCTTGGCCTATGCCACGGCTGGGAGAGGAGCTCTCCTGGGGTTACTGCTTCGAGTTTTGGGATCCTTGCATAAAACTTGGCAAGACCTCCATTGCCTGGCCTTGATTTCAAGAAGGCTGTGACCACAGCATGACTCAAGCTTTCACAGTCAGCGGGAAGCAGCCCAGGGACGAGGGGGCAGAACAAGGAAGCTGATCCCCATTTACTGCATCCCTGGCCCATCCCAGATGAAAGCAGCAATGACGGGCACACGCACGGGTTAAGCGCAGTTACAGCACAGCATGCTAACTTTTCCCACCATTGCCATGCCTTAGATGTCAAGAGACAGGAAAAGAAGTCACAGGACATAATTATGCTTGCCCTCCAATCTCCTGGGACATAGTGAGGGAAGTCGTGCTGCCTGAGTGATATGAAAAGAGTGGAAGAAGGCAAAAATATGTCCCAAGCATGATTATTCAAAGAGCACTGATCTTTGTGAAATAATGAGTTGGCCTTTAAGCACAAAAGTCAGGAGAGCCTTGATTTAAAACTTCATTAAAAATATAATATGGTAAGTAGCAGTGTCAGAATGCACAATGGCATTGTGTGATTAAATTAACCGATTATTGGATCATCTCCATAATTCATCATAGCAATGTTGCTTGTAAATGAAATGGGGAAAAAATTGAAAGAAGGCATCCTTAGAAAATTTTTGTTTAGGGTAATTCTTTAGGCTTTTCTACAAATGCTAAGGATTAGTTTACCATGTATATTTGGATCTATATTTTCATGAAACCAAAGAGAAAACTTTCTTATAAACAGTCTAGTGCAAATTTTGAATATAGTCCATTTTAAGAGCTAACCAGGAAATAATTTGAATAAAAGTTATTTCAGGCCAGTTCATGGCCTGCTTTCAAAAAGAGAATAAAAAATTTTATAATGAAATTATTTATTCTGATGTTTTTGCTTAAATCTACTGAATGTACACATCAACTCAATGTGTTATTTGAGGATTTCCCTCAAGATTATTAACTGGTTAAAAAGGAACATATTCTTACCAACACAACAGAAGTTTAAAAATAATATTTAATTTTCAGTATGTATTTCTGCAAGAAAATAAATATTTCTTTAAAAAAATCCAGTAAACTAGGGATGCATTTGCCAGTGTTTTCAGAGTGATTTATAACCTCTGTCTTCTGCAGAAAAATATTGCTTGTGAAGGTTAGCATATAAAAATTCAAGATAAGATTTTTTTCAGTCTTCTGAAGAGTTAATCCTTAAGTCAAATAATGTTTTTATAACCACAGGACAGAACAAACTGTTGAAGTTCCAAAATAAATTTCAACCTCTAGCTATAAAATTTGCCATGGTCTACATTTTCAAATTGAACACATGAAGCAGCAAGATAATTTCAAACTAATTCTTAAACTGTTTTACATAATTTTAATATTTCAGTAGATGGTGCCATATAACCATGTACAATTGTGCTATGGCAAAATTCAGTATAGTAAAAACTAATGGCTTCTAATCTCAGTAATGGCAACATTCAATCAAAATTTATTGTGCTCTGCAGTACAGAAGTTCATGAAAAAGCAAGTCCACAGAATTTATTTTCACAGTTATGAGTGGGCTCTTGATATGCAGAAACTGCAGAATCGTGTAGGGAATTAGTCATTAGCCTGCAGCCTAATGCAGTTTTACATAAATGTTTAAGAATTTTGCTGACTGTGCATGCAAATGCTCATTTGTTTTGCTGAGTAAAGACATGAGATGTTGCAGATTCAGCATTTGCTGAAAACGTGCTGACTCAGAAGTCTAAAAGGTTTTGAACAAAGAGCATTCCTTGTTTGAAAAAATATACAAGAAGACCACATGGCTTTTTACATATGGAAATAGAAGAAAATGGGAGTATGGCGCTGTTAAAGGAGCAATAAAACTATGCTTAAAAGGCAGTGAATTTCAACAGGAGAATGGGCTAAACTTAAGGTGCTCAGAAACTGCAGAGAAAGCAAGATGAATGAAGTACATGGATTTTCTTAGACATGTAGGTGGATATCTTGTCAAAAGCTCTTGAGTTAGCTCTAGTAGGGTCAAAATTTGGTAGGTACCGGATACCTTTGAAAATACTTCTTCAGATGCAAAAGAGATGGTATGTTTATGCTTTGTTTACTCCTGGATCCTATTCCCCTGCATTCTACTAAATCTAGCCATCTACCTATCTACCTATATTCATAGGCAGATGTATATATATGTACATATATATGTATACACACGCAGGTATTTGTTGGGCTGCAAAGCATACCTCTCATACTTATGGAAGCTACTTCAGCCTCATGCCAGGTGTGCAGAGAGAAGTGCCTGCAGGCCGGAGGGGCAGGGTGCAAGTCAATGTCTGGAAGGGGTTTGTTAACACATATGATTTTAGGGTCAGCTACCCAACAAGCACCACTTGGTAGGATTTCTGCATGTAGTCCAAACCAGCATCGGCAGACCAGTGAGAGTACAAAATGAAGATGTTTAGGGATTTCTACTCTAAAGTTAGGCCTTCTGAGCTGACCTTCAGGACCTGAGAAGCAAATCTGTGTTTCTTGCTAAGACTTTCATTAGTTCATTGAATTGCAGGCTACTGTGAAGGTCTCACCAGTTCAGTCTGCTGAGTAGGTGGGTGGAGAGTGTGCTATTATCTAGGCCACTTCCCAGCTTCAGGATGACAAAAACGGTTCCTCCTGCAGGTTGGTTCTCATCTTCCTCAGAGGATAAATCTGCTGGGAAAGATCTGAAACCCATTTTCCCACATATTTTTGTAGGTCCTCTGGGCATGGTATACCCTCAGCATGGCCCAGAGGCAGAGCTCCTTTGTGTTCCTGTGTATATTTGGGGAGGGAGGGAGGTGGAAGAGTGTATATGGACTCTAGCAAATAAATGTAGAGGTTGTGCAAGGCCAAGTACCCAGATGCTGGCTGCCAGGGCAAAGGATGTGGCAGATCATGTTGAGCATGTAACCCTCCCCAGCAGCTCCTCCTCAAAGGTCTCCTTCCACAGTCCCCATGTTTCCCAGAGAGCAGGTAGCCTCTGGTACCCCATGTAGTCACACGTTGTGGAGACAAGCTCCACATCAGAGACATGACTGTTCTGCCCAGAAACTGAGTACACAGTGGCCTGGGACATTGCAACACAGACAAAACATACTTGACTCATTAGCAATTTTTCAATTTACTGCCAGTCAGCTTAGAAGTCAGTACAAAGGAGCTGTGCCCCGAACAGGTAATTTCTGACACAGGAGAAACAAGAAACTCCTTCCTTCCTGCTGTTGGTCTTCTGTTTTCTTTTACAAGTAATCATCCGAATGCACATCCCAGCACCATGCAGGAGTGAAATGCCCAGCTAAAAGCTGAAAGTTAGAGCTGTCTAAGTGAGGCTGTATGACACAAAGGAACAGTTATGCAGTTTTGTCCACAGCAGTTTTTAATCTTGGTAATGGTGATGCCTGTCTGTAGGTGTGTTGTGAGTGCTAACTTAAGAGAATCAAGTATCTGAAGGCATCAGCATCAGCATTCAGTAATACAGCAACCCTGTATTACTGTCCTATGTTAGTGAAGTGTCCCTGCTAGACCATCACGCCAACGGTGCTGCAGCGTGGTTGCCCTTCCAGTTGTTGGGCTGTTGGAACAAGCAGCAAACTGTGTACAGCAGTCTCCTCTGGCTGGAGAAGCTGGAAAGCCCCTGGTGCTCTCCCTGGACACAGACGGGACAGGCAATAAGCCTGGGGGCAGGATGGGTTTCTCTTCTAGTTCTTCTCTGACACCCCTCTTGACAGTGGACTTCTGCACTGAACTGCCCGTCTGCTGCACAACTGGTACCGCAGCTGGTCATGCTCCTCAGGAGGGGAACACATGCTTACAGCACCCGGGTGGCACAGGGCTGGGCGGGCTGCTGCAAAAGCACCATGCAGGGCTGGTCAACCAGGCTGTTTTTTTGAGAAAAAAAAAACCCAGAATATTTTTATTAACTTTATTTTTGTTTTGAAGTATAAACAAAAAGTCAATTTTAAAATTGTCAGGATGAAAATGAAACATTTTGTTCAATCCAAAAGTATTAAAAAAGTCCTTCCCTTAGAAATTTTGAAAGTTCTGGTTTTGGTCCAACTGAAAGCAATTTTCTTTCTATTTTCTCAGAACTGCCAGTGAATCAAGAAGTACGCAGATATGCCAGAGCTTTGGATTTTTAAATAGTGGATACATGCCTGAAATAGAAACAAAACTAGAAGCTAATAAGATTACACAGAAATAAAAATGGTAAAGTAGTAAATTTCAGTGAATACCTGTATGCTTCACAGAGCATTTAAAGAATTGTGAGCTTGTGTGCTGGAATGCTATGGGATCAGAGAGCAGCAGAATTGCACGTCCTTTCAGTGGCTTTAATGAGAACGGAAAATGGAATGCTTTCTATTGCCTGGATCTTTTTACATTCTTTATACTGACTTGCATCCTATTCTTCCATTGCATTGTCTAAGGAAAATAAATAAATAAACCCCCACAAAACCAAAACACAGGTAGGATGAGCACGAATACATAATGTTCCATCAATTAGAAAATATTTTTCTCACTAACTACTTGCAGACACATGAACAGATCATCAAATCTAAATAGCGCATTTTCAACTTGAGTCATATTCAGCAGTGGTGTAAATGGAGGAGCTGCTCAGTACTACAGACTGCAGTATTTCCTATGCCTTCATTGCTTAGTGTTTTATTTTTCTTAGTGTTTTTTCACTGCAACATGATGATTATTTTTCTGTAGGTAATTTCTTTCAGGAGGTGAGGGATTATCTTCAAAGAAAGGAACAGAAAGGAGGTGTAGCTGGTAATTCTGTAGCATAGGTACACCACAGATTTCATATCATGAATCTCTCTTTTATTAAGTCTCCTCAAGGTGAGGCATGATGGCATTTCACTTACTACAACAGACAACTGGAGGTCTCCATCTCCTGCTGAAAACTAGCAAATACTTTGTGTAATGTTTATTTTTAAACCTTCTATCCTTTCTTCTTGCCATTTTTACATGTTGCTTCATTTTTGTTATCTAATTCCAAAAATAATTTACCAGGCCTTTTATCTCTCTGACATCGATATATGGATGTGTGTCATATGCTGTAGTGATCATGTGGACCCAGGCATTCACAATTTCTCCACAAAAGAATGTGAAAACAGATTAGCTTGTTAGCTTAAATGTGTTTGTGAAACATGTATTAGACATGGTATTTTCTTCTGTTTCACCAAAGAGTTGGAATTGAAAGATTTCCTCCATACCGTTTTGCAAACAGGCTGTAGAGGGACTTTAAAGATGCATTCAATTTTGAATATAACTTTAATGTATTTCTTTTTTTAATTAAAAATTTGGCCAATTGTGCTAAAGATTTGGTATTAATTTTTCCTAACTGCAGGAAAAATTACCTTTATGTGTAAGAAATTATTCATCATATCTCACACTTCCAAAACTTTCCATAGCATCTTAGATGACTGGGTGAATACTATCATGGATAAATGAGCTGCCCATTCATTCAGCACAACCATCTCCGTTTTGTTGCATCCTGATGTTTTCTGAAGCCATCGGGCACACTCTCTTCTTCCAGTAGTTCGACATGGTCCTGACACGGCTGTTTTTGGCTATTTATGCATGAAACAAGGATTTTTGATGTAAAAGCCTTCCCCTTTTGCAATAAATGGCAAATCTCTCTGATTGCAGTGGGGAAAGTTAACAGGGTTCTTTTAAGTATGTTACTAGTGGTGCTCAACCATCATCATTTTTTGGACAAAAAGTATGAAATTTGAGGTTAAAGACATCTGGGAGGATGGGTTTGTAGTTACGGTGCTGAGCTCCAGAGGTATGTATTTAGTTCCTTAATCTGTCATGTATTTCAGATATGATTTTGCGCAAATGATTTTCTGTGTAATTCATCATCAAACTATGCCACACCAGAAGCACTATGGATTAATTACTCTGAATCTCCAGCTGGCTAAATTATCCCCCTGAATGTATCTATTCTGGACTGCATTATGCAATGCAAACATCTTTGTTGTTTGTCATTTCTTATCTGTAAAATGTGGAGATCACTACTGCTCTGCCTCACACAGGCTCCCTAACAATACCTGTATGAGTGAGAAGATCACTAGTGTTACAGCACTAGGGATCAGAGAATATCCATACTCCCTGCAATCCGATGCAGGGAGCTGGAACCACAAACACTTTTCAAGCTAGCTACTAACAATAAGATTTTTCTGTTTTGATGGCCCTCCAGTGCCCCTCCGTTCATCCAACCAAAAAGGAGACTTGCCCATGGGCTCTGCTACTGGGAACCAGAAGTAGATGAGAGAAGGTGGTCCTGGAACAGCCTAAGAGAAAGATCCTTCTTAGGGCTGATGGAGGATCAATGTTGACTTAAGAGAAAGAAATGTCTAATGGCTTCCTTCTTGTGTCATTATTTGTATTTAAATCTACCCTCTTACCTTGGAGTAGGAGAAACACCAGCTTTCTGGGACTTTCAAGCACATTGAGACTGGTTCTTGGCGTGGCTGTAACCAAATTTCTCTTTGCTGACGCTCACTAAGTATATGCCATGTCATTTCTGTAATGTGATCTGTACATAGGCATTTTATTACATATGGTAAAAACATGTGTTTTTCTGTTTTAGTAGGAGTACAATCAACATTGTAAGAGTGCTAAGAGTAAATTGCTTGGGTTTGCCTAAGCATGTGACTCTGACTCAGTCCAAATATTGACGGTGACAAAGCTGTAATCATTTGCAGGCTTCAGTTCTAAGCAGAGGGAATCCTACTCTTTTGACTCTAAAATATAATGCCATTGGATGCCAGAGCACACAGAGAAAATACGTTACACCCGGTTCTAATGCCGTACAATTGCAAGAGCCTGGACCCACATGGTGGAGCTGAACTGGATGTGCTGGCTTGACAGGGAGTTGGGGGGAGAGCTGCTCCTTTATGCTGAGCATTCAGACTGCTGCTCATATGGAGGCTCCTTGGCAGCTCTTTAATAGATAGAGAAATAATAAATAAATAAATAAATAAATAAATAAATAAATAAATAGCGTTTATGCCAATAAATCTAACTCCTTCTTTCCCAGTGGAAAAAACCCAAATCTTATATATTGTTTCTGTGCTGCCACTGAAACAAGACTGGAATGTGTTATGTATTAAGCTTAAGGAACAAATACAAACCTCATTGTTAGCATACTTTAGCTGGTAGGGCATTGTTGTGCCATGCCCTGCACATATCCATGTTTATGTGCAACCTGCTTGTGCAGTCTTGTTGCTAGCCAAGTGCCTGGTATCTACTTATGAAATATTTTCAGAATTGTCTTTGTATGCAGACATATGATGCAAAACTTTGATTTTTAATAATGAAAAGTGGATGACTGATAACTTTCACACTCTGATAGCTGCTGTGAGCACACGATAGCTGGCATTTCATCACAGCCTGGAATGAAAGTGTTACTATCATTTTCTATAGTTTATATCTAAACTATATCAGCAACAGTTATCTAGCCTTTCTTCTGACATGAAGAATTATTGCACTAAACAAAAAAAAAGTATCAAAATACAGTAAATCTTGGGAACTATATGAGTCGGTTTTCTCAAAGAGGCATAAGCCATCTCAAGATGGCCACACCACCTCAGCCATTTTGAATACAACTCTCTTATTTAATTCTCTGAGAAGTTCTGCTTACAAGTACTTTGGGCAGTACATCCATAACTCACTATTTACTGATAATTCTGTGACCATGGACTAGGATTTTAAAATAAAGATAAGAAACTTTGACTGCCAGCTCCTGTTCAATTAGAGTGGAAGTTAGGCAACGAGATGGCTTGTTCCCATTGGAAAGCTGAGTGATAATACTCATGTGCAAATGCCTCTGAGTCACTATTGTCCCATCCACTGCTCAGTCATAATAGAAAACACCATGTCAATATTCTTCCTGGCTCAGTAGGCTTCCTGGAAAATGTGGTTAAATTTTCTCCTTTCTGCTTCCTGCCCATTGGGTTGTTCATTTGGGTGTTTTCCTTTCTTCCTTTCCTTCTTTTTCATTTATGAAAAGTAAATTAAAAAAAAACAGGGTGGACAGCATGGGTTTTGCAAAGCTAGATTTTAACTGGGAACTCTGTCAAGTGGTAGAGGAACAGAGAAACTAAGATTGCCAAAATTGCCTAGGTGTATGTCACATGCCTAGTTGTGAATGGGATTGCAAGGAGTGCAATGACAGTTCTGTATTCATCAAACACTCGTAAGAGACAACAATGCATGTTATGCATTTAAGAATTTTGTTAGAGCTAGTATCAGAGATATTTAAGCTCTAATAGTACACATCATGAGAAAAAAAAAGGCACAGAGAGGAAGATTTACTGTGAATATGAGTTGTGAGTGGCAGAATTAGTAAAGTCTAAATGTGACTTTAGAAATCAGAATCTGATTCGAAACAGAAAACCTTGAAAACTGTGCACAGAACTCATGGAAATGATTGAGTTTTCCTGATCCCAGGAGGGGCAAGATCCATCTCATTTGACCTTGGCTGTTTACAAAGTAGATGTCAGTATCCTAACCAGTAATCCTAGGCTCATTTTACTGTCAAAGGAGAGAAACAGGCAATTTTAGGATTTCTTGGACCTATTTTTGACTTTTACTACAGGGTGAGATGAGTTGTGGCCTACACTCCATTGACTATTGTCATTACTATTTACAAAGGAATCTTAGGTTCTTTATTCATTTAATCAGTTGAATTTTCCTGGAGGTAATGGCTAATGGTTTTCCAGTGAGTAAGGAGGTTTTATCTCTAAATCTCAGTTCCGAATTGCTTGGTGTAATGACTAAGCTTGTTAAGTTTCCAGTTTGAAATTTTTTTTTTTGCAACTCAGTTTTGGTAAGACAAAACTGGGATCAGTTTCACTAGATTGCTTTCATTAGTGGTAACCAGAAAGATCCCCCCCCCCCAACATGTAATAACTTGCTCTTACACAGAAATTGTTTGTCCTGGTTTCAGCTGGGATAGAGTTAATTTTCTTCTTGGTAGCTGGTAGAGTGCTGTGTTTTGGATTTAGGATGAGAATAATGTTGATAACACAGTGATGTTTTGTTCCTTGCTGAGTAGAGTTTACACTGGTCAAGGACTTTTCAGCTTCCCATGCTCTGCCAGGTGCATGAGAAGCTGGGAGGGGGCACAGCCAGGACAGCTGACCCAGACTGGCCAAAGGGCTATTCCATACCATATGACATCATGCTCAGTATATAAGCTGGGGGAAGAAGAAGGAAGGGGGAGACATTCGGCATGATGGCGTTTGGCTTCCCAAGTAACCGTTACGCATGATGGAGCCCTGCTTTCCTGGAGATGGCTGAACACCTGCCTGCCCATGGGAAGTAGCGAATGAATTCCTTGTTTTGCTTTGCTTGTGCGTGCGGCTTTTGCTTTCCCTATTAAACTGTCTTTATCTGAACCCATGAGTTTTCTTACTTTTACTCCTTCGATTCTCTCCCCCATCCCACCGTGGGGGGAGTGAGCGAGCGGCTGCGTGGTGCTTAGTTGCCGACTGGGGTTAAACCACGACATTGTTAATACCTGATTCCATGTTCTAAAAACAATAATGGTACTCACATCTTTGGGGAAGACAGAGAAATTGAAATAAAAATAAAATAAAATTCTTTGCTGAATCCACTGAGGGTCCTACTTTCATCAGGAAGCAAGAAATCTGGAGGTGCTGCTGTTGATGGCCTAGATGTTATTGATTCACAATGAACAATGAGGTCACTGGAAGAAACTTGAAAGCATCCAAATATCCCAGATATCTGGTGGAAAACTAGAAAGGGAAAGACATTGAAAGCCAGTTACAGAGGCTGAAAACAGCCAACATACAGGGTCACATGGACACACTCTTAGACTGGCTCGTGAACTCTCGTGTCAATGAGACATCATAGGTTTGAAAACCAGGCTGAGGTATCTAATGTTGCAATGAACTGGAAAAGAACTATTGCTGAACAGATCCTAGGCTTGCCAAGCCTACGAAGTTTACCTGTATCATCAACACAATTGGGCTGGCTTTTGAAAAGTTACCTGCACTATTGAGACATTCAAGTCTCCTGTAATGACTGAGGTTGTCACCTTGAAGCAGAGAGCAGTTCAGGGTGTCTGCAGAGGGTGATGAGGATGCTGTGCCATATAGGACTGGGGAAAGAGTAAAAAAGTGCCTTCATTATGAATAACTGTCATGCCCACTAATTCTGGCTAAATGGTAGCAACTCATAAGAAGAAACACGTGCGTGTCACCTCAGAGAACAAAATCCGTAGTACATCAATCTGTAATGCAATATCTTGATAGGGATATTGTTTTTAAACATGCGTATAAACTCTGTTTTCAACAGGGCATAAAGGCTATCCCTGTAATGCACTCATAAATTGATTTTATAAGTTTCATCTGAGTTTATTAGTGAACTATACTTCTGGGACATAACAGAACATAGGCACGGGAATGAAAACAGTTATTCACCATGCAGTAACTATGGTATTTGTTGTTCTCTTTAAGTTGCTTTTATTGCATACCACTGCACTCTTATTTTCTCCTTATATGTATGTCTCTTTTTTAGAGGAACAGCAGTAAACTTGTTTTTTCCACTTGCTGTACTTTAAAGCTCTCTGCGTTTAATAAGAAATGGTCATTAATTCTTTTCTGACTAACACTGTGGTCCCTTGACTTCCTGAAAAGTGTAAATAAAACCTTTAGGCCAAATCATAAAGTAGTTAGTTTCATTGGAGACATCATTTTAATGTTACTTAGGGTAAAGTATGTTTAGTATGTTTGAAAGAGTAGACTTCTATGGTATGGTTAGTCCCTGCTTGATTGCCCTGGTTGCAAAGTCACGGCTTCTAGCTCTTTTGAGAGCTGAGTTTAGTTAGTCTTGTGTCAGGGACTGAAGTCACATACGCTGCAAGTGACTGGCTACACACAGGGTTTCTTCCTCAGTTCTTTAATCTTTTCAATGGATGAAACACTGACTAACTTGTGACAGCTATGAAGCACTTGTTACTGACTCAGAGCATAATATTGCTTGTCGGTTAAGTTGAGTTTGAGCCCCTGCCCTGTTGTTTGATGTAGTGGGCGAGACAGAGCCTTGTGGCATGAAAAAGGCTGGTGGGTGGGCACAAGTACCCACTATCAGCTGTATCACTGCTGATACAGGAGAAGGAGTTGAAGGAAAGCAGTAGGTTTTGTAAATGTTACTGATATTTGGTGTTCTAGTAAATTTACAGGGATCTCTCCATTAGAGCTGCCACGTATATGTTAAACTAAGCTGTAAATTGTAGTTACTTTAAATTTACTAATTAAATAGTTCTTTAGTTGTTCTTTCCTTTGTGCTTAGAGCTGATGTGTTCCTCTGATGAAACTGTGTGCACAAGAAAAGAGCCAAGCAATAAAATCTGTGCACACTAGTAAAAAACAAACCAAACCAAACTAAACCAAACCAGATAAATGGATAGTGTACTATGAAGCATTAAGATGTAATCTTTACTCTGATGAAGTTTCATCAGGCTGCTCCTTGAATGGCAGGCTCTGCTATCTAATGAGCAGGTCATTGTACAGACAATTGCTTAGAACATTTGTACGGTATTGCTCATATTCATAGTTTCTTTCCAAAGGAAGTGAAGGTTTACATTCTGGCATGAAAGGAGGATTATTGTCACTTTTAACACTTTTCTCTATAATGATGCTGCTCTAGGATATGAACATGAAAGATAAAATATAAGTTGGAAAATTCTTGCTTATTGGCTCTTCTTTTTGTTTCTCATATCACTTCTGTTCCCTTTATCTCCCAGAT
The DNA here is from genome assembly GCA_020745775.1 of Theristicus caerulescens. NCBI lineage: Eukaryota > Metazoa > Chordata > Aves > Pelecaniformes > Threskiornithidae > Theristicus > Theristicus caerulescens. Next base: position 28,881,802 of record CM036559.1, on the reverse strand, counting down.
CTCTCAGCTTCTTTGCAACTATATTCATATGCATATATGTGTATATATATGTAACGATATCAGCTAGGGTATTACAGATCACTGTCATGGGAGTGCTTAGAAGACTGATGAGTCAAGCCAGTTTTAAACTATAAAACAAAACTTTACCAAATGCGTTCATTAACAACACTATTTTTGCTAATGGTTCATTCTTATGCATCATTAATCATCATTGCTACACATACAAAAAGCTTAGACTGTAAGGCCATATTTTGAATCAGCTGTAAGCATACAGCACCATGGAGATGACGCTGTACAGCAAGTGGAGGCAGTTGCAGTTCTTGGCATTTCTTAGTCATGGAAGTTCGGGTGATCAAGCTTGAGAGCTCTCTGATGAGCACCAAAGTGGGCTGTCTTCTTTCTTCTCTGTCTTTCCTCTTTAAGATTGAAGATTTTAGTTCTCTTTTGCCTCCTTCCCAAAAGGGGTGGTCTCCTCTGCTCCTGATACTACGTACTTTTTCATCATGCCAGTCATTCTTGTGCATTTGGCAGGATGTCCTGCTTAATTGCATTTCCTTGTGCTTATCTTATCTTTCGGCAATTTTTTGTGTCTCCTACATGCAGCTACACTCATTGTTTGCCCCTCTGGTGGGCAGACTGCTCACATATTTACGTGCCATCACAGGCCTGTGTTTCAGCTACCAGCCCTATCACTTCAGCAGTAGAGATGGAGCACTCTGCCTCCTTGCTGAGGCAAAACAAACTGGATACTTGCACCCGAGTCTGCAAAGGACCTGTCCTATCATATTGCTCAAGGTAGCCCAAAATACACTGGTCTAATCTCAGATCTTCTGTATTGAGTCTTTTATGCTCTGTGGATTAAAGAAATTACTTACAGCAAGGTGAAGGACTGGACTCCCTCCCTGCAGCAGAGGAGGGATGTGATGTGGGAGATGCCTGACAGAAAATTGGAGGCAGCCCTTTATCGCCTCTGTAGCTACCTCCTCTTTCCAAAACTCCTTACAACCCTTCTCCCAGGAAGGTGGACATCCTCACTGCTGTTGAATTGAGACTCTGAATCTATCGCCCAACTCAGGACAGAAAGAAAGTATGTGGCTGGGTCAGGAGCAGGTGCCAGGTCTCCTGAGTCCCCGGTGCACTGGCATACAGCCCACCCTTGCCCAGGCTCGATGGGCTGTGAGCGTCTTCCCAGGATGATGTCTCCTACTGATGGACAACTAAGCCGTCCACAGAAGAAGTTGCGCAAGCACAGTAAACTTCTGGATGTCTGTCTCTGCAGATTGCCACAGACTCCGGCATTTCCTGCTTACGTGCTGCACGTGCGTGCAAGGACACTCTGAAGTTACGCTGATGCAACTAAAACCAGATTTGGTCTGGTATCTTCTGGGAAGGCTCCTACCCTGAAATAAATAACAAAGTCCCTTTCTGTGGTATTTTTCCAGACATTTTCTTGACAGGTCTATCTTTTTTGGCAGTTGAAATACTTGATGAGATTGAAGAAAACAAGTCAAATGGAGATATAATGGCTGTTTCTTTATGTAGTGAAATTCGAGCTAGTATGGCCAGAAGTTGTGTGCTTTTGAAAACAGTGGTGTGGAGGAATCCTCTTTCTTCCCTGTCACTGCATGTGCTCAAGGATTACCCAGAGTGGTGCCTCAGACCTCTCTGGGAAAAGTGACACCAATGGCGCTTTAAGTGAAGCACAAGTTCAAGTGAGCAGCTGAGCTGAGTTCGAGTGCCCAGCTGATGCAAGTGAAAGTGTGAAGGTTTGTAGGCAAGAGGCTCAAAATCACCCTGAAGGACATCACAGAGGACTCATTTGTATACTGCACATTCAATTTCCAGTCACTCTACAGTATCTACTGCACTTAGACATTTCTCCAAGGGTAAAATAGGCTGGCAGTTTAGCTGTGTTTTCCGTTAAAGATGAGATCATGACAGATTTTTGCTTTTAGAAGGAAAAACAACCAAAGTACTAATTCAGTGCTTGCTAATGCTGTCAAATTGACTGAGAAAGCAATGGAGAAAGCAACTTGCGAGTTTGCAATGGTGACTTACAGAGAAAAGTGCTAGAAAAATGCAGTTAACCCCTTCTCTCTGCTTCCTCAGGAACCTTGCCTGCACAGAGTTGATCTCAAACAAGAGTGCGGTCAGCTGCTCTGGCAGAAGACATGATTGTGTCCTTTCAGGTGAGGCTGGGCGAGAGTCTCAGCTGCAGGTTGGCTGCGTGTCTGTCCCTATCTAGCAGGAAGCTCTGCTGACCGTTTGCTTTTCAGTTGCTTTCTCGCAAGCTTTGGCTTGTTCTGTGGCTGCAGATGGAAACATTTTTTTTGCATTGGTTAATTTGTTCTCTGGAGCTTGCAGGCATCACATGAACCAGATGAGCAACAATGGAGTCATACCCTCACAGCTCGCACTAGTGTTGGGGCTGATCGTGTTGCAGCTCTGTCATGTGCCACTTTTAAACACCAGTGCTTTTGCTAATCTCCTCCTCAGACAGGAACAAAGACATTAGGGAAAACATTAGAGTCCTGCAAGATGCAAAAAGTTAAATAAAATCAATTACATTGCCTATAAGAGACTGCTTATCTCCAAATACTTACGTCTATGTATAAATAATCAAAACCATGCCAGATCGTTTGCAGACTCTTCTACAATTGGCAGGAAAACTTTCTAGTGGATAGTAATGGCTAGAAACTGCTTACTCAATCTGTGTTTGCCTTTTTTTTTTTTGACATTAATAAGACATTTCAGTAAATATTGACACAAAAAAAGAACATTATTAACATTCCTCTTTACCCACATAAATCTGTCTTGCTGCTCTCCCTGAAATGGACAGCTTCTTAAATTATTCCCAAGAACTAAGTACACTTGACGTAAAAAATCGTTATCTATGACGCAGACTACGCATTAACAGCAAACTTGAAAGGAGCATTTGGCACCTAACTTATGTTCCAAAATAATTGAAGGACTGGTGAGAGAGAGACACTTTCTTACCCCAAAGAGCAATAATGACCGATGTGCATCCCCAGGACCCAGCTGCATATGCTGAAATATTTTCTTAAGGATTTCTGCTTTGGAGTCAGTCACTTTTAGTTTACTCTTCATTTCCTAGGTATAAAGTAAGAGCACAATTGAGCTGTTTGGCTTCCCTTGAAAGATCTTGTGAAGGCACATGACAAAGTATAATTAAAAAGATGAAGGAGGACTCATTCTCACTGGCATCATTAATTAATTCAACATCTAGGTTTGACTTGTGTCAATTTGAAAATATAAAATGAAAGTCATTTGTTTAGTCTGGGAAAGACATTCAACAGTTTGATCACACTGATATAAGGAACAGATGCTCACCCCTGTTCTGCACTTCCTCTTTTGAAATCTGACCTCTTGAAAGCAACCTGCATATAGATTACAGTTGGACATTTTAATATCTCACCCTGAGATTGTGTACACAGTGACTCCAGAGCGATGCCCCCTCGCCCCCAGCTCAGAAGAGCGCATGCTCTGTTCAGAGGGGATTCATGTGTAGAGAGATGAGTTGGAGGAGTGTGTTCAAAGAAGAAGAGGCCCAACAGCAAGGTGTAACTCTGCACCTATACCTCTCAAGATAAACCAAGCTGAGACAGACTGGTGCTACTGTGCCATGGAAGAGATGGAGGTGTCCAGTTGTGCCCCCACGGTACCTGTGTAATCTGGAAGGGGCTTAAAGGCTAGGAGAGAGGATTAGTAAAATGTTTTTTGTGCACTCAGCTCCTTTTGATCTCAACCAGCAATGTTTTGGATCGCAGAGCCCTCATGCTATGCTGGCACACAGCAGGGAATGGTGACACCCCGGAGTGGCACCCACCTAGGCTGGCAGCATTAGCACTTGCTCTCTCCTTAGGCTTCTCCTAACATCAGTGGACAGAGTTAATCACCAGGGCCTGCACCCTAATTGAAGTGAATCTTTTCCCACTGGCTGTAGGAAGACTGCAAGTCATATCTAGCCTTCCTAGGTTCAAGTCAGCTAACTTGGCTAGGCACAGTAGTGTTGAGCCCAGCAACATCTGGCCATATTTTAAAGTGGAAGTTGGGTGCCTTTACAAATTGTACTGTTCTTTGCTGTCTCCTTTCCTCTCTGCACTCTTTTTCAACCTGCTGGTGAATACTGGGTTGCATTAGCTTTCCTGTCCTCTTCTTGACCTAGCATTTAACTTTGCTGGAACAGTTTAGAAGGATGAGGGAAGATTTTGCAATACTTATTTTACAGCAGTTTATGATAATTGTTCCCACTGAGAGGTTCCCAGCTGATAGAAAATATTTATTAGTTATTGGGCATTCTGTGCAGAGACAAAGGAAAAAAACCCCACAAACCTCATCTCTGACCTTATATTTCATAGATTAAATGTGTTTATCTCTCCAGTTGATATCCATATCTCTCCAGTTGATATCCAGTGAAAGTAGAGGGGGCAGTGGGAGCAGCTGCAGGTGCATGTATGTCACACCAGGCAGTATTAATATTGAAGCTTTGGTTTCTTCTGTCATCTCTGCATTAACCAGATGAATCCATGACCTCTCACAGTTTGCAGATGGAAAGGAGAACTGGCTTGAGAAAAACTGCATGATGAACAATAGCTAGTTTTGGCACCTCCGATAAGAGAGCTCACCATTTCCCTCAAGCCCATCCTCTCAATTAAAGAAGCTTAGCAAAAGCTTAAAGGACATCTGAGCTCTTTTCTCCAGGTGCAGCCAAGCTCAGGAAGCCAAGCTGTATGGAAAGGAAAGCATCTCTAAGTAACCCAGCAGAATCTATGCTGTATTCAGCAGCCAAGAAGCTCAGAGATCACAGATGTGTGTTCGTACTTTGAACATCTGCAGTTGCTGGGAACTTCACATGGGTTGAGTTTGCAAGAATAGTTTGCATTTTTCTTTTCTAGTCTGATTGCTGATCAAACACCTAGTCTGTGTTGTTGCTTCCAGCAACAGCAAATTTACACAGATCTGAAGGGAAGATGAGCAGCTTTCTGACTACCAGAGGCTTGAGCCAAAGCTCAGGAAAATAAATACAAAGTGCTTCATTAGCACCAGTGGGCTTTGGATCAGACTCACTGTCTACTTATTATTCAATTATACAGTGTTATTAGGAGAAAAATTGCTTCCTGGCCTCCCTAGTAGGTAAAATTTAAGCCCTGCAGCATGAGGTTTTAGTCTCCCATTTTACTATAGTTTGCATAGCTTGCCAGAGCTTGCATTACTTTTTATGTTATTGCTTTCCAAGCATTCCAATCCAGTTCTTCAAAAACCCTGCTTGAATAGTAGTGTCCCTGAACCAGTGGCTTCCAGGTTATGTAGAGCACAAAGTAATCTTTATTTCAGGGATACTTAGTATACATTTTCCAGGTGCTTTTTTGTTCTCATTCTGGAACTAAAAAAAGGAAGAATGTTTATATTTTTTCCATTGTTGTTCTACACATTTTAAAATTGAAAAAAAAAATGCTTAAAACTAATTCACTTGCCTGAATTTATATGGTTGAAATCCAGACTGTGAGGTTTAGCCTGCTTGGTGAAGTAAGCCACATGGCAGTGTGTACTCCCCAAATGCTTTCAGTGACATTGCATGTGAGAATGTAAAGGATTTTTAAGTGATGTCATTGCAAGTCACTTTGCAGAAAAATTCTCTGGCAAAACTAAACAAAAAAAAAAGTATGTTGGATGTGTATGTGATCCTGCAAATCTTACATCTTAAAATAATCAGTTTGTGGGTTTTTTCCTGTTACTCATTTGCCTATAGCCAGTTCAAATTCTTTCTTAGAATGCAATCTTATTACAGAACTTCTACAGATGATCCACATGCTCTTCTGATCAATTCCATTACCAGGATGCCATGTATAAATGGATTCCTAATTTTTTCCCCTTTTTTAAACCTCTTTGCATATGTTTCAATAGCACTATGAGAGTATTTAAATAGGCATATGAGAGGGAAGCTTATCTTCTAGCTAGAAAAGCTATGGGCTGCCTGGCACTTACTTACCAGTTTTCTCAGTTTTGTCCACTGGACAGTGGAAAAGACAGACTGATGGTGTGAGAATAAATATTTCAAAGATGGTATAAATAATAGTTATAGATTTGTATGTCCCTGTCTGTCCCCCTCCTACATGCTCATTAATGACTGCAATCAGTCTGCTCTCTTCTGATCGCAAAGGAGACACTGCAGTGCTCACAAGGACAAGATGAAAATGGCCTCAGGGATCTTCCTGGAGATCGCAGAAGACCTGAGGCAGATCTGGGAAGGGAAGTCTCTCAAAGGGTTATGTCCTGCTGTAGCCACCGGCCCATCCATCCTCCCCACCAGCCTCATGACTGTACAGCAAGGCAAACAGGAACAATGTGGAGGAGGAAGGTGGGTGCAGGCAGGAAAAGCTTTTTCCCACTTCAGCTCATCTTTATTTTTTATTGATAGATGACTGTTCTGGAAAAATAATTTCTGGAGCACATACAGCAGCATGAACCACAGAGGTATTAGCAGTAACATGTCCCCATTCAGGACTGGTGCACCGATGACAGTTCTTTGGCAAAAGAGAGGACCCCACAGAAACCTGCATTGGCAGCTCATATTTTGTGTTACTACCATGTCTCGATTTTCTGTGGTTTGCAAGTCCTTTTAAAAACTCTCAGCAGAGTATCACTATACTGTGATGTATTATAATACGAAGATCATGTGCATTATTCTGAGAAGAATTTAAAAGCTCAATCCACTAGCATGTTGCATAATTTCCCTCAAATATGTGAATACCAATCAAACTTTTATGGATGTGCAGTGTTAGTGGGTACATCTTCAAAGAGAATAAGGGAGTTCTGCCCATTTCCTTCTGGACTCTCTCACCATGGGTTTGACTCTCTCACTGTATTTGCATTACTTCACACTCACATGGGAAAGTATTTTCCAAGGCAGCATGGTTTGCTAGTTAGCACTACTATCAGATAAAGCATGGTAGCCAAAAAAAAAAAAAAAGAAAAAAGAGTTAAAGTAGTAGAATAGAGTACAATACCAATGCTGGCATCCTGGTCAATATAGCTCTGGCTTTGCAAATATTCATTTGCCTTCCCTGAGAGATATGAGTGAGATCAGATGTTTGTGTGTAGTTCACAGTAGTGACTCAAAAAATGGGGCAGACAGTATGGTGATCAAACTGGTAACAAGAGTAGGGAACTGCAAATCATTTCAAGGACAGCCTGGAAATCAAATTAATTTAGGGCATTTGTATTTTTTCACACTTGCATACTCTGAGTACATTATAAAACTCAGAGTGTACAAAATCTTGGGCCTAGTTCTTGTCAAAATGAGACCTTATTAAGCCATTTTAGTGGGGTAAAAGATTCTTAAACTGGAAATGAATTATGATTACATCCATCTTCTACTGCTAGAGTTGACCTGAAGTGTACATAAGAGATCAGGTCTTTATGTGGCTAAATACTGAGAAGTAAAGGTTGCATTTTTCAGATAGTCTTTGATAATTTTAAATAACATTGCAGAGAACTCGGTGTTACTTTGCCCTGAGGGATCTGAAAAGCCTGTCAGGAACAAATTTGTAGTAAACTCATACGTATTTTGGCAGGCTTGTTTTCAGTAAGATTATAAATGTCAGTTGCTGGTCCAGAACAGGTGGCACTATAAAAAAATTGGCTATGGGAAATGAATACTGCTTACAAGGAAAATATCCACTTTTGCAGATTGGGCATAAGAAGCGTTGCACAGCTGATCTGTGAACTAGTGGTGCTTTTTAATGTGTTTTCCTTAATATTGCTTTGAGAAGTTCATGGCTACAGATTTTCCCCTGTTACTGTTTGTTTTTATGTTTCTTTTATTCCATAGTTCAGTGTATCAAAGCGTAGAAAGTGAGATCTGAACCATTAAAGAGTCTTTATGTGTGCCCTCCTGGAACTTGGATCAGTTTAATACTGCTGTTACCCCATTAATCACAAAGGAGTTACTGTGGCTTCAGACTGAAGCAAACGTGGGCAGGATGGGGTCTGCAGTCACACAGTACCTACAACAAATGATTTACTGGTTGGTTAACATCACAGATCTCCCCTGGGCTTGTTCTTCCCGTTATTTTATATGAGTACGGGAACAGTAATAGACTGATTACTGAGTTTTATGCATCCTCTTCTCCAGCAACAATGGTTTTTCTTTAAACTGGAGAAGGTGAATAATAAACTGAAGCTCTGTACTCATGGTGATGGAAAGCCTCTCTTCCAGGAAGTCTTCAGATCTCATCATTGTTTTATTTTTAGTGGCAATTTACCAATATGGAACTGTCTCATGAAGGTCAAAGAAATGGTGTGTCCCCAGCATGCCGCAGCTGATGCCACTGCTCCCCTTCTACTATATGCTTCAGGCTGTGTAGCACAAAATGTACTCCTGAGGACACAGGTGAGTAAAATAGAAATAAACACATGAACACAACAAATGAGAAAGCCATTAACGGTTTTTGCCATTTTTTTACTGTTGTGGAATCTTTGAGTTCCTTCTGCCCTAACTGATCCTCTCAGAGCAAGACACAGTTGCCCAGCCAAGACCAGTGTGCCTTTGTATCAGTGAAAAATGGCAAAAGGTTTACAAGACTCCTTAGCATACTCAGATCTGAAAAACTGGCCACACAATTCCCTGGCAAAACAGGCCTGCTGTACCTTTCCAACCCAGAATTGTTCACTCCTGTGGCATCTGGGGGCCATCTCTGTGCTGCTGATACAAATGAGAAATGGTACCACACCTATTTGGGTTTTTTTAGCATCCCAACAGTTCATAGCATTTCCTTTATGAATCAGAGGTGCCTTTCGGAAGCTGAGAGTGACCACGAATTAAGTGAGGATAACTAATTTAACAGTTTCTTTATACCATCCCCACATTTCTCATATGAAAACTACTTCAGGACTGGAGCACATGACCCACACAGCTACACAGAACATCACAAATCCATTTGTGATATACGTAGTCACTTTTTCAGCATGAAGTAGGAGAAGTCCTAGATGTTTGGATATTTAAATTACTGTCCTCTCCTCTCTTACCTGGCAAAAAAAAATCCCCAAACCCATGCTTCAGTTGGTCATTCAGCCTTATTCACTTGCCACAGCAATTAAACAGAAAGCTTCTCAGGGTTACAGAAGAAAGCTACTCCTCATGCTTTGCCTGTTTCAGTTACGTACAGCTGGCAAGGAGTCTTGCTAATTGAAACAGATTCGTGTAGGCTGTTCGGCACCTTCCTTCCCTTCCTTCCTCCATGTCCTCTGAGGGTGAAATGACATCTGGGGTGTGGGTTCCGTGTCACTGCTGCCAGTGTGCTCCAACCTGCAAGCAAGATTTAACCTTTATCAGGTGCCACACTCAGGGTTAATAACAATAAAAAACAGTCCCATCAGGAGCACTGGGAAAGCATGCATATAATAGACCTCAAAACACCCAGAGTGGGCAAAGCTCAGGAAATTCCTGACCTTAGAAATGGCCTTCTCAGTTTCGTGTAAAGAAAGAAAGAAAAAAAAATTAATTCTCTCCCAGGCATTAAAATCAAGATTATTAAATTTAAGTGTAGCTTGAGTTCTTTCCTTGCATTCAATTGCCTTTGTTGAGTAGTGATATATTCTGGTTCCTAGCAGCACACCACTGTTTATGCTGGTTACTAAAGGAATAAATTGTTCTAAGGATGCAGATGTCCAAGTAGTTAACATTACAGCCTACAGCTATTGCCAAGGAAATGGGAAAACCTGAGTTAGTCTCCTGCAGAACTACTTTGTTAGGCTATATTTCTTACTTATGTCATCCTTAGTTTTCTCCCTTTACACAACATCCCTGTGTGATGTTGATGGGTACTGAAACCTGTGTCCAGAGGTCATGGCTGGTGACAAAGCTTTTGTGTACTATAGGATGTAAGCAGAAGCCCTTGGCTAAGAGCTTCAGAAGTGACTGTGCCTGTAGAGGCCTCCATTTTTATTTCAACACCTTAAAAATGGCTAGATTTTAATTCTAGTTACAATTTTTGAAGCTGAAGCATGTCCAGGTGAGCACCCAAATCAGTAGTTCTGTTGAAAATCACTGATGGTCATATAAAAATATTTGTAAAATTATACCACATGAAGATGGCCTCTCTATTCCAGTGCTTTATTTAAAGGCTTCTGAGCTCAATAATTATATGTATTTTAAAGATGCTAATACCTGATATTTCTGTGCTTTTTAAACTTTTCAAGTGTATGGATAATTTTTTTGTGTTTGTTTATGGAAACAGTCACACTCTGAAGAAACTTAACAAAAAAAGGTTCCAGTTGACTTCAGAGGATATTTTACTGACTTCTGAGGAAGTTTAGGGGAATAAGAGTTGAAAGGAGACATAAGATAGATAAATGTATACCATGAAAAAATATTCAACTTTTGTGGTTTACATGGTGCCAGTTTGTGCAAAGGTCTATGACATCCTCCTTTCAGTTTGTTTGCTGATTGTTTTCAATTAAAATATATGATATATTTACATTATCTAGATTTTTCCAATGTTAGTTCATCTGGCTAAGAAGAACCCTAGACACCATCAGTTGTTAATAATTAAAAAAGTATTTATGCTAATTTTTCCTTTTAACACTTGCAAGAAGTTTGCAGAAGCCTTTGTATTTTGTATTTTATACATCATATATAACAAGATATTTTAGCTGATGTTTTATACATTGAAACTTGATTCATATCATCACTCATTAGTGAGATGTTGCTGTGCACTAGGAAAGCTCCTTTTCCTCTCCTGGCCACTGCAAGTAACACAGCATCAAAGGTAGAAAAGCAGGCAGCAGGTAGACTAAAACAGGGAAGAATTTTGTCTATTACAAAATACTGGAAAGGCAGGAAATTTAAAGTTAAGTCTAAAGTTAAAATATAAACAATTGGAAAGTTAATATAGGTTTGGATCTCTGTGAAGTGTATGCACCATTAGAAATGAGGTATGAAAGGAGACTTGATTCTTCTCATTTTTATACTGGCAAGGACCAGAAATGGTCTTGGCGTAACACCGGCAATGTAACAGGAAAATGGGACGAAAAAGATTAAAAGTCCTAAGATTGAGACTCTTCAGGGGGGGACTAGGACAGGGACAGAAAGCTGAGCGTGCTCAATGCCTTCCCTGCCATGGTGGGCTCCCAGCTCTCGAGCCCGCGCATTCCCTCCCCATGCCTCTGTGCCATCTTTTGGGTTCCCCTCAACTCCAGGGCTTCCTAGAAGATCAGGCAGCATGAAACCAAGACTCTGCTGACAGCTGTGCCCTGGGTTGCACACTTGAGCACTCTTCCCATTTGACCACTGGCACCAGCGTCTGCTCGCCTTCGGTCTGTTGCCATCTGCGACCCTTGGTAACCTGGACTCTGACCACGGCTCCTGCCAGAAATTCATCTGGAGAGCTGGAAATCTTTCCCAAGAGATCTTTGCTGTGTGGTACGGAGAGGACTTCTTCTCTGGACAAGGCAAGAGATGCTAATTCTTGGCACTCTCATGTCCTTTCAAAGCAAGGCTCCCCTTCCAGGGGAGTGTCTTGTTGAGCTCAGCTGCCCGGCTGCAGATCTGGTCACTCGGCATCAGTACCAGACTGCACAGAGGTCTCCAGGCCCAGCAACCAGACACTTAAAAAGTTTGTCCTACCTGAAAACTACTTCTGGGGTAAAATTCAAGGGAGTTATTGACTGAATTGACTTCAGAGACATTGTCAGAGGGTTTTCTCTGCCCTTGTTTATAGCAACAACCTGTGGGAGAAGAAGAAGTCTCAGGTGACCGATGTAGACCTATGTCTCGTCTACCGAACAGTTTATTCATGTATGTTTTGTTGTGGCCACTGGTGTTGATAGCTCATGACTTTCACAGAAATTTTTCAAGTTCATCAGTAGTTTCCCTCCATTCCCATTTGTTAACGAGGGAAGATTGAGCTGTTTTGATTGCAAAAAAACCCTTTTCTGCTACTCACAGGACCAAATAATTGCTGAAAATAATGATTTACAAGATTGCTTGTAAAACTTGCGTGTATTGCCAGATGCCTGCTCAAACGGACTGTGCATCCCTTCTGCAGTGAGATGAGAGAGGTTCAGTGCTCCTGATTTAGGTATGCCTTCCAGTTTGGTCTGGGACAGCTACAAACAACTCGGTGCCTTTATTGTTTAGAAACAGTCTTTTTTGCCTTCTACTGCTGAATTTTCTGTTGATGTCCCCACCAGGTCACATACTCTGTATGGAAGAGCAGGCCAATAGCTGCTATTTCATTGAGACTTCGTCAATCTCAAAATTAGACAAAGCATAGATCCTTTCATGGAATGAAGGCTGACTGCCGTAGTAGCTGGTTTTGCTGGCTTGGATCGAAAAGCTTGTTCTCCCTTACATTCCTGTTTTAGACCGAGGGTCTCCTTAACACAAGAGTCAACAGCTATGTATAAGGGCAATGAAGGGACTGTGAGGACTGAAATATGATGTATATGCAGTAACACAGAGACATTGCTGTCCAGAAAGTTTCCAGGTGATGCATCAATGGTGCATTCTGGTAGATGTATGCAGACAGCCATCTCTAGCAACCACAGTTACTATGCCTATGGAGCTGTGGTTATAACGCTAGCAACCCAATACTCTATTATTCTTCAGCATTGACTTCAGCTCAAAGCAGCCATTTTCTTGTATTTTATTGCTTTGGGGCTAGAATTAGTTCATCCCAGACCACATGCTAAGAGCACTAACTTTCAAGGGCCTCTTCTGTTGTAAGTAGCTGAAACATGAAGATCCAAGGCTTCAAGCCAGGTTTTAATTTCTGTTGTGCTGTCATGAATGGAACCACTCCAGTTTTAGTGAGCATGACTGGGGGGGAACACTTGGGCCTTCTTAGGGCAAATTTCTGAGAGTCATACTGGAAAACAAAGGACTGTCACTCTGCTCCTTATTCTCTTGTGGGTTTGAATAGCTCAGCCAGAATTTTGAAAACTTATCATCAGTGGTTTTGAAATCATGAATAAGTTCATTTCTAGACTTTGTAAATATAGGGAAGATTTACTGTAGTGAAAAATAAAAAAGCTCATGGTATAGCAGCTTCACTGAGGGTGCTCAAAGTAATGATGGACATGATAAAACACACTTATAAGGGAAATAATATTATCTCATCGGCTAAATATGATTAAAACCAGTAATCCTGTTGAGTATCTCACTTGAGGATATGAGATGAAGGACACTGGCTAACTTTCACTGCCAATGTTTTGACGTACCTTCTGCTGAAGACAATTGCTTTTGAGTTCATCATCATTAAGTAGTAGAGCAGATTTGGGGAGGTCACATAAGGGATATCATCCCATAGCTTCATGGCATAATGTAGCTATGGCTATATGTAGCTAATCTGTTGAGAAAGCTGACAGAATGGAGCTTGGATTATTCACAGGTCATTTTCCCTTAGGGAAAGGTTTTGGAGCTATGACCGTTATTTCAGATCCCTTCTTCCTGGTCATGTGGTTTTGCTCAACACATAGCTCATTTGTTTGTGTAGTGCATTGGTTGGCAGAATATATCTTTGAGCAAATGTTATTCCCAAAGTGGGGGTCATGATCTTGGAAGTGCAAGTGGAAATGGGGTCATGGGAAAAGCTGAGAATTGCTGGAATGTGGTGAAAGCAAAGTAATCTATATATGTTTATGTTGACAGCAACCACAAAATGGTTCCCTGAGGAACTCAGATGAAGTTAACACAGGGAGTAGAAAGGTAGAGCTGGCATAAATAGCTCAAGGTTTGGGCTTGCTGTTCTGAAAAAAATCTTTAGGTAGTTCAGATCTTTTAAATCTAAACCATGTGATGTGATACCCTTTTAATCACAGAAATCAGGCTTTGTGGGGAAGTTTCCTTTGAGTGTACATGGAATATCACTGCTTCCTGGCAAACAAGAAGCTTCCTCTCCTGATAGAAAAGTTTCACATATCATGTGCCACAGACATCAAAGAAAATTTTCACCTTCATTTTTTAGTAAAGTAAATATTTACATGCATATTTGTTTACTTTTCAGCACAGGGCTTTTCCAGCCCTCAGAGTTTACAGGTGGGAAGACTAAAACTAGAGGGGGAGTTTGCTGTCAGAGGAGAAATCGTGGGTTTGCCTGCTATGTTATCTAAACGTTTATGCTATCTAAACCCTTAGACCAGCAGAAAGTTTTTCACGGACATAGATTTGCATACTAGGAGCTTACAGCAGTACAAAGCTAAGTGTCTACATTGCTGCAGAACTGGGGTTGAGCTGTGTGATTGCCTCAACAAATCTGGCTGCTACAGACAACTTGGCAACTGGCTTGAACACCTGGATGCCAGATATGTTTGAAAGCAGCTGCTGTGTTGATCCTTCTGCATTGTATGACGCATGGCAATTACTCTCAACAAGGACGACTGGAGATCTTAAGGCAAATTCACAGCATCATTAGAGCAGTTCTGTTTAGCTCTGTTCAGTTTAATGTTCCCTTTCCCACATATGGCAGTGATTGTGCTGACTGACTGCATATGACAAAGCCCTTGGCTTAACTTGGCAGTAACTTTCTGGTCATTAAGGAAGGTCCTAAACACTTGATCAGTATTTTGTTCAGCTGGGATGCCTGCCTGAATTAAGTTTAGTATTAATATTTTAATTTTCCCACTTTGGTGTTTCCTCAGCCTACTTACATGAATGGTATGGAACTTCTCAAACAAATCTTTGTTCAGTCCACTGAGTAATTGGCTTCCTGTTCAGTAGATTTTCATAGAATCATAGAATCATAGAATTGTTTAGGTTGGAAAAGACCTTTGAGATCATCAAGTCCAATCATTAACCTAGCACTGCCAAGTCCACCACTAAACCAGGTCCCTAAGCACCACATCTACATGTCTTTGAAATACCTCCAGGGATGGGGACTCAATCACTTCCCTGGGCAGACTGTGCCAGTGCCTGACAACCCTTTCAGTGAAGAAATTTTTCCTAATATCCAATCTAAACCTCCCCTGGTGCAACTTGAGGCCATTTCCTCTTGTCCTATTGCTTGTTACTTGGGAGAAGAGACCGACCCCCACCTCGCTACAACCTCCTTTCAGGCAGTTATAGAGAGCAATAAAGTCTCCCCTCAGCCTCCTTTTCTCCAGGCTAAACAATCCCAGTTCCCTCAGCTGCTCGTCATAAGACTTGCGCTCTAGACCCTTCACCAGCTTCGTTGCCCTTCTCTGGACACGCTCCAGTACCTCAATGTCTTTCTTGTAGTGAGGCGCCCAAAACTGAACACAGCATTCAAGGTGCAGCCTCGTCAGTGCCGAGTACAGGGGGACGATCACATCCCTAGTCCTCCTGGCCACACTAGTTCTGATACAAGCCAGGATGCTACTGGCCTTCTTGGCCACCTGGGCACACTGCGGGCTCATACTCAGGAGGCTGCCGACCAACACCCCAGGTCCTTTTCCACCAAGCAGCTCTCCAGCAACTCTTTCCCAAGCCTGCAGCGTTGTATGGGGTTGTTGTGACTGAAGTGCAGGACTGAGCCTTGTTGAACCTCAAACAGCTGGCCTCGGCCCATTGATCCAGCCTGTCCAGATCCCTCTGTAGAGCCTTCCTACCCTCAAGCAGGTCAACACTCTCACCCAACTTGATGTTGTCTGCAAACTTACTGAGGGTGCACTCAATCCCCTCATCCAGATCATTCATAAAGATATTAAACAGGACTGTCCCCAATCCTGAGCCCTGGGGAACACCACTTGTGACCGGCCGCCAACTGGATTTGACTCCATTCACCACAACTCTTTGGGCTTGGCCATCCAGCCAGTTTATTACCCAGCAAAGCGTACGTCTGCCCAAGCCATGAGTAGCGAGTTTCTCCAGGAGAATGCTGCGGGAAATGGTGTCAAAGGCTTTACTAAAGTCCAGGTAGACAACATCCATAGCCTCTCCCTCATCCACTAAGTGGGTCACCTTGTCATAGAAGATCAGGTTAGTCAAGTAGGACCTGCCTTTCATAAACCCATGCTGACTGGGCCTGATCACCTGGTTGTCCTGCACGTGCCGTATGATGGCACTCAGGATGATCTGCTCCATAACCTTCCCCAGCACCGAGGTCAGACTGACAGGCCTGTAGTTCTCTGGATCCACTTTCCGGCCCTTCTTGTAGATGGGCATTACATTTGCTAACTTCCAGTCAACTGGGACCTCCCCAGTTAGCCAGGACTGCTGATAAATGATTGAACATGGCTTGGTGAGCACTTCTGCCAGCTCCCTCAATGGATATCATGCTGGAGCATTAACGAGTAGTAAACAATCAATACCTAAAATTAGAATTTCAGATGCAGACACCAATCCTGAAAACAAGCCTAGGCTTGTTGAGTGTGTGAGTCCTTTTGCATTGCCTTTTGTGAAGTGAAATAATTGTATGATTCTGTTAAAGAGACTGGCATTTATCATTAAAATGATATAATTTGGAGATGATAGCATTTCTGTCTCATATGAGCTACATAGGAGGTAGCTCTATACAGGAAACACTTTCCTTACATTTAGAAGATTTTCTTCATAGTAATCTCCAGCCTCATCTTTTAAGTGAAATGCATATTCTGCAGAAGTCAATAACAATTCCAAAATGCTTGTAGGGCCAGAAAGCCTCAAAACTTGCTGAATTTTGTATGGGCAGATTTTAGTGCGTAAAGGTGAGAGCCACCACTATGTCCCCCTACTTCTGTGCTTTACAGCACTGAGGAAGTAACAAATATGGATAGGAACTGGGAAACCCTGGGTAGCAAATGTACTGGGGTCCTTCTTCCAAGTTTCAGGGAAAACTTAGCAGAAATGCCACACAGCACTAAGCAAAAACATCATGTACTTGTGGTTGTGTTAATTTTCATTTGCGCTGTACAAAACAAAAGGATGTCCTTAAAATGACTTGTTTCAGAGCAAAGAAGGAGCTGAGCCCCACGAGGGCCCCATGGTACTCCTGCAGTAGATTCCTCTTACTCTGTTCTCATCCAGATACCCTTGGTGGGATGCCTCTGGGTGCGCTGAGCAGCATTGCCTGCTGGAGGGCGGGGAGATGATTGTGGGTGTGAGGAGCGGGATAGAGGGCGGCAGTTTGGTAGCAGTTTGGCTGTTTGAAAGAAGCACTTCAGCAACAGCACAATGTTTCTGCTAAAGTGATCAGGTGAGGTTAATTACTTAGCTACTAAAATAGCGTTATTAGCCTACCAAGTTAACGTTAGAGGGATTTAAGACATCTCGTTTTTCCCTCCGATCACTTTTTCCAAGTTATATCACAGCCCTGTGAGGTAGGAATGCTGTTTCCAAATGAAAGCTTATTTGACAGAGCAACCATTATTCAGCAAGAGGGGAGATTATATGATAGTCCAAATATATAGACTTTTCTTTAAACTAGACTATTCTTAAAAGCTTCCAGCTAAGAGAAAACAAATGTCTAATAAAAAGGTGCAGTCAGCTTTTTTGAAAATAAAAGTTCAATCATTAGTTTTGCTATTTTAAAAATGCCTTTATCTTACTTTTGATAATATTAAGCATCTAACATAAAACGCTATTCTCTTGTATTTCCATTTAGGCGTAATGATGTTCACAACAGAAGAAAAAGACCCCATATTTCCTCTTTAAAACTTTTTTTTTTTTAAAATTCTGATGTGCCAGACTGAAAAATCATCAGGAAGTCAAAAGTGCCTGCCTTAACCAAGTTACCTTGTGCTTTGTAGGACTGGCAAATATACACGGGGCACTGTTTAAACGGTAACCTTTTCTGCAGATTCAGCTTTGCAGCCCCAACAGGGAATTAAGCAACTGAAACCCAAACTCTAACGCCCACAAGCCCTGGGAAGTCACATAAGTGAAGTAAGTATCTGAGTGACTTTCACGGATAACACTGCCCTTGCCAGGGCAGGGGTTGTATTTCAATTTTAAGCTGGCTAGCATGTGCAGAGGTCTGGAAAACAGTATGAGCAATAATATATGCAAAATGTAAATGCTGAACTCTGGTACTAGCCCTATGAGGAAACTCAGCCAGTGCTGGCAAGAGTTGTCAGCAATGGGTTCCTATAATCTAGGCTTGCTGGCCTGTGTCTATGCTAGCCATCTCCCTATCTCATGTTGTCCAGGAACTGAACTTCACTGGTTCTTGCACTAAAAGAAGCTAAGGTACAGGCAGTCATTTCTACCAGTATAACACTGTTCAGGCCTGTATTAAAGACAGAACGTACTTGCTTTCTCTGTTCCCTTTCCCATGCATCAGTCAGGAGTACAAGGGAAGAAGAGGCTACTATTCCTCATGAAGAACAAACGTGGTTCCTTACTATTTCAAAAAATGTCGTATGTCAAAACAGACTAAGGATTTTCTCACCCTCTCAAAGTCCTGATATTCATTCCTGAATTTGCACCATCCTTGTATATCTGTTCCTGCTCTGGCTTATATCCTGACTGTACTAAACCAAGCAAGGACAGATACAGCAAAACCATCAGAAGGTGAAGGCCATCAACGATATTTGTATCTTAGAAACAGACCCAATGGCAATGAGACCATTCCTGTCTGTTGTATGTATCTCAATGTGTATGACAGGAGAGGTGACACATTCACACCATTTCAAGCTATGGAAACCCATTCAGTGGAACACAAGCAGGCTGGTGTCTGCACCGTCTGAACCAAGGTGGTGACCGAGTTCGCAAAGCCTGCTGGCTGCACCAATGTCGAGAGGCATTGTACACACAGTCCCAGATCAAGCAAAGCATTTAAACCGATCTGTAACTTAACTGCATTAAAAAGAGCTCTACACACCAAGGACTTCACCACGTGGAGAAGCAGGCGCTGGAGGCAGGCTAGATGAGAGCTCTCCACTTCACTGTTTGGATCCAGGCCCGTGTAACCATGACAAGTATTCTCGGAAAACTCTCACTTTTAAAGGGCAAAAAATATCTGAATGCTTTTTGTTCCTGAAATTTGTGCTCCTTTTTTTATTAATAAGTATTTTAAGGCTTATCTCTGCGCTTGGCTAACTTTGACCTTTCAGTTAGTAATTACATACTTAGGCTTTGAACTTGTATATCACTTCACAGCTTCTTGCTTTCCCACAAAGGCACTGGTGCTCAGTGGTATTTCCACCTCTTCCTACTTTTGTATGCACATTTGTGCCTCCTCAGTACACAATAAATTCAGCCAACACAAGCATACTTTATAGCAGCTGATTAGGCTTCAGGTTAAGGCTGAGGAAGTGCTTTGATGCAAAGTTCTGATTTTCATCATTTTTAAAATATTTTGTGGGAAATAATATTCTTTGTGGGTTTTCCAGTTACACTTTGCAAAACAAAGGAGAATAGTTTAAACTACTAAGGTATTCCATTTAAAGCATGTTTCTTCGTGTTGAATAGAGTACAAAATAATTCACTCCTAAGGTTAATTGACTTCAGATCAGATATCATGGCTCAGAACAAAAATCTGGATACTTTTATCCAACCTTTTTTTTTGAGAAGAATTTAGTAGAGACTGTTGTGAATCTTTGTGAAAGAAGGTGTATTAGCAGAAACTACTTTCTCATGATTTTTATGAAAAGTACAAGGATAGCAGAACTATACTGTGACAGATAGAGAATCCTGAGATCCAGAAAGATAAGACATTGCTATCTACAAAATAGATGATGATATACAAGAGGCGTGCAAGAAAATAACCTGTCCTCTCTTCTGTAAGTTATATTTATCTCTTAGATTAGAACATGGAGCTAGAACCCTTTCTCATAAAGGTTTGAGAGATCATATAGCAACAGACAAGGAATAAGAGAATTGGCTGAACAGTGCATTATTCACAGAGGCCCCACATCAGGATAGCTTTTAAAAATGGCTATTCAGGAAAATTTTAAACGTATGTACTTACATAGTTGAAAGGATTCACATGATAAAGGAAAGTTAATGAGGTTTTTTAAGTGTTTTTAGATCTTGCCTAATCATAGACTCTGAGGACAGGATGTTGTCTAGCTACTTTGCAGCTCTCCTTTCTGCATGCTCTGACAGAGCAATGTCCTTTAGAGATCACACAGAAGAGTTGTTTTGGGTTTGTAAGACAAGAGAAGACATTTTGTTGAATTTCAGACTTAACCCCTGTCACATCTGTGGTTTACTTTGGGAGTTGATTTTGTTTTAATGGAGGAGGAAGAACATAGGGGACTCATATGTCATATAGGGTATCAAATATTGACAGCATATCAAAGAGATGGATGACATGGAGATGACAGTTGTGACATTTTGCACCAGAAACCATCTTCTGAGAGTATCTCATACAATGCTATCTTTGGAAATATCTATGTTGGCCCAACAGGGATGGTCTGAGCTGTGCTCTATGGCTCGGTAAAAAGGAAGAGAAATAATTTTTGCTCTTCATAAGGGTAACATACTCCCTGAATCCAGTTTCTCTATGGTGAATTCTGACTGGATCAGTGGACACACTGGACACAGTGTGATTCTGGATCTGCTCTCTGACATCACTAAAAACATAATGAGAGAAGAGAAAAATGATACCAAACGGGAGGTGCTGTTGACTCTCTTGAGGGACCAGAGGCCTTGCAGATGGATCTAAATAGATTAGAGCATTGGGCTATGATTAATGGGATGAAACTTAATAAGTCGAAATGCCAGATTCTGCACCTAGGACAGAGTAATGCTGGGCATTAAGTATAAATTGGGAGAGGTGTGGCTGGAGAGCAGCCCTGCAGAAGGGGTTCTGGGGGTGCTGGTCGACAGCAGGCTCAATGTGAGTCAGCAGTGTGCCCTGGCAGCCAAGAGGACAAACCACATCCTGGGGTGCATCAAACACAGCATCACCAGCCGGGCAAAAGAGGTCGTTATCTCACTGTATTCAGCGTTGGTGCAGCATCACCTTGAATACTGTGTGCAGTTCTGGGCCCCACGATTTAAGAAGGATGTGAAGGTCCTTGAATGCGTCCAGAGGAGAGCAACAAAGCTTGTAGAAGAACTGGAAGGCATGTCCTATGAGGAGCAGCTAAGGACTTTGGGTTTGTCTAGTTTGGAGAAAAGAAGGCTGAGGGGCGACCTCATGGCTCTCTACAGCTTCCTGAGGAGGGGAAGTGGAGAGGGAGGTGCTGAGCTCTTCTCCCTGATATCCTCTGATAGGATGCATGGGAATGGTTAAAAGCTGTGCCAGAGGAGGTTTAGACTGGACATTAGGAAGCATTTCTTTACCAAGAGGGTGATCAAACCCTGGAACAGTCTTCCTAGGGAGGTGGTCGATGCCCGAAGACTGACAGTGTTTAAAGAGGCCTTTGGACAATGCCCTTAATAACATGCTTTAACTTGGTCAGCCCTGACTGGGTCAGGCAGCTGGACTAGATGTTCGTTGTAGGTCCCTACCAACTGAAATATTGTATTGTATTGTATTGTATTCTATTCTATTCTATTCTGTTCCGTTCTGTTCCGTTCCGTTCCATTTCATTCTATTCTAAAAGCTCCTTGTTTTCCAGGTAGTTTCTGAGTCATTAACAGTATCCTGTATACTGTGCTTCCCTCATGAAAGCATAGCCTCAATTTTATTGACTTTTCCTTCGTCTGAAAAAGATGTCTGAATTATTATTAGTTATTTATTCTTTGAGGAGAATAAGTCACTTTCAGGAAAACTTGGTCTCATATTCTTTTCAGAATTATTTGTACCTAAGGGACCAAGAGTTGAAGATCATTAACAAAAATGTATATGCCCAATGATTAAGATAGAGAGATACATCTTTTGTTCTGTTTCCTTTTTATCAGGCTACATTTCTGATGATAGAAGCAGACCAGTAGAAGCAGAATTCCTGATTTTGAAAAATAAATCACACAATTGCTTATTACTATATTGCTGGTTGTTTGGGTCAATTCCTCCTGCCTTTTCTTACTAAGAAAGGTACCTCCATTTTTATGAGTAAGTTGAAAAACTAATGGCATGTACTGGACTCCTGTACAAGCACAAATAGTACTCTGCATTTTGTAAAATATGCAAATGAAAATTCTTTGACATTGGAAGCTAAAACCATACTTAGGGTATATGTAGCTCGCCTTTGTGCAACAGAGAACAGTTTCTGATTTGTGTTTTTTGGGGTGCTTTTTTTTTGGTTGTAATTTCTCCCATATAAATATGTTTACTTAAATGAACCAAAACTTTTCCACCCAAACTGACAAATTCTAGACTTAATTCTAGACTTAACAGCCCACAGTTTCAAACTTAGGGCCTTAAATAGCTTTTCAGGTATGCAACAATTTTTGATGTGCTGACCAAACTGACATTTTGATTTAAGGGGCTCTTTGCATCTTTTGATACATTTGAAAGAAGAGCCACTTAATTAAGTCTTAAAATATGGAATAAGGAATCTATTTTTAAGCACAAAGCCACTTATCTTTCAAGGGATTTGGCTCAGGAGCTGATTCAGATCAGTCAGTATTTGTACATTTAACCCCAAAAGCATGGTGTGGCTCAAATGTAAGTAATAAGAATTTCAAGAGAACTTCTCATTCCAGTATATTTAGCATCAGCATGAAATTTTTTTTTGTAGCTTGGCCTTTGAGCCAAAAAATCCTCAGTTTTTCCCTGTTACTTCAGTGATTTCACTGCCTATAACTGTGTTTCATTTGTTAATCTGTACATAAGTTATTTATGAGTTTCTGTATCAGAATTCAGGAATAAGTCACGTTTGTGAGAAATAAGGGAAGTCAAAGGTACCTGTTGAATGACTGCTATGATTGTATGCTTATTTGTAGTATACAGCTTAACCACCTCATATTTCCATGCCCTGTGGGATCTCAAGCTACATGGAAGCCTGTTTGCCACCACAGCTGGGTTTTTTATTACTGTTTCCTGTTTATTATTCTATATATAGAACATTCGATATATGAACATTTCCTGTTCTGTTAACAATTCATACTAATTTAGCATTCTTTTATGAGCACACATGTTAAAACCTGGACTACAGTTCAGCAAAGTATTTGAATACGTGTCTCAGTTAGTTTAAGAATGCAAGTAGCCTCAGTGCTGAACTGCCTTAATTAATCAAGGCAGATATAAAGTCTAAGGAGAGTCAGAAATATGAGAACATCCTTTAAGCAAAGAAAGATTAGGTTTTTATTGGAAGCTACTGTACCTCACGACAATTTCTGCAGACTGTTGGCAGTTGTTTAAAGTATTTAAAACCCAGCAAATTTTCAGTAATGGAATTTTACTTTGGAACACTTTATTTTAGATTAGCCATATCCCTATCAGTAACAGTATGCAATCTACAGGCATGATTCCAAACTCTTTGGCTTATTTGAGAGCTATGTGCAATGTCTTCTTCTCACTTGCTATTGCTCTCTTGTGGTTGTTCAAATTCTGCATTGACTAAAACAGGTGAGGCAGAATATACATATTTCATTAGCAGTAAATGCCCTGTAGGCAAAGCTCAAGTTGTAGTTGCAAAGCTCAAGTTTCAAAGCTCAAGTTGTGTATAATCACCTATATGTTCAAAAGTTCACTGTCTAAGTCCTCCTTTGGGATCTTATTTGTTGATTAAAAATAAAAAAAAAACCCATATTTTTATACATATACATCTCTTGGTCTAAAATAGAATGCATATGAAGATATGCATACAAAAAACTTATACATGTTATTATTTATAGTATAGCATATATAGGTGTGTGTATGTATATAATTTTTTTATTACTTATAGAGCATTTGGAGTCAGTATATAGAATTATTTCTCATTTGTCAGCCACCTCCAGTGCTGTTATAGTATTAATATATATGTGATTACATAAAACTGTATTATACTTATTATGTTAAATAAGTTGATATGTTTGACATAAACTTAAACAACTGAGTTGTATAGACATCAACATCAACTAGAATTACCATGATCATGAAAATTAATATCTAAAATAGACAAAAGAAATATGGAGGAGGTAGATGAGGCATCTTTAGGGGAACAGTACTTTTCATTTGCCAGATCAGATCATCCCTTTGCCAGGTCATATGAACAAGACACAGCCATAGAAACTGTCAGCAGGTTTTGTTCAGCTGCTTTGTGCTTTAACCCTTGACAGGAAACAAGTTCCAATGGGATATTCAAAATACAGTTTAGATATCAGCTCTTATCGACATTTTCACTATGTCAGGAGAGACAGTGAAAATAAAGTTTGCTGTCTTCTCAGCTGTCTGGACAGCCTCTAACAGTGCTTGTGTGAAAATCAGAGAGTATCCTTTCTCAGTGCATTACATCTTGCATGGGTTTTTGAAGCTTTTGATAAGAGTATTACATCATCTGCCAGATGCGATTCATTCCAAACTTTGCAGCCTTCTCCATCAGGTTTGCTCAATTCTACAGTCCTTCCAGGGACTTCAGCCTCAACTGTGCTCCATGCCTCTGCTAAGCAAGGGGCAGAGAATTCACCTCTGTGCACTGTGACCCACCAGACTGAAACTGTGCAAATGAGTCAGAAAAAAAAGTTTCTACTGTTTTCAGTTTCCCAAATACTCTATTTATATCTGTGCTACACATTCATTTTATTCATTATAACATAAGTCTCCTAATTTGGGGATATATTTCACATTGTTCCATGTTCTGGAATGCACATGGACCAAGTGTCTATCTCCCTTCTCCCTTCAGTGCCCTGGAAACAGATAGGAGCTGGACAGCACAGCAATGGATGCATGATAAGTATGTCAGGGCTTGTTATTATGGTGCCAAGAGCAGCACAAGAGTTGGGTAAACGGCCTTCACACTCCAAACCAAGCACAAAAGATGGAAGCTGCTTTGCATGGTTTCCCAGCAAAGAAAAGACTCACTGTACATCAACGTGCAAACAAGCCTCTCCTTGTTTTCACTTGAAATTAAATACTATACTGTATAATGCTGCAGTGGAAGACACTACATAATATTCTGGGATTTGACATTTGAGAATGCAGTGATGATTAATGACATATTCTAGTAGGAGAGAGTGGTGCCATAGCAGTACTGCCAATTCTTGCAATTACCTACAATAACTTCCCTTAAATCCTGAGCAGCATTTTCATAAATGGAGAAAACTCAGTCATTGGATAGGTCTGTATTTGTACTGTGATTCTTTGCCAGAGATGTCAAATAAGCTTCCTACGACTATTTTCTTTAACAGCATTAATGACTTCTCTTAATTATTCTGTCTTGTTTGGAGCAGACACAAATTGTTGGCATTTTCTGATTCAAATACTTTATGTTCTTAGATAGTATAAGATTACTAGCAATTAACACAAAGTAGTGCCCCAAATCCTGCAAAATATTCTTTCAGTTTTATCAAGAAACGGGGAGTTACACAGTGTAAAGAGAAAAAGAGTCGGGCTTTCCCATCCTCAGGGAGTGGGGTTTCTCATTTGCTTACTTCTAATTTGGTGCTGATATCCAGCAAGCACTGTAATATTGTGCAAAACTGACTCCTGACTTTTTTAATAATGGCAAATTTATGTGTAAACTATGCAAGATATCTCTTCAAGTAAAACGAAAATTTATGAAATGAGTGGGTTTCTCATTTTTATAATAAAATTCTAATTTTCTAAACTATTGTATGATAAGACATAGTCCATACAATGGTATCTCTTCGTGTATATTTTTATATATTTAAAAGTGTACATATTACTGTAAATATTTCAGTTGGTGTAGGCACTACTTATTTGGTCCCCTCCCTTCACTCAACCCTAACCTGTTAATCTTCTGACTGGCAAATATTTCTTCCTGAAGGAGATGCATCAAGTTTCTGCTGGTAAGTCTCTCAGCTTCTCTCTTGCTCTCTTTTTACAGAGGAATCTTAAGAATCCTATTCAACAATAAGATTTTTAACCTGACATTAATAAAAATAAAAAACTACCATTAAATTCAATCCTTGTCAGAAAGAAAGAGAGAAAGAGAGAAAGAAAAAGAGAGAGGGGGACAGAGAGAGAAAGAAAGAAAAATAAAGAAGACATAAAGAGAGTGACAAAGAAGAGAGAAAGGAAATAAGCCTCTAAGTATCACATTCAAAAATGAAATAACAAAACAGTTGAGAACACATGAAAAGTGAAGTTAAACTATAAAACTCTATTACATATGTAGCTATTCCAGCAATAAGCTAAAATCAGAAAAAAAGTTTGCTCTTTTTCCTACATTCTTTAAGTCATAAATGACTGAGTTTAATTTTAAGCACATGAGTAAGCCTATAAAAGCTATTGAGACTTCATAATGCCTTCAGCTAAGCATATACGAACTGTTCACAAGATTATGGATAATGACATTTTCAGAGAGGCATCAGTCCTATCAGTCACACAAAAAAGTATTTCACCTCAGTCTTGGAAAGCTTTCCTTTATTATAAATATTCTTTACCCTTAACAGAACTTGAAATGCACTTTAGTAGGCAGTACCTCAGCAGGAAGCAGCTTTCTAAAGAAAATATAGTACCTTTAGTCACTTTAGATAGGCTTAGCATGGAGAGAAGTCAATGTTAAGACATAAAACACTTAAGCAGGTGCTTAATTTTAAGCAAACAAACATCACCATTTAAAAATATTTACAAACTACCTACACCGATACATTATCTTTTTGTGGATCTCTTAAAAGATATAATTAGCTCTTTACCCAATTCCTTCAATTTTTTCTTGCCTTTCTGTTAAGAAAAAATGCTGAAATACAAACTATCTGTTTTTATCTTAGGTTTATCCATGTGAAATGGTACTATGCCTGACTATTTTTATCTCACTTTCAAAGTTATCAATGGTAAAGTCAGTAGGGATGGTTTTGACATAGGATGCTTTCCAGTCACGCAACATATGGACAAATTCAATTCCTGTTTCATTGTACCATATACTCTGAAAGACAAACATGTGGCAAAGCAAGATGCTGCTTACAGGTCCCACAGTCAGACCACCAGTGAGTTTCAGTCTCGGTTCAGTCTCCTCTGAAGCATGTTTCTTTCCTGTTGCAAAGCTTTTCCTTCAAGTCATAGATTTTATAGGAGCATCTTTTCTAAATGCCTGCCAAACATTTGGTCAAGAACACTAGCGTATGAAATTGGTACATTTGGTACTGTGAAATAAAATCTCCATCTAAAACTGTCTCTATTTATATGTCCTATGGCAGTGGGAGGTTCACAGCCATTATGTGATAATGGCTCTTTTTGACTCTATAAACAGATCTAGACGGAAACATTAGTCCCACTTTCTCCATTTTTTTTCTCCCAGTGTTTTAAAGGGCAACATTTTAAATGGAAACCTATGTTGTGTTCAGTCATTTCTGTTTATCTGAAGATTTTTTAAGTGACTTTGTGGCACTCTGAACATGGTCAGGTTTTGCTAGAAAGAAGGGAAGAATTGCATTGGTCCTAAGGCTGCTCTACATTATGCTGGGGAAGATTAACAAGAGTGTTTCAGAAGTAGTTTAAAGCCACCCCTGCATACATCATGGTTTCTGTGAAGGTGAAACTAGAACTCTAATCAAAAGATTTTTGTGACTTTCCCAAATGGCTCATACAACCTGAGGCTGCTCATTATTTCACCTTAAGCGGTCTGTTAATACAAGCATGTATCAACAGTAAGCAGATAGAAACCTCTCTTCCTCTCTCTCTGCTTTCCTCCTTATTACTGAAGCTGGGGTTTATTTTTAACAGTGTCTAAAAAACAAATTAATCTTCTATATTAACAGATTAATCCTCCTCGCCTACAACGGGAGTGCATGGTTGTCCATTCCCAGAAGGTACAGGGCTGCTGGAGCGCCATATGGATAAAGTCTTGTTTATGTTTCTGTCTTCCTTGCATAAATCAGGAAGCCAACCCACCCCTCCACATCAAAAGGTCACTGCCAAAAAGAATAGCAAGGAAACTCCTCCAGACTTGCTGAAAAGCATCCAGAAATACAGGAAGGCCGAAGAGTGACAGTGATGAAATTAGCAGCCTAGTAACTGGGATTATTTTTCTCATTATTGCATTTTTAGGTTTTAATGAAATGCTTTCACTTTCTTCTCCCTCGCACTCATTCTTTCCCAATTTAATTTGTTGGCTTCTCCCACAAGGGAAGCAATGTGTGCATGTTATATTCTAGGGCCAGAGGTGACTTCTGTGGTAGTTCAGCCTTGCTTCATGCCTCAGACCAGAAAACTTCCTCTGATAGTTGCCTGCATGTGTACTAACCATGGTAAATTTGTACAGACACTGAAATAAAGGCCCTAGTGTTTTCTCCTTTGTATTTATTGATCTCTACCGTCTTGTGCCAGGGGGCTAGCAAGGTGCCGTAAGGCACACATCTTTGCATGGGGAGGTTACCTTCCTTGCTCGGCTGCCAGTCCTGCGTGATGTCCTCCTGATCCCATGATCTCCCATGACACAAGGAACACACAACTGATGTCCACACGGTGTCAGCCAGAGCTGCTCTTGATATGCCAACCTATATGTTTGCATGTGGCAAGTCCCCCAGTTTGATATCTTTGCTCGCAGCAAACCAGGGAGTGAAACAGTAGTGTCTAGGGTCATATTTAAATTTGGGGACTCAATAAAATAGTACCAGACTTCTATTCAGGGCAATAACTCATCCTAAACCACATCCCCAAAATATTCCAAACGGCTTTATGAATTTATACCTCAGATGAATCACTTCACCGCAGCTGCCGTTTCAGCAAAATTACATAAATATTGTTTTTAGGGGGCAGGAGGGAGAGAAGGGTGATTTCTTCATATTTTGTTCCCTTTGATAAAAATCACTAAATGGGGAATTTCTTCCTGCTCCCCTGCAGGAATTCTAATTGAGTGACAGTTTTGAAATCTCCCATGGACTGCAGACATGTATTTATGCCTTGAATTCATCACTTGAAAGACTACTTTGACAGTAATGGTAAATGTCATCACATGCTTTGAACAGACAGTTCTCCTTAATGCTGGAGGAAGATGAGGTTGGGGAACACTTGCTTTTAAATGTTTTAGAAGGAATTTGACATTTGCTTCCTATGCTACTACATCTCAATAAATATTTTCAAGTCAGCCACAAAGACCTAAGTGGAGTGAACTTAAAAGGATGAGAAAGATTTGAGGTCACACAAAATAAGTACTTTAGTAACTAAGGAAGAAAAAAAGGGTTTCTTCTTAAAATGTGGAGTGGTTAGTAAGTTTAGATCACATGAATCATAAATCTTTGGAAGAATCTTGCAAATGGCTATAGTGATGGTTCAGTGTGCATGTCCTAATGAGAAATGAAGCTCCATGTTTTATACAACCAGAATAAAAATAATGATTTTTACCAGTTTTCAAGTCCTACATAAATCCAATGGTTCTAAATCATGAGGAGTTAATAGAAATTTAACTTTGTAGCACGTAAATATATGTTTTTAGGATAGGCTTGTGATTTTCAGGTTTTGCTAATATAGCTTTGTTTATAATTAGCTCCGTAACCTAGGAACAAAACAAAAGAAAAACCCCAAACAAAAAATGTTTCCTAGCAGTTGGGTAATTCATGAATATTGTCTTTTATAAATTCAGTTTCCATCCTTTCACTACCAAAAGCAATAGTGGTAACTGGGCTAAAGGTAATCGGGCTGTTGCTGGCTGAGCCTGCTGTTAGTGGAATGGAAGGATCTTAGAAAAACACACTGTACTGGGAGATCCTTGCAGTTCATCTCTCTCCTCTACTTTGTTTTCACCTAATCCTACCCCCTAGCAGAGCAACTAAACAGATGCTACAACTAGGAGAGGTAACAATGATCTGTCTTCTTTTTCACACTGTGGCAGAATCATCATTTGAGAGTTTTAGAGCAAATGGGTGAATTGTATCTCTCTACATATGCAAGAAGTTGATATACATGTTAAAGGTATTTCACAGGGAAAGCATTCCCCAACATATGCAAAAAGTGCACTTGCACAGAGAACGGTTCTATAGCATAGAAGGGTCTTTGACCTCAGTTTGGGATGGATTTGCCCCTCACTTTCTTCTAATGAAGCCATAGAATAATTCTGTAGGAAATTACTTAATGAAATGTTAATTAAACACTTACCTACAATGCACTCTGTATATTTTTACATGATTTTTCACTATCCCACATTTTTGCTAGAATCAAAGACAAAAAGTAAAATCTGAACTGATACTCTTTCTGTGCTTATCTACCATGTTACCTCATTTCAGTGATGGTGATAAACCACTGGAACAAACTATTCGGCAAAACTGACTGGTCCATTGGTTCAAGTCTTTGAATCCAGGCAGGATGTCATTCTGGAAAATAGCTGTTAGGCAAATACAAGATACCAAGCTTAACACAGACATCATTTAATGAATGTTTCTGACCTGTGTTAAACAAGAGTTGGACTAACTGATCTCACAGTCTCCTTGGATTTAAAAATCTAAAAACCAGGATTAATCAGTGGTAGGTTAACGGTTGGACCTGATGATCCTAAGGGTCTTTTCCAACCTTAACAATTCTATGATTCTATGATTCTATGATCTAGACATCGTCATCGTCTAGCAGAAGTCCATGCCGGAGCTAGCTGTCTAGGCTCCCTTTATAACTGTTGGGAGATGAATAGGCATCTCTAGGTCACGATTCATCTCACCCTAATGTAGACATCTGAAATGGTGCTTATTTTTCTTCACCAAGTATAAAAAGAGTCTAGACAGGTAGCTCAGACATAAATGTTACATTATATACATCTGAAGTCAGGCAAAATGAAATGAAACCATAAATCCAGATGTCTTGGTACTATGAATCCAGTGAACAGTCTTTAGAAAATGCTAAAAAAAACCTAAGGTGAATGTTTTGTGTACACCAACAGCTTTGGTTGGGGCTCTCCGAGGTAGTGTGTATGGGATCTCAACTTTCAGCCCTATGCTCCAGGGGGAATACTTGCTCTGTGTCCTAGGCCAGTATAGCTCTGAGGAAGAAATTCCCCTTTCAGGGGAATGGAGAATTCAGATATTTGCCAGCTTCACACATGTGTTTCTCCTCTGTATCTCTCCATCTCTTTCTTTGTATGTGAGACTACTCATATAGCTGTCCGATGTGTTCAGGTGTTCGGGAAGTAAGACAAAATCCTGGCAGTGATGGGTCCTTAAGCAGGGGAAAGGTCAATGATAAATGAATGAAAAAGTTTGATTTTATCAAACAGCTCCATTTCCCAGTGACATCAGCAGACATGAGCACTTCTGAGTGTATGCTGCCAGCTGTCTTGTTTGCTGCTGTTTCTGTGAAGGCTGCAAGGGGAGCTGAACACCCTCGGAAAGCGTTTGAGCTGCTACTGCAGGGAGAAGATACCTAGATGAGCACGCAGCCCTGGGAAGGGCCACTGCCTACCTGCTGAAGCAGCGGGGTGGCTTTTGGGCTGGGGCCAGGGGTGCTCAGCAGCGCAACATGCTTCCTGGGGAAGGAAACCTCGGCACCGGCCCTGGGGGAAGCTGCGGCGTGCTTTGCCTCTGCATCTGCTGCGGAGCCCACGTGCCCTTCGCTCTAGGTGTGTTCTAGCTGCCGCCCTTGGGTCACAGTGTGCCTGTATATACACATACGCACTATATACATATGTGCACTATGTGTAGTGTATATATAGAGTATATATGCACACAGTATATATACACACTGTATAGTGTATATATACTATGTATTGTATATGCAGTGTATATATTATACAGCATATATACTGTATATAGTACATATATTATACAGCATATATACTATACACATATACTATAGTATATATACTATCTGTATATATATACACAGTATGTATACACATATATGCAAAACCACATATATACACATACGCACACTACGTACATATATACACGGTGTATAGTACATATAGTATATACACACGCCCTATATATATTATATACTGTATATATAATACATTTTGTGTATAGAGAATATATGTACTATATACACTATATATATGTGTACTATTATTGTATATATAGCATATATATGTATACTATTAGTGTATATACACTATTAGCATATATACTAGTGTGTATACATAGCATGCATGTATAATATATATAGTATATATACACAATATACTGTATATACCCTATGTATATACTATGTGTATATAGGTATATACTACACACACAGAGAGAACGTGCATACTATACGTATATCCATAGTGTGTGTGTATGTGTATACACGCTAGGACCGGAGGCGGGGGTCGGTCTGTCGGTTACCCGCCGGCGCTGACGCCAGAGGGCAGGAGCGCGCCCGACAGCGCCGGTGGCCGCCGGCCCCTGCCCGCCCCGGCCCGGCCGCGAAATGGCCGCGGAGGCACCCCCCGGCCCCGCCGCCGCGGCCGCTCCCCTCAGCGGAGGGCCCCGAGGGCGAGGAGGGGCGGCCGGCCGGGGGGACAGACGCCGCCCTCCCGTTACCCCGTGTCTGGCCGGGAGGGGTGGAGCGGCTCTGGGGGCCTCCGCGGTGCAGTCCCTAGGAGCTGCTGCCTGGGCGGTGGCGTGGTGCTGTTAAATGCACGGACTAGACGGTGCTAGCTGTTTGCTGGTCTTCCTTTAAGTAACGGGGCAAGTACAGACTGCTAGGAATTTCACCCAGAAAGAGTGACTGAAAATACTCGGGCATTCAGCATTCATTTGCAGAGTAGCACAGAAAGCTAGAAAGCAAAATTGCTGCCAGTGCTTGCGCACTTCAGTAGTCTGATGGTGACCTTAATACGGCTGTTCTGGCCCAGGTCTAACCTCGGCAGTACTGTAGGGAGGGCGAAGAAGGGTAATGGTCCTGGAGCTGGCCATTGGCAGGGAATATTTTCATCTTCCCTGTTAAAATGCTGCTCTGAACGGGAGTTTGGGGTGTTGGGTGGTTTGTCCTGCCTCCATTTTGCTGTGGGCCGGCTGCTCTCTGAAACTGTGCTGTGGCTCCAGGACCCATTTGGAGCAAGCACAGAAGCCATAAGGATGACTGATCTCGCAAACATAACTCCTCCAGCCTCTGGGTGTATTTCTCCTGGTGCTTTCTGGGGAAGCAAGCAGCTTTCTGACAGCCAGGCCACTTCTGCGTCCTGGTGATAACCTGTGGTCCCCAAAAGTCATGTAAAAACTGACTTGGGCCTGGGCTGCGGTGAGGTGCTTTAGTGAAAGGAAATTTTCATCATGCTTTGTGGATGCTAGATGGCAGTATTGCATTTCTTAAACAATTAAAGTTTAGTTAGTGGAAAATAATAAGAAGAGCACTCTGAAGCGCAGAATGCTGTCAGTAATGAAAGCCCAGATAGACTAAATAGTCATATAATTAAAGTACTATGTTTACTAAGGGGTTGCCTGGAACAGAAGGTACATTATACTTTCTTCTTGGCCACGTACATCTTTATCGCTCATGTGAGTTAACAGTTGATAACAGCACTGCTCATATTTTATGGGTCTTCAGGATTAGGCCCACGATATAAGTCACTTTCTTGTGATTTGTAGCACTCATGAGGAGCAGTGCTCTTGCGAAGGAGGTGGGTGAACCTTACCCCACTGACACAGGGATTTAAATCTTGTGCAATTTTATCGCAACTGAAAGAGGCAGACTTGATTATCTCAGTTCACGTATTAGTGGATAAGCATCCCCATCACCTAGTTCTTGATGCAGAAAAGTGCTTGAGCAAGTATTTAGCTGTAAGCATGAGTAGTTCATGGTTTGAATAAGATTACTTATATGGTTAAAGTTTGACAGACAATTAAGGGCCTTTCTGGATCAGGGCCTAAAGCGATCATTGCAACTTGGCAGTCTTCGTAGAGGCCAAAGGCTGAGTAACTGTTGAGCAAGTTGCCCTCTTCCCCTTGGTGTCCACAGTGGCTTCAGGTTAAGACTGATACTGCAAGGTAATTTGGCAATGCAACTAGACTCAGCTGTGTCCCCTGTGCTAAGGAACAACCTTTAAAGCTGTGAATACAGTGGCTTCATTGGGTGAATTGCTCCTGAAAAAGAACCTGAGCTCTCAGGTGGGTCTGGTTAGCCTGATCACCAAGTGGTGGGGCTCAGGTAGAGGGCTGCCAATCACAGAATTTGCCACAGTTGGTTTCCAAGCTTTGAAGAACTGCAGTGGTGGAAAAGGAGCTCTCAAGCAAAAGAAACAGATTTTGGCGCAGTTGGGGACAGAAGAAAAAGCTGGTTGGTTGCTTGGAGGTAGGCAGCTCAATCTGATGGGGTTCTCTAGCTGGAGACTGGTGTTAAGTGATAGTTTTGGATCCCAATCCCAGCCTCAGGCACTGGGAAGCTGCACATCTGCCTAAATGAACCATGGGGAGAGTTCAAAAGGAGCTGAGAGATGCCAAGAGGGTAGAAAATCAATGGAACATCAAAGTCTAAAGGTGGATGGAGTATGGCTGAATTTTCGTGAGAGTATTTGTCTTGAAAGGGAAGGTAGTGGGAGAGTTGCTGTCTCTGTCTGTTAGATTTTATTGCAGTATTCTGGAGGGGGTGAACTCTGGCAAAAGGTTGAAAGGTGAATCATGCCTGTTCTGCAAAGAGCAAAAGTTCTCCTTGCTGTAGTAGAAGGAGGTGTGCCTGGGATGGTGATATAGAAGGATATGGACACTGAGACAGCAAATGGGCTTATGAGCCTGGTAAGTTTGGTTTTCCACAGGATGTGTGGTTCCTCTGAATATTCAGTTGAAAAATGTGAGGGGAGTCATAACGTCTTTTGGTTAAAATATAAGATGAACTGATGCTATACAATCTTGTGAGCTTTTATTTTGTGGGTGTAATGAGTCCGTTTCAACTGTAGGATTTTTCCGGTACTTTATTGTATCTTCTTGTAGCAGCAACACGTAGATAAATGTAGACGCCAGCTGTAAGCAACAGTTTAAGCATATATAAAATAGGAAAACCTACATGAATAGAGGTTATTTTTCTAAGAACACAACTGTAAAATCAGGCCTAAATGTGAAATGTGTTCTAAAGGTTAGTCTTCACTGAGTACAGAGGCAGTTACTTCATGTTATTAAAGTCAGACTCTAATCCTGTGATGAGAATGCTGTTTTTATAAATGGCTCTGGTGTAAATTAATAGGGAATTAAAGCTGTAGCCTGGCTGGAATATTGATGTTCTGTTTGTCACCAGGTCACTGTTTTATTTTTAGTGACAAATAAGACTTGATCAGTTTTATTTACAGTCATTGCAATAGGTTTATAAAGTAAAATGGCATACAATTCTTGTGCAGATCTCATTTTTGGAACAGTTTAATCTCTGATAGCATCAGGTGATCAGTACTGGAATTGGTCATACATTGTTTGGTCTGGCTTTATTTTAGTTTTCCTTTTTCCCTTACCATGGAATATTTTGACATTTGTTGAAACTCCCAAAACTTCCAACTTTCCATTTGGAAATTGATTGAAGCAACATAGTTTATTTTCAGTAGAAACTGAACTTAAGTATGTCACACTGCATGTGTCAGGGCTGCTCTGATGCCTCCTAGGAGTTACCCTTCAGATAACCCCTGCTCCCATTCTTTCATCTGGGTAAAGTTGGTCTGAGCTCTGTATAGCTTATGTGCTTCGTGTCCTTCCTGTTGTAGCACTTGCCTCATTCACTGCAATTGTTCCATCTTATAATGCTTGTTAGGTGCTATAAATTATTGAATTTAGTTCTTTGATAGTGATATTTTTCATTTTTTGGGAAGGAAGAAAGCAGAAAGCAGACATACATTTTGCAAAACTTAATGAAGATGAAATCCTGAAACTGTTTTGTTAGAAAACATTTGACCTGATAAAACATTCCCCTTAAAGCCTAAGACCTTATTGAACTCAATTAAAAAAATAGAAACTTACAGTGCGTTGCTTCTTGTTGTACAACCAGCATCTCTTTAATCGTAGTTTTCCAATAGCAATTTTTGCAATGGCTTCTTCTCATTGAAAAGAATTGATTAATACTAGAGATGCTTGACTGTATTTTCTGTCAACACAATGTTATTAAGAAAGTGACTAGTTAAAATAACATTCACACCCAGGGCTACTTCAGTTCATATGCTTTGCCAATCAAGAAAACACCATTTTTTTTTCACATATGTTTACATTTTTGGCTTCTAAAGTGCAAGTCTGTAAAATGCACATCTCCAGTTTCTTTAGCTTGCATATAAGCACACAAAATCTGAAGTCATGCTTATGGAAATGTCACCTGAGTTTGTAATCATCAAAATGCAGGGACAGTTTTTATTTTACCAACCGAAAGAGCTGAGACAAAAGTCTTTATGTAGCCCATCTGAGGGATGCCTGGAGTTGTGGTTGCAAGTCAGAGTACCAAATAAGGTAATGGGGGATCAGGGAAAATTGCCTATGGGTTTTTCTAGTGATTGGCTTGTAATAGTCTATGCTTGCTGATCATGGATGAAAGGAAGCAATCAATAGAATACGTAACAGGTGGTGAACAATCAAGTGTAGGACTTGTAGGCAAACTACTATAGTTACTGGGTTTTTTTTTTGTGGTGGTACAAGTTAAGAGTATGCATCAGAGGAGCATGAGAGACGCGAGATGCAACATAAAGCTTGAAGACCTGGCAAAACTCGACAGTTCCATCTCTTCTTTGGATAGCCATGCATGCCAAGAAGAGGGAATGACTGTAATTTTAAATTTCCCAGAGTGGCTTGTGCCTGAGCTGTTAGCATGTGTGTAAGAAGTTGGAAGCCTGTGGGGAAAGCGGAGGTTTAGCTAAAGGAACTCAAGGATACTTGAGCCAAATGGCAAAACTTTAAAAAGGGAACACTTAAAAGTTGTTTCTCTTGCAAAAGCTTTAATATATCTGTAAAATTGCACTGTATTCATGGGTACAATGCCAAATGGCGAGACTACATTTAATAGTAAAAATATAAGTGGGATTTTAATTCTGCTTTTAGTGCAAATCTCAATACAACCTTAACTATGTACCTCAATAGCATATCAAAACAGTTATAGCTTGTTATTAATAATGCAGTCGCTCTAAGTCATTGAGCTAGAGGAAGATGTAGGGACATTGATTTTTTTTTTTTTTAATGAACTATTATCTTTCTGGGAAAACACAGTTTTTGAAGGGAAAATTTATCTCATTCTTTGTGAAAATGAGATTTACCTCTCCTGAACATAAGAGCTCCAGTTTATTCAAAACAAGTTCATGGAATTATTGGAATAGCTGCTTCTCAAGTCAGCTAAATGACCTATTAATGTAATTCATCGCAATGTGCTTATATTTTTAATTGGTGAGTTATAGGGAGTTTTTATTATTAAATGAATACAGTGTGTTTTGTTTCAGGGTGCTGAGGGACAGCTGTGATCACTGAAGAATTTGGTATTACTTGCAGAATTTAATTACACCCCCCCGCCTTTTTCCTTTAAATCAGACCTGAATCTGTTGCATGATTAAGATTGATTAATCCTCCACCACAGGATGTGAAATAGATATGTCTCTAATATGGCTCACTTATTTCTAATATAGTCCAAACACATAGCAGTTATCTCTTGGAGTCTACCCAAGGAGAACATCAGGAAACACTTTTTTCATTGTGAGGGTGACTGAATGCTGGCACAGCTTGCCCAAGGAGGTTGTGGAGTCACCATCCTTGGAGATATTCAAAAGCCATCTGGACATGGTCCTGGGCAACCTGCTCTAGGTGGCCCTGCTTGAGCAGGGGGGTCAGACAAGATGACCTCCAGAGGTCCCTTCCAGCCTCAGTCAGGTTCTGTTATCCCTATGTGAGCATAGTGCAGGGAAGGAAGAGAAGGCAAGGGAGAGCTGATGGGAAAGAGGGATAATGGGAAACCTTTTTTTTTATTTCATTGGACTTTTTGAATATTCTGATTGTAAAACCTAGCTAGCAAAGTAGTAAAATAAACCTTGATGATATGAAGTACAGGGCCATTGGGTGTTTGCTAACAGTAACAGAAGCCAATTTTCCCAGTTGGACAAATTGAAGCTGATCTGTCTTGGGGCCTCTATAGGAGAACTACTATCAGTGGACTTTCCAACAGTAAGAAAGTTTCTCCAAGATTTTGAAGGCTTACCAAAATCCTATGACTCTCTTGTTTCCCTATAAACACTACTTTCCATCTGTGATTTTATTTTTGGTGATGCCAGGGGGCGTGAAGGGAGAAATGTTTTCTCTGCTTTCCCCCTTGGTTCTTCTTTTCCTTTCAAGAAATGAATAGGATGACTCATTTCCTACTCTGTGACTTGTTCTCTTGGGCTATGTTGAAGCTTCAGAAACCTGGCCACTGTGTCCTGCAGCTTCCTTCCAGCTTGCATGCCCAGGTTTCCTACTTGTAGGTGGTGGTGGATATGGTGAGCAGCTATTCCGCACTGTGATAGGGAATGGGGATGAGGTCAGAGCATGCACATGAGCGGGGAATTTGGGAAACACTCTGGGGTCACAGCTGGATCCCTGCATGTTCATACCTTTCTTTCTGCAGTAATTCAGAGCTCATATTTCTGGAGTGACCATGTGGACAATTCTTCCATTCACATGCTGACACTTAGGTCAGAAAAGTCCATTTTATATGTCCTTGATCATCATAGGTAGCAAGGTGACTCCCAATGCCTTTGCTCTATGTATTTTTCTGGTTTTGTGTTGTGTTTTTTTTTTTTTTTAACTGATAGCATGATTTTCATCAGATACAGCCATAACACACTGCAGAATTAAACCAGAGTGTTACCATTGTCAATTTGTCAACAGCATCTTGTTGTTTTGTTTACTTTGGGGCAGTATGCCTTTTGGATATTTTTAAAACACAGATTCTTGAGTCTTGTTTAAAACCATCTTAGTGGTCTTTAAAGTATGAGGAACGTCTTAGCCTGAGCTGAGTATGAGGAATGAGGGTCTTCTGGGGGGCACAGAAGTGACCTGCTTCCTTCTCCCCATCCCACCTCCCATTTTCAATTTGTGACAAAAGTTTTGTTTGGTGTTCAGAAAAATCTAGAGTGAGGTTCCCCTGTTCTCCCCCAGAGCCCTGTTTTTCTTTAATTAAGAAAAGCATTATTTTTATTCTACAAACAAAAAATGTTGCAGTAGCTTTTTAGTCAGACGTTAAAAAAACAAATGAGATTGAGATTGAACTGTTCTTTCTCTCTTTTGCCCCCCCCCCCCCCCCCCCAAAAAAAAAACCCAAAACAAAAAAACCAAACCCAACAAAAACAAACCACATTTTCTGGAAAAAATCTGTGTGACTTCAATGTGACTCTTGTATTGAAATGATGGAATGATGCTGTATGGTACTGACCCCTGACTATTTTATTTGCACTGCTAGAACACCCTATTATCTAATTTTTTTTTTAATCTATTGTGATTGCAATTTTAGTAAAGGCAACCACACAATCATATTTCTACTGGATCTTGTGCCAATACCCTGATTCTGGCACTGCAAGTGTTTAACAAAATATCACTTATGCTAATATCATCCAGCTTCCAAACTTTTGTTTTTGCTTTCTTGTTTGA
Organism: Theristicus caerulescens; assembly: GCA_020745775.1. Classification (NCBI taxonomy): domain Eukaryota; kingdom Metazoa; phylum Chordata; class Aves; order Pelecaniformes; family Threskiornithidae; genus Theristicus; species Theristicus caerulescens. The sequence continues at coordinate 28,842,441 of CM036559.1, read as the reverse complement.
GAAGGGGAGACATTTAACTCCTGAGCTTTGAAACTTGGACTTTATTTTTTAACCTATTTGTTCAACTTTTTTGCCCTGAATAGAAGGATGTTCTGAATTAAAATTTCAGTTCTAGTTGACATCTGGTTCATTGCTGATGTTTGATTCTTATTTATTTATTTATTTATTTATTTTCCCTCTTGATCTTGCCCTCCTTCCCCATGGTTACATTTATTCTTGTAACCAGATTTTGGACATTTCCTTCATCTTGCCAGTCTTTTTTTTTTTTTTTTTTCTTTTCCTCTCCCTCCTTCCCGCCGCCAGTCTCTGTCCCCCCATGAGGCTTTGATATGACATGAGCCCTATAGACAGTACAGGGGGAGAACACAGTCAGGTGGTCTGCACACTCAAATGTAAGCAGGCAGCAGGGCTGGCTATTTTCTATAGAACCATTTCTACACTGGGGATGTTTCTCACCATAGGCAATAAAAGGCGTGTTGGGTGTGTGTCTGTAATGCCTGACCTTGACATACCAGAAGGGGGCAGTTAGAATAAGCTCGTTGCTAAACTGTATGGAACATGTTCTGGAAAAACAAATTGCATTAAGCTGGGGATGATGCAGCTGTGCAGCACTTTGGCACGTGGAGCACAAGTCCTACCTGACGCCAACTCTGCTTTGTGTACATACTGTACAAACTGGGAGTGAACACATAACACAGTGTATGGTGTGCTGGATTATCACCCCGTTCAAATCTCTAGGCAGACATTTAGCTACATGTACTCTGTCAACTCTGTACCAGGTCATGACCAGTAACAGGATGATACCTTGTTTTCAACACAATTGGCTCCAGCAAAGTCAATTTAATATGAGTTGAAGCAAGGAGACAGGAGAAACAGTTTAGTTAATTATGACTTTTAAGTATAATCACTCAGTGAAGATTTCAAGCCTGACTTACGTTGAGAGTTGCCGCAACCTACTTATGGCTACAAGGCTGGCAAAGAGTAATGTGGTAAGGTCAGTAAGAGCACATGGAGTCCTTCAAAATAAATCGTGGGTGCCAACCTAACATGGTAGACCGATGTTTTAGAAGAGGGTAAGCAAAACAGAGCAAAATATCTATGCAGAGTGGGGGATGAAGGGATTGAGAGCAGCCCTGTGAAGAAGGACTTGGGGATACTAGTGGATGAAAAAGTGGATGTGAGCCGGCAATGTGTGCTTGCAGCCCAGAAAGCCAATCGTATCCTGGGCTGCATAAAAAGAAGTGTGGCCAGAAGGTCAAGGGAGGTGATTCTCCCCCTCTACTCTGTTCTTGTGAGACCCCACCTGGAGTACTGTGTCCAGCTCTGGGGTCCCCAGCACAACAAAGAGATGGACATGTTAGAGTGGGTCCAGAGGGGGGCCACAAAAATGATCAGAGGACTGGAATACTTGTCCTAGGAGGAAAAGCTGAGAGTTGGCATTGTTCAGCCTGGAGAACAGAAGGCTCCAGGGAGACCTTGTTGCGGCCTTTCAGTATATAAAGGGGGCTTATAAAGAGGATGGAGAGACACTTTTTAGAAGGGCCTGTAGTGACAGGACAAGGGGCAATAGTTTTAAACTGAAATAGGATGGATTTAGATTGGACTTAAGGAAGAATTTCTTTATGATGAGGTCCATGAGCCACTGGCACAGGCTACCCAGCGAAGTTGTGGATGCCCCATTGTCGGAAGTGTTCAAAGTCAGGTTGGATGGGGCTTTAAGCAACATGATCTAGTAGAGTACATCCCTTCTTGTGGGAGGGCAGCTGGACTAATGATCTTTAAAGGTCTCTTCCAACCCAAACCATTCTATTATTCTAAAATATTTAGCATCCAGATTGGGATGAGTTTTAGTCCTGTGGTGGCTTGTGTTTTGGAAACAAAAGGCAAGATTTTTGATGGTGACTTTGTCAGGCCTGTGGCTTTGCGCATTTTTCAACATACCAAAAAGCACAGGTAGCTCATGATGCAAGCACTCTGCTAACTGCTACAAGAGCATGAGCCCCATGTTCCTTTTCCATGAGATAGGCAGAAGGGACATTTCTGCCCTCTGTAGCACAAAACCTGCCAAAAAGTGATACAACTAGGATGATTTGATGTGAAGGGCTGTTTTGTTAGTATCTTATACCTGTTAAAGTTGCCACTCTCGCAGCTATGAAATGAAGGTCATTGCAAGCAATAGGTACCAACTTTGCCTGGAGAACACATTTCCAACAATGTGCAACAACTTCAGCTTCTAGCTGGGATGAGGAAAAGGTCTAATGGAGTCTCCAAAAGTTAAAATTAAAGCAGGGAACCTATCCTTTAGAGAAAATACTTCTTAAGCCCTCCAGGTGAAGCTTTCATAAAGCTCCCAAATGAAGCTTTCAAGAACCAGAGTAGCTTCAGAATCAAAATATTGAGGATAGATATCCATATATTTAAATCTTTCTTTGCTGAGAACAAAGTTTAGGTGAATAATATTTTTGCATGCTAAGTATAGAAAGGTGAAAACCAGTTTTCTTACCAGACTCGATTAGTACAAAAGAGCTGATGAGGCACAATCAACCAAGGATCAGAGAAAAAAGAATATTTAGTGTCTAGAGGAGGCCAAGAGGATATACTAGCAAAGACTGTGAGCGACTTCTGTTTCTCACTGGATCAATGATAATCTGGAATCACCATACTGCCAATCTGATTAATAATTTACAGCTGTGTTGTTCTCAATTTTGTAAAAACCCATTTTGTATAAACTTAGGTTTCATAACCCAAATGAGAAAACCAATGTGTGAACTTCTGTCAAAATAAATTCAACTCTAAGATCATCTTTACTTAAATACTAGTTACTGTTATGGGGGGTGCCTATGCTTGTGTGTAGTGTTGGCTCTAACACATTTTGGCTGGATATCAACAGAAAAATCTGTAGTATGTTCATGCATGCAATGCAAAGGAGGTTTAAGAACAGCGTGGTACAAAACAGTAATAGTATGGTTGACTCATTGGGTGAATACAAGATTAATGTATTTAGTTATTACATGTTATAAAACAGAAGAACGAGTTACTTGGTAAAGGACCTTGTAACTTTATCTTATTTACCCCTCCTTGTGTGTACCCCAAGTGGCTGCATGCCTGTCCTGGAGAGCGTGGGGACTGGTGGTGAAATCCCTGCTAAGCTCTACACAGAAGTGCTAGGTACTTCTTGGTCCTATGGCTGCTTCCTTTTCCAGTGTGTTTCCATAATGCTGGGCCAGGGTGCTGTTGTGTGCCCAGTCCAGGCTTCGTGCAAGGGGGCAACAATAAGGTTTCACTGAGGAATGTAAAGTTATTGTGGGGATGAGCCCCACTAACCCCGAGGGAGGAGCCACCCCTGGTTGTGTGGAAAATCTGGGAGTGATGCAGAATTGCAATTACTCCTTTTAGTTAAAGGGATTGAAATCCCTATATGCAAAATGTATGTGTAAGTAATTCTGAGATCAGCAAAACAAAGTTGGTAGGAAAAATACTAAACTGTTAAAATAAGTCAGACCTCTTGTGATTAGGAAAGGCTGTTCACTGAGTGAACTGTTAGACATTCAGATGAATATTCAAGGATATAAAGGCATATGTTGTTTTCAGTTCAGATATCCATGGCTAACACTGTTCACTGTATCCATTCTGAAATCTGATTCTTAAGGTTCAATTTGTATTTCCCAGGTTTCATACATACTCGTTAGTGCAATTTTTATGGATTTGACTGCTACAGATTAAGGCCTCATAATTGAAGTTTCAATTGAAACAGGACGTATGAAGTCAAATCTGTATTATAAACCTTTCCTGGGAGAAAGAAGATGATGAATTTTTAAAAGTGTGAATTTTAGTTAAATTGCTTGTTAAATGCTGAAGTATGTTCTGCACACAGCACAAATACAGGAAGGATGCTATTTCTGTCAAAAAATAGACTGGCAGTGATTATTTTTGTTTGTTTGTTTGTCATCAGTGAGAAAATATTCTACTAAGCAAATTCTCCACTTACCTGTGCTTTTCGTCTCTTGATATCCTGTAATTCAGCTGGTATGCTGGAGAAACAACATAGGTCTCAGAAGTATGTGGCAGAACTCAACAAGATGGTGAAAAAAATATCCTGCACTTGCCTATTTTAAGAGTAATAAATCCAGCCTTGCTGTGTGTATTAGTAGAGAAATTGATTTCTAAAGCTGAAGACTTGCAATGGAGGGTTTGACTTTTTTGGCTAATGTATGGCAACATGGAGAACGAGAAAACAGGGTAAAAGGTAATGTCAAAAAAGGTCAATTATCTGGCAAGTGACTTAAAGATGAAATATGTCTCTACTCTGAAAAGATACCTTTTTTTCCCTCCAACAGAAAAGAGGAGACACTGTGGAATTTTTTTTTTTTTTCCCCTCTAATGTTCCCTCAGCCCCTGCAACTTATTGCTGTGTCCAGTCTGGCTATTTTGCAAGCACAAGTTAATTTACAAGAACAGCCTTGTGTCTTCCTCCTGAGACTGAAAAGTTCAGCTGAGGTTCTTCACATTAACAACTATAGAAAATATTCCACAGGTAAAATTAATTGATAACTCTGAAACCAGTATCAGATGATGACCCCAGATACTTTTGTAGCTTTATGTAGGCATCCCTGAGAGGGTTCTTTATGCCAAGTTCTTGCACTTGTGGTTCACAAAGAAATGCAAATGCCACCAGATATTCAGGTTCTGTGTTGAAACTTGTAGAACAGGAAGTATTTTTTAAACACTTAGAGGAGGGGGTACAACATAAAGGGAGGGTGTTCGAGTAGTTTTTTTCACCAGAGGTAATGCTGGTTTCTTGGGGTTTGTTATTCTGGTGGTTTTTGGGGGTTTTTTTGTTTTTTTTTTTTTTTTTGTAGTTAATATAACACTTTTCTAATTTGCATGGCTTCCGGATTACTTTAGTACTCACAGAAATAACTTTCTCAATGTGGTAGGTAGAGAAAGGTAGAGAGAAAGCACCTCTCCTCACCTTATGTGTTTTGTTTTAAGGCTGTTCTTATCTCCAAATAGACAATATCTGCAGACTATTAAAAGCTGGAGCAGGAGATGTATTCATCTCTCCTTTCTCAAGTGAATATGTTTTGTCTCCTGAAAAATTATTTTTTCAGCCTTCAGCTTCTCAAGAAACGTAGGTTGCTGTTCATATGTAAACCAGTGTCAGTCCATAAATTCCACATCAATCATCTAATTTCCTGCAACTCTTGCTTGCAAGAGACGTGAGAAGCAGCACAACTTTGCATGGGAAGCTTGTTTTTTCTGATGTTTTGCAAAGTCCACTTCAACTGTCATAAGAATTAACTTTCTTATAAAATCTTTATTATGGTTTAGTTCCAATTTCAGTACTGTTCTTGGATTTGCAGTGTATACCGACTCATCAGCCAGAATGCCTTTCTCTGGAACACGTTTTTTCAATTTCAGAGCAGAAACTGCAATAACCTCATTTTTTTCTGCAGGTCTGTCTTCATCTTTTGTTATCAGATTTTGTTGCACAGCTATATTCTAGACTGCACATTCAGTGATGTCAAAAGGCCTTTGCTTAAGACATGTCATTACAAGCAAAAAATGATTAGGTGTATCTGAGTCCAAATACTTCTCAGTTCATGCATCCTCAATCAATCAATACTGTGTTTTAAACAGCTCGTTTGGAAGTGAGCCCAGCGTGCTGACTTTATCAGAAGTATTACGTGCATGTTTATATTGAGGCACATACAGTCCTTATCCGCAGCAAAAAATGATCTTGCACAGCCAAAACCATCTTATATGTTACAGGAACACTGTCTAGAGCAGCTGGATTTCTATGTTGGAAATCCAAATGTGTGTTGTTCATGCATAGATATTTCCTGAAGGAAAATACCAGGTTTGCTGTACACACAGTAGATACTGCTGAGAGCTTCAGACTTGCAGTACATGAGCAGAGTCCAGAGGGTATGGGCCATGTGTGGGCTCACCTGTGTGTGTGCGGTCCATTTGCATTGCCAGTGTAGACTGAACCTCTGTTGTGCGGTGCACTTAATCAAAACCACTTATCTAGGGCTACTGAGGAAGCCTAGCTGGAGCTTCTGCTCTGCTCTCCTGTTAGACATTTGGATATTTGGGGCAAATATACTGCATTGGGTGTTGCTAACACTGGGCTAATGCTCATTATTAAGTCTACAGCTTTAATCTAAGTGGATCAGTTATATGTGAATATTCTTTTAAGTGAATCAAAATCCATGTGTTCATTGGATCATGAATTACCTTAAAGCATATTGTCTGTTGAGGATGTGGGAGTGTCAGCTTTGGTTACTATCAGCTCTCACTGGCCCTTGATGAATGCCCAGGTTCATCATATTACATGCTAGCAGGAGTCTTCCTTACACCCGTGGGAGTTTCTTGTTTGGCAGCACGGCACTGCCATAACTTCAGCACTCTCTATAAATTTGGTTTGTGTGTAACTAAACTACCTTTGAGCTCTCTACTTGAGGGCAGGTTCTTGCAAATTTATGGCAATCTAGCTGCCTCTTAGGATGTATGTTAGGACTTGAAGAAACCTTATTATATGGACTGCGTGGCACCTGAACTGATCTCTGTCATAAAACCTTAGCTGAAAATGTTGTTATAGTGTACAGCTGAGGGAAAGAAACTCTTGTGAATATTTGCCACAAGGAACAGTAGATAACTGCTGTGGCCTTCAGTGTGCCTTTCAAATGCGCACATAGTCATATAGAAATAATGTTATTTCCATGTGATAACAGACGGCATGTGAGGATATCTATCAGAGCCTTTGTCTGTATTTATCCCCAAAAAGCGTCCTCCCTGCTGCCCTACCCCACCCCTGATGGGTAGGGTATTTTTGTGATGATTTTTTTTAAATCTCCAAATGTAATGCCTAAGTGATGTGATTTTGTTTACCGGTGCATGTATTTACCTAGTTTTTTTGGTCTTCCTATGTCTCTAAGTTTCTGTAAAACCACTGGAGAGAAGAATCTGCAAACTCAAGTGGGTATCTAGTTCTGTCTATAGTTTGCCTCAGATAACAGTGCTTTGAGAAACTAAATTTTGACCTGAGAGAGGGGAAGATAATTCTTATCCAGTGTTGCACTCGGGTAAGGCCCTTTGCACAGCAAATATGGTTTAGTTTAAATTACTATTAGGCTTTGTGCACCTGTAGAAACTTGTAGTATGTGTTTATGTTAAAATGCTTCCATCTTCTGAGACTGAAAAAAACAAGGCAAGAAACAAGTTTATTGTCAGTTGGATGTTTGGTTTTTGGTTTGTTTGGTTTTTTTCTCTTTTTCTCTGAATTGTGATTCATTTCTGGGATATTTGTGCTAACTGTTTGCAACCAACTTGACCGCAGTTGATCATGAGGAAATAATCAGGTAAAAATGTGGACTTTGAAAAGGAAGACAAAAATTCCTCACAAGAAAATACTGCTTTTGGTGACACTGACCCTACTGATAGCCAAACAGTGTTTGCTTGGCTGATGGTAAATGGAAGTTTCTTGCTTTTGAAATCCCAGAATGAAAGTGGAGAGGAAAAAAACCTTCTCCTTTTTATCAGTATTCTTGGCTTAAAGAGTCAGTGTTTAAGAAGTCATAGTACAACACATAGTTTATGTTTTTCATTCACTTTAGACAGATTTAGGATATGCCAAAGGACCCTCTAGAAATCTTGTCTTGATTGGAGTGAAAACCTTTGTCTCCCTGGAGCCTGTGGACAGTGGTGTTAGAGCAATGCAGTGTACTAGGTGGATTCATGTTCAAGATTAGATAAGGCTTTTAATTTCCAAGATTATACTTTGAAGTGGTCCCAATACGAAGAATTATCTCATTATAGGTGGTTTACTGGGTTTTATATGGCAAACACTTGAAATTTCCTGTCATTGCAGATTAACATGCTGCTGTCTACCACACTTGTGGCTGTGTGCTCACTTCAGCTGGGAAGTAGAGCCAAATCTTGCATATGAATGAGCTTGAGAGAGGCATGAGGCAGTCCTTTGACCTGATGTTATAGTAATGGGCAGGCTGATGGAGGATGAAACTCAGATGTCTGTCTTCACTGGAGTTTGACAGAGAGTGAGAAAATACATTTTAAGGCTGACAAGGAAATAAGGATTCTGTTTTACAAAAAATTAAGGCTTTGAAATTTTTGCTTGTAGTCTCACACCAATGCAAAACACACAACAGATACTTAATGAGCACACAGGAGAGAGAATTTTGCAGAACTGAAACTTGAGCCTGAGTCTTTGGTCTTTGTGTTTCACTACCAAGTTACTGTATACTGAGTTTCTCAACAGACATCGGAAAGAAATTTGAAAATTCTGCATGGAAGATTTCATTGAACTGGCTACAAAATACGGAATTCTTCAACTTAAAAGTTTTGGGTTTTTTTTTTTTTGGCTCTTTACAGTTATACCTTTTTCCCTTTCAGGCTTTTCACAAATATTGGTGAATACTCTGAAATCCAGTCTCCAGTATGATGGAGAAGGTTGCACTTAGAAGGAGGGAAGTTGCAGTCCATCAGTGCAGCTATTTGTTTAGTAAGATTCCAGCAAAATTTCCAGCATAATATTTTGAAATAATAGGGATTATGATCCAGAGCTGGCCAAGAATCAAAGAGAAGAGTCTTGCATAACAAGAGTCTTTTGTTTTTGTTTTTTTCCAGATTTTTTTTTGTCATGTACAAAAAAAAAAAATGTAATGATCCCTTCTCTTTTCTGAAGCATGCTTCAATGGAAATGTCAGGAATGGGCTCTGCTCTTTAATGCTCTTGCTTGTATAAAACAACTTTAAAATCCATTATAAAGACAATAGTAAACTTTGATAAAGGAAAACAGGGTGTGTTTTCCCCTACAGAAACTCTGTGTGAAGGAAACGGTATCCCTTGAGCACTTTCTGTGCAGAAACTTAGCTCAGTTCTTTTAGAAGGGATAGATTCATTATGCTCACTTAGATCAAAAGTCATCTCATCTAAGGCAGAGTTTATGTATCCTTGGTACTTCCCAGCTGGGGATGTTGAAGTTTCTGATCTCTTTGTACCAGGGCAGAATGACCTGCAGTACTCCTTGTCTGGGATTCATGTTCTCTGCAGTACTCCATGAAGTAGTTTCATAGCACAGACTTTAACTCAAAGTTAATACATCCTCTGACAGATACTGTCTTGCCTGGGGGTTTACCACAAAACTTTTGAAGGTGGCACTAACTGTGCTCCAGTTAGTTAGCTTCTGTTTGAAGGCTTTTATTCAGAAAAGAAGGTGTTGTGAAAATCTATGTATCCATGAGTTTCAGCATCTGCATTACAGTCATTTTGCAGTATTTAGAAAAGCAACATCAGGTTGAGCTCCTTAACATGTTGATTGAAGACCTGAAGAAAATCTTAGGAATTTGAATTTACAAGGAGTGCCACTGTGTCCAGTCTTATAAGGTTACCTGAAATGCTTATGTATTTATGCCAAAAAAAGTTCCCAGATCATCAGATCTATATATTTTCCGAAGACTGACCTACTCAACATGTTGTGACTAGCTCAAGACTTTTAGTATAAAGACCAAATCCACTAAAAAAACCAGGAGAGAAGGAGAAATCAAGATTCCTGTCTGGAACAATAGCAAAGAATGGGATTTGGACCTCAGCCTCATTTTATACTGGATGTGTGCTAGTTGTTGCATGATGTACTTTGTTTCAAGCAAGGAACACCCCCTCCTTCTCCCTCAAAAATACATACACATCTTTTATTGTGTTCTCCGTCCTTAGGGTTTGATCTGAAACCCAATTTTTGAGACACTGAAGGTGTAACATACTGAAATCAAAGCAAAGATACCATTTAATTTCACTTTAGTCTGAGTGAAACTGAGCTTTTCAGATTTGTTATTTGTATTACACTTTCTTCATTTCTCTAGCTTTTTTTTTTTAATCTTGGGGAGTATGAATTAGTTGTGCCTGCTGGAAGTATCCAACAGAACAATATCGGTTTTCACTTAGAGAACATCAGTGGAACCAAACACTAAGTTGTTGCAGCACAAATATGCTGCCAAGTGCTTTATTACAGTCCATCAGATTTATTTTGATTCAAATGAATGGATGATGTAGGCAGGAGACCAGTAATTAGAACCGTGTTAAATGTTTGCGTTGAATCTTAAGTTCATCTGAATTGAATAAGATGCTGCTTTAAATATACTTTATGCAATCTTGAGTCAGTGTTGTTTTGAGCAACAGTGAGGTAGGCAGATCCTTGCCAGATGTCTTTGTCAGCCTTCCTCTTTTGCATCCCATGAGCCCTGAGGAAAGGAGAACAGAACAGAAACCCAGCTTTCTGGCACTCCTCAGTGCAAAGAGAAGGCATGAAGAAGTCTACTTGGTGGCCCTCTGAAAGATGGGAAAAACAGCCAGCTGATGCTCCTGCAAGGCAAAGCACAGCACAGAAGAAACAGAAGCAAAGAGGAGGTCATCAGCCCACTCACCTCCTGGAAAGGGCATGGAGATAATTAGCGACTGCATGGGGGAGGATTTTTCTTTTGGAAAGAGAAATGATAAATTAAGGAAAAATGAAAAGGTTAATTTACTGACAGTGCACAAATGACAGCTCTCACTACAGATCCATCTGAAATCAGATAGGGATCTCTGTGTGGGTGGGCAGCAAGAATGAATAGTCATTCAGGTTTTGTGTATTGCAGGGTGACTAGTGAAGTGACCAGCACCTCATTCATGTTACTTAAATAGAGGGGAAAAAACCTCCAGTACCTCATGAGCTGAGCTCCAGGGTTGGTTTGTGAACGTAATTGTGAGGGAAGCCCTGTGGTATTAACAACACTCCGTTGGTAAATGTGAACATGCTTGTTTTCATCCCAGAGCTGAAGTCAGTTGGCCAGCTACAGTAGGCAGAGATAGATTGACCTTTTCTTCCTTGGCTATGTGTGCACGGTGCACACTACGTGCATACCTACAGTGCAAAACGTGGAGAGACAGGCAATTAAATATTGTGGCCTTAAGCCTAAAAGCAGGCTAAATCAGTAAATATCACTTGAATGGCAATTTTTTGAGTCCTGTGCTGCTGTTAGTCTATGTAAGAGAAGGATTGGAAACAGTTTTTTTTTGAGAACAGATATGCTCTCCTGTCAGTTCACATAAAACAAATCTGCTGCAACTACTTTCACTCACTACTTCAGTGCTGAAACAGTTTTCCCTGAAAGGCTGTGGAATCACCATTGCTGAGGATCTTCAGAACTTAACTGGACAAGGCTCTGAGCAGCCTAATGTAATGGTGAGGTTTGCCTTCCTTGGAACAGGAGACTGGGCTAGAAAACTTCCAGAGATCCATCTCAGCCTCAATTATTCTATGATTTTAAACTATGATGGAATCTGAATTAATGATGGCATGATGTCTGTGTAGGTTGTTTTTTCTCTAAGGTTTATTTGAATGCTTAGAGACAGACCTATATTTAGGTATTTCAGTGAATCTAAGCCTTCTATTCAGCATGGTAGTTTGGTGAAGTTAGACCACTAGTAGTACCCAGCAATATCACATTTAGTTATTTTGCATCAGTGTTTTTTCCAAACTCAGTACCTTGAAGGACTGTTGATTGTTGGCTTATTCAGGTCCGTTAGCTCCAGCCACAAGATATGTTTTCATGGTCAAAACCTAACTTCTTATGAAGTATAATACACTCAAAAAACTATTCTCTGGGGTTTATGTCCCTTCCAACACAAACCATTAACATCAGTGAGACCATGTCACTAGCTCTGTGGCCTTCCACTGGCTACCAACTGAATGGGAGGTGCTGTGGCACTCTCTGCCTGACAGAAGCCCAGCCACTTGTGAAATGATAGCATTAACACTTTGGAAAAAATGAGTCCAGTGTCCAGGATGGCCGTCTTTTAACGAGTTCAAGGAAAAAGGGAGGTGCGAACTCTAACCCCAGACTCGTGTTCACAGAGCAGACCCATGTCCTTGTGTCTGTGAGATACTGCAACCAATCACACCCGGTTTGGCTCTGCTTTCTCCCTTGTGCTATACATGTGGCCTTATTCCCAATTTGGCTGGGTCCACAAGTAGGAACTGTTTTCTAGGTAGGTAGCTGAAGTCCTCTGTTGAGCACAGGCAGTTTCTAGGATGTCCCTTGATTTAAAATGAAGAGACTGTTGAGAAAAGGGGGGTTTAGTTCATAATAATCTAAACCATGATATAAATATTTATAATCTGCAGGGCTACTTGTTTATCTCTAAGTCCTGAAGAGAATAGTATGTAGCCTCAGTTGCACATAGTGCTTGACCAACGCCCTGTGCCCCTGTAACATCAGACTATCTCAGAACTGAATTTTCTTCTCACAAATTCTACTTTCACTCTTTAATGCTCTGTATCATGTAAATTCAGTGGCAGACTTCTTGATATAGAAGTTGCACTGCAACTGGTACCATATGCTGGGAATGTATGACTTGCTTTAAAGAATTCCCTTGACTTTCAAAAGAGCTTTTGAGTATTCAAATATATTGATAAGTCTATGGCTGGTTTTGACTCTTTGACAGTTGCATTGTGGTTTTGTGGCCAACAACTGTCATGCTTTGAAACATTTTCCCTATTCCGTAATTGATCTGGGCAGTTGATGGCTAATAAAGATTCCTGAAAGTAATTGAGTATCCCAGTGTTCCTATCTGACTGTACTTTGGCTAAAAATGACCTTCTGTTTATCATTTACCCTCTGAAAACTCTTGAAAACTCTTCCCTGAAGAGCAATAAGTCCTTGTAAAGTTTTCTGGGAAGGGGGAGGAGGAGGGGAGAAAAGGAACTGAAAATCCATTTTACAAGAACATTTGAGAATGATCATAGATTTTTGTATAATGATCTTGTAACTCATTATGATGATTTCCCATTCTTTTTCCCACTCAAATGGCTTTATTGTGTCACCTATCTCCTAATTTCCTTTTACCTTTCTTATTTTAATAGTCTTTGCAGTAGATACCTTCACAATCTTAATTATATCTAAAGCTTTGTATCTAATATTTATTTTTAAGATCTCAATAGGGACCAGAAACAAGACCATCCACTTAAAATTAATGTGATAATGCCCCATCTCCCTTGTGTTTTTCTTTGCTCATGTGGTCTGCACATGGGACATCTTGGCAATGAACCTGGTTACAAGCACTGGAGACTTCTAAATTAAAAAGCTTTTTCATATTCTATGTTCCAGTATTTGAATTTTAGCCCACTCCTTAAATGTTACATGTTGCCTGTGTGCATTAATGTACCATTCCAGAAAGAAAAAGTTAGAGATGCAGGGAAAACCAAAACATTTGTTAACAGTCTACGTCTATTGGTGGAATGTTGACATTCCACTAAAAAGTGGTTAAGTTAGAAATATTTTTTTTTTTAAATGTGGGATACTCTTTAAGTTATTGAGTGTCTTGTGGTCATAATGCATATTGTAATATCATGTATACTGAAGTATTCTAAGGACCATAATGTTCTTGGGAGTCCACTGTGCTTGAATGCGGCAGTAGTTTTCATGCATTAAAGTGTGTGCTCATGTATTTGCACGTGTGCAGTGGGTTCTCAAGGATATAGGAGCAACAGGTAGAAATGAACAGAGAACTTAGGAGGACCTGTAAGATCCCAAAGATCTAGTGTATCTATATGAAAATTATGATGAGGGAGCTGCAGTCAAAATGCAATTCCAGTGAAAGAAGGCAGTAGTTCCTTCTCTAAATTAGGCATGTACATGAGAAAAAGGGTCAAGAGGGTTTTGTTTGCTTTCTAACAACTGGTGCATGTAATGTTTCCCAGAATGCCATGAACCTTTATATACAAATATGGCCATAGGTCAGCATAGGCTTTATACTTTGAGTCCTATTTTAAGCTCACTGCTAACTCTAAAATGTACACAGAAGAGCTGACAGGAATTTCTAGCACCCTGAAGACAACCAACCAAAATAACTAATCTGAATCTGCTGTGGACAGGGTATGCATTTCTGTTTTAGTACAGTGCCTTGAACAGAATTTTGAGCAAAGGTTGTACTTGAAACAGATATTAATATTGTAAGGGTGCATATCCAAAACAAAAATGCATAAACAGCTACTGTAAGATAGTATATATATGTAACTAGTCAAGATGTAATGTTTAATTTCTGCAAGGTCTGTAAGAAACTGCTACATTCAGTATCATCTGTTTCAGTACATGTGTGCGAAGTCAGGTCTTGTGTACAAACACTTTGTGTGTGTGTGATTATTAGCATTCCTCTGTTGGTGTACTAAGTCACTGCACAGGGGATTTGAGACACATTATAAGTGGATTTGAAGCAACACAGACTTCTTTGAAAACAAAAAGAAGGAAGAAATTACGATTGTAAAAGCCTAAACTGAAAAATAGAAACTTTGCCCTGCATATGTTTGTATTGATACTAATGAAGCATTTAAATGTGTCATATTACAATGCCCTGATGACACAACTTTTTCCCATAAGATCTACAAATGCAGATGTGATCCTTCTTTGCCAAAAGCTCCCTTTCTTGCCAAGTACATTGGGCCATTCCCAACATACTGGATAAATCTAGCTATAGGTAAATACAATATTATCTAACTAACTAGAGATCAAAGTTGATATACTTATCACATGTCAGTGTAAACTTACTGCATTTTCTCAAGGAGACAGATAGTTTTGAATGATGACTTCTGTATTTTATTTCATGAAAACTTCAGGAGACCTCTGTTTTAACAGACAGATCCTCACATATTCATCACTTTTATCAAGGTGTTTCACACTTAATGCTACTTTGCTATGAAGTTTGGTATTTAATTACACTTAATGCTGCCAAACAGCCAGAGGTGGCGACATTTTAAACATAGAATTGACAAATTAGGCAAATCACTATTATTATGGTCATCATCAACACGAAAAATGTGTAGTCTAATGCACTGTACACAAGGTAACCTTTTCACATAGTAATTGCAATGACTTTACCTAGAAGTCTGTCTTTCAAGAAAGCAGAATTCCAGACAACCCGGAAAGCAGACGTTACGCTTCAAGCTAGAGATCTTGAAAGCGTTAGGTATTTTATACACTGAAATCGCAGCCAGAGGAAGGGGGAGCTCATTTGCTTTTGGTTTTCTGGAAAGCTTACTATTGTAAAATATGCAGTATTGCTCAGTATTTGGTATTGCAGAACCTCTCTAGAGCTGGTGCTTGGAAGGTATGAAACAAAGCCTTGGCTGTAACCTGCCCTTTTCCCCCTTTTCAACTTCATGCTGTGATTGAGCAAATAGAGCTCTCCAGAGTTAATCTCAAATTTGGAAAGAGGAATGCATGTGTTTTGACATGGTAGTAGGAAGCAAATATTGATTTATATGGCACTGAAAACTAAATTTTATGCAAGAGTGAGGTGATATATATTTGAAGACAGAGATCTTAAAGCATCCTGAAAAGGTGTATGTCCATGTTATGGACTGAGGAGGTTGGTTTCAGAGGTGAAATACACCTTGTCAAAGTCCATCCATAGGATTGGCAATGAAACCAGTAATGCTAATTCTGAGTTCCTGTCCTGTGTGTCAGTGATTAGCTGACATTGCCTCCCACATAATGTCCCTTTCTCCTTCCTTTGCATTCAGTGTCTCAATAAGTCGTCTTCAAAAACCAGAGGAGCAGGAGTCATCTTTAACCCCACAGTTACAGTTGGTGAAACCTGAGCTCTACCAAAGACAATGGAAAAAAATCTCACTGAGTTTGAGGTGTCAAGATTTCACAGAATTTGCAATTTTGTCAAATTTGCAATGTTTCTCCAACTGTTCTATCAGGTAGTACTGAGACGGAGACAAGCTTTGTTCTGCTTATGGACAATGATGGAGAAAAAAAAAAAGCCACCCAAACATGTCAGAGTGGCACTGAGCATTAGTTAATAAACTATATCTCGCAAGGACTTTTTTTAAACTTAGGGTTGATACTGGGCTAAAATGATCTGCTGCTTGGGAGGTGGGCTGTGGGCAAAGTGACCTCTTCTGTGTAAATACACCACCCCCACCCCCCTTAACAGAATCCACCCCATGGAAGGAGTGTTGGCTTGTGCATGAAGAGAGATATGGGTGACTGCATGTTTTGAACTTGTTAATGAAATTTGCTTGTGGGGAGCTTGATCAAAACAGTGATTTGAGAGGAATATCTGATCTGAATTTTTGCTGCCGTGAAACCATAATATCAAGTTACTGTACTTGTGTACCTTTGTGTTATTATTTTTAGACCCTTAAAAATAGTAACAAGTTTCCATTACAGTTTTGAAGTTTGTTTGCCATAAGTACAGCTAACTCATTTCAACACTTTGCAAAGACACAAGAATATATGAATACAAAACCGCATTTCTAAAATTTTATGTAAAATTACGCATGAAGGAGTTTTCAGAGCTGTGAATGGAAAGGTCGTATTGTCCTGAGAGTGAATCCAATTAAATTTTATGCTGAGGCCAAGAAAACTGATTGACATGTAGATTAAAGCCAAAACCGAGTCTTCTCCGAACATTTACTGACAGCCATGAACTTTGACAGTTTCAGGCGATGAATTTTCCAAGTTGTGTTGGAGGGCTTTCTATAAGTTGTGAAAAATGAAAAAGGAAAAAAATCATAGCAGATGAAGAAGGAGAGATTCATGGACTCATGTTGAGTTTCTTTCCTGATGATGTAATTTCCAAAGCAAAAACAACAACAAAAAAGCATAAAAAAATCCCATTCCTCATCATAAATCAATAAAAAAACCATGTTTCCATAACATTTTTATTATTCTGATAACAACAGCTTGACATTTTTGCATTGGCTCAGTTAAGTTTTTCCTATCTATTGCCTGCCAGAAGAAAAAAAGTTCCTTAATTTTCAGCCATCTACTGGAAAGTGTTTCTTTCTGATTATTAATGAATGTGCACACAGGATCATTTCATGTTGTAAATTCTGAATTTTGATAGAGAAGGCAGGATAATGGTGCAGATCATGTACAGAAATGGTAGGTTATAACAGTAATAATAATAAAAGGTTATTCTCCCTTTCTTTAAGGTGAGGTTATTGATTATGAAAGGTACCAGAGTGACAATCATGGTGCATGAGACTTTTTAAAAGGTATCTACTGGATTCAGCACAGGCAACAATCCATGCAAATTCTCACAAAAAAAACCAGCTGCTGATCTGCTGGAGAGGGCAAATCTCTTCAGTGGCTCTCTTCATGACTCCCCAATAGTGCTCTGTCCTTTGCATCTTGGACAAATCCAACCATGGCATTTTAGATCACGTGCTAATTGTGATTATTTACATGTAATGCCCTGGCAAGTTTATTTTAGTGATTTAAATATATTTTTCTTAGGACTGGAATATGACCTTCAGCCTAATGTGTCTGACTATGCAGGTTTATCTTTAATCTTACATGCCTGCTATTTTTACATACTCCAAATACTTCTGTAGGGAAACAAAAAAATTGGATGTATTTCATAGTGATTGCCATCTGTTTAAATCAGGTTTTGTTTAAATCTGATTAACTTTAGGTTTATTTCTTTTATATGTGCAACCTAGAGGTGGGGCCACTCTTTCTCCTGTTCCATAACACTATAACCCACCAAATAATAATAATAATAAAGTTTGTTTTAATCCAAACCATTTTCATTCTGTGGTGGCATGAATGTTTGTACCAGTACAAGAGAAGGATGGGACTGCTTTTTCCACTCCTGATGTTGGCTTAAATTGTTCAAATGATTGCCCTAGGCATTGGCGAGTCCACACAAAAGAAAAACATTAAAATGTTGAGCTGTGGAGAAAGGAGCTCAGGGGAAGCAGGGTTGGGTCAGAAATTTCCATACATTGAAGCCAATCCGTCATCAAACATGAGCCAGAAATAAAGTAAGCTTTGTTAGGCCTGGTGCTTCAGAACAACTTGTCAGAGATAAGGGGTCTTTTAGGTTGAGTTGAAGGGTCCATGGCACTTTTTGCATTAACTGGTTTGTTTACTCCAAATAACAGTGTTGGCTCATTTCCGTGTATAACTTATACCTCAGATACGTCATGATGATGGTACTTTTATCCCAACGGTGACTTCAGTATATTTTCCAAAATAAACCAAGGAAACTGTGTTGTTGTGTTTGTGGGGTTTTTTGTTTGTTTTTTAGCATTGTAAAATTTAATCAATGGAAAAGCCCATTTTTGATGACTTGGATTTGAAAATCAGTTAATTCAAAACTCCAGAGCAAAATCTGGGAGTTCGCATAACAGTCTGGGATTATCCTGTCTCTAATGGACAAAGGAAGGTGGTCATGGTTTTGCAGATTGTTTTCAGGGGAGTGGTAGGCCTGTGAGGCTCAGACTTGAGCCAGACGTGATTGGGGTCAAAGTTCTTTCTTGCAAACCATGAGAGTTTTGGGAAGGGAGCCTGGAAAATTAATAACCAGAATATGGCCCTTATCTCAAATCTGTGAGACTTGCAATATCTCCTTCAGTAAATGGGAAAGAACAATATTATGCTAAGCTTTAGAGGCCGGACAAAAGCCATACACCATATGTGAGACATTAGTTGTGCGTGCCTGTGTAGTCACATGCAAACCATTCTGTGCACTGGTTGTGCAAGGTACAGTACTACATTCATCTTTATGCCACTTCAGCCTGCCCAGTCACCAGCTCAGTGACTTTTGAGTGAATTCAGGTAAATCTCTCCGCTTCCCAATGTTCACTCTCACAATAGAGCAGAAGAAAACCTAGGCTTTTCCTACTCTAGTGAAAATTGTGCCTTTTGCATGAAATGGCAGAGTGACAATGGCTGCAGTACTGGGGACGTGCTATTCTTTTGCCAGCTCTTCTACAGGGACAAGAAACTTTGGTAGAAGGTATAGATATCTTTAACTGACACATCGGTTTGCTAGGTAAACGTGAGTTGCAGCCTCAATACAATAAACCTGTGAGTTAGTTCAAAATGCTATCACTTTTTAAATGTTTGTTTAGTCTGTCTGATTAAGGAAGTGTCTTTTCTAGCAATGCTGCAAGGTGAGAGAAATCCAAACTAGCCAGATTTTCTTACCTCAGGTGTTAATTTAATGATTTAACTTGAGGCTATTCAAGGCCCCTCTGGTTACATAGGAAATGCACAGATACACTCCTACACAGCTTGAGTGATTTAGGAAGATGGTCCTGCCAATCCAACTGATTTTGCACTGTGAGAGATTATGTGGCATTTCAATCAGATGGGATGAGCAGATTTAGTACATCGCTGGCACTGAGAGAGATGTACCTGTCTCTCATCCCCTGTTTCCAGTCATGCAGCCCAGCCTCTTCCTAACTCATGTGAGCCAGTTCAGTTCACACAACCAGCTGAAAAGCAAGTAGTCCAAACTACAACAATAAGGTATGTAGAAAGACATCTGAATTTAGTATTTGAACTCTAATATGAAGCACAAGATGGTGATGTGACATAAGCATTTCTGCCTCTCCTTCTCCATTTCCCACAGGCTTTATTCTACCTTTTTGAGGAAGGTAACTGTATGCTAAGAGACACATAGGGGTTTTTGTATCTAAGTTATGTTTGCCTGAGTAAAAGTTATAGCCCATATGCAGCAGGAGGTTGATTCTCTTGGCTGGCTTATGCCTTGACAACTATTTTTGATGCACTGCTGGGTATTTTTTGAGTCTGGTGAATCTGGATAAGGACAACTTTTTTTGTTTTAACAAATCTGTTTCTTTGCATGAACTGCACTGCTTTTGCCATCTTGGTTCACCAAATGATTTGGTGCCAGCTTCAGGGTAGCATGTCTTGTCAGGTGGCATGCTTTTCCTTGTATGAGATGTGTGCTTGCCCCAGTGTAATGTCTACCTGTGCTAGTGTGGGCCATTTTCTGCAAAAGGACAAGGAAACGCAGAACAGGAGATACCACTGTTTCTCTTTTACAGTTGGACTCAATGATCTTAAAGGTCCTTTCCAACCTAAATGATTCTATGATTCTGTTCTTGAATAAAGGAGTAAGGTTTCCTTCAGTTACCACCTTTTTGCCTTTCCTTATATCTTCTACTCTCTCCTTTGTGTACCCTGCTTTCATAAGGATTATTTTGCAGATGGAGAGAACCGAGTATAGATCCTGCACTGTTAACCTCAGCCCTGTAAACATCTGTCAGCTATTCCCTCCTCTACTTTCCTCTAGTAAAAAAACATTGTTTTTTTTTTTAACATGTGGATGCCCTTAATTTTCTGGTTTTGTACTGAAGACATACTTTCAAGAGTTTTCTGCAATTCTGAGGTTTAGAAACTTTTTAAAAATCAAAGGTGATATTCTCAAGTAAGCATATGCCTTCAGAAAGAGAACAGGAGAAATCTCTCCACCAGCTGCACACATCCCTTTAATGCTGTTAAGCTCATGATAAGCAGTGATACTAAGTACAGTTTAAAATCACACCATAATTTAGTGCCATAGACTTGAAATTAGGATTTGGGAGATATTCCCTTTCTCTGTTCTTTTACCCTTTCTGACTGTAAGTGGTATTTGAATATTTTTGAAAAATGTAGATCACATTCTGTGATTAGATGCTGATCTCTTCTCTGTGGGCCTCTTCAAGTGCTTTCACAAAGTGATTTCACACAAACCAATAAATAGTTGACACGCATAACCTAAGAGTGCCTTTAGAGAAATATATCCACATATAAGCCTTGCTAACCTTATACACTATCCTGTCAATATTTCCATTACAATTTATTTGCTGTTAGAGACTCAGGCCTAAGGAAGCAATACTGTAGTCTTGCCTGTTTTAATTATCAGTTGGTAAACGAATACAGAATTTTAATATATGGCAACATTTTTTTAGAACTGAAGTTAGCAAAAATTATTATTTTATTTTATTTTTTTGGATTCCTGGAGTTGGCAAGGAAACATTTTTCTCTCCATCCCTGCATTGAAACAAGGGACTTTTTTTTTTTTTTTTTTTTTTAAAACAGTTCTGCTGTAGAAATATATAATTATGTGTGGGTAGACTTGGCATGAATCTCTTCCCCTTTAGGGATTTGAAGAAAACAAGACTTTTCAAATACCCTTAATAACATACAGGTAAATAATGAGTTCAGACCAAATAACTGCTAAATATGAGAAAAACAGCATATTTCTACTCCTACTGCTAGCCAGAAAAAGATCAGTGATTACCCATATCCTGCCAGTGATATTTTACACAGACCTCTCTACTGTTTTCAAGTGGGAGATCAGTGCCTAGGCTGATGGCAGGATGTGGACCTTATAAAGTATTTCCTGCTGAAAAGAGCACTTTGGATTATTGGATAGGCTAAAATGTCATTTAATGAGCTGGATTATGAAAGATGGACTCCTACACACTCAGGAGTAAGTGTAAACTGACATATGAGGTCCTGATCTTGCAAAAAGTCCCTTATCAGGCATATCCCTGGGTCAGTAAGAAATCTCACTAAATATACAGATAGAGTTTGTGGCAACAGGGACTTGGCTGAAAAGGACAGTACCTCAATACCCAGGCCTGTGAATGTGGTTTAACTGTTTACATAGTGGTGACTCTTACTGTGGGACTGTGCGGCCCATAACAGAGTGGCCAGCATTTCTCCATAGTGAATGTGAAGTAGAACAGAATGGGCTTATGTGGAGATTGTTCTTCTTTTGAAATTAGTACCTAGGACATCAGACCTCTAGAGGGGATGGCAACCACTGACCCCATTTGTTTACTTTTCTGTGGGGATCCCAACTAGGTTTCAAAGTGTTTGCACGTGTGTGATGCAGAAGGATGCTAATAGCTGTAAGTGGGAAGGAGGGACTGGTGGGAAATGGGGAGGCAAAGGCTGACCTGCAGTCTGTGCTGAGTGAAAGGAAGGCAGTAGAATACATGAGCATCTGCCATCTAGAGAAAATGGAGGTGGGAAGTTTGGGCACAGATATTGCTACATGGTTCTTCTGGAGCAAATAAGCAAGATTATGCAAAGCATTATTTGCACGTTAACATCAGTTTCTTAAGTTAATGGTAACAAACCTGTACAGTCCTGAGTAATCTCACTGGAAAAAATGCCAGCATTATGCAGGGGGTACACTGTTAGCCCAGTTGTCCTGCAAGAAAGCATGAAGGGGTTTGAGCTACTTCTCACTCTGCGTTGGGGATAGAACCTATAAAAGGAGAGGTTTCTGTGAGTGCTGCTGTGGTCCTCAGTTCTCCCTGCAAAGGCTGTGTCTGTCCAACCAAGCAAGGTTTTTTTTTTTTGTTTTAACTTAAAACTTCAACTGACAGCTGGTAGATGCATATTGTCAGCCAACAGGTCTCATAGTCTTTGGCATATATTTTAGCTGTGTCCTCTAACCTGTAAACTTCTTTCTAATGTTTTTTAAATTGAGCTGCAGCCAGTTTAACTTACTACTTTTCTCAGTCTGTCAGGTACCTGGCCCCATTGTCTCTGCTTGACCATATCGGGCGAGAGAGTGCAGCAGTCATCTGAGCCATGAGAGCTGATCTTCCTGCCAATACCAAATATGACCACTGGGTGTGGGGTGGTATGATATGGCAATACTAGAAGGGGTAAAATGGATTTAGAGGCACTACAGATTGGATCATGTAGGGTAACAAAAATTATGACAGCTTAGGGCTGCCTTTAAGGGAACCTAGAGCAACCTACATTTGGGATTTTTGTTTCGTTGGCTGTTTTTTTCCCTTGGATTTCCTAAATGGAAATTGTGCACAAGCGTGCAGTATCTTTGTAGCTCTTAGCATACTGCATAGGTCTTTACTGCATGTACACAGAAGTGTGGGCAATACATCCAATGTGTCTAGGTTATGTCACGTTTACTCTGTGTGTGTGTGGACCCAGAGGCTCTGCACGTGCACTAGAGCTGCTCTGCATGTGCTGCTGAAAGGATGTGTTTGGCCTTATTGGACAATGTAGACAAAAGCTCCGAGTGCTTAATTTCTGCTTAGTTAAAATTCCTGAGTAGAAGTGCAGCCTATGTCTAAGGAAGTCCAAACTCACTAGAAAAACCTGCCTCTGAGATCACTTGGAGAGATAAGAGCACAGACACTGCAAAGGTTGCTCCCAGAGAGCTGGAAATATCCTTGCATCTTCTGATGTTCATTGTAGGCAGAAGATAACTTACAGCCAGGTGGGTCTGTTTATTTGCTATAGTGCCCGTGTCATAAACAAACTGACTGGACTTGAGGAGTACTGAGATATCAGCCTACTCTTTTAAATTGCCCTATCATCTCTGCTTCGGCGAGGAACAACTATTAAGCTGCTATGCTTCCTTGTGCTTTTGTACATCTTTCTAATTAAAAGACAGTGAATGGTCCTGTACTTCTGGAGGATCTTAGAAAGCAGGCAGCAGCCTCTGTCTTCTTTTGGCTGTATAGTAGCTCTCTGTTGGTGGGGGGAAAAAAAAAAGCAAACTTTAATACTTACTTTAAACTGGAAAATATGCAAGTTAGTATGGTTTTCTTTCCATATCTTAATTTCATCTTTATAGCTTCCCAAATGGAACCATATGAATATTTTAAGAAGCAATATGAACTCTGCCCTACAAATTCCTAGTAATGATGCTTCAGTTCAGAAGATGGCACAAACTCTAGCTTTGCTGTTTTAAAACTTGTCCATTTACCAGGTTATAAGTCTTTCCTAATTTCTACTTTCTATTGTAGCGGTAATGATTGTAAAAGCTAGGTCTGGGTTTTCTTTTTTTTCTGGTATGTGTTGAGATGCACTATAGGCTGTCTCTGTCAAACTCCCGGGAGCACCATGAACTTTATTGACAGATCTTGCAACACTGCTACCTAATAAAGTACCTGGGAATGGTGGAGGGGAAAAAGGGGAGGTGAATTAATTTACTGCTATATAAAGCCTGTATAGTCACTGATCTCAGGCAATGTGTAACAAACTATCCTTTCCTAGACTATGTGTCTTTGAGGTCAGAAGGTTGAAAAGCGTTCCAGAAATGGAGTCTGGCATGAAAGTTGTCCTTTTGTGTTTTGCTAACTGGAGTCAAAGAGCCTCAATTGTCTCTCCTGTTTTATTTATTTATTTGCATATATCATCTATATCGCAAACCCATTCTTCTTTCATCCCTGTAATAGCAGGCCTAAGTAGTTTGCTTGACCTTTAATGGAGGTTTGTGGGAGGGAAAGATGCCAGAGCTTCTGTCCTGCTGTTCGTAGCTGCAGCTTTATCTCATCTTGTGGCTCAGAAGGCTGCTCAGCTTTCGTCAGAGAGTTAGAAGTGAGGCCCCGCAGGGGCATGCTATCTCTGGGCTAGTGAAGGGATGAAAAAGGGAAAAAAATTATCTTAATGATGGGCTATTCTTCAGCTTCTCGGCTACCAGC
The DNA here is from genome assembly GCA_020745775.1 of Theristicus caerulescens. NCBI lineage: Eukaryota > Metazoa > Chordata > Aves > Pelecaniformes > Threskiornithidae > Theristicus > Theristicus caerulescens. The sequence goes on along the minus strand of CM036559.1, from coordinate 28,818,161 downwards.
ATAATCTGCCTGGATTGGGAAAACATTTCCTGAACTTTTAACTAAAAAGAAACCTTTCCTCTGTCTGTCTCTCTGTCACTCTCTAGTTTTTCTTCCCCTCTAAGTCACGAAAAACAGAAGTTAGAATAGCCTGGCATAAGATGTGCTATACTAAGAAACGATCTGTTTTTCAGTCATAGGGGGTATTCAGCAATGAAATAAATAAAAGATAAAGTGCCAATGTCATCTAAGCAACAAGCTGTGTGTTGCTTTGACTGAAGGGCGAACCTAAACTGTTTAGGTATGATAGTGCATGTGTGTTTGTTCATTTTCCTGTGGCTGAAGCACAGAGAGTGCAGTAGGAACAACATACCTCTCCTGCTAAGCCAAAAAGCACCAGTGTGCATGACTGTGATCTAACACAGAGCTAGTACGTTCAGTTCTCTGGGATTTCAGCAGGAAGTCCAGAACGTCCAGCTTGCTTTGAAGGGTCAGTGAGCATTATAGTTATCCCTGTGTCATGATCATATAGTTATTACCCTGAAGTGTTTTAGAACACCAGAAAGTAAGTTTTAATGTGCCTGCCATTGCCAGTTGTCTGTGGGTCAGCTTTGCCTACCCACGCTTAAGCTGAGCAGTGCCTCACTCCAGCTCTAGGGTGTCATTTGAATAACGACATCAAGGTGGGTTGGCCTCTTACTCTCTGTTCATAGAGTTCTGTCTGGATTTTTGCATTTATGTGTCCACACATTTTATTTCAAGTTCTAACTAATAGCTTCTATCTTGCTGTTAATCTTGGGGGAATTCCCACTGCTCTGTGCTGTGGTACTAGTTCTTCCATATACTGGTGCTGATCCAGAAGAATAAAGCATTCGGCAGCAACTACAATCCCACAGATTTGTTTTTTCTCTCATCAAAGCAAAGGCAGTAATATCAGTGTGCAAAGCGACACTTTCATGACCACCGATTACTAGTCAGATGTTAACAGCTTTTGAGTGTTTTACACCACTTTACATAACACTGACTTCTATTCAATGCTGTGTAATTCAGGCATGGCTCAGACTGATGTATGTTGAAGGAGACATGGGCTCTTTGTTTCTGAAAACCAGTTTACAACACATGAGAAACATGAAAAACTGCTGGTTAGGTATGAAGAATGTGGGTTCAATGTCTAGGGCAAAGTAACATAGCAATTCCAGGCAATTATGTTTGATATAAGGCAAAACTAATTCCCTGAGTAGAGATATTAACACATCCTACCATGTAGGCTAATTGGCCCTGCTGCTTGCTTGTGTGGCCTAATACTATGTGCTGAAAGTGAGAGGCCAAAACTTGACCATACTTGCTAACAAGCATTGTGATAACTTCCATGTCTCACTGCAGTACGCCTGTTAGCAAGATTAGCCAATACAGCTGATTGCAAATTTTGCATGTTTGGGGCCCATGTGAGGGAATTCGACTCACATAATGTAAACAAGACTGTTATTAGATTAATGCTCTGTTCAGCATGGGTAAGATAGGAGAGATCTGGAGTACTTAATGAGAAAGGCCCTCTTCCTGTGACCCTGATTTCCTTCCCTTTCAAAGGTCTGTGGGAGTATTTACGTAAAAGAGAACTTCCAGGATTAGGCCTAAATTCATTAGGAACATTATCCTCCCGAGTTATCAAATTAAGCTCTGTAGAGCAGCTCTCAGAATGACTTAGTACTTCTTCTTTGGAGACAAAATGTCCTCTGATCCAGCAATTCACATGTTTCATCACCACAAACTGGTCAAGTATCAGTAACCTTTTATTGTCTCGTGTCAATACAAAGAACTCTGCCTGAGATAAATTTGATACTAGACCATAAAAACCCCACATAATTTGTGTATAGATGACATTTTTACATTTCTGAAGTGTTTTGGCAAAAACCCCACAGCAAGGACAGACAGACTAGAGCAATAAGCAGGAAATGTATCATTAAAGTTATGGAATAGGCTGTTCTCTTGCTGCTTGCATCAAGGGTAGAGGGGCATGTTTGTGACTAAACTGAGGGGCAGAGTTCCCATTGAATAAGGACAACCATGTCTGGTTAGGGGAGTTGCTGTTGGTCAGTTTGTGCATTTTGAATGAACTCTGGATTTGTGGGGAAATTATTCAAGAAGGTGCTTGGATTCTGAGCAAATAAAACATTTGTCCCTTCCTTATCCTAACAGTGCCCAACACTCCTTCCCTGTACACGTTACCTCTGTTCTTACACCTACTTCGCCATGGAAAAAATAAGCAGCTAGTGGTGGCAAAAAGGCAGAACAGCCTTTGCCAGGGAGATGGAGGGAAGAACTAGCAGAGACAGCACCAGAGCATGCATGGTGATGTCTCTAGATGCTTGGCTCCACAGGAGTTGCCTGACTACCAGTTGCTTGCTCTGCATGATTGTCAGAGTCTTCTTGTGAAAAACAAACACCGAGAAGTTGGCTACTTGCTACAAATGAAGAAATACTGCACTTCTTCCCTTTCATAAAGTTGCAAGTGCTTTATGACAGTGATGTAGTGTTGGCTGGCTGTGTGGAGAATGCACTCCTGCCTGTACGCCCATTAAACAGGCAAAGTTTCAGTTGCATGGATTCACTTTAGTGTTAGTTTTGGTATTAAATTGGGGTTAGATAGGGAAACTGAGTATTTTTTGTAGCTGCAACTCCTGGACTTGGGAGCTGCTGAGGCACCTCTGTCCTGCAGGAATGCTGTCTATTACCAAGACACAGCATTCCTTGCTCCCACTCAGTTGTAGGCAGGTTTCCCCTGATGTGGGAGCAGCTCTCTGTATCTCAAGATTTTACCTATCACTTTGCTAGTCCAGCATACATCCCAGGACTCCAAGAGTGATGCCAGCAACAGAATAGTTACCATGTAATTATCTTGGTCCCCCCTCCAGCTTCCTCCCCCTTCCTTCCTCTGCAGTGCCCTGGCAGGAGGTCCTGGCTCATATGGGAAAATACAAGCACTTTGTGTTGCCACCGTCTTTTCTTTCCGTGTTTGAATAGGCCCTGGCATAAAGGAAGGCCAGCACTGCCACGACACAGCACCAAAGCCATCAGTCCCAGTTGGCAGCAATAACAATTACCCCCCTAACTTATGTCACGGTTTAGCCCCAGCCAGGAACTAAGCACCACACAGCCGCTCGCTCACTCCCCCCTGGTGGGATGGAGGAGTGAATCAGAAGAGTAAAAATGAGAAAACTCATGGGTTGAGATGAGAACAGTTTAATAATTGAAATAAAGTAAAAATAATAATGATAATAATAATTATAATAAAATATACAAAGCAAGTGATGCACAATGCAATTGCTCACCACCCACCAACTGACACCCAGCCAGTCCCCGAGCAGCGATCCCTGCCCCTGGCCAACTCACCCAGTTTATATGCTGAGCATGATGTCATATGGTATGGAATAGTCCCTTGGCCAGTCTGGGTCAGCTGTCCTGGTTGTGCTCCCTCCCAGCTTCTTGTGCACCTGGCAGAGCATGGGAAGCCGAAAAGTCCTTGACCAGTGTAAGCGCTACTTAGCAACAATTAAAACATCACTGTGTTATCAACATTATTCTCATCCTAAATCCAAAACACAGCACTATGCCAGATACTAGGAAGAAAATTATCTCTATCCCAGCCAAAACCAGGACAACATCTCGCCTCCAAGCTGCTGCCCTATGGAGTATATTCCCATCCTCCTCCCTGCAGATACTTCACTTCTTCCACTTAAAAAAGCTGAAAAAATAGTTAGGTGATATGTTTCCAGGATGAATAATCTCACTGATTAGGACTTTTAATCACCTTCCTGGTTCCCCACTAGGAAACAGAAGAGCACTTTAATAACAGCAAAAGGTAGTGGCTGATTTCTGTGTACCAGGACATACAGCACAGCAAAAAATGTATTTTAATCTCTAATTATGAGGTGGTCTTTGCTGGTAAACTACATTGCTTTATACTAACTGAATATAAGGCTTATTGGTATTAAAATCTCATCAGCACATATGGCAGGAATCCTGTTTTTGAGGCTTGCCAATAGAATCACTGAAGGGTGAAACGAAAATATGCAGAATTCATTCCCCACTCTATTACTTATCTAAAGAATGTCCTCTAATGGATCAATGATACTCACTTTTCAGTTTGTACATCAAACACACTTACAGCACTATTAGGTTAAATTTTTCATGAAGCACTGTAATAGCAAACCATTTTTTTATATATGTGTCTATGATATCTATATTTATTTATTTGTGCATACCTATATTTAACATAAGTTTTCTTATATTTAATGTAAGGTTTTTCTGTGTCATTGCTTTAAAGGTAAACTCAAGTATTTGAGCTTTACTTAGCACTAGACCCAAAAACCTGATCAAGAATGATCTGCTTAAAGCACACATTTCTCTGGAGATAAACTGATTTGGTTTGGGGCTTTAGCTACATGGGAAAGAATATGGGCTAAATCCTCTAGGCTCCAGTTGTGCAGGCATTTTTACACAAGTATAATTGCTTGCAGGGCAAAGCCCTTTGTTAGGCCTGAAAGCCATAAAAACATTCACTTCAGTAACTATAAACAATACTAGCCAAAGAGAAATTAAAAATCATCTATAAAATGATGACAATTATCTAAAGAGCCAGAGCTAAATAAACAACTTGTTGGGTGACATCTCTCTCTGATTAATGATTGGTAATAAAAGGAAAAAAGATTTTAGAAGCTTACAGTCCCTGGATTCTTTCCACATAATTTTTCTTTTACACATGCTAAGTGGAGGCAAATTCACTGGTTTAATATTTGCTAGTGACATTGTGTTTAAATTAATACTAACTGTCTACGTAACTTAGAGCAAAATGGCCGTTCTGTTAGACAAGCATATCTTCAGATGACATCAAATCCTGATGGTCTCTAATGGAAATCTCAAGTAATGTTCTGGGTTTGCTTTCTCTCAGCACATCAGTTATAGCTAAGTGTTCCTGATTTGCAGGCAAATGTTATTACATGTTGGATTATTGGGCTTGGACTGACTATTTACTTCCCTCAAATACTTGCCGTCACCTCTTTTTTTATAGTGAGCGGCACATGCTGTAGCATGGGTAGTGTGGACTGTGAAATACAAAGGACGTCTTCCCTATTACTGCAGTAAGTTTCTGGCTTACCATCTAATTTTATTGCCAAAAGATGTGTTTCCAGGCTAATTCTAATTTAAATGGTTTTTAATTTCTGTGAAGTAAAAGTTGAAGGAGGACTATTTTTCCTTGTTAAAAGTATTGTCCTTTTTCATTTTTGTTTTAGGGTCACAATATTTTCAAGACATTATTTTACAAAAATATAAAATCAAACCTTGCATAAAGATACCAGTTCTGATCATGGCTTTGAGCATTTAACTTCTGTTGACTCTAGCATGGATTTCTCCTGCCTATCTGATAACGTTTCTAGCTAAAGGAAAGGCCACTCTCAAAAGCAGTGCTTTGAGCAATACACTGCTTCCATATTTCTAGGGAAAAGTGGATAAGAACTTCTGGAAATGTTACCCGTTATTGCACATATAGCAAGAAAGAGTTAATCAACGACATTGCATCTTATTTTATCGTGTAGCATTTTACACCACTGGGACCATATACCTAATGATTGCAAATTGGCATTATTCCACTGACTAGAGAGAGTTACAGCAGCTGACGTTTTGGCAGTATTTTCCAATTGTACATTGTATTACAAGTGGCACATTACTTCAGTGCTGAAGTTTTATCGTATCTGAGGAATCCCTTTGTACCTGAGGCAGACCTAACATTCTTCCTGATGTAGAAATAAACAAGACCTACGAAGTGCTTACCACAAATCACTGTAAATAGTCACTTCAGGTTTATTTTCTTCCCAAGTCTGCTGGTTGCTAGAAGATACGACCCATTATGAGTGCAAGAACAGACAGTGTGTCGCCATTGTACTGAGTACGTGATTAATAAAGAAACCTATTTTTAACAGCAAAACAATGTGCTATATTTAGAAGTAAGTAAGCAAGGGTATACAGATTTAGCATATTAAAATGCTGCAGATGATCTTGAGATGACCACAGAACTCATTTTTTCTTATTTTGAGCATAGTTATTCTGGCAATTTAGGTTCATGAGAAAGTCACCACAAGAAAAACAGTGTGTCACCTAATTCCCCTTATTCCTTATGTCGCTAGCTAATTATAAACATGTAAGGATGAACATAAGAGAAACTCAGATAAGATTAATTTAATTAATTTGAATGTGATTTTTAGATGTCCTGCTTGATAGTTCCGCAGGATTTAATAACATTGATTTTGTGGTTTACATATTCTTTTGTAATTCATTTATACTGATCGTCTTTTTTTCCTTTTTTTTTCTTTTTTTCCTTGTTTCTTTTTTCCTTGTTTCTTTTTTTTCCTTGTTTCTTTTTTTTCCTTGTTTCTTTTTTCTTTTTTTTTCTTTTTTCTTTTTTTTTCTTTTTTCTTTTTTCTTTTCTTTTCTTTTTATTCCCCAAAGTTTTTGGCCCAAAAAGAGTGGATGGTGCTTTCTTTTGGGATACATTCTAGAAAAATTAATCACTTTTAGTCTGAATAAAAAATATCTGATAAAAAATGGCAAGCAAACAACTGGATAGTAAGGTGTCCATTCTGTGTTTAATGTGTGTCTTGCGTGCTTTTAGGTGTTACCTCCATGAAAGATGAAAGCATTGCATGAGTAGCCATTCTTCATGCTCGTCTCCTGCAACTCTGGGGTGATAAGTATTGCTAGATCAAAGCACAGCCATTTTGGTATTTTCTGTTAATATCCAGCCTGAATCCAGGATCCTGCAATGAATACAGCACAGATGCAACCGTCACAGTTGGTGAGCTTTGCCTGTATGGACTTCATTACAAGATGGTAGGCCTGAAGCTCATCAGTGACTCCTAAGTAGCCTAGCCAAATCCTAATCCTACTGACTGCTGAGCATGTGGAATCATGCAAGGAGGTTCATTGAAATTCAACAGGATTTTGCGTGGGCATCAACAGAGCAATGCTGTCTCTGTGTGTTGACTGGCAGTATTGGGGCCTTAATTTGTTAGTCTGTACTCTCTGTAGATGGCATTTCATACAAACTTTAATGTCTAGTTTTGGTCATATATCATTGTAAAGGAATAATCAAATAGCATGGTAAGCGTTTTTTGCAAATAATGTGCAGTTTCTTGGCATTTGCTTTCTTTGGCATTACAGACTTGAAAATCTAATATATTGAAGTAGAAACCATATGTATAAAAATTACTCACAGCAAACCTGTGTCAAACCTTCCCTTTGGAATATTATGATTATAGTTGAGGAAAGGAAGAAAACCATTAAATGGAGCTTGGAGAAAAGGGTGAAAACATAATAAGGCCTTAAGAATTTGGTGTTTTTTTGTTATTGTTGTCGTTGCTGTTATATTGTAAATTCACAAAAGAGATTGTATAGCATTGAAATAGTGTACTGAAAAAAAGACTGAAAGTTTTCAAGACTTCACAAAAAGTTTAAAGAGACTTCAATTATCTTTAATATGACCTGAAAAGCTTTATAGATTTTTTTTTTATTAGGGTTTTTAATAGTCATTTTCTGAAATATTTTAAATAACTGTGAATCACAATAGATTTAGAACTCTGAAGTGTCTTTTTGAGTCAAATATAACAATTTTTTTTTTACTTGATAATGGGTACGCTTTTGACTTGATTATATAAAGTACAGCTAGGAGGAATTACATAGCAATATGAATCTCATTTTCTTCTGTGCAATTCTCTGCATTTTTTAAACAAGAAAAACTATGCCTTTTATCACAAATGTTAATTAAAGTTTTGAGTAAAATGATTGAGCATTGTTATAAAGACAGTGGTGTATACAGCAGATAGGAAATGTATGAAGGAAGACATTGGTTATGCAAGTATCCTTTTTATGCACATAAATATCTATGATGGTTCAAAGTTTTAGTTTTACTCTTTTTGTGTAGAACATAGTACATAAATCAAGTCTTTTGTCACATTTTTAATCATAAAATTTCCAAATGGAATTCAGTACTCCATTGTTCTTAAATTAGTGGCAAGTTTAAGACACCTAGCACTACACTTGCAGAATCAAATCTTTGGTGTGTTAATTTTTCGGTCAAACTAAACTCTGCCTTTTCTGTACTCATTATTGCATTCCAACACCTTTTCCCCTAACCTCACATTCCTGCCTGATAATTAGTTACATACAATGTCCTTTTAAATATACTGTTTGGCACTCTAGGCTGTAAAGTGATAGCACCCATCCACCAAAAGTAAAGGTTTTTTTGAACATTTTTCATTGCCAAACAGGAAATGCTATGAAGCCACAGCCATTTAAATGACTTTTTAGGACTTTTCCACCTAGAATGCATCAGTAGGATAGTCCCTGTAGATGGGACTTGTGAAAAACAGAAATAATAAAAAAAAATCCCAGGCTTAAGTCAGTGTCAGATGTTAGCGGTATTTACATGACCTTAGTGAACATGCTTATCTTTTCTGTTTGTGCAAGAATGATGTTTCTAGGACACTGTACATGGTCTGCATTTTGAATATGACATTTGTCACTCACCCAGAGCTCAAACAGAAGAAATTTGTTTATTTCATTTTCTATTTTAACTAGGTAAGATAAATTGGAAACAAGCTACAAACATAACTCAGGCAGAGAAATTATGATACAGAATTTGTTGACAGGAATACCAGTTCTGGTTATTTAAAATCAGGTATGACAAAAAAACTTCAATAGTGATGTCAATCCAGTTTTTGGATCCAAGTACAGTTAGCTAACAGCAAGACTCCCCATCAATGGGAGGAATAGTGACTTTTAAATCTGAGACGTAAATGGGTGTAGAATCAGACTGCACCCTTAATTGTTTGATCCCTCCTTTCTATAATGTGTGGCACACTGTTGAATCTGATGATGACCTTATCGCTGTTTATACAGTATGTACAGAATGTAATTTTTTTTTTAGTGATCTTGCTTCATTCATGCTTATTTCCCTTTTATATTTGCCTTCCAAACCATTTGGGTCATTTGGAGTTACTGAATGTACTTAGTTGGAGCAGCATGTAATTGGATTTTCTGAATTCTTTTAGTATTACTTATAAACAGTCTGAAGACAATGGTAATCTTTCCAATCAGTCTATTGGGAAATAATAATGATTAATTCAAGCATAACATGACATTCCAGCATTAATTTGTGTTTCTAACTAACTCACAGAACAAAAAAGGTTAAATAGATATGGAGGAATAAGTAAGTATGACTGTAACATTACCTTTTAGTAGTACCAGTCAGGAATCTTGAAGTAGGAGATGGGGCAAACCACTGAGTTGGTGTGAAATGCCTGAACGCAAGACCTGATCTACACACCACTCACTGAGGAGACTCTCCTCTACAACCTTCATTCAACAAGCAGCTCCCAGGAGAGGCTAGCCACTTGTGTATTTTCAAGTGCCTCGGAGCAAACCCTGACTCGATAACTGTCTCACTACAGAGCTCTCTAAGGCTCAGGAGGTGCACCTACTATAGTAGGTGTACAAAATGCCCACTGCTGTGTTGCAAAGGAAGAAGGACCAGGATTTGATTTGTTGCTATACGTTATGATTCCAGGGCCATACATCCATATCCTGTCTTCAGTGGCAATGAGGTTAACACCAGCTGCCAGTATTAGGTGTGCACTGCACATCTGTAGAGAGCTTATTTGCTGGAAAAACTCTAAAATGGGAGGGAAACTGCATTGAGCTCACCAGGGGAGCCACTGAGTGCCAACTGCAAGACTCCAAGTATAGCTGCAAGGGAAATCCCACCAAAACCACCTCCTTTGAGAGCACTGAACCGCTGATGTGTACCATGCTCCCAACACATCTGTTTCACAGGTGACACATGTCCAAGCCTCACCCTCTTTAAAAGCAAGACACAGCCTGTTAGATACCAGCAGCTGCTGTGATAACATGCTCCTTGCTGCTTCTGCTCTTGGTGTCACTGTTGCTGCTGGTGTTGTTGGTGCTGTTGTCACCATCGTCATTTTTCACATCTGTGCTCAGGGGGATGTTATACTCCCCAAGGAGTATAGTCTTCCAACTAAATGAGACAGCTTTGGTCAGGTGCTGGTCAATGCCGGAGGCCTAGTCCTGCACCTGTGAGATTGCCACAGAATTTTATGCAATGGCCAAGGTCAGACGTGCACTGAACAATTAACTAACCAGTATAACTTCCTTAGGTTAACTTAGGGTTAATTTAGAAGTGTTAAACCTGGTCAGTTAATTTGAAGTTCCAGGACAAGGTAGCCACTTTACTTGCCTTTGGACGTGCAGACAGCTGGTCAGTTTTCTGGCCCATGCAGTTCTTGTCTGTGGAGCTACTCTGTCTTCTTGGTGGAGGCTGAGGTTAGGAGGGAGAAAGAAATATCTGACACATAAGCGAGAATCCACCATTTACAGTTAAGAAGCTATTATCTGAAATCATTAACTTTATTTTTGTTAGGCCCATCTAGGCCCCTTCTGTTCCCCCTCACCCAATAGGAGCTGTCAGCTGTAAAATAGGACAGATGGTCCAGCTCCATCTTGTCTCCTGACTGACCTTGCAGACTGCAGGTGGTGGGGCTGGAGGCCAGGGACCAGCTCCTGCAGGCAAGCAGAGCCTGAAGGTTGTAGAGGTGGAGGCTGTGGGGTTTACAGAGAGGGGTGTGATAGCTCCTCCAAGGAGAAAGCCACCACTGAAGTACTGGAAGTAGGGTGAGTACTTGTGCTTTTGGAGTCTTCAGCATGGGTAGTTTGTGGGAGCCACTAACAGATGGGAGCTGGAGAAGGCACTTGAGGAGGCGTGCAGCAGTCTTGCTGCCTAATGCCGCTCTGTGACACTACGTTAAGGCCAATGAAGTGCACTCCCACCCTATTGCATTAGTCATTGCTGACTGATGATGGGTAGAACACAAAGTAGTAATTTGTCCTAATCAGATGTCTTATCTTAAAACCTGGATTTTGAAATGAAGAATGAAGGTCAGTAGTCCCGTAGTGTAGAAAAGTCAATTAAAGTCTACAAAACCAAAGAGGATAGTATTCATCTGCTTAAACCACGGTGCTGTTGCTATTCATATGAAGTCATGTGAGGGAAATGGACTAAATTGTCTTTGTCTTTAGTCCTACACAACTCTTAACCTTGGGCATCATCTAACAATAGGATGTGTAGAGAGTGATTATTTCTGGCTTTCAGGTCTCTTCTCCCAGAGGACCAGTCTTTGTTCTTTTGGGGAAAGAATTGTCGTCTAAAAAAAAATCCAATGACAAGTTATTTGGAGAATATCCACCAGCTTGTTTAGTTTTCTTGTTAACAGATCAAAGAAAACTTCTGTGATTTTTATATAACATTCATGTATGCATACTTCCTTTCTCAGCAAAAGTGGTAACTTTACCTTGTCATGGTTTTACTTCTTTTATTTTAATACTATTGTGTTTAAGAGTCTGTGGTTCCAGCTGGGCTTTCTAAATGTCCTCTAGTTACACAGTCTATCTTCACATTAACATGAAAATGTTTCTAATCTTATCATGCGTAGCTTGACTTGTGTACAAGCATAAATTTTAACTTTTGAATGGCTAGTATAATTTTAATGGTAAGATCTGTTTTAAAGCTCACTGGGATGAAGGGGATTCTTGCCCTAGACTGCAATTGCTTTTCAGTTATGTTTCTAAGCTCTTCTGAAGTCCTTAAAATTGAAGCAATATGTTACATAAACTCTCCTTTAGTTTGTGTGGATACTTGATCTTAACAGCACTTACAGTACAGTATACTACTTACTCATTATGCACATTTTCACTTACCTTGGCTAGTATAAAGAACTGGGTGCAGCTTGGTTGCCCCTTGTTCTAACTTTCTTCTGGCCTTATCCCAGGAGTGTTAACATACTTGAATAAAAAACAGTTTCCTTCATAAACATGAAAGAAAAAAGACGGTAGCTGCTCTTCAGAGTCTTTTCTGAAGATTATGAAATTCAGTTTGTGCATGTTCCTTTTCACTGCTTTACTTTAAGGCCTGGGCTCTTCCCCAAGTTACGCATCGCTATTTTGTATTTTTATATTTATATTGTATTTACACATACTGTTCTGAATCTGTCACAATTGAGAGCAATACACCTATGAACAATGAAAATAATTTATCTTGTTTATCACTGCACACAGTGTTTTACAAAGTATAGAGAAGTCTCAAGGCATTTGTGCTGAAAACCTGAATTAGAACAAAGCCTAAAAGGCTTTGGAAATATAAAATGCAAGTCAGTATAGTGTGAACAGATTATTTGAACATTACATTACGTACCACTACTTTTTATTCAATATTCAATATTAGTGTTTGCTGGGTTTGAGAAAATCCTAATGAATTGGGATGTGCTGAAACTGCTGCTAAGATTATATTTCTTGCAGTATTGCTGTACTTCCTGTGCTAACATGTTAGAAATGAGCAAACACTGGGAAATTATGAAACACATTATCTTCCTTCTAGGCCAAATCCTTCACCAAGACAGTTCAGCCAGGCAGTAAAAACAATTAAATAAAACACACAAAACCACATCCTTCAGGTTATGGATGCCTGCACAAGCAGATCCAAGTCTCTGAATGTTTTGACGTCCACTTGTACTGAAGAAAAGGCCAAAATATTGTGGACAGTGAATATATTATCAATTGTTTAAGGCAGAGGTCTGCCACACATCATGAAGTGTTGCAACTCCTGGTTGTCTCTGTGAATGTAAGTACTTTCCAGTTCTACTGTACCATCATGCATAGCATTGTGGAACAATTTGGTAAATTCATGCTGACTATAATAATGCAGATTTGACATTTTTTTTCTATCTGAAATAGAAAGGTCAATACGTGTGTCAATAAAATCCTTCTCTTGAATTAGGGAAACAAAATACTTCCAGTGATTAAAGTCTGACAGTCCTGTATACCTCTCAAGTGCAAAGTAATGGAAAGAGGGGAAAGAAGAACAGAGCTCTTTATTGTCTACAGAGGTATAGTAGCTCAAGGCAAAGGCACTTTTTCTGAAAGTCATTTACGATTAACACTCAAGAAGTTGTTCTTAACATGCAGTGTATTGAGGCAAAATGCCCATGCTGAAAATGGTGGTCCCAGCTGGCAAATTCTGCTAAACTTGAGGATGTATAGGACGTAAGATGAAAAATCAATGTGCAACAGAGGGCCAGGTACTCGGCTGGTGTTACTGTTAATAGAGAGATGTGAATTTTCAACAGCTCAGGACCTAGACCATAAAAATCTGTTAGGCTGCATGACTTAATCTAACCTTCTGTGAAGTCAGTGGCAGTCTTTCCATAGGCTTTAGTAGGTGTTGTGGCAAAGCTCAGTGCTGAACTCACAGTGCTTTCCAGAACACTGAAATGTGGAAAAGAGGATAATTTTCTCACTGAATTGCCAATTTTGTTGCTAGGAAACAGAAGTTCTTAATGAAGGATACAAAAGCACAGGAAAAGTTAGAGTTTAACTTAGCAACGAGATTGTTGTGAAGAATTTAGAGATTTAGTCTGATTTGGACGAGGTCCTGAGCCTACAACCCTTACTTGTGCTGATATCTTCACTGTTGCTGTTGCTGGAGACACCTGTAACTCCCATTAGCTTGAGGGGGATTTGTATGTGCTTAGCACTTCTCACAACTTGGACCCTGATGCTTACACACGTCTCGTATGCCGAATTTGCAGAGTCACAAATCTGGAAAAAAGAAATTTTGACTATTTTGGTCCTTTTTGGTTCTGGTCAGGCCAGAAATACTGAAAGAGTGGCTTTTCCCATGACATTTCATCACTTCAACTTTTCTTCCCATTCGGCAGCAGGAAACTCAACAGCATGCGGAAATAAAAACAATCTTTTAGAACTTATCCTGTTATTCAAACCTAATTCAGGTCTGTTGTCCTGTCTTTCTGTGGCTCTAAACCCACAGGCCTTGCTTTCAGGAATGGATTGTTGCGCCCAGGTTGATGCTAAACATACCACCAACATTCATCCAAGAAATGATATTTATGACCAACTTGTGAGAAACTGAACATGCTGCAAAACTGAAGATCTGACCTGAAGATTTTTGAGGTTCAAGTTGTTAGTTCTGTCTGTATTAGTTCCTCCCCCTGAAAATCCTGATACTTCATTCTCCTTCCTCTGCCTTTGCCAGTCCTGAACAGGGATATTTCTGTAGGTCTAAACAGCACTGGCTATCAAGGAACCTTAATAGTTTTAGGCTGTATTCTTTGGAAGCAGATGGATAGTCAAAATGGAACAGGTGGGAGAAGGAAGTGTTATGCCTACTTTACTGATGGGAATGAGAACCTGGAGCATCAATAGTTTCTTCACAGCTCCACAAGTTCATGAAACAATTCCAAGATCCCGAACTGATGCTGTAACCATAGGGCCATTCTTGTTTTGGATGAGTGTGAGGGGCCATGCAATGTCTTTGGCACCATTATTCAGCCACTTCTCTCTTTTTTTCTAATAAAAATCTACACACACATGCTATTTCAGAAGAACTGCAGAGACGTGCCCAATAAAAATACCCAGTGGCGTGCCAATGAACATTAAGCCCAGTTATCAAAAACTAAAAGCCTACCCTCCATAGAGAGCTTCAAGTACATAGTATAACTTTCATTACATATCTTGTAATGCTAAATTTCTTCAGGCAAGCCATGGTTCTAATTTACTCTTATTTAAAAGCAAAGTGCAAGGAAAACCACAAAATTCCATGAACCTCAGTGATGCGCCCCAGGGGGCATTTGGCACATTACCACTTGAAACCTATTTCATTCACCCCTGAAATTGCATCAACTCCTGTTCCATTATGAAATATTGGCATTTGCAGCCTGTACATCCTGCTGGAACACTATGAGAACCTTATGGATGTGCTGGAAAACTTGTCCTCTTTCCCTGAGACTTACTGGATTCCCCACAGACTACTGTCATTCTTCAACAGTTGCTACCTCTTGTGCAGAAAAGGTTAAATCTGTTGGTTTCAATTCTAGAGGCCTGGAAAACATTACGTTTGAGGTAGCTACATGCCAAATATGTGGAACTTCTATACATCCCTGTAGAAGATTATTCCATTTGCCACTAGACCCTAGCTAGGCAAAATTAGGATGCATATCATTAAAACTTTTCTGTTTTTATTGGGTTGGGTTTTAGGACAAAAGCCTTGATAAACAATGTGGTTAGTATCTTCCTAATGTTAAATCCTTTTCTAGATCGAAAGTAAATGAGAAGTCAACCTGGTTTTGATTAAGTTTTCTTTTAGTGATGAACTGAGCTAACCATAAAATTATCTATTTTACTTTAAACAGCGATGTGTTGGATACCCAACAAGTTTTAGAGGAAAAAATTCCGTAGAGCAAGCTACTAATCGTGTAGTAGTTTCAGTGACCTTTGATTGACTGTCTTTTTTTGCAAGTCTTTTGGTCCAAACTTTTAAAATTATAAAATGGACATCTAACTGAATCTGAAACCTTCAGGTTTTTAGATATTAGACAGTCTTTTAATGTTATATTTTAGGTTTTTCTGTAATAGGGAAATACTTAAGTAAGAGACTCTTTTGCACCTTTTAAGGTGATCAACTTCACTGAGCACATCAAAATCTGAGATAAGCATAGAAACTATATAAGCATAGAAAACTATAATTTAAAACACCAGACTTTTTCTCATTTTATTTTATTTGCAGATGTGCAGCATTTCTGTGAACCACGGAAGTCCTCAGAACTGTACACCTATCTATGGCACCCTTGGGCAAGGCTAGAATTATGAAAATTTCAAAATAAAGATTTTTTCACTGTTGAAATGAGCAAGAAAAGCTGTAGGCAGAAATGAGTTTGCATTGTTCAAAATACTTAATGGTGTTTAAATTGTGTTGAATGCTAGGGCCAATTTGGTTGAACTCAAGTGAAGATTTTTGGCCCAGATGTGACAGAGCTGATAAAACATGCAGGGGAAGGTGGTTAAGACCAAGCATTCTGCTACCAGCTTTAATACTTATGTAGAGAATGGATGGGATTTGTGAAGTCTGTGATGATGGTGAGAATGCTGTAACAACTCCAGACAGGTTTTAAATTACAGCGGTATCTGCAAATAACATATTAATGCAAAATTTGCATCTGTAGCTTCAAAAAAGCAACAGACGCATGAAAGCTATTGTAGGTTTTGGGTAAAAACTAAATTAAGTTGAAATAAATCATAGAGATTAAGATTTATTTTGAACATAAATGATGAGATAGAATTTGGAGGGAAGTACTCCAGGTGGGAGACAAGTTTCCAGGCTACCTCCTTTTCTCAGTTCAAGCTAACTTTAAACTCAGAGGCGAAAGAAAGATAGAGTGAATGTATGAATTCTTGGTCTTCAGATTTTATAGGAAAAATCATTAGAGAATTCTGGAGCATCTGGACATTTTGCTCCAGAATTGCTGGGGTTTTTTTTGGTAACCTTTTTTCCAACCATTTAATTTAAAGCCTAGTCTGAAGAGGGGTTTTTTTTAGGATTTTGAGGGTATTTTTTAACTAAATCTTCATTAATCTTCTTTTCTGAGTTTCAGAAAGGACACAGCATGAACCTTTTAGGTCTGTTTTGTTTTTTTTTTCTGAAAAATGTCAGGTTTCAGTGTGAGTCTTATTCTAAAGTGTGTAAAATCAGAGAGGTATCTACTGAAACTAAAGTTTCTCTTGGGGCTCTTAATTTCATATTCTAGGTCTACAAATAAATTGTCATACAACTTTTAGATTCTTTTGTTTCTTGGCAGTTCCTTGAAACAAAATAAAAGGAAAATTTCTTTTGTGCAGCAATTTTTTCCTCAATTCATGTTTCACTAGTAACCATTTTCAGTTGTGCATTATGCTGAAGCATAGGTTTATTTTTTAAATCCTTCAGTCTAAGTAGTATGTTTTCCAGAGCATGGATACATTACAGTGATAGAAACATACAAAGCACTTTCTGAGAACCATATAATTACTCAGTAAAGATGTTTATGTATGTTTGTGAGAGAAGAAATGTTCTTTTATGCTGATTAGTTAGAAGTCCCTTTAGTATCCTGTAGCAAATCAGTAATGACTTAAGAATGTGGAAAAGGAAATGCCTATCGATATAGCAGCTCATGATTTTATTAAACTCTTCTCCCCAGTTCAACCACTTCATACATCAAAGGTAAAGTTTAGAATGGCAGGGTTACATTTATTTCTGGTGTTTAATTGCAGATCCCTAAAATTTGTTTAGTCAAATTGCATTGCAGCAGATATGGCATTTTATCTCCAATGTTACAAAAACCTTTACTTTTGGTCATAGTGTGCCTGTCTGTCTGTTCAGTGCTGTGTAAACAAAGTGAAACTACATAGGGCCTTCCGTGTCCTGACTTCCTGAAAGTCGATCCTCTCTGTTACGTGGGGTAAGGCCCTTCTCCAGGTTCCACTGAAGTACAGGAAAGTATTTATGCCCATAGCAAGGGACTTTGACTCAGACCATGGGCTGAAATACATTCACAGCAGGTGGCTACCAAGCCATGCTTTATAGAAAGTTATTGTGGATAATAGGTGATCTGGAAGACAATTAAAAAAGCATGGGTTTTGCTATTAGTGTTTGTTATGAATATTGATGCAGCTCTTCCCTGTACCTACTCATCCAACAGTGGCCAGCTCTGCAGGGACTAGTGGCAGCAAGTGGGAAGGGTGATTTTTTTCTTTTAACAATCTCAATATTAATTAAAAAAAAATCAAATAATTCATCTTAAGAGGCTCTAAAGGTGAAGAAAGTCCATTTTTTCCTATAAAGTCTTTCTTCAAAGAGAGAGTTTGTCTCCCTCCACTTGGGGCAAATTGGCTTATATTCTGGAACATGTGGATTTTATGGTTTACATAATCCACACATGTCTTCCTGTGAGTGCAGGGTAGAATGATATCTTTTAATTTGTTTGTTTGAAAACCAACCAATACTGAAACAGAGTTAGAGTCCTCAGCTTTGTTTCTCTCTTGTGTAATCACTTCTTTATTAACTTCAGTGAGCAGTCAATGCTGGCTTTATGCCAAGAGAGCTTTTTCAGGTCATCCCAACCAGGAGGAATATTTTTTTAAACAGGAGAAAATAATCTTTAAAAAAGAAAAGCCAAAACTAAACACTCTTTGGGAGTAATTTCCTTATGCCATTTGTACAGACCAAGACCACCACCAAAGACTGTATATTTATGGCTGGGTAACTGTTTGAAGTTGGATAATTTGAAGTACTTGTTCTAGGTTATTTTCCATAACAGCAAGTCTCCTAATTTCTGTCTTGTCAATGTAAATTTTAGGCTCTCTGGGGCAGAAGCTGTCTTTTCCTATATCTGGGTATAATGCTTCTTTCCGTAAGTTTGTGTGTGCAGCCTCTTAATATTAGTGTAGATTAACACATAAACTCACTAGTGTATATTATAAAACAATTATTTTGTTCCAACACTCTCAGAGAATTTGAGAGAAACTTGAAGCAACACTTCTTATAGCATTAAGCAGTAAGAAAGACTTTTCCTGTGAGATCCTTAGAAATCAATTAGTTCTTGCTTTTTACCAATTGGCATTGGTTAGATGAGACCCCAGACTAACTCTTTTTATTATGAATGGCCTTCTGTGCTTTGCTATGGTTGGTCTCTCATTACCAAATCTAAAAACACACATCAGAGGCAATAGGTCTCTGAATGTGGATACGTCAGCTCCCAGGATAAAAATAAGAGCTCTTTACAAGTAAGGAGAGAAAGCACGTGGAACCTCTTGTTTGCATCACGTTTGTCAACATACCTCCTTGGCAAGCAGAACATTGGCAAAGACTTAGGACAAAGCAGCAAAAAAGAGCTCCATGCTGGTGAGATAGTGCATAGAAAGGTTATTTTTATCAGACAACCCTTGGGTGAGATTTCTAAGCTTTTAACAGAATGCCTTGGTGAAGTATGGCTGAAGAAGATTGGATTTGTGAAAAAAATCAGATTATGTTAAATGTATTTGTGATTATTTGGATGATATGGCTGCTGACTTCTATGGCTGCAAGTACTCGCTGGAGTAGCCCTTAGGTGAATTAGGGCCTATAATCGTACCACCGGCACCTTTTAGTCAACCAGTTCTTGTCTAAGCCTCTCCACTACAGAAGGGTGTAGTAGTTGTCGGGGGTGGGATGGCCCTTCACTCTTGTGGTCTTTGCTTGTTTCAGCTAAATCTCTGACCTGGTCACTAGATACTGGTAGTCTGTTAAAATTCTAGCTTGTATTAGCTGTGTTTCCATGGAAATATGCATACCCTACCATCTAGGTTCCAAATATGGTGATGTAGGTGTAGTTATTGTTCCTAAAAATGAATTGCTGGTCCTTGGAGACAACATTACTTCTGGAGTAACGCACAGTAGATTTTTCATCTCCTGTCATGATTTGAAATTTCTGACTCTTGATGGAAACAGTGATAACATATTTTCCATGAAAAATATACCTAATTTTTCAGCTATAGCTTTTAGATGTGTATATATCTCTTTTTTAATGAATATATGAATTTTGTTAAATTATGACAGTTAAAAAGATGATACTGTAGGAGATATCTCTGTTGCTTCATCTTTTTGTCTGTTTTGCTGTTTTTGTATTATAATAAGATGGTCTCCAATCAATTTATTGGCAATAAATAGGAATAGTAATAGTAATAAATGGTTTGTTTAGAGGCTACAGTGACTTTTCTTGAAATGCTACAGAAGTGCCTGGGTCTCTTTTGCTTGGATACTGCAATGCAGCACATGAAAAATATGTTTTTGTAGTTGCATTGAAAGTCTAAAGTAGTTCTGAGAGCCAACTAATACTGAGGTGTTTAAAAGCATTCAAGAAGGAAAGGCGTATGTATACTTCTGAAGAAATGAAACAGACATACAAACCACTGATCACTTCTTAAATCCACATTGTGTTGCAAAGCAGCAGAATCAAAAAGGCTTAATCATAACATCACTTTATTATGACTTGTTGTCAACTCCAATTGTTGCAGCTGGAAAGGAGTGAATTACCTTGGATTTTTCTTTTTATGTCCAATTTGCATATCATAACTAAACATAGGGAGGGAGAACGAAAGGAACAACAAAGGGAACAATAAGGATTTTGTCTGAGGCCAGGTCAACACTTGCCCTAGATAATGGTTGATGACTGAATTGCTTATAGTGGGTTACCTACCAGCACCGGCTGGTTTTCATCATGACGGTAAAGGAAAACATTTCACACAATAAGCATTGATCCCCTTGTTATGACTTGAAAGCTGCACAACTGCTTTTCATTCCAGAGAATATGAGTGAAAAATCATCTTAAGAATATGGCAGCCCTTTGGTGTTGTATACATTACTCTCAGTAATATATATAATAGTATATAAAGCCAGGGGAGGAAGACATTTTGTACCCCTTTTAATAGGAAACCTAAACCTGTGAATAAAACTTGTTTAGCATAACTACATAGAATTTCCTTGACTGGGTTTATTTTGGCTTCTCCACTGTCACAGATGTTCATTATTACTGAAAGAAAACACTGTTAGTTCATTCGAGAGTTTAAATGAGGAAAGGGAGAAATCGGAATAAAATTTGAGTGTTTTTCGTTGTATGTGACCTGATCATCGGCTCTAGAAAGTGTGTTAGCAACCTGCTGTGATCTGGTTTCCTCTAGGGAACACAGTGACGTAAATCCACTTACCCTTAATAGGAGCTGTTGAGATTATTGAGTGATTTGGCTGATGGTCAAATGAAAGGGAACACAACAAGGTGAAAAAAACTTTCAAAGGGTGTTTTCAGGTTTGAAGGAGATAAGATGGGTTTTGTGGTTCTTTTATCACGTTCTCATGCCAGGGTACCTTAGATGTGTCCGGAGGAATTTGGCTCTTGCAATTGCAGTCGCTGAATTCACACGGGAATTTTAGCTGACCTTGTCAACTCTGAGAGCAGTGCCTTAGACAGTACAGAGGCCTTCCCTAGGTTTTAAGAGCTCTATTAATAGATCTGTGGCATCTAGCTGAACTTTAGTACTGGAGGTGTGAGCTTTTTCGCTATTCTAAGGTTTTGCTTGCATATGTTAGGACCAAACAATGAAGCCTTGAATCTCACAAGATAATGGAGGTGTAATCCCTAGTGCTCTAACAGCACTTGGCTTTGCTTCTACTTCAGCAAGTTTTTCATGGATTCCACAGCATTTTTATCATGAGAGCTTTTTTCCAAGCTGTTCTAATGGTGATGGAGTTTAAAAATCAAATTATAAATCAGTTGTATGTATTCCCGTAGCTCTGTGTGTGTGTGTGTGTGCTTACAAATGTATGTCTCAGTAGTACTGATCTGCTTTCAATCTTTCATACATCATCAGGGAATTTTCTTGCTAATTGGCATTTGTGATCTTAACGGACCTGTTACTCTTCAGAAACAAGAGGGACTGGATTTTTCGTTCAGTCTAGTAGCTGCATTGCTGAGTGGTGTGTCTCTAATATACCCATTAGTTTAGAGGTTCAGAGAAGAAAAACCCTGTCCCAGATAGGTATAAATGCATGCAACGGACATAGAAGCCCACTAACACTGTAGTAAAAACTCTCATTAGCTGTTCCAGTTCAATTCTCATCTAATTTATCCATAGCTCATGACCTAATGTCATCTCAGCTTACTAACAGAGCAGGGGAAAAATGCTTTAGGTGTAAAATGGATCATAAGCATTTTATGTCTTCAAGGGTTTTGAGAAAAAGAAAAATAAAATCATGATGGGAAGGAAAGAGGACTGTTTCACAGAAAAAACATGGAAATATGTTTCTATTAGTAATTATGCTTCTTTTGAAAGCATGCTTTCTTTTTATTGGCAGGGAAACAGAATGAAGCCTGAAATCATATCAAAGGTTGTAAAAATGGATTCAGCCATAAAATAACACATATATAACAGCAAATGATTTCTAGAAAAAAAGGAGAGGTTTGAAATAATGGCTAGGTAGAATTTCATGGTATTAAGGAAAATGATTCTATAACTTCATTTATTTGCTCTTTTCATTCATTTTCATTCATAACAGTAAGCTTTACCTATTAATTGTTATGTTCCACAAATCTCTCTGTTAAGATTTCATTTATTTTTTTTAGCATGTTTTAATCAGATAATAGTAATGAAGATTTTTGTTGTGGTATGGTGTTAGAAGTAAAAATTCTTTGAACTTCCAATGTTCCTGTCCAGTAAACCTTAGAAATTCTTTGGACATGTCAGTGAAGAGAAAGAAAAACCAAAGTATGTGAGGGCAGAGGTTGTACAGCAACCAGCAGGATGAAGGAAGGAATAGAATAACTCTGCTTCTTGAGAAAAGAGGCTTGGCAGAACCATATAATAAAATCAAGAATATATAGCTTTAAGAGCAGTTCTAAAAGTACAAACTCACACTAGTTGACACTTGTACTCTGGTACATAGCTGAAAACTTAATGTTGTGACCTTAATTTACCCATCTGAGGACACTGGCCTTCTTTCATACCCCTCAAGTCCTCTTTCTTACACAGCTATTTATCAGGCAACACCCCAGCAGAACAAATGCGTACTTTACCCTAGACTCAACCTACCCTAGTGCTTAGAGAAATGTTATTTTGTTAGCACGTGGAGATGGAAAAACATGGATAGAACTGAAGCTCCTTGTTTGGTTTGTGATGTCACAATAGTCTGGAAAACAGTAAAATTTGCATTTATATATGCAGTGCCATTTGTATCATTTACATCACAGAAGATTTTTGCTTCTGATGACCACAGTGGCTTCACCACAATGTTTCTAATGTAAATAATAACATAATTTCCTTTATGTGAACCAAGGAAAATGTAAGAGGGGGAGAGGAAGAGTTTCAGAAATATCTTTCCTGTGTGGTTTCTAGACAACTTGCGTGGAGTTTTGGGCTTTATTGCTTTGTAAAAAAGAAAGATAATCAGGTGGAGTAAATTTAAGCTACTAAATCAAAGCAAATGTACCAGCAGGTGGTCAACTTTTGAAAGTATGAGAGCTGGAAGAAGAACAAAAGTTTCCATTTTCTTTTAAAAAAATTACCTTGGATTAGACATCTAGAAGAGAAATGTGGAAAGCCAAAGGGGTTTTCTTTAATGAAATTAAGAACTCACATGTTAATGTCATGTCTGAAATGGGTCTTACTCATGGAGTCAATCAGTAACCTTTTCCAGCAGTCATGATTGCACTAGTCTTTTTGTAAAGATGAAAAAAGTCCCCAAAACTGATTTCTGTAAGATATTATGTATCAATATTTTATATCAACATAATGAAGACAAAGAAATTCACCAATATAGGCATTGCATACATAAATAATTATAAGGTGTTTAGTCAAACCATATGCCGTGATAATTCAGGTATATTCATGGTCTTCATCTTTAACCACCCACAAAGTACTGGGGTCTGATATGACTCTATCAAATGAGTTATTGCTTTCATAGCATTTTTTCCCAAGTAAAAAACCATATAAATAAAAGCCCCTCCTTTTTTATTTTTTTGTTTTTAAGTAAAATACCATTTGTTAAACTAGTAAGTGCTACAGATGTTTTGCCCTGTAAAATCACTCGACGTGTTTTGACAAACAGCTCTTTCCACTGGCAGCCTCCACACAGACAAACAGTCTGAGAGCAGGGCCACCGCAATCTTCTCAAACGTCAGATTAAAACAGCAGAGAATATTCTGGAAAAATTTAATGAAAAATGTGTGCCTTTGTTGACTAAATGAAAATGTAACGAAACAATATTTGCTTTCCCCAATTTTTCTTCCATCTACTCCTCCCTGTGCCAGACTGAAGCTTTGAAATGGATTCACATGCAGTAAACTTACTGATAATGTTCACCTGCAAGAAAATTGTGTCTCTAGCCATCTTAAATTTTGCATATAATTTTTATGTCAATGTTGGCAAATATTTTTCCCCAACTTAGGTATAGGAAAGTGAAGGACATAGAGAATGGT
Source organism: Theristicus caerulescens (assembly GCA_020745775.1). Taxonomy (NCBI): domain Eukaryota; kingdom Metazoa; phylum Chordata; class Aves; order Pelecaniformes; family Threskiornithidae; genus Theristicus; species Theristicus caerulescens. The sequence goes on along the minus strand of CM036559.1, from coordinate 28,794,222 downwards.
TTTCATCATTGTTGCATACTAGCCTAGTTTTTTTGCAGTGTTTTGAAAATATTCTTTCATGATTGAATAATTTCTGTGAAGAGAGTATAGGATGTTTAAGTGGGCAAGTCACTGATTCTGAGCAGTGAGTGTTTCCCTACTTTTAAAATGTTTTTTTTCTAACCCTTACGTCAGGCCGTAGTTTAGCTGCGCTCTTGGATTCTTCAGTGACAGCAAGCTTACATGGATGTTCATGCAAATGATATTAGAATCTTCTCTGCTAGGAGGCCATCCCAGCCTGAAGGACAATGATGCAATGCTGAGTTACATGTATTTTTATTGTATGCCATTTTCCATGTCAGGTTCTTGACCCTGAAGCTATTAGTCCTGACCTTCACTTAATATGTACACTTAATATGTACAAAAAGTACTAAGTCATGTAAAGATATTGATCCTTTCTTCCAAGGCACTCATGGACATCTGAAATATTTCCATAAAGTCAGAATGCTAGTTCAACAAAATTTTATTAAAAGCTACGATATATAACTTCATACCAAAACAGGTTTTGATTTTTTCTGTTATCATTATAGAAGTAATTAACTTTTACTTTGATTTCAGAAATCAAGTCTTCAAATTTGTTTTCCCCACTAAGTACAAATGCAGAATGCTCACATTAAAATGTGTACTTTATCAGTGCATTGCCATGTGCACATAAAGTGCTGTCCCTGTGGAGAGAACAAGGCAATAAATTATACAAGACAGGTATTAATGCATTATTGTGAGGTTAATAAGATCATATAGAATAGCTGTCTCACTGAATTTCCATGAAGCATTGGTAAATGGGGGGGTCAATAACAGACAAGTGTAAAGATTCCAGGCACTGTCTGAGATGTAAATGATAGAAAATCTGCAAAGATGATAGAAAATGTATAAACCCTGACATCCAAACACAGTCCCACTGAGAGTAAGAACACTAGAGGCTGTGTACCTTGAAACTGGGGGGGGTGTGTGTGTGTGTGTGTGTATGTGCGTGATTTATAACACCTGTTAAGATGATTACTTCTCTTTTGCTGTCAGGTACAACCAAGGAGATTCATCTCACCTCCCTTTATGTTTTGATGGGGTGGTCTAGTAAAAGGTATTACCTCTAATGACAAGCTTTGCTGTATCTAAGTCCTTAAGCCTGCACTACCACAGCTACTCTGCTGCTACTCACTGTAGTCAATGACCAGACTGAGAGAGAACTATGTACAAATGGCAGTTCATCCCATCGGAAGATGAATATCTGCTGTGGGAGATGAGTCACCCTCTGGAGATGCTGCTCCCTTTCTCCTGCTGTAAAGGAGCCTGGATGACTGCCTAACATCTGGAGCTCTAACACTAGGTGTGACGGACCCCTCCCGGGGGAGACCCACAGAGAGGGCCAAGCAAGAGTCAGTTCAAATCAACAGGATGACCAAGCATCCAGAACAAGCAGCAAATTCCAGCAAAGCTGGAATTTCACATTGTGTGCCCCAGCTCTCCGAGCAATCTCTCAAATAACAATAGCCACTGACCTGCAAGACAGGCAAGACCCACCAAGTCTCCCTGGCTTTTCTTATCAGTTGAAGTACAAAATGCTTTGCTGACAAAAAGCCTGACTATTGAGCCGTCTCACTTATAACGTCTTTCCTTTCTCTCCACTGAAGTGTATTGATTATAAATATTTTTTAAAAACTTAAGACATTTTGAGAACTGCTTTCTCTTAAAAATAAAAAGTATTTAGAAAAGTTGCAACAAGTGATTGTGTGACTTCTGGCCACAATTACATGGATACAGTTCATCTGAAGTTAGAAAAGAGCTGTATACAGTTATGGCCTCTCCTGTTCCAGGTTGATTCTGCATCTTTCTATGGTTTGTTTCCTTTTTTTTTTTTTTTTAAATGTAGGTATTTATTTACCTCACTCAAAAATTCCTAATACTACTAATTGTTACAGAAAAAACAGCACTTTCACTTTAAATGACTATATTTTTCTACTGAATGCTGCATTTACTGTTAGTGATGTATGTTTGGTGTATGAAACAGTTATGCAGTGGCACATATTTCTTCTTGCTTTGTCTGTTAATCCAGGGAAGCTGTATGTGTTCAAAAACATACAGAGAATCATATATATTACTTTCATCATTGAGATTAAATCCTAGAGGTGAAAAGCTTCATTTTCCCTTGTGTCAAACTATGGTCACTGGCAGTAATTGATTTATTCCTTTGCAGAAAGCAATCAGTTAGGACTGGAAAAAAGTCAGTTAGGACACAAAATATAAGGAAGGCAAACCTGCAAAGCAGGGTGTCATACTATGTACTCATTTTCCTGACTGTTGTTTAAATATAGTTGAGACTGCACATCACTGAAGTGCCCTTCTTTTTGTGTTTTGCAATCCATTTATAAAGATGGATCTATTTTTATGGCAGTGGTAGAGATTAAATCTTTGATAGACTTGTTGTGAGTTTCTAGCATTCTGCAGGTACATTCTGGAAATTCGACCTGCCTTTGTACTCATTGATGAAAAAGATTTGGCAGCTTAAGGAAGCATAAAACGTAGTTTAAAACTCTGGGTGACTGGAACAGGCTGAAGTAGTTAATACTGTACTGCACAGCATGTTATCCCTGTTCATTCTTGTTTAGCTTTCTTCAGCTGTTAACAGTTCAAAGCAGCATAGTAAATTAGCCCTATTGATTAGAATGAGTTGTCATTCTCTGCTATTTGTTCAGTTCTTGTTTGGTGTTAATATCATCCAAATTATCACAGTCTTTTTAGTGTTATTTGCACTGAAGTTGCACCAAGTGCTGTCTCCAGACCTCTAATAATGGCGATAACATCATTTATTAATTGCTTACATAGGATATAGAAATTCATATACAGCAGTAAAAAAACCTGAAGGATGGCAGTGGAACAGGCTGGTTCTTGTTGCTGCTGCCAGTGCTGAAGCAGATGGGCTATAGGGTTTGACAGCTCCTCAGGTTTCTCAGAACTGTGTGCACCTCTTTGTAGTCTTCATTAGTATCATCTGCAGGTTGCAACCACAGGCCAGAGGGTCCAAACAAAGCATATTCCTTCCTTTTCTCCATTTTCACTCTCTCCTTTGAAGGCTTTGAGTGTTCCTTGTTCCCCTTTTACTATCCCATCCTACCTCTTTCTCCCCTCCATTTCTTCTGCCGTAGGGTTTCTCCTTCCCTTGTGCCAGGCCCCATTATCTCCTCCTGTCAGATGTTCTCCATGTCCTGTATGTCACACATTCATTATGTATGTTCCCTTTTTCCTTGCTGCCATTGCCACCTCTCAGACAGCCGCTACTATCGCTGCTCGTGAGAACAAGTCTTTCATGTTTTTATTTGTCTAGGCAGGAGGCAATTCATGTCACCTGTGTTTCTTGAGCAATGGACTTGAGAAAAATGGCATGAATGATAAATTAATATGAGTGTGGATATTGGGATGAACCGTTTGTCAGGAATGGGTATGTAAGAAACTGAAAATCTTATATTGTTAGTATCCCGATAACGTGGCAAAGTATCGTTCTCCAGAATCCTTCCTTCAGCAGCAATCATAAATGCCACCTGTCACAGAGGAGCACAGAAGAAATATTGCACCAATGTTGGCTTGCAGGCTTTTTGCCCAGTTGCAGTCTTTCTGCCCTGGGAGCTGGAGCTTGAGCCAGCTTCTGGAAGGTACTTTGAGTCAACCTGTGTACCCCATCTTCTTCAGCAGTGGCAGCAGTGACAGGAACCAGCCTGGCTTTTCAGGGCATCGCCACTTGTCAAGCAGCCTCAAATCCTCCTAGTTTAGCCCAGCTTAGTAACAGCCTCTTGAACACAGTTTCTATGTCCCATCACGAGTTAGAGAGTGATTCATGTTCTGTAATGCAATAATTTATTTAATATTATATCTTTTGCAATATTTCATACTTTATCAGTGTCATGTTTTGCATCCAGTAACCTCTTAGGTTTTGTATTATCCTGTTGCACTTAGTTTCACAGACTGTCTATAGAAAAAAAAATCCTTTTAGCAGCTTATAATTTGTCACTTTTTCATATTTCTAAATGTTCTTTCTGCTGTTATACTCTGAGGAGTATATGAGAAAAAGAGACTGGACTAGGAAGTAGGAAGCAGATCTGTAGGAGAGAATTATAACACGGAGAAAGGAATATAAGCTATCAGAAGTTCCACAATGTATTATTTTTTTTGTCATTTATTAAATACTACTCTGGCCAGGGCATATTTGAAACATACTACATGAAAGCAGTCAGAAAAATTTGTACTATTGTGAAAATATGCACCGTTTTGCATTGTTTATACATTTTTTTGATACTGTTGTAACAGATTTAAACTGTATGCCCAGAGATCTTCCACATCTGGGTAGATAGATAGCATAAATGCAGTATGTGTCTAATATGTGGCTCTTATTGTGCGCTCTGCATACTACCCACTGGTGTTTTTTAAAATCTTTTCCTGAAGGAATTGCACTCCATGCAAGTGTTTAAATGCTGTTAGCATTTTTACAGGCATATTTTTTTTTAAACTGGGGCACCTGTGTCTTCTGTGTGGCTTGCAAGCAGTTGAAGTGTGGATCTCGTAGCAGGTCTGCGTGATTAGTACATCTGTGCAAAGCTGTACTGGTGCGCAAGGCTGGATTCCTGGCTGTGGAAAACAATGAATCAGCAGGCACGGCTGAAGGTAACGGTGACAAATGGCCCCAGGTCTCTGCTGCGTAGCCAGCATAGCCAAGTCTCATTGCTCAGTCCAGTGATGAAACTAGTAGGGTTTCCTCCAGAGGACAACACTCACAGCAATTTATCCTCGGTTCTTTAAAGCCTATGGAGTGAGTCTTCTGGCTCACAGACACAGGCAGATATAAACCTGTGGCCCAGGGGAAAGTAAGTTAATTGCTCTTGCTTAAAGGAATATCCATTTATTGTAGATCCTTCCGCCACTTGGAGGACCCTTCTGGGGTCCTGGCTTGTAGGCGTTTCATTCTTTAAATCTTGCGTTATGATAAAACTCAGAATTATCTGAGTCAGTAACTGTTTCACCAGTAATCCTGAGAAGTAGGAGTTACTGAAAATTGTGTGACAAAGCACAGGTCAGTGTTTTGAGATCAGTGCTCAGCAGTGTTAGGCAACACACAGCTGCTAGTCCAAGGAGGTGATGTTCAAACCATTATTTGGGATATAATTTTCTATATCAAAAGTGTTATAATTCACTGCAAAAAAACAATTTTAGAGAGTAGGAACTACTTTTAACATTAAATTTGCCTCTACTATGGTTTGAATTAATAGCATTGGCTTCTCTGCCTTTTTAGAAGCGTTTCCTGTTTGAACTAAATCTCTTTGGCTTATCAGAGGGAAATATTTGAGAAAATATTGTGATAACTGTGAGACCTGGAAATTTAATTGCTTTCACTTTGTACCTTTCTACAGACTTTTTTCCAGTGCTGGATATACTTGGCTGTGATAGGGACTTTAAAATGAATGACAACTTTGTTTCCATAATGCTGGAAGGAGTCTGATGTTCAAAGTTCATTAAAATCTTTTCCTATCTTAGGAGCTCCACTGATACACCATATGCAAGTAGGATTTTCTTCTTAGGCTCTTGAGAACTCTCTTTCTTTCTGTTTTGCTATCCCTGTATTGCTGAATATGTCCTGTTATATTGCTACCAGGTGTCTTTGGGGTGAAAGCTCTCATGTCAGAATAGTCTGGATCAGGCCGCGAAGGATAAACTTTAAGCAGTTGTCTGAGAGGACTTCTTCTTGTTCCTGCCTGTCATGGCTCAGATGCAGAGAAGTTACACTGTCTTTTTGCTGCTGTTACAAAGACTCCTTGTTATTGCCTGTTTTGCATTTAGATGAATCGCCAAAACTTAGACATCAGGAATTATCGTAGAGATGGGCTATCACCAAGCCATCTTGAAAGGCTTGAATATCTGAATCTGTCTCTGATGTCTCACTCCCCTTGAATCCATGGGGGTGACTGAAAACATTGATCCCACAGTTCCAGTGGTCTCTTCGGTGTCTTGGACAGGCAGAATCCCTCTGCTTTCGACAAGGCTTTCAAGCATGGACACTGCATCCCATCTGCCCATGATTTCCTCAGCATGCTACATCATAGCAAGACTTACTGGGGAGATGAAAGTAAGGTATAAAAAAGGTGACTAATTTTTGACTGAGAGCAGTTAAATTCACAACTGGCAGTTGCCATCATATCTCATTGCTAATACGAACTCCACAGAGAGTCTGAGTGATACTTAACTGTCCTTGAAACACTTTCTAACATTGCCCCCATGCTAGATGTTTGCATGGGGGTGACTGGTGTAGTGCTTATTCAGTAGCATAGTAAGCGAGTCACCAGAAATGGGGAATCTCTGTCCTGGCTTTTTAATGTCTCCTTGCAGACGTGCTGTTCCTGCAAGGAGCAGAGGGACAGGCGCGGGAGGGAGAGTGCAGCTCCCAGGTCTTTATGAACTGAAGAAAGCAGTGCTACTGCTGGCAGCCAAAGGGCAGGCGGAGATTTGGAAACGGGGCTGCAGTAGTTTGTTCCGCTCATTATGCCCAGTTCTTTCCAGTCAGTTCGTTATCCATTAGCTTAGGAAGTACAAAAATCACCTGGAGGTATCCCAGCTCTTTTAGTGCACATTTAGAAGATGCATCTCCCTGTTGCTCTTGTGACTCTCTCTCCTTCCATTTGTCATCTTTCTCATTAGAGAAGACATTATTTGCTAGCCACTTTGCCAACTTCAGGATTTATAGCTGCTGAAGAGAGTGTTTTAGGTAGGGAGGAGTAACTGCATTGACCACAAACTCCCAGAACTCTCCAAGAAGTAAACGTATTAAAGGTAATGATGTATCAATGCAATAAACTGTAGATGCAATAAAAACGTTGTACAGATGTTAGTGTGTAGAAGAAAAATGTGTAACATAAAAATGAAAAAAAAAAACCCCTAAATAGCTACTGGAACTTCACAGGTCTTAAATATGCTGCTGCAGACACCTGTATGGTCCAGTGGCACCTTGTACATCACATTAATTGCATTTCTTGCCAAATAAACCAAACCTTTCAGAGAGCTCTTGTCCCATTCTTGAAAGTTAATGCCAGATTTCAAAACTGGGGGTTAGGAGAATAGGGAAGAAGGGAAGCTGAAACCACTCTTATTGGATTTATAGTACCTTGAATTCCTTTTTTTTGTCATTCCTTTAACTTTAATGGAAGAAAACTCTCCAGTTCTCTGAGGCCTTTACTATGGCCTTTACTTCAGAAAGCACCTATGTATTTTCCCAAGTCTTCTTTTCTTTTTAAATAAATGAGACTTAAGCAGTTGTTTAAGCAGATTTTTGTACTGATGGGCTTATGAACTGATGGTTAATATTATGGGCTAATATTGAGGATGTGCCTGCGGTCTGAGGCCCAGCAAGTGGAAGATATGAAGGGAACCAGGATGCACAGAAATGCCTGCTCCTGTTGCAAATAACTTTGTCTTTGCCAAGGAGGGAAGAGTATGTGGGAAGTGGCTGGTACTTTTAGACAGCCTTACCTTTCAATGTGTTGTGCTTACAATTCAGAGCTGCCATAAATTATTCGTGCTGTCTTGTTTTGTTAAACATGGAGAATCTGTGATCCTCTTTGTTCAGTTCTCTGAACTGTGTATAGCTAGCCCTTTAGTCATCCTCCCATATATTTTGAGAATAAAAATCCCTGCAGCTGGAACATGTAGTATTGGCCATGTTTTTTGTCCAACAAAGGCTGGAGGAACACAGAGTTCAAATGAATACATAACTTTTTGTTAAACTTCTGGCAACTTTACATGGACAGACTTGAACAAATGACAAATTGTGCTTGTCAGCATAACAAACTGTGTGTTTCTTGTAACGTACAGTACTTCTGAAAGTGGCTAACATCATACCCACAGAGTGTGTGTGTGTACTGTTCCTGGGGAAACTGGGTTAAAAACGTAGTAGTGTGAAGTGAGACACGGACTGCTGTTAATGTTTAAGCTGTAGATACAGCTAGTGTGCAAAACCAGACTTCCTGATCTGTGGCTAATTGTGGCTGGGTAGAGAAGGGAGCGTGGCCGTGTGCAGGTCAGCCCGGTAGGGTGGTGGTGCAAGGGTGGTGGGCACAGCCCGGTGCCTCTCCAGCTCTCTCTGCTGCACGCAGCTGGCGGCATGACTCTGCCTCTGCAGCCCGTGTCACGTCTGTCTGTGAGCTGCCAGGGCACAGAGCTTCAAAATGCTGTCAGGGGAGAAAATCCAGAAGGCTCCAAGAGCTCCCACCTGTTGTCAAGGGGTGTGCTGGGCTCTTTGCAGCCTCCCATCCTCCAGAGGACAAATTGGTTTAACTGTTTACGTATACCTTACGATATATCAATACATTTAACAGGGAGATTTCAGGTACTTTTAATGCAACTTTATAAAACATATTTTTCAGTTTTGTCAGGTCTCCTTTTTATGAGTCTTAGAAAGACAAAAAAAGCTGTGTTTGGGTTTTTTTCCTTTCCCTTTGTTGGTGGGTATTCTGCTTTCTCTGGTGTTTGTTTTAGTTGACAGCGAGGGCACTAGTGTTCCAGTTTAGGAATACACTTTGTCAGTGAAATGATGATGACTATCTATAGAAGTGCAGTCAACATCTTATAAACAAGCATTTCTTGATAATATTTTTTTCTGTAATTTCCCAATGACAAAGCTGGGGGTTAAACAAAGTATTAAAAGGGGAAGTGTGATCCTTATGTCAATGTAACAGTAAAAGCCTAATCAGTGATCCTAAACTCCTTTAATTTAAAGTATTATTATGATCTGATTATTTCTTGCAACACTCAACAGTTAAGTTTTATACTTAAACACCATATCTTCTTTCACTAGCACATAATCTACCAGTCATATGTTTTATGAGGATGTGAGCATGTATCTTACCAGCAAATGTTCTGGCCAACAATAGCATCATTTTTTCATAAGTAGAAGGAAAAATATTTTAAAAATAGCTTTAGATAAACCCAACCAGCAGTAAAAGTTTGATTGTTAATGCAGAAGAAATATGCACTACTGAAAAATGGCTTTTCTAAGTATGTCCTTTGTGAATACCAAGCCATAAACTGCCACTAATTTATCTACAATGTTGAATTATGATTTTAAAAATAAAACAGAAAAAAAAAGAATTATAAAACCAAATTACGTAATTTTTTAGGCAAGATTGATGTTTTTTAATTTATGTGAGGAGAGAAGAAGGGTATGTTAACGTGTTACATGCTGCTTACACTAAGAGACTGAAGCTAAATCGAAATTCTAGTACATCATCCTACTGTTGGAACAACATGAAATATTCTTCTCTCATCTTTTTTTTTTTTTTAATTAACCTAAAGTGACTGAATTCTGGTCTTTACTTTCAGGTCTGTATTTAACCATGAAAAATATACAGTGTACATAACCATTGACTACATACCCATGAGCTCAATTAGCTGTGTAGCTTCGCTCTTTGGGAGTTGGTAGATGGCTGAGGCCATTATCATCTGTTGAATTGTCTCACTTCAGCAATACAAAAAGTCCATCATTGCCATCATAATGGAGAAAAAATACTGTTCTACTTTAACAGTTATGGAAATAACTTGTTTCAAATAGAAGTCCTAGGGGTTGATAGCTGAGGAAGCATAGTCTAATTCTGTAATTAAAAGAAACACACAACACTAATAAAGACTACCCTTGTTCCTACTAACGTATAATTCTATTGAAATGTTGGCAGCTTATGCAGTTGGGAATGCAATATTTTAGTTTGTCAGAATCTTGTCTCAAAGGAGAGCAATTTTAGAGAACTGAATCACCTTTAAAATTTGTTATTCGTTCATTTAATTATTAGAAAAACTAATTGCAGTGACAGTCTATATAAAGAGGTACCCAGGTTGGTAAATCAAGAACAAATATAACAAGCAAAATCATTAGCTGGGAAGGATTTTCAAAAATTGTTCAACGTTACCATTGTGTAAAAAAAGAGCAAAATTTTTCTTTTCTCTCTTACACATGTATCATAAAATAGACCAAATGTGAAAGGTAAAGGAAACAGAAAATGAATGTTTAAACTGACATATACTTAAAAGATATAACCTGGACGGCTTGGGTTTCATGGGATGACACCTATGACAGACATGGTTTCTTATTCTTGGCTCAGCACTACATTAATGCAGTCTCATGGGTTTGGTCACTTTGGACTACAGGCAGAGCAAATTCATATGTGCTACAAGTGTGGACCCAGTGAGATGGCATTTGTTTATCACACAAATGTAGGGAGGAAGTTGGTTTTCAGCTTAGCTCCCAGTTTTGTGACACAGTGCAGCATGACCACAGGTCTTGGTTTCCTTGTGGGCCAATTCCCACTTATATAAGAGAGGTAATCTACTGCTTTTTCCTATCCTTTGTCACTACAGCTGGATTGAACCATCTCTGTATAATAGCTAGCAAAACTGTAAAGTCTGATTTGGGGCCTCTAGATTTTCTAAAAATAGACATAATAATTAAAGTTGCTGTAGGAGCTTTGATGTTGACTCTGACTTTTTTGTGGTTAGTATTGTGTTCGTGATGTACTCCATTAGTCATTTTTGTCTCTAAGCACTCGTGGGTATTTGTCAGTGCTCTAAACCAATACTTTTTTTGCTGCAACATAATATTGAGATGTGGAGAGTTTCAAGTTTCAATCCCATGAAGACTCCTTGGATGCTACAAAGCGCATGTTGATCCTTATTCTCTAATTTGCTGCCAAAATGTAATCATCTGTTGTTTGTCAGTGTGCTCGTGGCACTCTAGAGCGAAAAGGAGGATTTGATAGTCCAACATGTATTTAGCCAAAGAACATTCACTGCAAAGAGTTCACCTACTGCCCAAATAAGCTGTAGATGTGTCTTATATCTAGAGCTTCTGTAGCACCCTTTGAAGGGACAGACTGTGATTTGCTATGAATAATGCCTTAATCAATAAAACCTCAAACCCTGAATGCAATGTTTTCCTTTTACTGGGGGCTTGTGATGGTGGTCTACAAATTACTGGAAAGAAAGTCATAAGTTCCTCCTGAAGTGAACAAGGTAAATGTGGCACTTCTGTGTGAAGCGTGGTTGGAATTTCACAACAGAGCTGTAAGAATGCTTAAATGGCAGTTTGCTCTCTAAACATGACCCTCTGGTAAAAACACATACCAAATTCAGGACATCTTTGCTATTTTGGAATCACAGTTGTTTACAGCTAGAGAATACCTCTTGGTTTCTTTCAGCACAAAGCAAAATTAAATTTTAAAAGAAATGTGATTTGGTAGGTTTTCTGTGAACTGTAAGTTTCATATGCTTTTTCATTTCCTCCTCATTTCTTTCCAGTCACTGTCACCAGATGTTCATGTAAAGCATTATGTTTTCAACTCTGGGTGATTAAAACTGGGAATTACGTCTCAACTAGAAAGCCGAGCAGTCTAAGTGCTTTGTATAGTCCATAAGTCAAATACAAAAATGTAACTATTTATACATTGAAAGTAAGAAAATTTCTTTTGATGTACTTCCAAAGTGGATCATGTGAAAGATCTATATTGGTTTCAGTGCCTTTCTGTCTTTAATTCATTAAAAAATGCATGAACACATGTGACAAGCTCTGATCATGTGTGCCTACCTACCTTTAGGAACATCCAGCCTTCTTCAAGAGGTCCTATCAGACTATCAAAAAGTGAAGCATTTTGGCATGAAGTGTGTTATGAATATGAACACCCTCAAAGAAGTGTTTTTTCAAACTTTTTTGTGTTATATGATGCAGTTGCATGGGAAGTTACTTGTGCGCTTTTCTGCATGAATAGCCTATGTGCGTGTTATTATTACACGTAAAAAGAACGGTACTACTCAATAAGCAATTTATCATCATAATTAAATACACTGATTTATCTGTGCACAGCATCTGAGAAAACACACTTAAAATACTTCAAACTGATGAAGACAGACATCTGGAACCCCTCGTGGCTGCATTGTATTATACATTGTTTCCATCTTATTTTTCTGATATGTGAGTCCTAGACAGATTAAGTTGTGGAGAGTGATTCTCCTTGGCTGGAAAAAAAGAAAAAAAAAGAGCGTGCACACTATCAGCAATTATTTAGATTGAAATTATAGCCTATACAGTACTCTAGAAATCAGTAATGTTAGGCAGTGGACAGGCGGTTGCAAGCTGATGAGGTGCAGTAGTTAATGAGTTAGTACTTGTCGAATAGGACACAGAAATTGATGACTGTGTGCTTGTTCTTTGCCTATGCCATGTGGAATAAGATGTTAGATTTTATTTGCAGGTGAAGGAAGCAAGAGCTGGGCACCTGGTTACTTAGCATGCTTTGGTCTTTTTAAACCACAGTACTAGTCACATAGTGAGAGGGAATGTCCTAGAAGGGCTTGATCTTCATATCCCTGTAGGTCCTGCTGCCTGGGTGTGTGCTAACATCAGCTACAAAATCATGCCGTCCAAATGAATACTTAAGCCCTGCATTTGTTTAAAATTTGGTCTTGTGCTCAGAAATGTTTATACTGAAATAAAACATAGATGACATGATTCCTATCCCAAAGAGCTCCCTAAAATCAAAAGCAAAACTGTGTAAAATAAAACCAGTGGTTGTTTCTGGCTCAAACTTTTAACCAGAGCTGGTCTAATAGTTATAAAACACGGTCCAATATATAGTGTAATACAATATGTGTTAGACGGTTCTTTATCAGTAGTGTCAACTAGGACTAGAAAAACTTTTTTTTATTAAAATATTTTACAGATATATGTGTGTATATATACACAGTATATTTTTTGTATATGTTTGTGTTTATTTGTATATATATTTATAGAGAGATATCAAATTAGGTACATATGCAAACACACACACATGTACTGTGCACTTCAGGAACTCAAGTATTAATAATATAGTAAGTTACCAGTGCAGCTGTTAATGTTTTGGCGTCTTTTCACTTCACTCTTGAAATTAGTAGGCCGTATATTCACTGGGGTTCCCTGAGCCACTACTAGTAATCCAGCTGTTTTGTTACCACACAGCTGGGAGTTCGCTAAATCTTTTGAGTTCTTCAGCTGAAATCATATGTGAAGCTTTTCATCTGCTCTTTGAATTTCTGGGTACTAAGGGAGTGGAGCTGTTTTGCACTTGCCCAGATTACCTAAGGTGCTTTTGGAAACAAGTCAGCTTGGAAAAAATTATCATGTTAGGTTAAAGATAGAAGTGTGAAAACATGAAAACTCACTGCATTTTGTGTTTAAAAATGTCTAAGTGAATCTTGGAAAATACAGAATGATTTCCCCCATACCCCTAAATCTCCATTATTAAGCTGGCTCTGTGACCAATAGTGGTATTGTGATACTAGGGAGTTGCAATTAAAGTATATCATGGTGTTGGTTTTAGACTGGATTTGGGCACTCCCTTTGAACCTGTTCTACTCTAATGCACTTTGGTTTTGGGATGCTGATTGTGCATAATTTTGAAATGCAAAGTGGCAGAACAGGGGAGAGACATCCTAGTTCCTCTTGATCAGCTCCCATGACTGTGCTCATAACCTTGCACTAGAAAATGTCTTTCTCCTAGAAACCTACAGAGAGTGAATCACTTCTCTCCACCAACTTGTTCTGTTTCTGTTCTTATCAGCCCCAGCACTTAAGAATTAGAACAACCACCTTAGACCAAATGAAGGAAATACCCAATTTTTATACTTTTTTTTTTTTTGGTGAAAAAAGATTGGAGCCACCTCTTGCCTGAAATCAGACTTATCTTTACCTTTTTCTTATCTGAATGCAAACAGAAGAATGATAAGATAATCAGGAGAACTGAAAGAATGAATGGGAAAATGCGTGTTCCTGAGGTTTCTAGCCCAAGGTCAAGACATCTGGAACCACTGGATAAGATACTTATAAACATCTGAACTCCTGGGAATGTCCTGGAACAACAGTTCCAGTTGTGAGGAATTTAGAAGTTTCACAGTTTATTTCTATTCCAAAATGGAAAGAAAAGGAAATCTTTCAACATTTCAGTGTTAAGGAGGGAGAGGGAGGCCATAGTCAGTGGAGAGAGAGAAGCTTCTTCAAAAGCAGAGGTTTCTCAAAAATCTCGCTCCATCCATTGACAATAAAAAGAGTTTAGAGACAAAATGTTTTCTAAACCCTTTAGCCATTATAAAAGTCTCTCTTCCTCATAACAGAATATTTTTATAACACATATAGCCTGTAGTTTATATATAGGTTGCATAGGTTTTAAAGGCATTGCCTTGGTGCATGGATGTAGGTAGAAAGGGACCATAACTGTGAGCATGCTAAGCACCAAACTGGAGGGGAAGAGATGAACTTCTCTGTTAAAACTCCTAGAAACCAACATGGTTTGCAGACTTTCCTGTTTTGATGAAATGTCTGTTTTGCTGGGAAAGCCTGAGAATGTTTCAAAAAGTTTCAGAACCTTATTCCTAGAATATATCTTCTGATCTTTTAGACTGCTGACCTTCCTTCACATAATTGTTGTTATTGTTTTATGTAAAAGGGGTGGGGGGGGGGGCAACTGCTTTATAAATAAAAGTCAAGCAAACTCAGCCTAATATATGCTGTTTATAGTAACTTATACAGTTAATGGTTGAAAATGTTGCCAGAATTCTTGGTTTGTATTGTTTTGATTTTGTGGGGGACTTTTTGAAATAATGCCAGTAAGCACTGTCCTGTATGGGGAACTGAGAGATGTTCTCTAGCCTACAGAATATACGGAGCTTAAGAAAAAAGGCAGTATAAGTTTAAAGTCTTTCAGTCCATGCCGGGATAACCTAAAAAGTGGATTAACTTCAAAAACTATTAAGCAGACAAAAAGTGAGACTCAATAAAGTTACTTACCTGGAAGCATAAATGCAAATTTCAGAATAACCTTGAGTTTCTCAGTGTTAAAATCTTGGCCTTGGAACATTTATTAAGGGTACTGTAGGAAAAAAGATGAACTATAGGAAATGTTTGTTTTAATGAATACTAAATCCAGATTTCTTTCTTTTAGACACTCTTATGTAATTTCATTGCTACTTCTTTATGCATGCTTTCCAGAGAGCAACATCCCATAAACCATAAGAGAAATTCTAGAAGTTAATTAAAACAAAACATTATGTAAAATTTATCTCTTCCAAATACCACATGTATGAATGCTGCTGAACTCATATGAAGAGACGTAGAACATATGTGGATGTTATTTCAAATTTTTCATGCCAATTTACCGCTACTTGCAAATTCCAATGAGTAAATTATGAGCTGAAGAATGAATTCATGTAAGAGCCTGTGCACTGATAAGCAAAGTTAACATATAGTGGGAAACAAATATAAAACAGCAAGAAGCCTTTATGTAACTGATGGGAAAAGAACTTGTTTATATTTCTTGTCATTGCATCCCCAACATGTCCTTACATGCTTGCCTCTGTGTTTAGAGGAAAAAAAATTGCCCATGTGGTTATAAAACCGTAACTGAATTGTTTCTTCCACAGGAACAATAACTTGCACATTTTATCAGACAATGAAAGCCAAAGATGTACTGTGAAACAGTGTTTCAACCTACAAAAATATATAACTGACAAAATAATAAAAATTAAAAAGCAAATAAAAATTTTCCTTTAAATTATTTCTCTCTTGAAAAAGAATATACATAACAAAGAAAATAATGTGTCAATATCCCATCTAGCTGTGGAATAAGTCAAATAAATGCAGTAAAAATTTAATTATTTACCCAGAAATGTGATTTGCAAGCAGTTATTGGTGCTGACCAGACTATGTATTAGAAAAAAACTTAAAATCAAATTCTACCCTTAAGATGTACCATAATCAGCTATAAACTGAACACACATTCACTCTAGCAAGTAAATTCTTTTTACTTAGTTATCTAGTGGACATTAATGGAGTCACCCTATAGTTTTATGAGCAAGGAACAAATTCCTGCAGATATGTGGAGCAGTAGCACACTCACATTCTTTGGTATTTTTTAAGGCTATGACTTATGTGATACATGCACAGCAAGAGAGGAGTCCATGTTTCTTGATCTAAACTGACATTTCGTTAAAAGAATTCTTTATAGATTTGGTAAAAGACAACTGCAAATAATTTTAAGGCACATGTGAATAAATGTGTTACTGGTACCTTCTGTTCAGCTTCTGCTCCTCCCTCAATGTGCAATGTAGGATGCTGAAGAGCTGCATCCTTGTCCTAGGTCGCTTTAATGTCTGCTGAGACTTTTTTTTTTTTACTTTTCTAGCACAGGATGTGTTCCAGCCTAGGATAAAAGCAAAACTGAGGACAGTGTGTTGCAGAAATATCTTATTGTCTTGCTCCAACTGCATGTTCGCATGTAGCCTCGCTGCTGGCATGCTAGCGCAAGTAGGGAAAGCCTGGGATGGGTTGACGTTGGTGTGAGAGCTCAACAGGCCATATGTCTGCCATTGGAGCAGAACAGAGGGACAGCTCTCCAGAGCTGCTGGGGACCATGGCCCCCCTAGAGCAGATTCACTCTTATCCTGACAAGAACACATCATCTTCAAGTACATACCAAGAGATTTCAGGGGAAGCTTCCTCCCCTGAGGACTAGTCGAAAAGCCTGTATCATTAAAAGCAGGTGTTATGTCTTTTCTAATTAACAGTGTTTGTCCCAATGCTATGATTCAGATCCAGGGTATTTTTGGTGTCCTGTGGTCCAAGGATATCTGATTCATATTGCCTTCATTGGCCTGGTGTTGCTATTTTGCTGGTGTTACTCAAACTCAGCCTTCACTTAAGATGTCTCCTGGTGCATTAGACCATGTCAGGCACACGCAGGGCACAGCATATTCCTGCCTCAGCAGCAACAACAGTCCCGCAGAGACGGCTGCTCTCATTCCCACCCTTTCCGCTCCATCTGCCCTTCAAACCCAGTCACTTGTGTTCAGCCATTGCAACATCCCAGACAGCACCCTGGAAGTGTCAGTCTCTGGCTTGCATTCCTACAGCTTCCTCCTGGGCATCGTCCTCTTTGCTCTTCCTTCTTCCTGCAAGATGTGTTGGGTGCTGGACCCATTTCCTGAGTTGTGTGAACTGCTCAGGGAGCCTGTGTGGTAGCAACCCATGTAGCGACCTGATCCTGAGCTCCAGGGTGAGCTTTCTCCACTCCACTCCCTGCCTGCAAAGCCTTTATCTCTTCCTTTATCAGGCTTTCCCTGACATGTCTTCTTGCTTGAGTGGCTCAGTATGTTTGATCGGTGGCACTGGGCAGTGCCTGTCACCTTGAGCATGACAGCACTGAGCACAGGGATTCGGCTATCGTCCACGTAATGCATGTTGTTGGCCCCTGGAGGTAGCAGAGGAGCCAGTAGGCTTCCTTTGCCCAGTCTGAAGTGTGTGGAAGTCAGGCATCTTGTCTAGACTTTCTCAGTGGTGGAGAGAGATAAAGGGAGTGCTATCCCTGCAGCATTGACATCCCCTCCTCAGATAGATGTCATCATCCCCACAGCTGGAGGGGAGATGAAAGCGCGTGCCTTGGACTGGCTGCCTAACTGAGAAAGCTAATGCGGGCTCTGGGAAGTCCTTGGCGAGCATCTCCGTTTCATCTGATTGCAAAATCAATGACACAAACAGCATGATTTGAAGAAAATGGCTTTTATGTGAAGTTATCAGTGCCATTGCACTTCCTCACTGAGCTTGGGATGTGAAATTAGCAAAAATTATAGGAAGGGACCTCCCACTCCCTTCAAATACGAAGGTGAATACACACTTACATTGACTAGGAAACAATTCCATGGAAGAAGAGAAAAGTATATCAATGGAGAAACCAGAATTATGTTCCCACAGAATGTAAGACCATTACAATACTGAGTGGAATAGCTACAGTAAACCAAATATGTATCTTGCAGAGTCCAAGATGGAGCCTTGCCTGCTGAAACTTGTAGCCTCTTGAGCTGTAGCCCCTTGTTTCAGATGACAGGGTTTTCATTTGCACAAGCAAGATACAGCCCTCAAGGAATTGGCGAGATGCCAACAAGCCACTTATTTGGGTAGGATTTTGCTGACTGTGGTAAATAGATGAGATTGGGAAGGAGGGTGGGCTCACACATGTTTGTGTGCGTCAGAAATATGAGTTCAGTAGAGTGGGAAGCCAGGAAACTGTTAATTTTAGTCAACCACAACATCTGAGCAGAGTGTATTGAATTTTTAATCCATCCAAACTAAAACTTTGATGTTCCGTAAACTGTGACAGCAAAGCACCTTGTTCTACTCAGTGTGTAAAGCCTGGCACTTGTGCTACTTGTGCTGTAAAGAAATAAAGCAAGCTCCCTCATTTAAATCAAGACAATAATTTCATTCAGCTGTCAGTAAAGGATAAAATTCAAATAAGAAAAAACAGGATGTAAAACTGAATCACAAAGCCTATAACATGACTTGAAAATAATGTGAGTTTTATCCATTTTGATACCTTATAAAGGTAATAGAGATGACCATTGCTACAAAGATGCACACAGATTTTTTTCTGTCTTCCAGATGTTATTCTTGTGTTATGGAGAATACAGAGCTACCTGCCCAATGATTTTTCAAAATAAAATACGAAAGGAAAAGATAAGAAGCAATGACAATATCCCAGCTCACTCTGCAATGAACATTTGACTGGCTCACCATGCAGGCTGCCATACCTTAATGTATGCTCAGAAATGCAACCCCCTCTCCCCAAGGCATTTCCATGTATTTGTGTTTGAGAACCTGCGAAGATCAGTGACCTAACTAGGGCCTAATCAAAAGTTATTGAAGCCGGTGGGAGTCTTTCTACCTGGATTTAGTGAGTTTGAGATCGAGTCCTATAACCAGATATAAAAGAGACCTCTCTAAATCCAAATAACATTCTCTTCACTGAGTGATTGGGGTAAAAGTGAATAAGCAGCCTAAGCAATGAAAAATAACTGTGTTTAAAGGTGACTGTCAGTCCAAATTATCTGGCGTATTGTAAATGAGGAGAACAGGCATTTCTGTCAGACTTTTGCTTTATAAATGTTCTTTTTACTATTAATGTTTTTTTCAGTTCATAAAGGTCTGGGAGCACTCCAAGCCTTGTCTTGCAGTGAAGTCAACTTTTAAATACAAGCAGGAAGTATAAAAGAAATAACAAAATTGCATTTATTCATTTTCATATGTTTCTGCTGTTGGGCTAGAGTATGGATAGAAACATGGAAAACCAGCAGTGGTTTTCATATCTTAGTTTCACTACCATGGTGACAGTATTGTGTTTTCATTTCTGCCATATATAGCTGTGAATCTAGCTAAACTTGAATGTCAAAACCTAGACTTTGGGTAACTGAAGACTGAGTAAGACTGTAAGGATATGCTAAGGTCAAGTATTAGCAAGGGTGCAATTCTGGAGGAAATGCACTTTCATGTTCAATAACAAATCTTACTTGCACTTTATGCATTATTTATTATTTTGCTGTTAGGACTCTGGGAGATCTTTTAGTCTGGCAAAGAACATTCACTGTTGACCATACATCAGTATGAAAACTATGGAAGAGTAAATGGAATAATTGCATCATTTTTATTGCTTAAATGTCTGGAAACTACTAATATAATAAATTAAAAATTATAAACTAATAAATAATATGCATGGGTCTCTATTCATAGGTCTGTAAGATTTGCATTTCCTTATTGTGTAAGGCTATTTTAATTCTTACACAATTTTATAGTTGAGATTCAGAGGGAAGCTTGAGGGTAGCTTTTATACCCATGAAAGGAAGGAATTATTTTGCAATGAAACAGTTGTAATCAGAAAAAGAAAAGTTAAGCACATTTTAAGAGTTCTAAGTAAACATTTCTGAGTCATCCAGAATAGCTATCACATAAATAATTAGAAAGCTGTTAAAATGGATTCAATTTTTCTTTATATTTAGTAAATTCATCAGTTCAAAAGCTTTCTGCATGGCAAACCACTCAATCATCTGGCAACTGGAGTCAAAATGGCTGTTGTAACATAATTTTTTAATGCAGTTTCAGTTCTAAATGAAAATGTCTTTCACAAAATAAAAGTTTTTTGGAGAAAAAAGTAAAAAGACAGATTATGAGGAAAGTGTCCAAAATGATCTGAATGCCTGGGACAGAAATAGAAAAGACGTAGATAAATATAATATTATTTCTGCCTTCAGGACTCACAGATGAAATATACTTTCATCTTTGTTTGCTTAATTCTAAAGCCTCAATGTGAATATATTCATTAAGTTTTAGTGTTAATTTGAAGATCAAACTTACTAAAGCATATTCATAATTTTGCTAAGCACAGGCATTTTATCCGCATAAGTTTCCTTGGTACCTTGCCAGTAGCACAAAGAATTGTGGAATCAGTGGTGAGCTATTTTATTTTGAAAGACTGAACTGAGACTAGATAGGAATTAAAAATAGCTGTGCTTCTTGGCTAACTGAATAATATCTGTCATGTAGATTCACCGTATGAATTAGATAATAATCTCTGAAATAATTATCTGCAATTACTCCATTACCTTAGGGAACTAGAAAGATAAAAGACTGTGAAAGCATAAATCGTGTGTTACAGATCATTTTAGACCTTCCCCTGTTGATTTGCACTACATACAGGAAGAACTAGTTTCAGCTTGAGTGTTCACTAATAGCTTTGGGCTAATACCTTTGGAAAGGGAGTTAGTCCTGCCTGGCTTCTCTGGCTGGATATCCTGTAAGAGATTAGATTACCCCTCTGAATGGGGCCATTGCACACCTGGCTGTGCTGGATGTGTCAGGCACGGGACAGCCTGTTTGCACTGTCTGCTTGATAGAGGGTGGACTTCTGATGTGCAGCCTCCTTGAATTCTGCAGAGGGTTGGTGGAGAGCGCAGGGCTCTCCTTGAGCAGGGTCTGAGCAGGGCTGTAACAGATGTTCCTTCTCTGTCAGCCCAACAGAGTCTGAGATGACTGGATGCCCATGATGCTGGAAGTCCATACCGTGAACAGCTACCTTATTCTGCACTTCCCTGGACTCATGTTCTGAACATTTAACGCTATACCCCAAATCCGTTTCTTCTCAATGCTGAAAACATGCTGGGTTCTGGAGGGACAAACCTTTGAAGCAATTCCTCCTCCTGCACTCCATCTCCTCATCCTGCCTATAATACAGAGGACTAAATCACTGACCATGGCTTTATAAAACTAATTAATAGAAACAGACAAAGCCCTCTCCTTGGATCAGAACTGTGTCTTGACTGCGTTTGCTCATTGAGTGCAGCAAGTAAAAATGTTTTGCCCATCTTCAGCAAATGACCCTGGGGTACCATTCTGTCTCTCTCTCACAACCTACGGTTTTCTTTATGTTTCTAAAAGTGTAAAGTTGCACAAAATACATGTCAACTACTAGAGGATGGAAACTGACTTGTAACATTTCGTGCCTTATATACATCATGAAAATGTGCTCTCCCACAATCATTTTTATTAATTAAGTATTCAGTGTCTGACTTCAGCCAACATCAGAGAATGAAAGGGAGATAAGTGTACCAAACCAAACTGACAGCTCTGAAAATGATGATAATGGAATCTACTCTTTTTGGACAAGTTATGTTGCATTTTTGGTTAATGGCAGAACTATCATATCTGTCCAACTGACATCAGAATTATTAGAAATGCAAATGGAATTAAAAAAGTAGTAGATTAAGTGGACACAGATAAAGGTAAGGGGAGTAGGTTCTGTGAAATAACAGCACTTTGCCAGATGTTTCCATGCAAAACCAGATGGAAGCTGTAGCATTATTTATTGTTTTAGCAGAATACAGAGTCTAAATTGGAAGATGTATCGCTGTAATCATAAAGACATGTGAGTTAGTTTTAAATTAATTGGTTTGATTGCCAGTAGTAGTATGGTTATGGCAAGCATGGCCATCAGCTGCCCAGGACTTTTCCAGATGGGCTCAGAGCATGGCACGTGGTAGCTAATAAGTGAACAGGTTAATCCAAGGTAAACTTGTCCACACCTTCCTCTCCTCTACTCACACCTCAGCAATGCAGTATGGATATTTCCCTACCTAATGTTATGAGAGATACCTACATTAAAAATAGAGGGATTAGTTAGAGTGACTTAGCAGTGTGGGGCTTGTGTTATGAGAAAACTGTATCACCTGTGAATTTCTTTGCCTGACTCCCATTTGTGCAATTAAGGGAGTTTTATGTTTTCTCAGGGGTAATTAGTATGTATATTTGCTCCAGAGAATAATGAGCCTTAATAGCCAGGGAGGCCATGCTTGTATATGGGAGATAACAAAGTGCAGGAGAGCCTGAATTAGCACTGAAGTGCTTCCTTCTACACTTCGAGCCCACTAACCTTGCTGCATGCGGAACCTGCGTTCCCCGTGTGCACGCAGCTCCCCAGCTGGGCCAGCTCCTTCCCTGCTTCACTGTTTTCTCCTGTGACCAGTTCCTACCTTTCCTGGAATTCTCCTTGAAATTATCACAGAGGGGAATACTTTTCCTCTTAGCAGCTCTGTTGGCTGATGCTGATTTTTGTGCTTCAGCAACACTCCCTTGCTCAGCTACATCTTTGGTATTTCTGGCTTGAATTTACCAGGCTGTCAAGACAGAAGCATCCAGAGAATATTGCTAAATACTTTGTCAGGGCTGGATTAGATGCAGGCACAGGTCTGTGTAATTGTTCATGTCCAACAACAGCTACCTGAGGTTTTTGTGTCATGTCTGGCTCAACATTTCCCTAACATGCTGAGGTAATGCTAAAGATCCATTCTGCCACATCTCCATCTCTGTGAATTGGCGTAATACCACTTTGTGTGACATGGTGATGTTATGCAACACACATATGACATATCACGTGTCTCCATGATGTGGCTAATTCAGCCATTTCACCAAGACACATTAGCAGCAGAAGTTGCATCATTAGTTCACAAGTTAGTATGTCAGCATGAATTTAATGAGCCTCACAGGACAAAGGTTGTTCTTCAGCTCCTTGAACATGCTCCACTGGAGGAAAAGCACTGAATTTGTAAATGGTTCAGGTGTCTGATCTGGCCACCAGATCAGACATGTTATTTCCTAGGCAGCATTTTCTCCTCAAATGTGTACTGAGATTTTTTCCTGTGCAATTTGCTTCTCCCTTCATATGTGAATGCCAAATTGTGTTCTGCACCTCTGGATGCAGAAGGGGAAGGATTCGTCTCCTGTAACTTCAGAAGCCTAGCCTGGAGCGGCGCGCCTTGGACTGTCTTTATTGTCAGCTGAAAGAAATGACTGTTCCTGGGACACAGCGACTCTGAACTAGTCTTACCTACTAGGTTAACCGAACACTCTTACCTACTAGGTTGGTAAAGTGCTTACCTTAGGACATGGAGAATCAGGCTTTAGAAACACCTAAGGCCTGAAGTCGCCTTCAGTGACTGCCAAGACGGTCTGAAGAGTCTGAATTTAGTCACATGAATACTCCCTAAGAGGCCAAATTTAGACCTATTGAGTCACTCAGATGACTACTAGTTGCTGTTACAAGCAGGGTACTGTGTACCCTAAGTAAGGTAAGCAGGACAGGGTCAATGTACCAAGTAAGTCTTAAATTTGGGGTCTCCTTTGGACTTGTCTGAAGCTTGGGCCTAAATTGTATGATGACTCTCTAAAACCTAGAGACTGACATGCAAATGAACTTCTAGCAGTGATTCTCTCTTAGAAGAGAAATAAAGGTAGAACATGTGTCTGAATATCCAGGGGTTTTTGTTTCTTATATAAACAGATTATTTTTATTTAGAGGGGGCAGGTTTACTCTGTCTTCTCCTGGAACCATTCATAGCTTCAATCAAAGGGGAGATATTGCAGAGGAAATTAGGAACAGGCACTCCTGTGAGTTCAGTGTCAAGTGATAAGCTACACAAAAGGTTACAAATTAAAGAGTCTCACTCTTTGACAGGTAGGAAAAGTGTGAAAGCAACATAATCTAGAAGTCATGGCAAAAAAATAATAACTTTTAGACACTGCAGGTCCCTGCAAAAATTCTGAAAAAAATTATTATCAGCCATCACTGCTTCCAGAAAGAAAATAAAGGAAATGTATACATGTAAGGTTCTTTTGTTCTTTTCCAGGAATGTGATTTTTTCTTATCTTGTGTCTACAGCTTTCCCTAAGATAAAATAATTACCAAGCATAAGGCTAGTTTTCTGACATCATTAATTGTATCATGAAAGTTGTCTTAAAAGACTGTCTAGGGGATTTGGCTCTGAAAAACTTAATTAGGAAAATCAGCAATTTTATTTAAAATAGTTATGTTTTTGAGAGAATTGTAAGGATAGCTTTGCACATAAAATATTTGTTATTTGCAGTAAATTCTTTTTCTTAATTTTATTTAAGGACAAGTAGAATAGCTTCATAGCTCTAGTTTTCTAATTTGAGGTCTTCTGAACTGTGTATTGACAAAGAATGGAAATATTGTCTCTTTTTTTCTATACCACAAGAGTTGCGTTCAGTTCTAAGTAACATAAGCACATTGAGCTGTATACAATGTAGCTGAGTTAACAAAGATGTCAAAGTTTCTCAAGTCATGATGTTTTAGACATCTCTTGTCAAAGTATGCAGCACTTGAATGCCAACCATATTGAATTGTTCTTCTAAGAAATGTTCTTCAGAAATTTTGCATTGCAAAGAATAATTCTTTGTTGAATGCTTAATCACTCAACATGAAGAATAGTCTCACCACAATACTTCATTGCAGAATTTGCTGAAATATGAGGACAGCTAACAGGAGCAATGTATGCATAGAGCCTCCTGGTAGCAGGCAATTCATTTTCAGATTGAGCCTCATGTCCCTTGACCCGAGTTTTGTGTGGAACCAGTTCTGATGGTCTACCCCAGGAAACTTGTATTCCTTCCAGAGACTTGGGGAAAACTGTAGTTAGACAACCAAGCCGTGCTGTTGATGGGTTAGTGGAAACCAATAAGCTTCATTTTGCTGCAACTGTTAGAAATTGTCCCTTGCCAATCCTTTCTGTGTCTTTGATCTTATAAGGCAACTTTGGCTTATTAAAAGGACAAGCTAAAATGGTCTTTTAACAGAAACCTCTTCTTTTGAACAAATAGGATTTTGTGTGAGATGTGTCTGCAGAAAATACTGATCTGGAAAAATTGTATTACAGTTTATGGTGGTTGTGTCATAGACTAATGACAACTCTGTGGGTTAGTTTCTTTGTGTGGACTTTGTCTGGCATGATACCTTAATCAGAGAATACTTCTATGTGGCAGCATTGATGTCAACATTTTCTAAAGCAGACATACTTGCTTCCCTGTAAAAACTCCACAAACAGACCACAGAAAAACAAGAAAGGTTTCAGGTGTCATAAAGAAGTGAGAAAAGCCTTAAATTTATTTTCTTTGCAAATCAACCCTCAAGGCAGATTTCCCTGGGCTAGGTTAGCCCAGTGGAAAGTGTGAGCAGAACTGCAGCCTTCCAGATGTCTGAAAGTTTTCTGTTCTGTGGTACTTTGAGTTAAACATATTGCAAGTAACACTCAAAAGGTCCCAGAGTTAGTGAAACAGTGACATTTCAAAGGGGCTTTGCCAGCATTGTCATATTAAAAGCATTTGCAAAGCACTCCGGTGAAGGCCCGGGTGCCTATCACACCCCCGCACAAGTGCCAGAAAACTTTTCTATGTCATCAGAGGTTTCCATTTCCGTAGGAGTCTCTGTATATCATGGGGCTCCGAGGCAGCCAGCAAGGATTCAGCCTGGGTAACGAATGATGAATGGGAAGCTGCTGCTTCCATTTTTTTTACTGTTCGAGACACATTTTAAGGCTGAATGACAGCTCCAGGATCACACTCTGTTCCTCGCACATCTTTATGAAAAACAAGACAAAAAAAGAACCCGGCTCAGTCCCCTGCCAGACATGGAAATATCTGTTAAAAAAGGCAGCCACTACTACTTTGAGGGCCAAATGCTGGTTATCAGTAGGCTGAGTGGGTGGAGAGTGTCTGAAGGACTCTGCACCCAGACACTGGGAAGCAGCAGTGGTATTGCAATATTGCTGCTGCCGATTTATGAGCTGAGACTCTCATAGGCTGTTCAATAAAGTTCAGAGCCAGGAAGAAACTTATGGCCTGTCATCAGTGAGATCCTCAAAAAACTAACGGTGAAGTTCCCCTCACCTGTCCCCCCAGTATGTATTTATTGGTTTCAGGGTATTGGTGACTCGGCACCAGATGACTGAAAGAAGGGCTTGCAAGCTGCATTTTAGCACTATTGGGGAAAAACCAAACAGGGAAGAGAGAGACGGATTAGACCCTTGTACAGTTACATACTGTGGGAGTGGACATGTCTGTCTTTGTGTACTAGCAGAGGCTACAACAGTAAGGTAAATGACTAGGCTGTCTGGGCACTAGTCCTAATTAAATCCCAGTGAAAACTTAAAGCCTTATGTATTGCTGTACAACTCACATATTAAGGTGGCCTTTGAAAGGAAGAGAACTGGAAAAATATTTCAAAGAAAGTTACAAATCTTGTGTTATTAGAGCTTTATGAAGAAGAGCAGGAAGATTTATTCAGAATTAGTGAAAGATTTTCAATAGATCTGGATAAAAGACTTTGAAATTCCAAAGGGATGTGCATATGCTCACACAAAATGTTTCTATTTTCTAACCAAGGCACCATCTTACTTGCCATCTCTTTCATTGATTCGTCTGAAGCTATGTAGAACAAGTACATCTATAAGAGGAATTCCTGGAAATATGTTTTTCTATTACTGAATGCTCAAATTGCAACTTGCAGGGCAATAATAGCTATAATATTAATTCTGCAGTCTTTTATAAAGGCATTACTGGGGGATCACACGCTCAAACTCCCTTGGACTTTGTAGTAACGATGAAGCAGGGGGTTCCTCTCTGAAAAGGTATATAACAATTTCAGTGCATGTGGCCAGCTTAAGCTTTTGTCAGGAGAAGGATGCTATGATTTTAACACAACTTCTGTAGGAGAACTTATTTTGGGAAGAATAATCATGTTAATACAGGGAAGATACTCAAAGGTACAAAACTCAGTGACTTTCTGAAACAGACAGGGAAAGCAATGTGGCTTATCTGATGACAAATATTTCCCTGCAAAGAATCAAATCCCGTGATAAAAATGTGTGAATCTGTGCTATGCTCTCAGACTGTAGGCTTCATGTCTGAAATAAATGAGATTCAACTAACCAGCAGAAACGTATACTGGAATTAATTGCTTGTGTTGAAAGCCTGAGAGCAGGAAATAATTATAGCAGTGGTGCAAAAGATGAGTTGTGTCTCCTTGGTAAGGCTTAGACACTGCATGATAGTCACACAAACTACCTTTTGAACTGCTGCCACTGTTCAACAGATCTGCTGTAACTAATAGTGGTCATTGTCAAACTCGGCCATGGCCAGTATTTCAGCTTGTTACTTTGATTCTACTTCTCTCATTTTTCTGTTGTAGAGAGTATGTCTGTTAATACCGAGGTCATTGCTTATTAGATAATTTTGTCAAATGCATTTTGCAGACCTATTTCACATTCTCCAAGAGATTTTTTAAATTTACTTGTATAAATTCAGGGTTTGATCATACACGTGGTGATTTTAACAAACACAGACATCTCACAATAAACAAACTTACATTTATCTGCTGCTCTCTGTATATGTTTTTTCAGTGTAGTTAGAGTTTATTCTCATACATGTTCCTACCAGCTACACAAAAGGAAGATCATATCAACTACTGGAAATTTGGAACAACTTTATGACTGCAATTAGAGGGGCAACCAATAACTATTTTCCAGCATTACAAAAGCCACATACATCCAAGATGCCAGATGCCTAATGGCATCAATGAAGAGTAGGTTCTATATGTCAGTGTCATGTAAATGAGATTTTCTAAATAAAGTTGTTCTTCCTTCTCATGAACAGAGACAAGATGGAGTTACACCCTCTCCAAAACTTTGAAGTACCAGGGAAGAAAGTGAATAAAAGTAGTTGCATTTGAGGCACCTGGGATGAATATTAATGAAAATATCAAACTTCTAATAACTAGCAGTTAACCAGTAGATATCATCTAATTAGTGAGTTTGAAATGAGTAAGACTGGGCACTTCATTACACCACCAGACTTATTTAGATGATAGAATGAGGCTAGGTTGTTTTCTCTTGTCATAAAAGCTGCAGACTTGGATAACTAAATGTTAGAGCAAATATTCTGTTGCAGCTCAGCTGTTTCTTGAAGCCCTGCTTTTATTTTCAGATTTGCTGTTAATACCACTGAAATTTTGGTCCAGAAGAATTTGTGCTACTATTTCAGTAACGTTCAGATCTTGAGTGGATTGCAAAATTGTTCTAGGATATAGTCTTATTTCTACAATACTTCTTCCTTGCAACAACTTAAAAGCAAACAAAATGAAATGATAAATCTATTAAACATAAAGCTGGGAGTGCCCTCATGGAATGAGACTAGAGTTCTCTGTGCCAGGTAGTGGGAAGAGAGAGTGCCAAGTAAAGAATGAATGGTGGAAAATTGGCGTTTAAATAATTGTAAAGGAAAACAGAGATTGCAATAGGCTATCATTAAAATGTGGGCTTTTAAAATCAGAAGCTGCTTGCAATTTTGACAATTCTAAGTTGGCAGGTGGCTGCAAACAAAATTACACTTTTCATCTTCTCTGGAAATAGTAGTTAATAACTCTTAGGCATTTCTGGCCTGTGGGACTCCAAAAACAAATCAGTGTGCCTAGATGAGATAGTAACGGGTGGTTCATGAAAACTGGTGCCAGTATGAACCAATTCAGAGCAGTGTGGTAAGGAAAACTATAAGTTATATAAAAGAGTTTGTAGATGAAGGAGACTGGAGGAAGCGAAAATGAGAAGAGAGAAGCCTGGTGAGATCTGTTTAACTGGCATTGGGATAAACGGTTCTGTGGAGAAGCAGGGATTTTTTATAACATTCACTTTTGTCTTTTCTTCCCTGAAAAAAACGAAGCATGGACCTGTGAGGTATGTGTTAGCCAGCTGTAGCTAAAAGTCCATATATTACTTGGTTGTGGAAGAGAAAGATGCTCCGGTCAGTACCATGAGCTGCATCCCTGCGTAGCCCTCCCATGAATGCAAGACAGGGAAGTCTATTTCTTCTGGGAAAGTCTGGCAGGGAAAAGAGACAAATTCTGCCATCTTTTCTGTTAACTTACTCTTACAAAGAGAAGAGAAAAAGGTTGGCTCTTAAGTGAAATCCTGTCATCTGCAAAGCCATAGAAAGTACAGTCTCTGTGTGTATTTCTTAAATAATCGCAAAATCATTACGTCACTCAACAGATAGCCCTCGATTTTAGATCAAAAATGAAATGTTAAACACTGACCATGTAAATTAAATACACACAATCAAGATAAAAAGAGTCTGTGGTGAGCCATGTAATGAAACTGACCTACTTGGCAAAATACCATAGAAAATTATTGCAAAAATATGAGTAACAAACTAAAAATGTTCTCAAACAGAGCTGATAAGGAAGTGCTTGTTTTTAAGGAATGCTTCACTGTGGTGCTTTGGTAAATTCTCATTAAAAAATCCCTAGCACAGCTATAATGGAAACTCCATTTTGATTACAGATGACATTCACACTAAAATATTAAATGGGAATGTCAACATTTTGTAGAACTGTTTGGCATATTTAAGCCATACATTCATGTACTCATGCTCTGTTTTTTTTATTTTTTATTTTTTGATAAAAAAACAAGTGTTGAGAAAATGCAGTCTTGTCTCATACTGTCTGATTAGGAGGTAATGTTATTTATGTTGTTAATCTTTTGGTTGAGTTCAGCTTCCTAATTCAGTTCATTTATATTGAAGCCATGGAATTAGAAAATAGATGTCAGTTCTTTATGTATATATTCACCTCATTAAAGATGGCAAGAAAAAATACTTGCAATGGAAAAGAGCAATGGTCAGTGACAACCCTCCTGCAGTATTATTTTAAATTTACTAATTCATATTGTACTATAACAAAGGCACTGTGGATGGCAGGCAGGATATGTCACCTGGAAGTAACTGCTCCTGAAGGGAATAACAATGTGGTTGGGTATTATCTTCTAAAGATCCATGGCTTACCTGACACTCCTCAGTTTTTAAATACCAAGACTTGATTTTCCCTTAGAAAGTAGAAAGACAATCTTGCAAATGTCTGGAGACAGTAACTCCATTACCTCATGCGATATATAAATGTGAACTGCTACTATTGTTTGTGTTAAGCTTCATATGTACAAAAAGCAATAGGATTTGAAATACAATAGGAATTCCTGTGTATAGTTATCTTCTCACATCAGGACATTCTGATCCCTCCTTCCTTGCTTTTTTATTTTTTTAAATTACACAAATACATTTTTGAAAATTCTCAGTCTTTTATGCGTTTGCTCGTTTTTAACTGAATCCCAGCATGAAAAGTACAAATTGTTTTAACTTGTCATTAAAATAATAAACTTTTTTTTAAACAGACTTTAAATATGTTCTTCAAAAACACATAAGAAACAAGTCAGTAGTAACTTGTCGTTATTTGTGTGAGATGTAACTTTCTTACCATTTATGTTAGGATCCATTCAGAAGCTCCTTGTTGACATATGAGCTGTAATCTAGGTCGCCCCAAGGAACATTGGTGTTAAATTCAAACTGCGGTATCCAGTGGTTGCATTTGAACTTTAGGACTCCCACTCTGGCTGGCAGCTGAGAAAAAAACCAAATATGTTTAGTCCTGCTGTTTTACACCACCTCTTGCCCTTAAGGGACACCCTTGCTTCCAATAGAAATTGCATGGACAAGGAGTTCTACTGCTTTCTGGCAGGTACCTTAGTGTGGACAAGATGTTATCCAGAAACACAATTTTCAGTTTTGTTTGATATAAAAAGTCAAAATATTCTATGCATGAATTCCTTTTCATTATACCAAACCCAGATCTAGCAAGACATAACATACATGAACATAAACAACATCTCAACCCTGTATGCAGTTACTGACAATTAAGAAGCTGCCACTCTGCTTTCCATCACTCCAGCTGGACAGTACCTTGGCTGATGGGAGTGCGCTATTTTTTGTCTGCTCTCTTGGTCCTATCTCTGGGGTAACTGCGGACCCACATGTAAAGCTGAAAGAACAAAAAGTCTTGCAGATCTCAGTTCCCTGCTCCATTCAATTTAAATTACCCTGAAATATCTCATTCATGAAAATTGTCTTGTCTGTTCTGATATGACGTTAGCTGAAGAAGAGCTTTTATTGGCACAAATTTTCTTGCAATTAATATTTGCTCTTGCATGAGTTTGTATCTGTTATCACTTTCCTTACTGTGGTGTGGTTTAAGGAAAGGATTAGTGCACTTGGGATGAGGAGATACAAAATCACTTTGGAGGTGGAGACCTCACCAACATTTAGTGGCTCTCTCTCTGAGTCTATTAATCTTTTTTCCAGGTTTTCACATTTCATTGTGTAAGGGGTAATGTTGTATCTCGTGTGGTTTGTTGTAAAGCAGTTATCAGAACTCTCTGCTAATATTACGTTGTTATAACCTGTGTACCATGTTTTTCTTAAGAGATTAACTTTCAGTATGTAAGTGTCATTGCTTATCAGAATCTCCTTGAAATTGTTAACTAAAAAGATATACAATTCATTTATTTCCCGTACCTCATACAGAGATATGGTAGTGATACAGTGAAGCAGAATTAACTTCCAGTGTTAAGTTAATGAACATCAAGTCATCTCACTAGCTCTGGCTGGGCTATTGCTGTGCTTATGTGCTCTAGGGTTCTGTAATTAACTTCCTGAAGATATGACTAAATGCTTCTTACCATCATATGTCTCCTTCACTGATATGCACAAAGGAAATGATTAAATGAGGAAAATGTAGCTTTTTAGAAGGGGTTTTCTGACTATCTTAGATTCCTGATGAAGTACTTCCCTTCACAAATTGACATCTCATGCAGGAATCATCTAAACCTCTCTTTACTGAAAGTGATCCTCGTTTGTGTTTCAATATAGAAGGATCGAGGTCTTCTCCAGAATAGGTCAGTTCCTAGGGGGAAACAATCTTAAGCAACTGACAGAAAACCATATTTTAAATAAGTTCCTGTGCTGCCTCAGCAGCTGTGCACTTTTGCACGCATTTGCTGCAGCCCCATGCTGTGATGATGGAAAAAGCTCCTTCCAGCTGTGGGTGGGAGGTGTTCTTCCTTGAACCCCTTGGCCCCTCACAGCATGGGCCATGTCAGCATGTCTCTGCCATACGGCGGCCGCCCTCCTGACACCATCCCCTTGGGGCAGTCCCATGGCCCCTCATGGCGTGGGCAAGAGGGCGAATGTGGCCACGGTGGGCGCTGCTGAAGGGCTCTGGGGTTTTCATGGCAGAGCAAGACCTGACTGTTGCTGCCCACAGGGGTGGCTTTGAATTGCGGATCCAAGTCCTTAAGTTGACGACAGCAGACCACCCTGGATTATGCGATATGAGAGCAAGAAACTTGTTTCTGCCTTGGTGGCAGGTCCTTTTGCAGCTCTGCTTGTGATTACAATCTCACTGTGTTCTGAATAAGCAATGTATGACTTCTAAGTTACTGGATCAAAACACATGGTTTTTGGGGAGGGGGAAAGCGCTGTGTTTTGTGAGTGCATATTTTGTTTTCTTTTTGTGTCTTTGGCTTGGCAAACCTGATAACAGGACTAATGTATAAAGAATGCTGTGGAAAACGCGGAATGAAAGCAGCTTTACCTTATTCTTGGCTGAACTGGTTCTGACGCGTCAGTACAGTATCTTCATATTCCTCTTGCTCTGTTTAGATAAATGTTTCCAGTCAAAAACCTCAGTCTGAAGATTTTGCCCGGACTGTGAGTTCAAATCTTGCCCAATACAGACCTTTCGTTGTAACTCTGTTACTGATCTAAACTTTTGTCAAGTTTCAGAATAAGAGCTCATCTTTAGTTAGCGCATGTTTCAAAGGAAAATATCCAGGCGTAGCAAATATCATGCTTGCGACTCAGTGAATTCATGAGGAACAGATGTCATTTGCAGTAAGAAATAAGAGTAGGCACTTATGTTTTGAATTATTTAAGCATATGAGAGCAAAGAACAACCAAAAGATTAAAAAGAAAGTATTTTTGCTGTGTTAGTCCAAGCTGTATGTTCTCATAGTCATTTAAAATCATGCTAGGAAAGATTAATAATCAGCTGTTGTTGGCAGTAGGTTTTTACTTAGAGACCCCAACCAAGATTAGAGTCCTTCTGTGTTGGGCTGTTTGCGGATATCTGGTAAGAGTCAGTCCCTGTCCACAGAAATCTGTGATTCAAAAGCGCATAGTGAAATGGTTATTCACACTAGGGGTTGTTTAAAGGGAGATGCATACTGACTTGCCCACTGTATGGTTTTCTGCTTCCTCTGAAGCAGCATCATAAGAAGGCAACATCTCAGAAAATATCTCCTCATGTCTGGCTGCTCTGTACAAGGAGGGAATGGTCCCTCCATGCTCAAGATGCTGCTGCACCTACCTTGTCCTCTGTTGTGGGACACTGTAGCCGTGTGATGACTATGCTCAGCGTAATGGGGGTGAAATGGTGCCCACTGCTGCCCTGCATGCAGCCCCATCTCTCTGCGGGCTGTGCCATGATTCCTCTCAGACGATTCAGCTGAAGTGATACACCTGCTGATTTCATAGACTGACCCTCAATTGTCAAGGACAAAGGAAAAATATATATGTCTATCAGCCATGAACAGAGGGCTGTAAAGCTGGAGTGTAAAATGAAAAGAGGCATTGGCATCAATGTGATAAAAATCACCAGGGTTGATCATCCTGGTCCCACTCAAATCAAGTGAGTGTTATGCCTGCTGCTTTCATTAGGGCCAAGATTTTTCACCCAAAACTACTTTTTAAGACAGAGAACGTGATCAATACCACTGACAACAAAATGAGTCAGGATAAGGTTTTAAGACCAAATGAACATATGTATATATATATATATATATATATATAAAAACTGAAAAATAACCAGTAAGCTAGAAAAATAGAAAATAAATCATCTCTCTCCAAACTCAACCTAGCAAGCATGAGCAACGTATAGGAATAACTTCTCACTTTTCCTTTGCCTTTCTCCTTCAATGTTTTCATGAAGAGTGTTTAAGATCTTAATTAAATTTGAAAAGCAAACAAATGCAATAAGCATACATCTGATCCTATCAAAATCAAACAGGATATTCCCCTCTATGGTAATAGGATTTTTATAAAAATGCTGACAGTTCTTAATTGGGATTAGGTTTAAGTAGGAAGGCTTTCTAATACCAGAAATTAGATTGTTTTTGTGGTCTTTTTGTACAATGATTTTTATTCCCAAAATACACATTCTGTTAAAAATAACAGTTTATAGAATGATTTAGAAAATTACTAAACACACCAAAGCTAGAAAGGCAAGAAATGAAAATAATGTATGGCTTAATTATGCTCCTCTGAGATAAGACTTTTTCAAACTGATTGGAAAAATGTATAGTGCTGTAAATCTATGCCTAATACATTACAGCTGTAATTACTGCAAAATTATTTTTGCCACATCATACAATGTAAATTATTGAAATTCTAGGAGTGTAAACTATTCAAAACACTGTATTCAAAAAGGAGTTATTTGCCTTTTTAGTTTCATATGCAAGGTATGTACAGAGTTAAAAGGTAAACTGAGAGTCAGGAGAATTATAAAGAATATTACCATTGAGAGGTGCACAGGAAAGCACAGTACATCTGTTAAGTATAACTCATGAAGTATTTTGTAGACTTGTTAGATTCATTCATTGCTCATTGGTCAACCCTTGCTTAAATCAAAATAAATCTCAGTAACTTTCATGGCAGCAGTACTGGTACTTATACAGCTAATGCATATTTTAGGCTGAGATGTAAACAGTCATTTATCTATTTAGAAAGACATATATTTAACTACCTTGTGGCTGTTGCCATGAATTCTGTAATCAGCTTTATTTATTTACTAATAAAGTCAAGGATAATCATTCCAGTATAGCAAACATCCTTCCAAAATCTACTTCTCCGCATTACTATTTGCAGTATCCAGTTACCAAGGAAAAGTAGTTCTGCAGCACTTTTTATCTGGTATGAGAGTTAAAGTGCATACTTGGTTAATGGTTTTGGAGGCAATTTGGATGTTTGTCTAGGCACATATGTTTGTGTCTAGCTGAATGGGCAGGTGCAGTTGAATGTTCCCTTGCGTAAGATCAGGTGTGGTCTTCTCAGCGAACCAGACATGTCCAGGGAAGTCAAAAGGGAAAATGGAGATGTGGGACATGAAATTAGAATTTTTCTGTGAGATTTTGTCAAAAATGATTACCATTCTTCACTAAGCCAACTGCAAAGAGTTGGCATTTTTAAAACCAGAGTTGGGCATGTTTTCCTGTGTGGAAAAAACAAAAAGATACTTTGAGTTTTTGTCCTGATTTGATATCAGGACAAAGTGTTTCAATAATGGAATTTCCTGTGTGATGAAAACACTGGTTGTCTGTCAGCTCTTTTTAGAAATCTTCTGCAGAATCTCCCAAAACAATATATGCAAGCAAATACTGCTGAAGAAAAATCCAGCTATGCTGTTTACACCAGCAGGAACACAGCCCATGATCTCCATAACCCCATATACCACAGACTAGAGATAGAAGAACGTATTTTTAATGTAGTGTTCAATCTCAGTGTTACTAGCCAGAAGAGGAGTTTTCTCATGACATTGAGTAATATCTTAAAGAATATTTCCAGTAGACTCTTGATTTTAATCTGCACTCTATTTCTTATCTTCCCTTTCTTTGCACAGCTTGCACTCTGAGCAATGCTCTGACACATTCAGTCGTTGTTAATACTTTGGTATCTAATTCTTTGTAAATGTACTATTTGTTTTATTATTTGCAAGAACTATGGAATCTTTGGATAAGAAGAACTCTTGAACTGTGAAATAATATCATTGTGATGTAATAACATATTACTAATTCAACTGTATTATGAATGGAAATGAATCATAATACAGAGTAATCAAGATTTTAAACTCATTAAAAAAGATTGATTTACAATTCACATGAATTTACTCAGAGGAAAATCTAAAATATTCCAGAATGAGATTAAAAGGTGTAATATCTCTTAGCTATGCTCTCCCATCAATAAGATGCCACATGATTTCAGTTCATTTCAACCTATGAGACCAGTAAAGAGTTGCAACTAACATGATTTTGAAAGATACCTTCCTCTATTTTATTTTTGAATTTGTCTCATTTAGTCCTTGTCAGTTAGTTTTCACTGAAAACTCTCAGTGAATTAGCAAGAAGAAAAGAAAGCTACTAACTCAAGCTTAAAAGTCTTTTTCTGTTTGTTTTCTATTGTAATCTTTATCCTCAGTTACTAACTATTCCTATTACAGACGTCCTTATAAACCTTTGAACTATAATAATGAAATATAATGGCTTGTGTTTCATACAATATAACCACCTCTCTTTAAACATGCCCTTACTTTTAGTTTGTTGGTAATGTTGCTCACTGGGGTGATGAAAGTTTGGAGGACATCTCCTTATTTTCAACTATATGTTGAATCCTTGCCTCTTATTACTTCTGTATTAATTCAGTGGTAGTTTTTTCAATGCTGGCTCATCATGGATAAATAAAAACCTTTTAAGAGTACCGATGGCAGTTAGTATAGATTTTCCTAAAGGTGGTGGCAAAGGCATGGGGCATTTGCAGTAAACACAACCAGCTCCTGTGTCACCTTGTATTTTCTTCAATATCTGACTTTAATTGTAATTATCATAGAATCATAGAATCATAGAATAGTTTGGGTTGGAAGGGCCCTTTAAAGGTCATCTACTCCACCCCCCCTGCAGTGAGCAAGGACAGCTTCAACTACATCAGGTTGCTTAGAACCCCGTCCAAGCTGACCTGGAATGTTTCCAGGGATGGGGCATCTACCACCTCTCTGGGCAACATGTTCCAGTGTTTCACCACCCTCATTGTAAAAAATTTCTTCCTCATATCTGGTCTGAATCTACCCTCTTCTAGTTTAAAACCATTACCCCTTGTCCTATCGCAGCAGGTCCTGCTAAAAAGTTTGTCCCTATCTTTCTTGTAGGCCCCCTTTAAGTACTGAAAGGCTACAATAAGGTCTCCCTGAAGCCCTCTCTTCTCCAGGCTGAATAACCCCAACTCTCTCAGCCTTTCTTCATAGGAGAGGTGTTCCATCCCTCTGATCATTTTTGTGGCCCTCCTCTGGACCCGCTCCAACAGGTCCATGTCTTTCCTGTACTGAGGGCTCCAGAGCTGGACGCAGTACTCCAGGTGGGGTCCCACCAGAGCAGAGTAGAGGGGCAGAATCACTTGCTGAGGGTGCACTCGATCCCGCTGTCTATGTCATTGATGACGGTATTAATCAGGACTGGTCCCAGTACGGGCCCCTGAGGGACACCACTGCTCACTGATCTCCATCTTGACATTGAGCTGTTGACCAGTACCCTCTGGATGCGACCATCCAACCAATTCCTCATCCACCAAGCAGTCCACCTGTCAAATCCATATGTCTCCAATTTAGAGAGAAGGATGTTGTGGGGGACTGTGTCAAAGGCCTTACAGAAGTCCAGATAGATGACATATGTAGCTCTTCCCTTGTCCACTGATGTAGTCGCTCCATTGTAGAAGGCCACTCGGTTGGTCAGGCAGGACTTGCCCTTGGTGAAGCCATGCTGGCTGTCTCAAATCACCTCCTTGTCCTCCATGTGCCTTAGCATAGCTTCTAGGAGGATCTGTTCCATGACCTTCCCAGGCACAGAGGTGAGGCTGACAGGTCAGTAGTTCCCAGGGTCCTCCTTTCTACCCTTTTTAAAAATGGGTGCGATGTTTCCCTTTTTCCAGTCCCCAGGGACTTCGCCTGACTGCCATGACTTTTCAAATATCACGGAGAGTGGCTTGGCAGCTACATCAGCCAATTCCCTCAGGACTGTGGGATGCATCTCATCAGGTCCCATAGACTTATGTATGTTCAGGCTCCTCAGGTGGTCATGAACCTGATCTTCTCTTACAGTGGGAAGGGTTTTGCTCCCCCAGTCCCTGTCTTGCGGTCCATCCACTTTAGAAGTGTGGGAAGAGAGGTTGCCAGTGAAGACTGAGGCAAAGTTGTTGAGTACCTCAGCCTTCTCCTCGTCCGTTGTTACCAGTTTGCCAGTCTTGCTTATCAGGGGGGGTATGCTTTCTTTGACCTTCCTTTTCTGGCTGACATACCTGTAGAAGCCCTTCTTATTATTCTTTGTATCCCTTGCCAAGTTCAGCTCCAGCTGCACTTTGGCCTTCCTGACCCCATCCCTACACAACCAGGCAGCGTCCCTATACTCTTCCCAGGATACCTGTCCCTGCTTCCACTGCCTGTCCATTTCCTTCTTGCCCTTTAGTTTGACCAGCAGGTCTTGCCTCAGCCATGCCAGTCTTTTGCCTTCCTTTCCTGATTTCTTACATCTGGTATCGAGAGCTCTTGTGCTCTGTGGAAAGCATCCTTAAAGATCTGCCAGGTCTGTTCTGCTCCCTTGTCTCTGAGGGCAGTTTCCCAGGGGGTCCTATTGACTAACTCCTTGAAGAGCTGGAATTTTACTTTCCTAAAATTGAGGATCCTGACTTTACTCTTCACCTGACCCATATCCCTCAGGACTGCGAACTCCACCAGTGCATGATCACTGCAGCCCAGGCTGCCTCCAGTTTTGACATCACAGATGAGCTCACTTGCGTTGGTGACCAACAGGTCCAGTATTGCATCCCCTCTGGTAGGACTGTCTGTTACCTGGCTTAAGAAGTTATACTCGATGCATTCCATGAGTCTCCCGGATTGCCTACAGCTCACCATGCTACTTTTTCCAGCAGATGTCAGGGTGGTTGAAGTCCCCCAGCAGGATGAGAGCCTGCGAGCATGATGCCTCCTGTAGCTGGAGTAAGAAGGCTTTGTCAATAGGCTCCTGTCAGTAGGCTTTGATTGGGTGGCCTGTAATAGACACCAACCACAAGGTTCCCTTTGTTGCCTCAGTCTCTGATTCTTACCCATAAGCTTTCAACCTGTTCGTGGCTATTCCTCAGAGACAGCTCTTCACACTCCATCCATTTCTTGATGTAGAGGGCAGAAGTCTCCGCCCCTCCTTCTTCACCTGTCCCTTCTGAACAGCCTGTAGTCATCAATAGTTGCACTCCAGTCATGGGATTTGTCTCACCAAGTTTCAGTAATGGCAACTAGGTCATAGCTTTCTAGCAGCATAGCGGCTTCCAGCTCCTCCTGTTTGTTGCCCATTCTGCGTGCATTGGTGTAGAGGCACTTCATCTGGGCTGTCAGCCATGTTACCTTCTTAGAGGAACACCCCTTAATTCCCCTGAGGTATTTCACTGGTATTTCCCTGTTAGCTCCTATTACCTCAGGAGCCCCTGGCTCATCTCTGTAAGACTTCAAGTGTGCTGCAGTATAGCCAGCACATCTCAGAGCAACAGGCTGAGGGCCCTTGCTAGCACCCTGTCCCTCTAACCTTTGTGTGTCGTCCCACAGCTTGTCACAAGCAAGCCTGATATTATCCCCCTCCCCCTTCAAGTCTAGTTTAAAGCTCTGTCAATAAGCCCTGCTAGCTTGTGAGCAGACCCTCTCCCCCCTTTGAGAAAGGTGAATCCCATCTGATGCCAGCAGACCTGGTGCCATGTAGACCATCCCATTATTGAAAAACCCAAAACTGTGGTGGTGACACTAGCCACAGGGCCATGTATTAATAGATAATATTGGACCCTCTGTTCCCCTCAGAAGGGAGTTGCCTACAACTATAACTCATCTTTTCTTCCTTGTGAAGGTGGTCGTGATATGGGGGGTAGGCCTTTCTGACCTTGGTGACACCTCTGGTGTAGATGGACCATGTCATGATTTAACCCCAGCCAGCAACTAAGCACCACACAGTCGCTCTCTCACTCCCCCACAGTGGGATGTGGGAGAGAATCAGAACAGTAAATGTGAGAAAACTCGTGGGTTGAGATAAAGACATTTTAAGAGATAAAGCAAAAGCCATGCATGCAAACGAAGCAAAACAAGGAATTCATTCACTATTTCCTATTGTCAGGCAGGTGTTCAGCCATCTCCAGGAAGGCAGGGCTCCATCACGTGTAATGGTT
Organism: Theristicus caerulescens; assembly: GCA_020745775.1. Classification (NCBI taxonomy): domain Eukaryota; kingdom Metazoa; phylum Chordata; class Aves; order Pelecaniformes; family Threskiornithidae; genus Theristicus; species Theristicus caerulescens. The sequence continues at coordinate 28,754,069 of CM036559.1, read as the reverse complement.
ACTTGGGAAGACAAATGCCATCGCTCCAGACATCCCCCCCTTCCTTCTTCTTCCCCCAGATTTATATACTGAGCTTGACATCATATGGTATGGAATATCGCTTTGGTCAGTTGGGGTCATCTGTCCCAGCTGTGTCTCTTCCCAGCTTCTTGTGCACCCCCGGCCCACTTGGTGGTGGGGTGGTGTGAGAAGCAGAAAAGGCCTTGACTCTGTGTAAGCACTGCTCAGCAGCAACGAAAAAAATCCCTGTGTTACCAACACTGTTTCAGCACAAATCCAAAACATAGCCTCATACTAGCTACTATGAAGAAAATTAACTCTGTCCCAGCCAAAACCAGTATAGACCGTCATCTACATCATCCATTGACTGGCCTTCCACATCCAGAGCCTCGTACCTGTTGTAAAGAGATACCTGGGAAGGCAAGGTGGGCAAGGAGGGGGTTTGCCTGCTGCCCCGAGCATGGACTTGCATGCATTCGCTCCTTTCCTTTAAGTTACTGCTTTCAGCCTGGTGGGGGAGGATACAGGATCCCCTTGATCCTGCGTTCATCCGTGAAAACCCTTTCCTTTCTTTGAAACGTTTTCTGCCTACCATGAAATAGGTGGAAGAAAATATCAAGTGTGCTTACTGAAAATTCATGGCCTGAAGAGCAAAAAGTGCTATTTCATAGCTCTCTATATTTTCAAAGACATTCAGTAAGATTGTATTTAACCATTTTTGACATGACACCTTTGTGAGTTCCATTATGAAGAGGAGACATCTATTGTCATCAATATATGTAGACACAAATACTGACTATCCAGTGAGTGAAAACAGCTGCTTTTCAGATGACTTAACAAACCCTGTTCTTTCTCATGTTCAAATCAGATTCATATGTGCATGAGTGCTTACAACAAACATGCTTGTGTAGGCTAAGGTCTTTAATAATGAAGTACACAATCGTAGTGCTTTTTATTTTAACTTATGTATCAACTCCCATTATTCTGAGGAATTCCAAAGAGCTTTGCAGTACAATGGTAAATGCTGAGGCAAATGTACTTGGATATAGTTTTAAGAGACCTTCTGCAATCCCAGCAAATTCCTGAAGCCACTGATATATCCTGAATTGGGAGTCCTCCAATGTGTTCTTTACTGGGTGGATATATGTATATGCATATGCATATTTATGTGTCTGTATGTTACTATACATATATATACACGTGTATATGTGCATACACACACGTGTATATATCTATGTATGTATACTTATATACGCATATATATGTACATATACACACACGCACTAGCACATACATATTCATGTCTTTATGTATGCTTGTCTGTGTGTATACATATCTATCTGTCTGTCTATTTCTTTATCTGTTAGTCCAGGAGGAAAACTTCTGCCTTTAGCTGCTGGCCTTGTGTTTAGAAACTTTCTCTGTGTATAGCAAGAGCAATTGGAAAGGGTCTTCAGAGAAGAATGCCAGAGAGAAAGTGAGGGAGGAAGGTTGAGGACTTTACTAATAGAATTAAAAGACACAACAGCAGCATACCCATTGGTAGTGTGCTGACTTAATGTAAGATGCAACTCATAAGAGAGTGGGCGAGAGAGAGCAAGCACAAGAGAGCTCCATGGCGAGAAAGTTGTTCTGGTCCATTCTGTGTTTCTAATCCCATGCTTACTCACTCTTAATTTTCTCTGCTGGTTTCTCCATTTCCCTATGGTTCCTCTAGCTCCCAGTGACTGTGCTCAAGCACTTCCATTTATGCTTTCCACAATATTCTGGAGCATGAAAGGCACTACTGAGTCCAACTTCTACTTATAACACTCAGGAAAATCACTACTCTACAGATCACGTAGAATGCCACCTACTTAGGTGAAGGAGGTGGCTAATAAAATGGAAAAATGCTAAATAGCCAAGTTAGAAATAGTCTGATGGTGATTTGACCAGGATATTAGTGTCAGGAAAATGTAATACAATATCTTGCTATAGGTAAGTTTTCAGTGGAATATGAAGTTACTTGAGTGTTTGTGACTACTGTGAATTACTCTTACACTCTTAGCATTTGGCAGAATAGACTGGAAGATTAAGATCAGGTAGTAAGAGTTATTTTGCTAATTTTGCTCAAGCCAATATTGACATTTTACAATCAGGATTGAGATAGACCTTCAAAATGTTCAATGCAAACTGTAAAAAACTTTTGACACTTCTGCAGTTCATAAAGTATTGAAACTGGAAACATTACTATGCCATAAAGAGTTTTAAATGAGTGGTGCTTAGGGTTTTCCCGAAGGTTATGCTTTGCTTTGTCACGGGTCAAAATCCTTCTGGAAATTAGATTAATTAAAACTGGCATGTAATATAGGTTTAGGTCCCTTTTTTAATGTTTTCAAAACAGCCCTGAAATAACAACTTATCATATACACCTCTTTCCTGTGTATGAAGTCATCTTATTTTCAAAAGCCAGGATAGACTTTAAGAAATGCTTACTCCTGTTAATAAATAGCACATGTTCTTTTATGCATGTGCTCAGTATGTGAAAGGAGTTTTCACCTCTTTTTTGATAGAAAGTTAGAAGTGTCTGGTAGAAAATTTAAGGCAGTAAATTAAGATTTTTTTTCAGAAACATCTGAGAACTCTTTGGATCGTTGAAATCATAAGAATGACACTTAGCACTTATATAAACTTTTATATTTCTTCTAGTCACTATATAAGCATTCACGCTTATATTTCTTGCCTTTATTAATATATTAAAATTAATACATTTATTAAATTACAATAATCTGTGTTAAAATTCATCATTAACGTTGTAAAGGGAAGTATTTGAAAGACAGAAAAGTGCCAGCAGCAGGGATGCCTGGTTGGGTGGCTGCATTAAGGTACAGTCTGAGATAGTGGAATTACCACAAAATCCAAGGAAGTCATTAGCTTGACACTAGGCTTTTGTTTATATCCACAGTCCTCAGGTTCTGAGAAGTGCCGGCCAGTAACGGAAAGCAAACCACACTGATGTGGTTCAGCATGTTAAAATTTGCAAAATTCTTTTTTTCTTTCTGGAAAGTTTGTGGTTTCCCAAAGCTTTTAGGAGACTGAATTCCTCTTTACTATGTTTTAATTTTGCGAAGATGCATGGGCCTTAAAAAATGAAAAAATAAAATGTGCTTTCAGGTCAGAAGGAAGTGTGAAAGGCTATTAACCTGAATATTAAATGAGTGATTTGTTTTCTAGAATCTGAGTGTTGCTTTTTTTTCACCTCAAACATTTTAATTTGCATCCCATGAGGACAATTGGAATGGTCCATCATTTAAACCTATGCAATTATTCTTGATAGGGCTAACTTAAATACTGTACAAATATTTACTGTACTATAAGGTGTTACTTTTCCTCTAAGCTAGTAAAATCTGATTCTTAACACACAACTGCTGCATTTTAAGGCATGACCTCAGTAACTTCCACAGTTTTTCCTTAAAAGTTTAACTGAAAGAGAAATATGAAGTTTGCAATTGATAAGCACTGAATTTTATTTCCATAAGGTTATTGAAGAAAAATTGCACACTTTTCTGCCCAGTTTTCTGAATATCTGAAAAGAAAGAAGCACATCTAAGTAGAAACTGTTGTGGAATATATATTTTTTTAGGACTAGATCTGTATGGTGCAACTGGCTAGATCTGGCCCATAGGATATTTCCATCTGACATGCCACCTTTCTCAGACAAACTGGGAAATACAGCCTTTACACATGGCAAGAAGGTTATTATAGTAGTGCTATAAATGATTACTTTTATTAAAGAAAACCATAACTGCTTTCTATTGGAAGACTCAAAGTGAATACTTTGACATAGTTATCTTGGCATGCTTGTTGGGGTAAGAAATGATTTATCAGTAATAAAAAAACTGTTCAGGAAAAAAACACTGTCCCCTTTTTTCCTTCACTGGTGACATATAAACCACAGGCAAGCTTCTATACTTCTGAGATGGTGAATAGTTTCTTCTGCTGTTCTGTTCACAGAATCCCTGCAAACATTGCAAGGTAGCATTTGGGAAACTATTTCCATTCTTGACATTGATAACTTTCTCCTGTTAAGAACAGGGAGTATATAGTAGGTCCATAACTCCCATTGTAATCATTTTGGGAGTTTTATAAACAGGTTAGGAATGTAGCTTCATGGTTGTGCATCTTCCATGATTCTCATATATGGAAATTTCTTTGTGCATATAGTAGCAAAGGTACAGAAATTAAATACTGCATAGGTGGTCAAACACTAAAGCTCTCTATATTTACCTGTTCCCTCCCATAACTAACAGCAGTGGGACTTAAAGAAGTAGTATGTTGCTGTGCAAAATTCAGAATTAACAGTAAGTCAAGAGTAAAAAATGATACTATATTTCAATGTTATCACTAAAACAGAATCTTTTTTTTAGTGCTGGGAAAAAAAACCCAAACCTCATTGTTATTTACATTAATTGATTTTTTATTTGAAAAAATGTGTAGTGCTTGCTTTGTGATTATGTGTGATGGAGCATGTACATACATTTGTAACTACACACTCATGCATTTTATACAGATAAAACTGGCTGGTCACTAGCAACAGTATCTACAGTTAAGACTGCCCAAAGCATTTTTATGGTTAAGAGCTTCAAGTATGTTAAATAAGAAGTGATACTGAATGTGTACTGTGCCCTAAGGATTGTACATTGGAAGAGTTCTCTGAGGCCAAATAATTCTCTGTGCACTAAAGCAAAGGAAGCTTGATTTCTTAATTTGTGCCTTGTGAGTTAGCAACACTTTAGTTAAATATTCAAGTTTCTTATCCCTGGACAGTCCACGCAGAAAAGACATGCTGAATGCTAAAGTCTGGGAAAAAACCTGTGAGAGAGCTTGTCTTGTTAGACTTCAGAGAACCCACATGGGTGAAAAGCTGTTGCTGAAGCATAATTTTCTTTGGTGGATATAATGCACATTGATTGCTTTGGGGAAACAGGTTAAGAATACATGCAGCTTAGAAAGTCTGTTTGATATCAGGGATTCTCTATTTTTGTCAGCACAGTAACATAATGGGCTAATAGGCACAAGAAAAGATAGATGTGTCTGTCTGCTTCTGCAGTCACTTGGCCCTGAACAGGTAAATTCCCAGTTCAGGGTTCTTGAAAATTTGGAATAGTTCAATAGTGACAGGAAAGGATGTATTTACATTTCCAGGGAATTTCAGGGGGTTTAGTGCTTGTATTTGGGAACTATGTAGTTGAGCTATCACGTCTGATTTCCATATAGGTGTAAGAGATGGAGAGGCTGTCCCCAAGAAAAGTCATCAGTTCAGCCAAGGAAAGAGGGCTATGAATGAACCTTGAGATATATGGAATTAGGATGTTGCATATAAATGCAGAAGACTAGGGAATGTCCTCTGGGAGTAAAAGGACCGGGACAAGTAACTCATCAAAAATGGTACAGAGCTAATTCATTTCCTGTGACATTAAACCTCTTTTTTAGTTACCATTTTTATTTGCCACCTTCTGTATTACACACATAGTTCAGAGGAGAAAATTCAGAACACAGAATTCAATAAAAAATTAGCTTAAAATCAACTTTTGTTCTATCTCTACCACCTTGTTTGAATCATCCTGCACATACCCTTTAGTTATTGCAGTGTACCAGCACAACCATGTGACTCATGTTTTTGTATTCCTCTGCATGGGGAAAAACAAATCTAGTTCCTTACCTATGTTTTGCTTTTTAGCTATGTTTAGCAGAATGACTCTGGCCTAGTCTGCATTTTGATTTGTATCAGTTGAGGTTAATAATTCCCAGACTGCAAACTGTGCTACTATGTTGTCCTCATTATTGAAAGTGTCACAGGCCATTTGTAGAAGCACTTCCCCTTCCTGGTGAAATGCACCTAAATCATACACTTGGCTCTACCAGCTCTGCAGGACATACCTGTTTTCTGAGAAAAGCACCTGTCTTCAGTTCAAAAGATGTATGGTGTCCTCAGGCTTTCTACACTACTACTTACATGATTGCCAAAGGATGCTAAATTAATTTTGTCTCAGTAGCTCTTTCTTGCATCCTTCTAAGCAAAGGAAAAGTCAGGGAGCTTAGAACCTGAATGTATTTTCATCCTAGACCTGCTGTTATTGTATGTCATCATATGAAAGAATAAAAATATATCAGCTTTATCTTCTTTTAATTTCTTTAACTTTGACCTGAGGTTTAAGGGTGGGGTTTTTTAATTTTTTGAGGGGAAGATTTTTTTAGGATAATCCATTAATTTAAAAACATCACCACCATTGAATAGAACCATGAGATCCACCTTGGTGTTTCACTTTTTCTTCCATTAACATTTCATTTTAACTTCTATGGTCTAATTAGCAAGACACAAGCACATTTATTACTTCTTACCTTGGTGTAAAGTTTTAGTCAAAAATCTAGAGTTTTGTGTATTGTACAAGTCTATAGAGGAAAAGCTTGCCATAGAATCTCTTTGTTGAGTAGCTATATTCAAAATCTAATCTCTTATTTAAAATAAATTACATTTTGCTGCAATTAAAACAAAGGAAGAAAGAAACCATGTTTTTAACTTCCTCGGCCGATCTAGAGTTCTTTCACTATATTAAAATAGTGAAACTGGTCCCCTATGCATAAGTACATAATGCTGCTAGTAACTTCTACACTTAAATCAAGTTGAAATATCTGTGTTAACTTCTGGGATCATTACTCCTCATGGATAAATTGATAATTTTTCTTTAAGCCATCTTCCTGTACATCTCAGAAATTTAATAGTGCCTGTTAACATTTCTCTCTTGCTTTGTTTGGTTTTCAGAAGGAGATTAGTCAGCATTCCACCTGTCCCTGCATTGTGTTAGCCTTCTGACCTACAGGGGTTCATACTAATGCATAGAGAATTATTTCTAGCATGATGTTGATGTGTTCTCATCCTCTGAGGAATGATTTGTTTTTCTTTCTGGCTTTTTCTTTGAAAGGATTAAAGCAGCAGGACGGAGGATAGAAAGCAGAAAGACAAAAATTCTTTTTTGGTTAGTTGTCAGACATTCTTGCTGTCTAGTTACTATAGTTTCTTCTTTGTAGTTTTACACATTGCATACCTTTTAGTGATTCCAGAAATGGAAATTACACATCATACTTTCATGTTACCCTTGTACATTTGTTCTATTTTTCTTTGCTATCTGCCTCAGTTAGGGACAGTAACTCATTGGGTTTTGAAATTCCTCCAGTGGTCTGCAACTGCCGCTGGTCTGCTTTACACAGCTATCACTCAGAGGCCAATGCCTTTTCTCTTGTAGCTGTTGTTTTACTATCATTTTCTAACCTAGCTATCTCTTTGTTCTTTAGTTGTCTACAGTGATGTCAGAAATACAGACCAGACTTAATGAGCAAACCTTTTCCCATTCTCAGTCTCTAACAAAAGTCCTTCAACTTATAACCGCAGGAAAAAATTATATAGATGGCTGTTTTAATATCAGAAAGATTGTTTATCTTCTTTAAATATTACAGTAGGATAGAAGTCTGGCCATTTGTTTGGTTTTAAATTAAATGTTAGTCTGTGTGAGATAACTTCCAAAGCCTTTCAGTTTGATTCAGTACCTTACTCACTGGTTGCCTTGACTTCAGTGGGTTTATTTGTAGATTTAAAACACTATGCTCAACATTAACAGTGTTCTTTTGAAAGTAATTTTGAAGTCAGTTCACAGGTGCTCTGTTGAACTGCAAACAAATCAATAGTCTGCTGGCAGGGAAGCTATACTTCAGGCCTGGCGCTTCATGATGGTGGACAAACACCTGTACTTGCATCTTAGAGTCCCATAACTCCTTCATCTTCTTTTAAACCTCATCTTCCTTTCCACTGGTGATAATAATCATACACCATGTATCTTTTATGTCAGATGAGTTTTATTGAGAAATCCAATATATTCAGTCCCTTATCCAACCCTGTGAGCTGAAAATACCTAAAACTGGGGAAAGAAAGGCTATTAATTTTGACAGAAAACCATGTTGGATTTCTTCTCCCATTCCAGGTTGGTCAAATTTTGCCTTAAACTAAATCATCTCTTCGGGCCAAATCAAAAGTGTTAATTTCCCTTTATGTCTTCCATTCAGTACTGTGAAGTTTTTAAAATAATTATCAGTAAGACTGATTGTTTACCATTTCTGTTTTTTTGCTTTTGTCTCCTCATTTACTTCTGTGTATCCTGATACCACAGCAGTTAAAACAATGAAAGCTTTGCCAGGGCAAGTCCTTGATAACAACTGATAACAAAGCAAAAACAATTTTCAACCTCAAACAAAATGTAACTAAACCTGTATATTTGGAATATATTCAGTAACAACTGGCTATTTATTAGTTATCATCAGGAGACATACCTGCCTTTCTTTTAGTCCTGACTGTAACAACATAAGAGTTAATGGACAAATATGCATATTTTTTTTCTCGCAATTGCTAAGAAAATTTATTTTTCATTAACATTTTTCCAGTACTCTTTATGTCTGCCAACAACCCTCAATCTCTGGAAAAATATCTTATGTAGTCCAACTTCACCTCACAAAACTTTAACAAGAAACTTTGGATCTTGGCCACTTTGAAGTCTTTGTTGTTCAGGGAGGAGGACATTGCCACAATTCACAATGGTTTGAGAACAGAGTTCCATATTTTGAATACTGCAGCTATTTGTTGTTTTGAAATGATGAGATTTCTTTGGTTTTGTTTTCTGTTTTTAAATGGATTGTACGAATTACAGAAATTAAATGTTTTTGAAAATGATATGCTAAGAATTAAAAAAAAAGCTAGAGAGCAGTGTTTGTAAGTGAGAAAATATGTTTCTAGAAAAAAAATTGCTGGTACTATTCTTTACATGAAATTATCTAAGTATGATCCCAGTCTTCTGTATCACATGACTCCTTTCTGCTGACATGTGCAAAAACATAGTAGGGCAGTGAATGCTATAAGCCCAACATTAATGTCAAAAAGCCTTTGGATAATCTTCAAAAAAGCAGGTGTGCTCCAAACAGGAAGTTTTAGGAAATAAAATAATTGCACAAGCTAAAGACACTGTAATAGTGCATGAAAGCAAAGGTTTACATCAGCTCAACTCAGCGGTGCAACGAGTTCCTGCTTACACCTTTAGAAATGAAAAGTTCTGGTCTCTCCTTCTTCATTTGGACAAGACTTGTAGGCCTCAAACCTCACTGTAATTGATGGAAGGACCTACCGCAGTATGAAATACGTTTTAATTGCAAACATATTTTCTCTTATTATTCCCTAATTCACTTACATGTCTAAAATGTGAAAAACACAAGAATAAAAAACTAAGGATTTTTCACCTGGTAATATTAATCTTTTCTTCACCTTTTTTATGGACTGTCATTTTTAAAAAAATGTTTATTGATCTATTCAAATGCAGAACTGCACTTACTGATAAGAGTTTTCAGGGTTTGCTCCCCCTCTACATTTGCAGCCCTCTGAATTGTGGCTCTTTCTGGTTTTCTATGTATACCCTGTCAGTATGTTCTGTTCTGTGTAGAGTCTCGGGAACTCGTCTGTATGGAGAAGCTAATTTACTCTCCTGTTTGCTAGCAGCTGCCACTTTAAAGACATACAGGAGCTCCTCCACCGTCCCCTTCCGGACCATGAGGTCTAGGAGGACATTTTTTGGACCTTAGCCTGATATTGACACCCTGCACAACAAATTGGGTACAATGCTTTTGTGAGTACACTGCTGAATTATTTCTGAATCTGTTATGATGGTTGTTGCAAAGTATTCTGTTTAAATTATGGGGAACATGTAAAAGGAATTGTATCTGATAACTTCAGTTGGAGCCAATTTAAATGGACCTTTAAAAGTTTAAATGTTCCCTAACATTTCCCGTTAGAACTGCAGACTTCTGGAAGAGGTCAGCTCCCTTTTAGGTCAACTTACAATGTTTAAAAGTATAACTTTGTGTGTGGCACTTGAAGACATAAAATCTCTTGAACATCATAATGAAAACACGATTCTCATGATGTGTCTTTTTTTGTAGGTAACCTAGCCAGGGTGCTACTTTGGCATTTGGGATACTCTGTACCTACTCTTCCTCATGCAGAGCATAGTTTTTTATTGCAGACCACTGTGAGTCAGGCCCTAAACTTGATTCTCTCACATCCCAAACTAGTGACCTAATCTTCAGTATATAGTGTGTGAGAATGCTTTCTCTCTCAGCTTTCCCAACAAAAACTTTGTGGAAACAGATATGTCTCTGAAAAATGTTTTGGCTTGGACGAAACAGCATATTTCGATGAAATTTCATTTACTTGAGAATGTTCCGACCCGCTCTAATTACAGGCCTCTGTTATAAGCTGGTTACGGCTTTGCCAAACATTAACGGGTTGGGCTGAAACTTTCCATGATTGTTCTCTGCCTTAGGCTGGATGTTTTGATGGCAAAGGTTTAACCATTTCGTAGGCCAGAGAAAAAGGGGCTCTTCCACCACTGTGAAAGTAACACTCTCTAGTATTTGGAGGAGGACCTTCAAATTTGACAGGCAGAAGACCTGGTGCACTGAAGATGTCTTTTGCAGTTCTCATGGAAAGTCTTTTGACTTTAGCCTTTAACAGTCCCCATCTGGCAGTAAAGCAGCAGAACTTGTAGAAAGATTTGCTGATAACTTTTTTCTGTTGCTTCAGCACTGAGCATACTGTGCCTCCACAGAACTGCCCCATGCGTCAGCTCTACTAAATGCCCCCAGCTCTGAGGCCGAATGCAGATAATGATGCATTGCCTGTTGTCCTGGGAGAAGGTCAGCGTTGATGTACAGGGCAGTGAGGACTGCCACTGCTCCCCTTCGTTAAGTGGTATGGAAAGAAATTTCTCTTTGAAATTCTGAAATTGGAAATTCAATTCAAATTGAGCTATTGTGGCTCATGGACTAGGGATTCTCCACAGGGTCATTGCTGCCTCAGTATAACAGTCTTGGAGAAAGAGCCTTTCTTTCTCCCTTCTCTGGTTTCGCTGTGAGCAAAACTTAGTGTCCTGTGTGTGGACTGATTACATGAATCATCCAAGCCTGTACTGTAGGTACCAATAATGTGAGATTGTAGTATGCTTTGTGCAACAACGTGATTTTAATCTTCTGCCCTCTTCACCCCATCCCTGAAGATTATGAATGAGATTTAATGAGGAAATGTTTGATATTTAAAATTACTCCCGAGTTAAAAAAAAAGAAAAAAGCTACTGATTCATCTTCAGTATTTCTTAGAACAAGTGACTTTTGTTTGTGAGCACAGGATCAGAAAGCTACATTCAGTAAAATGTTTAACTAAGTATTAGCTTCTGACATGAACGATGTAATTCATTCACAGAAAGTGAAAGAGCATTCAGACTTCCCTGGGGCACTGCTTTACCAGTATAAAGGCTAATCTACTAGTTTAGCAAGTTATGTTTTAGTGTGCCATCCTCCACTTTGGACTTTCATGAATCCACCTATTGAAGGCAGAATTCCACCTGCAGCTCTGAAAGCCTTACAAATGAGTCCCCAGTTCCTTGTTTCCCAGAACCACAATAAAATCCTTCTGAGGTAATGACTCATGAAGTGCCTTATGCCAGTCTCAGCAATAAGCTATTTTTTTCACTTGCTGTGCCCACTCATTTCAGCTTTACAAAACATCTTTTTTGTACTTTGCACAGGGTGGCCTCACACAGTCATGTCATGTGGTCCTGTGCAGGAGAAATCCCTCTGGGGGGCATCCCATGCTGCTGGCGGAGGCTGGTCAGGGCTTCATCTGCGCCGGGATTTTGCCAGGCTGGCCTTTCACATGAGGGAAACCTCAGGATACAGCTTCCTCCAGCAGGAAATGCTGGGGCTGGAGGAGAGCTTGTCAGAAGGTGATGGAGACCAATGCTGATCTGCTGCTGCTTCATGCCTGTGTAGATGAAAGACTGGCTTGGGATCAGGGAGATGATCTTACCGGTGTACCTTCAGTCTCGTACAGCAGCTGTATAGAACGGCGCGGTACATTCACAAAACTCTTGTGACTGGTTTGTATACTGGTTTAAAAATGAGTTAACAAGCACAGTTCTTTGCTAAAATAAATACATTTAATTGGATCATGTTAAATCTGTCTTGGCTGTAACATTGTCACAGCTCAATAACCTTCTCACCACTTCCTGAAAATTTTTGCATTATTGTTATGAGAAGAAAAAGAGATTAACTTTTGAAAGAATTTTATAGTATAGTGTTCAAGCATCTTTTCCTCTGTGCTGAGTGACTCTAAGCAGGATACAAACAACCTGGGAACACCAAGCAATTATTTATTGGGTAATGTGCAGAACAGATAGCTGTGCTGTTCAGATACTATGCTGAGCACTAACATGCTCGGCTTCCCCATGAGACACTGAAGAGATGGCGGTGGTGGGGAGACTGGGCAGCTGATCCACAGAGGCAGTGAATTGCTGTGTTCCATCCTCTGTTGGTTTTTTTTTTTTCCTTGAGGTTTTACACCTTTTTGTGCCAGCATTTCTCCTCTTGAATCTGTAAGCTGCTAACTATGATGATTTCAACAACTACCCTCTGTCTAGGTTTTCGCTTTGCTTATCTTGTACAGCTTCGGTTCACGTATTTTCTCACACCTTAGCAACAATTTTCTCAGTAAAACTGTGCCAAGATCACACAGCTGTGCTGTACCAAACAAGGCCTTGGATTACAGAGTGCTAAGAGTCTGGGTATACAGTTCCCATGAGACATGTGATACTGCAGAGAGTTTCTGAGTTAAAACAGTCAAAAAAGTTTCAGACACAAAAAAAATATTTAAACATCTGTTCTGGTTTTGAATGAAAAACTCGCATCACCTCTTGCAGAATGAAAGTTCAGATTTTTCATTTACCTCTGTTTAAAACAGTATGAAATATTTGTGATTTGTTACCTCTTAAGATTTTACAGATCATACATGAAGAACAATAAAATGTGCATATTTATTACTCTATCTCACAACTGAAACATATTTTCATGTTATGATTATAGATTTATCTCCTTGAAAAGGTTGCCCTGTATCACTAAGCATGAATCAATTGAATAGCAGTCCACCCAAACAAGCAGGATGTTGGGCAAAAATATCAGGACGCCTGTATGGATGAACAAGGAGCTCCTGGCAAAATTCAGAGATAAGAAGGAAGTATAGAGAAGGTGGAAGCAGGGAGAGGTTACCTGGGAGGAATACAGAGATGCTGTCAGAGCATGCAGAGACAGGGTTCAGAAAGACAAAGCCCAACTGGGATTGAATGTGGCGAGGGATGTCAAAGGCAATAAGAAGGGACACTCTAAGTACACAGGTGACAAAAGGAAGACCAGTGAAAATGTGATTCTGCTGCTGAATGAGGTGGGGGACCTGTTGACACAGGACATGGGAAAGGCTGAGGTACTGAATGCTGCCTTCACATTGGTCTTTACTAGCAAGATTGGCCTTCATGAATCCCAGGCCCCAGAGACCAGGGTGATAATCTGGAGGAAGGAAAATATACCCTTGGTGGAAGATGATCAGGTCAGGGAATGCTTAAGCAAACTGGACATACATAAGTCCATGGGCCCTGATGGGATGTACCCACAAGGACTGAGGGACCTGGCTGATGTCATTGCGAGACTGCTCTTGGTAATCTTTGAATGATCGTGTTGACTGGGAGAGACACCTGAGGACTGGAGGAAAGTAAATGTCACTCCTGTCTTCATGAAGGGCAAGAAGGAGGACCCAGGGAACAACAGGCTGGTCAGCCTCACCTCAATCCCTGGGAAGGCAATGGAGCAATTTATCCTGGAAACCATTTCCAGGCACATGAAGGACAAGAAAGTCATCAGGAGTAGTCAGCATGGATTCACCAAGGGGACATCATGCTTGACAAACCTGATAACCTTCTATGATGAAATGCCTGGCTTGGTGTTTTCTCCTTGCTTTTGCCCTCTGCTTCCATTTCCTTTCCATGTATGCACATTTTTCATGCTCACTATAGCCCCTACATCACTTGTTTTCCTACTCTCTCTCCCAATTACTTATGTTCCTCCAAAGCAAAGTGAATCCTTTGTGCCATATTCTTCATTTGTTTTCCACAGCATTGGAATATTCATCCAAAATATTCCTTGGCACTTATTCATTCTTCTTATTCATTCAGATTTGTTCCTACTAGTAATTCCTTTTAACAGTCTTTCTACAATAATTCCAGCAAAAAAGTAATAAAAGCTGCTTTAATGTTTGTACTCCACAGCCTACCCACCAGAAAAAACTTCTAATCCTCTTACTGCTGTGTGTCTGATCTGTTTTGCTTTCTTTCTCATTTTTTGCCTATTCTATGGCCATTGCAAGGACTCTCACCCCGCATCAACACTGGAAAACAGTGCTAAATGACATGCTAAATCTTGTGGCCATACAGCATAATATTCTCACTCACCAAAACAGCATAGATGTAAACTCATTGTGGAAATAGTCCATGGTGTGGATTTGGATATCCTTATATAAGTAGACACGTTGCCCCTTATTAGTTACCTGAGGTAACTAATGCACAATGCTACATTATTCTAAGAAATTGTGACAGTGAACATAATAGAAACAAGCAAATTTGGACACATACAACATAACACTGAAATAATGAATTGATACCTCATCCTTGGACAGCTAGCATACTCAAAAGTAAATATACACCTCTGCCTTTTTTATTTTTTTTAAGCAGTCATAAAACCATGAAATAATTCAGGTTGGCAGGGGTCTCTGGAGGCTATCTACTCCAACTCCCCACTCAAGGCAAGGCCAACTATATCAGGTTGCTCTTGGGATACAAGGGACAAAGTGTTCGCTTAGGGTATTGACATACTGTTTATCACCTAAAGTATATGCAAAAGTGTGATCATTAAAAGAATTATAATACATAATCTAGGTCCAAAGCCTACTGAAGGTCAGTAAGGCTATTTCTGTTCTAATAAAACAAACAGAGCAAGGGCACAGACTTTTGTGCACCTCTGACCATATGGTCTGAGCTTTCAGCATTTTTGCCCAGTTCGCTTATCCAAGATTCCATTTTTTAATTCACTCCCATTTCTGCCCAAGCAGAGAGATTGTCCTTGAGGAAGGAAGGAGAAAGAAGATGCAGCAGCAGAAAGCAATGACTTTATCAGCTCCTCAGTGCCAAGAAAAAGGAGGGGTTAGAAAGGGCTGCATTGTCTTCTTACTCTGCAAGGAAAGTGTTCTTATTCTAAATCTTTCAAGGAGTTGCAGGCTGGTACACTCACAGTGAATCATAATTCATGTCATGAATTCAGCAAAGATACTAATGGAGTAGAATATGCTACTTGTGAAAAAAGAGCATTATAAATGATATGGCAACAAATGATTTTTTCTCATAAATCTGGAATCATACCACTGGTGGCATTTGCTTTACCTGCTCCATGTACAGCTCTTACACAGTTGTCTCTGACTGCAAAATCATGCCTATGGTTTAGATATATGTCAACTTCTCTGTTGCTTTGGTAGCATCCATCATCTGCTAAATTCCATGGGTTTTATCAAAACATAAGTTCTCAATTTTTGAACCTTTTTGTCTTTAAAGCTATAGGGATGCTGGTACTTTATTATATATTCTATTCACGTATAGTGTTTCCAGCTTCTTTCCAGCACATCGCTTTATGAGGAAATTGTTTCCTGCATTTTCCATGGAAACCCTTTTTAAAGTGAGCATTATAATCTTTTCTCTTTGCTTCACTTATGCAATCCTGATGTTGTTTCCCATTACACGGAGATAACTAACTATACTAATCTTGGGATATTGAATAGCAAATGGTCCAAAGCACTATTTATTTAAGTGGAATGTCTAGAGCTTCTGTGTGTAATTTGTGTTTTCATTCCTGCTCAAAACCAGTGCTTGTATTTGTTTACCCATGCAAACCTTTACCATGTACATTTTCATCCCAGGGTAAAGTCACTGGGGAGTTGTGAGTACTTTTCATGGATGTGTGAGCTACTCAGTCTGATAACATGATGTACAGATGTGTCAGAGACACAGAAGACAGTTGGTTTTTAGCTATATTTTGCAAAGCCTGGAGAACAGTGATATGGATGTCACAGATGAAGAGGATAGTATAACCTTAGTGACTGAGTTGTTCCAAGTAAGTATGTTCATTTTGTTTTGGTTTTTAACTTTCATTTAGGCTTCTTTGTATATTATGGGCATCTCACAAAGGAACTTCATTAAGTAGGTTAAATCAAGGGGGAATTTGCTTAAATGTAAATAGCAGCATGGATTTCTAAAATATTTAGTCTGAGATGATGACATGAATGACAACTGTACAGTATTTCTCTCTGAACCACAAAATTTTTGGTAGTTACATAAATGTTAGAGTAAAACATTTTCTTCTCCATTGAAAATAGGGAAGGTGCTATTTTGGCTTGATCTGCTACCTCATACGTGAAAAATATTCATATCTGCTTCACTTGGAAAGTTGGTTATTTGGTTCTTCTCTTTTGCAAAAATATTAATTGAAAAAAGCTATTTAATCTTTTATAGTAAGACAGACCTCTCTACTTTTTTTTGAAACGTATGTGAGAGAATAACTGTTCACTCAGTAAGAAGGAGCCTTCCTAGAAATATTCACATTTTGTTTCACTTTTGTAAGTAATAGGAATTTACATTTCTTTGTACAGATTATTTACATTTCTCTGTACACTGTAATAGAATATTTAAAATATACTGGAATATTCCTGACAGCTTAATGAATCGTATTTAACCAAAGCAGTTAATATTTTCTTGTCTGAGAGGCTGAAATTCATTAAGCAATGACTAACATTTATTTATTCTTTAAGTTAAACACCAAATGGAGAAAGATAAAACTCATCAAATGTTTGTACAAACTTGAAGATTGAATGCAATTTCAAGACATCTATTTTAAAGCTTTCAAAAGATATCTGGGGTAAAGGGCAAGATTAATTCTGACATCCACAGGGCCATGTGGGTCACCCCACTGTCGATGTCTTTGGTAGCAGAGGAGTAGTTCCCACATCTCTCTTTGAAAGGCAGGTGGACTCAGATGCTGGGGTGTAGTAACTGGTTGCAAGTTCACCAGTGTAAGCACCTGGCATCTTTGATGTAGGACCTGTACACTGAAGTGCAGTTTTGAGTGTTTGAGCCTGGGGAAAGATTGAGCAGCGCTTGTGTCTTTAGGCATCCCTAGCTGGGTTTGTTCAGGCTTTGGCTCCTCACTTAGCACCCCTGAGGTGTGCCAGCACGGTGTTCCTCTGACAGCACAAACAACTTCACCAGTGGTGTTATATCATTGTCCTCTCATTGTTTCTGCTCCGCAAATGAAGGTGAGCTGCCCTTTCTGTTGTGATACAGGCTGTGACAGATGTCGTATAGTCCCATTTCACTGTGAAAATTGGGCAGTCCCCAGCAATTCCCAGTAATTGCCTAAATCTTACCCAGCTGTAGAATGGCTGTGAGCTGCTAATGTGATATATCCCTTAAAAAAAAAGTCCAAGGATGTAACTGCTTTATCAGATACAAGGAAATATTCCAGCAACCACAGGGAAACATTGGTGCTGTTGGACAAAGCATTGGTGACAGACTCTGGTCACTGCTGTTGAAGGAAAATGACTTCATACTGCACTGGGTGCAGAGAAAGGTGAAGTGGAGAACGAAGAGAAGGGGGGATCTAGGGAATAGCTACACTTCACAGTGGAATACAATACAGAGACCTTAATGGGGCCTCTTAGCTTAAGCACCATGGGGGGCTGTTGTGGCGGTACTGCCTGCAGAATGAGAACTGCACAGATCAGGGAGAGGGATCCCCATTGTGCTTTTGCTCTGGACTCCACATGTGCTGCAAGAGGGCCCAGCCTGTGCCCATCGTGCAGATATGTCCTAGGGCAGCCTGGCTGGGTGAACAAAGGCAGGGAGGATGCATGTTTGCTAGTATCGGAGAAGTAAGGGGTAAGGAGGCAAAAGGACCTTTTTAACCATAAGCCAGTACTGGCAGAAGACCAAAAGGGACCATAAAGAAAATTTAGGATGGACATTTAGAAGACTTTTTTTAAACAGTTATTTGAATTTTTGGTACAATATGGGCAAAGCAGGGCATCTAACCTGTTTTTAAACTTAATTCTGGTAATTTATTCAAGTGATTTTGCATCTTGGTGCCTGGATATGTCTTGATGTGGAATCAAATTTACTCCCCTGCTTGGAGAGTGGAGATAAGTGATGTTTATCTTTAGTGATGATTTACCTTACTTAGTTGGCAACAAGAAGTAGTTGTACGGTTTTGTGGATAATTTTCTTTTTGCTATGGGAACAGTTAGATATTTGACACCTGGCAGGACCAAGTGTAGATGTGCATGTGCATTCATGGTCTCTTCTAACAAGAAGTAAACCAGGTTATGCCACCCCTGTGTTGCCATCACCAAGAAAAAAAGAACAAAAAAGAGAAAAAAACCCTGGAGACTTTTAAATCATTATTTTTATAGTAGTGTTTTCCCCTTCTTTCTCTGGTAATCAGCAACAAGAATTTCAGAGAAAGAGTATGACAAGGAGAGTGGAATTAATTATGTTCTGAGGGGACAGGAGGGGGGAAAAACAGCTTATCCAGGGCCACTCTCCTATTTGTAAGGTTAGAAAAACTAAGAGACTGAACTGAAGTTTACATAAAGAAAGTGTGATTGAATTGCACAGCAGGAAAGAGAGGGAGAAGGTGTTAATTGATCATTTGGGAAACTTTGGTAGCTCCTTCAGCCTCCTACAGTTTTTATTTTTTAAATTTTATTTCATAGTGGGAGTGATTTGGTGGATCATAAAAACACAAATAAAACCTTTCGGAGGGATATTTTTATACATCTATATATTTTTATATATCTATATATTTCCAGCTTTTTATTAGAACTTTGTTTGTGTAATAATAAGTAAGCTAATCTAGGCAGTTTGCATTGCATTTCAGTCTTAACAACCTAAGAAAACAGTATCTTTTGTTATTAGGATTTAAGCTACATATCCTGTTTATACTTACTTTTGGAAAAATCTCATTGAGATAGCCATGTTAGCTATTGTAATCCTCTTTTATTTTATGAGACTCATTTTTATGAAGCACTTTAATAGACCTCAACAGGTGTGGTGTAAGATAATTTACTTTCACTACAGCCATCCTTCTTCTTCCATGAAAGAAGGACCTTTCTCTTTGACATAAATTAGCATGTCCACCCTTTAAGTCAAAGCAGTTTCTGTTAGGAATAATGTTTTTCTGAAAAGTTTTCAAATGGTTCTACTGGCATTTCCAAGCCACCTACCACATTACTGTTTACATATTGCATAAAGCTTCCACATCAGCTCTAAGCACGTACTTTAGCTAGCTGGCTAGTTTTTCTGAACCATCCTCTGAAGTAGCCTGATGGTCTCCATCGATTGCAGAGGAGGCCCAAGCATTGCACTTGGCAGTCCTGGGAGCCTGCAGTCTCCCTGAAATTCTCTGTGTATCTCTTGCAGAACTGCATGCAGGCCAGCCTGTGGGAAACAGCTTGTCCCAAGCCATGTTGAATCAGTTTCTGTTTTTATGAGACCTTAGATAAATCAAGGGACAAGTGTATTTATTTAAGCACAGGGTCATAGAGATTCCTGTTATGATTTCTCTCTGCCATCAGTTTGTATCAGCCTGTACCATGGGATAGTCTGACTGCACATACCAAGGCTGTTGATGCAAGTTGCTGCCCTCTGTGCTAAGGATAGCACCGTGGATAAATGTGTCTCTGGACCAGATCCTGGCACTCCACATCTGACACTTTAATTTCTCTCAACTGTAACTAAACCACTCTCTGAAGGTATCCATCTCTTTTCACTGATTACAGAGTGAGGCTAGAAGACTAGCTTTTAGGAAAGCTAAAATTAGGTGAGCCCCAGCCTTTCTGCATAATTAGATTCATTGGTCACAGTAGGACTCTCCATGGGATAAGCTGCAGCTTTGTGTGAAAAGGGTATCAGAACCAGCTATTTTGCTGAGAAATGCAACTGCATTTCTGTCAGTGGCCCAGTTTGGCCAGTGATTGTGGCACTCCTTTCATCAGTATCATGTCACTTGTCCATAATGTGCCCCTTTCATGAATGAAAACAGGGATGTGAAGCACTGGAGTGGCAAGTCCCACATGGCACATAGCGGTTCGAGAAGATGTAGTTCCACATTGAACTTGTGGAAATAAAATTAAGTGGGTTTTTTTTTTTTAATGGTTGAAATATTTGAGAACATTTCTATTTACACTAAACACAGAGACAAGTGGGAGGAAGAGAGGGATGGAGAAAGAGCTTGTGTTGTTCCAGTGCAGTAATGATTGTCAAAATGATGTAATTCTCTGCAGGGTGGAAATTCCCTTCTTTTTTACAAGCCAGCTCCTCTGAGAATCTGGTGTTAACTTTAGTGATGGGCATGCACTGCCTTATTTCAAAGTCCTCGTTTGCCTAAAGTGGAATCATAATATTGCATAACTTCCATTTTTGTGGTTTAGTAAAGATAACCCTTTTATTTCTGTTATTAAAAGCTGAGTTATTAACACGAACAAGAAATCTTTTCAAGAGTACTTATAGGAACAGCAGGTCAATTTGTCAGGTTTCTACAAAAGTAACTAGTCCCAAATGAAAGTGGTTAAACACAGTGGACTGGCGAGGGTGATGCAGCATAATTCCACATGAATCCTTAGGTCACTGTTGTTTTACATGGGATAAAGATCTGGTCCCTTCTGGTTTTGCTACTTCTCTTCTTTTTCTGTGCTTATTTTCCCTTACCTTTTTATAATTCATCATTAGCTGGTTAAACAATCAAATTCTCTGATGCCAGAACATGATCTGTCCTCAGTGTGTACAAAAAGTATATGCCTTCCTCAATGCACTTTTAAACTTTGCAAGAGCCTAGGCAATTCTCAGGCAGGTCACAGGAAACCCTGATTTAAATCAGGATGAAAGCATTTTGCGTGGCTTGTGATGGCTTTTTTGAGCAAGGGTTAATCTTGCCCTTTAGAATATTTTATAACCTTCTTTCACCTTTGCAGTATTTGACAATAAAGTGATGTAATTACTCAGCTGCCAGTAGTATTGATCTAGTGCTGATAGAGTGATAATGACCCAGGCTGAAATCTCAAGCAACTGGTCAGGCTGCTGTACTCATCAAAGCCTCCTTGCAAGGCAACTCTTTGCCCCCTGCTATTATCTCATAGAGCAATATTGTACCGATACCGCAAGTTACTGTGTAATAGCAGTCATGGCTTCCAATACATCTACCATGTAGTTACCACACACTTAACACAAAATAGTGCGTTTTATTTTGTGGTAATCCAGTAAGCGAATCACACTGCCAGGCTGTGCAGAAAACCAGTACTGCGTATTGGAGGCAGAGAATGTCTGGTGCTTTTTGTGGGAAAAAGCCGATCTGGTAAAGAGTGTGATATTCCTCCAGAACTGTTCTTTTCTTCTTCTGCAGCTTAAAACAGCTATCTCTGCTTTACCTGTTAGCTACCACAGACATAGACAAACCTCCCATCTACCAGATTTACAGTATGTAACATACTGGCACTCTACAAGTTTCAAAGGAAGATTGCATAAAGCTAGTTAATTCATAAGTAAAAAGAGCATTAATTGAACAGCCAGCTGTCTATGGCTGGAAAGAACAGATGGCTCCACATCTGTTTTTTGTGTGTTTGTTCCAATCCCCCTGTTTTAGTGGACAGAATACTTTTTATATTCCAGTAAATTTCATTGTCAGTTTCTTTTCCTGGGCCCAGTGGCGGTCTTTTACATTTGGGGCTAAGTAAGTGAGGCTTAGCAGAGTAAGCAAAGACTGAAAGTTACATGCATGTGTATTTTAATTTAGAAACAAATATTTTTGAAGGTGTGTTTTAAGCGTAGTGTATGGAGTTCTTTAACAGAATAGATCTTGGTGATCTGAGGACTTTCTGGAGGTGAGGACCCAGGTGAGAGGCATGATCTGTAGTTCTCACCAGGCCATGATGCTGCAGCCCCTTTTATATAGCCCAGTGCATTCAGTGATCCAGTTTGCTGTAAGTATAATACATGCTTGAGTTGTAATGTTTCTCTCTAAAAATAACATATAACAGCTGTTCTAATTAAAAATTACATATTTTACTTCAACTAGAAAATTCAAATATTTTTAGTTTTATAACACAACAGTAGAGATGTTCTCTAAAATGTTGGGGATCAAGATCCAAACTTTCCTGGGCCAAATTCTGAGTTTATCTAGTAGGACGTTTGACCTACAGTGAGGTCTAGCTCACCTCTCAGGAAGCTTGCAGGGTTTCATGGGAACAGCTGGGCATAGATGTGGGCTCTTTTCATGCAGCGTATTCAGCTACATGAGGGACCCTGTCAGCTACCTGAGGTCACAGTGATTTCATTGACACCTATAAACACCACATTGGTGCCAGGATCTGAGAATTATCAGCTGCCACCTCATCTTCTAACTATAATGACAAAATTACTTTAGTTAACACCACTGTCTCTCATTTTTTACAAATATAGCGCACTCAATTCTTGCTACAGACAGGGAAGCCAAGGGGATTTTGTGTCTCTATTGGAGAGTAGATTTAGATTCATTGTGTTAAAGTAAAGTGATAGCTTCAATTATTAAATGCAAGTACTTGGCCAGGCTTTAGTGAAGGAGGCCATTAAAGTTTCTGAGATCCATTTTATTTTGGTTACCAAAGCGTGTTTCCAAGAGCCAGTGTCTGAATCCTGTTAAAGCAGGACTTTCCATCATTTTCCATTAAATAAAAAAAGTCTGGATTGGGCAGTATTACCACTGCACTCAGACTTCTGCCAAAGCCTCCGCTTGGACTGCACAGCTGCCTTTAAGATGTTTGAAAAGCAAGTCCTTCCCTGGTATATCTGAAATCCCTTCCTTTTCAAGTGAGGCTTATATTTCTTTTGGAAATATAGCAAGAGAACCATTAAAAATGAAACACTAGTATGTAGGACCCGCTTTAAAAAAATTACTTGAATGCCTTAAATGGGGCTTAGTGGGATATAAGACTCCGAAGTACAACACAAAAGTTACCTACCCTCTCTTCCAGCTGCCCATCTCATATCACGATGCCTCTTTCGTTAAGCTGACAGTTCCTGTGCTGGATGTCTGAACAGGATGGCAGAGGGTGGTGAGGAGGAGCCTGGCTGGGTGGGCATCCTCTGGACATCTCTTGCTCACAGTGATGGTGTCCAACACAAAATACAGTCACCACTGACAATTTTTTAAAACATAGTGCATGGAGCAGCAGGTGCTCATCACCTGCACAGAACAAGGTATGGGAAGAGATCGGTCTGACCTGGTCTTCAGCCAGAGAGTGTTCACCGCCACTTCTCCCACCCCAAGATCACTGTTTTGGCTCCTGCCCAGCTGGCCGGGCTGCAAGATGGCTCTTCCCTTCCCACAGGTTTGGGCCATGGAGCAAAAAAGGGGAGAGGACATGAGGGGTGACAAGGCTGTGAGAAGAACTGCATCCATCCTCTATTCCAGCACTAGTCTCCCTCCCTTAGGAGACCTGTGCTGAGGGACCAGTCATCTCCAACTGCAGTCAGCACCAGAAATATGAACGTTAAACCAGACACCCACAATGTTAAGAGACAGCAAAGGTGGTTAAAACCAGCTTTGAAACCTCACTGGGAAATTTATCTCAGATGATTGCTTGGTAGTTTAAGAGAAAGTTGTGAGATGAAACAAACTGATAATGTTGGGTAAGGGCAGTGACAGGAGCCACCAAGCTCTATTCCAGTTTTTTGTTTCGCAAAGAGGCTCTAGACAAATTCATATTTTCTAAGCACATGATGGTTAGTATAACCCTATCATAGGCATCAGAGGACCACACAGATCTAAAATCTCATGGCTGAAGGAGATAGTTTTATTTGTTTAGTCTGAATTTCAGCTACACGTCATCTTCTCTAAGGCAAATCCCAGATACTTTCACGCTTGGTCATATCTCCTTTGCCATTCACCTCTTGTTCTGAGAGAAATCCTATTTCCACCTTCTGGCATGTTCATCAGTGTTATTTCCTATGGCCAGCATCTCCCCAACAGTGACAGATGTATGTGTCTTTCAAGACATTAGCTGCCTAAATGTCTCTAAATGCAGATGACAGAAATTCACCTGAACTTTCAATGTCTTGGTGACTCAGGGTAACCAAAATGAATGCAAAGTACTTGTGCTTGCTGTTTCTGCTTATCCACTTACTGATCACAGTGTGAGCAAAACCAGGGGTGTGTTAGCTGCAGTGCTTGTCCAGGAAAAAAATAATGCAATTCCAAATTTCCAAGAGAATTGAAAAGAAATTTCAGTTTCATCATGAAGAACCCTGATTGAAACTGAATGGTTTGGTTTTTTCTTTTTTTTCAGAGGTACTTGGTTTGCCCAGCTAAATACAAAGCATATTTTAAAGCTGATGGATTTGTTTCAGCTGGCATTTTGTTAACTCATAGATCCCAGTTTGATTACTCTGTAAAATTTTGAAATATGTTTTCTTAGTGCTGATGTGGTCTGAAAAAATAAGTTATATATCTTAAGCACCTCAGGCAATAAAAATAAGAAAATTGTTAAAATTACACACTTTTATGTACAAAACATAAGTGCCAATAAATCATGCTGTTGTCCCTCCTCATCCACCCTACCAAAAAATTTATTGTTGCTGTTGCTAGCAATAATTATTAAGTGATTTGGTCCAACAGCTTCTACTTGAAACATGTACTTTAGCCAGTTCCTGGGCTGAGTTTTTCAGGCCTTTTCTCTGGATTATGATTTGTTCTTTTTTTATTTGTGATACAGCAGAAATGGAGTGAGGGTGTTGACGGTGTCCATCGGGCATTACCCACACAGAGCCGAGCTGCTGCCAGCGTGCTCAGCCTTCGCAGGCGTGAACCCTCAGCTGCAGGTGAAGGCTCCAAGGCAGGCTAATGGTGTAATGTCTGTGCCATCCACTCTCTCTTTGCACCTGAGTTTTCCACGGGTGAAATGGAGCTAGCAGCATTACTTCTGTCCTCGATTTCTTCATAAACTCTACGAGTTGTTAACGAGCAGTTACCACCTTTTCATATATGTTAGTTTGCTGTGCTGAGGCCCATCTGAACCTCCTCATGCTGCGGCAGTGCACTGTTTATGATGGGTCAAAAAGGAAAATGGCTTTAATAAGTGAAGTTTGGAGTTGTTTTGTACCGGTGAAGTGTGTGTTTCTTACACAGTTTTCTATAGAAATTTAAAATTCTGATCAAATTCCAACATTTTCCCCCTTGGTGGGTATCTACCATCCACACCACAAAGTGTGAGTTGTAATAGAGAAGAAGCATATATTTGGATAGCATATATCTTATTGTTTATTACTGCATGAGCTGAAATGTGCGCTAACAGCAGATCTATGAAGGTAGATGGAGTCTTTTCTTAAATTATGCATTTGGAAGGTTTAGCTGCTCTTTTTTTTGCATTGTTTTCTTTCATAATGCAGGTACTTTTACTTTTTTTCTTCTAAAGCATGACCCAAGCCTTTCAGTGTGCAGAGCAGATGTCCTAAAGATTATTTTTTATTAATATTACTCAGTTATGGCTAAATTTCACTGTCAAGCCACAAAGAAACCTATGAGTTTCCTGTGTGAGCTGTATGTAAACTTGGCTAGTTAGGAAATATTCACACCTTCAGAGTACAGCATGTGTTGTTTAAAGATCTCTATTAAAATCTTCAGTTTATTAAACTGACAAATGGTAGGAAACTTTCAGACCTCAAAAACTATGATATCATTTCATTTTAAAATAACCCCACCAAAATCTCACATTTCTTAGTGTGAAAGTAACTAAAACTGTACATGTGTCATTGCAGGCAGCACCTCAGGTTTGGTCATCATTAGCTGTGGTTCTTGTGTTTAAATCAGAGCCTTCAAGGCCTGCAAAAGTGAAAAATGAGAACCTGAAACCTTCCATTTACAATTGTCAGGGATTAACCTTTATTCGTGAGTTTCAGATGCTATATCCTTTCATGGATTTTAGATAATGAAGAGATAACTTCTGAAAAAAGTGTTGTTCCCCCCTTGCCCCTGCAGTTTCTAATAGTGGTGACACTTTACACAGAGCATATGCATATTGCTTAGATGTTTAAAACATCATCTAATTAATGCATATCGCTAGCCAGATATCTTAGTGCTGCTTATACAGTTACAATGTTATTGCTTAGGTAATTCCACTCCTGTTTTAAGTCAGTAAAAGCTCCTGTACTTTCCCTGCTGGTCTGGCTTAGGGCTCCCGTTCTGCAGTGCATTAGCCAAGATGACTAGGCTCAGCCTTTTTGCTCCCTCTGCTCTCCCACAGTCAGTGTCAAATACCTTGACCAGTGTCCTGGTCTGGTGGGGAGGAAAGAGGAGGCCCAGGGTACTCCCTGAAGGGTGCTGATGATAAGGCAAGCAGGTTGGAGCAGGGCATTTTGCATACAACGGTGCAAGAAGTGAGGTGAGCAGAGCCTTGTTTCACAGGAGCACCTTTCACCGCCTTGGGTCAGCCCCCAGGAGCACCCGGCATTGTTTTATGCAGTGGCAGGAACGATAAAGGTATCTGATGTGGAAGCTTCCATGCTGGAGGGTCAGAGGGTCGTTCTGATATGCTGTGCCCTTGGGCTCCCGGGAGATACGGCAAGAAATCTTGGACTCGCTGTGGCAGGGCTTTTGCATTGTGCTACAGAACAATTCAGACTGTTTGTAAACCCTGTCTGTTGAGGATGACAGAGATTAAGCATCACATCTTTGAACACAATTTGGAGTTGTTTGTTGGAGACTAATGTGAAAAAGAAACTTTTTGGGAAATGCCAAGATGAAACATTTTAGCCAAGGAAAATTATTCATTACTTTTGAAAATGTCTCTCCATGCTTTTTAGCCAAACTACATGGGCAGCATGACCCAAACTTACGAAATAACTTTGTCACCCAAGTCCCCCAGAGCTTTTCTGTTGTTGACCTTTTTGTTGCAAAAATATATTTACCCAACTCTCTTTCTCTACAGAAAGAAATAATGCTTCCTACAGATCCAAAAGGTCTGAGTGATGCCAAGCTATAAATACCACTGTGACAGGCACAGTGTAAGACTTAGACTAGAACAGGTTGTTGAACTGGTGTTTCTGAATTATGTAAGTAAGTTAGAGAGCATGGACAGGCACCTCTTTATGGCTATGAAACGTCCTCCTAATCTAATCTATGAAGCATTTACTCATCATTGCTATGGAAAATGCATAGATTTTTCAGATCAGAGACAAGTCGAGTAAAAATGGCATCCCCGTGGATTCAAGGGGTAACTTAGCGTGTCCAACAGCAACATGAACACATATGAAAAGCAGAGTCAATATGAGAGGTAGTACGTTTCCTGACAAACTTGCTAAAGAGCTAGGTGGTGCTGCTTGGAAAATATCTTCCATTGCTTAGCTTTACTTGTTTACTTTCTAAAGAGGAGGAGAAGTGGAATAAAGTTTACATTTCTTTTTTTCATCAAGGAAAACGGCTGAGTGTTTTAAAGAAAATGATACAATTCAGGCCCTTCCCATGAATAAATACTCCATTCCAGTGTTAAACATTAAGGAAATGAAGTACAAAATTAGGTATTAAATAAAGGAAAGAAAACATTTGTTTAGTGCTCTAGATGGCTTTGGCAGGATTTGTTTGCTCTGGGTTTCACAAAGTAGTCTGCAACTTACTCCTATTCGTTTATTTGTAGAGATGTGGAAGGATGGCTAAGTGAGAAGGGACATGATCTTTTCAGTATGAGCAATCCTGCTTTTAGTGTATCAAGAAGCACAGAGGATACTATAAACTGACCTTGAACAGCAACGGACTACTTGGCAAACAACATAAGAGACAACAACTAAGTCCGGAATGTGCTAACGAACCTCTTCGCGTGAACAGCAACCCTGTACCAATCATATAACTGTCTTAAGCGCGTGAACACATGTAATGAACCAATCATATAGATATTGCTACCGCGTGCTTTGCTGATTGTCTATATAAACCTGGTAATTGTCTGAAATAAAGGAGAACGATCATACTCACATCGAGGTTACATCGTTACTCCGGGTCCGTTCTCCCACTCCGACATAGAGATGCCTGTGTTTCCTCATAAGCAGGTATATCTCTAGTAGCTATTCACAGACAGAGGTAGCCACAGCCAGTTTTTGAAAATATCTTGCTCCTTGTAACTATTTGATCCTGTAATTGTCTATAAAAGCTTGGATCCAGTGCTGATGCTGGGAATATTTTATTGCTCACCAAGGAGCACTTGTGGCTGTTTTGATAGCCAGGTTTGTGGTTCTGGAAAAGTTCAGGGATTCCAGGAGGCCATCAGTGCAATAATATTATTGTATCTTTTTAGTGAAAAAGAGGAAAATACTAGAGGCTAGTGAAACATCCATAGGTGATAATTATCAATAATAAAAGAATATCTCTGGAATAAAATTTATAGTGTAAAACAGTGAGTGTCAGCTTTAATTTACTTTCACCAGCTGAAGATAACAGCTGAAGATATACAACTCACGTGATGAAATATAGCAATAAGCATCACATTTTTTAATTCTAGAACACTCATCAGTTTATATTATCAGCATCATATATTTTTCTCTCTTGCAATGCTGCAGGGAGTCCACCTATTCTGCATGAGAAACAGAATTGAACACAGTCATATTCTGTAATGAGAGACAGATATTTAAACAAAATTCTGTTCATTTTGTTACCATAGATTTCAAGCTGAATTCTCAGCTCAGGACTTCTGGAAAAAAAGAGTCACACTTTCACTGCATTTGACAAATACTGGAACATGTTTTAAAAGTCTGGCTTATTTAACATTCAGGCATCTTATGTACCAGAATAGCTGACTTTATTCAGAATATTATCCTTAAATTATTTATGAACTTTCTTATGAAATTATTTATCTGGAGTATCAGGGCATTAATAATTAATATACATTGTTGTAGAATGAAATGTTACTGAAAATATACAAAATGATCTCTGGGGAAGGGAGAGGAACTCAGACCCTTTGAGGGTTTTTTAGGTATATTCAGGCTGTCACAGAGTTCCAGCTTTAGACTCATATTACTTTGCTGCATGTTCCCTACATTGACATAGCCAGTGTGTCTTACACTTCTCCTGTTACACTCTTTTATATTTAATGCACTTTAAATTGCTGAAGACCGCAGTAACAAATCCTTCATTCACACCCAATTTATGCATCTTCTGTTCTATCCTAATTTGTACACTGCTCTCATCACTATGGTACTTGAGTGATTCCCAAGTGATATATTTAATAGCCATCATGAGTACCTGTCCTCTTAAAGGGAGGATATGTGTGTAACATAGTGATTATTTTGTTTTAATTATAGATGGTGGGTGCCATTTATCATGAGAAAAGGTACATTTTTCTCATGTGTCTGACAGAAAAAGGAAAATAACTGTGGTATATGGTATCACACTTGGAAAGGGGATGACGGCTCTTCTGATGGAAGAGGTTTGTAATGGCTCCTCATTCCCACCAAACTTTCTTTAATGGTTGTGAGGTGGACCTCACAAATTAGTGGGGCATAACTCCATGGGCAGCTCTGCACAGTTGTTTCCCACTCTGCCCACATTTTAAGCCGTCTGATGGCAAATTGACTTTAATCCAGCCATTTTGCTGGGCTACTGAGCCCTGAGAGAGAGGGAGGCTATATTGGTCAGGCTCAGCACCACACTATTACAGATGTACCACTATTGACTCTTAAAATGTATCTGTATTATAATATTTTTACACTGATTTATTCAAGCTAATGATCTATGACTAGGCAAAATTAGGCATTAGCAAGGATGTTACATTATGCATTACAGTTTGATATGCAATGACTGTTGCTAGTCATTGAGAAACAAGCAATCTGTATGATTATTTCTCAGGCAAATGGAGGCTAAAGCACTCAAGTTGTTATATGATCATTACTATAGTATTCTTTGTGAAATTCAGACTGTGAATCTCAGACTAGTGATCATACAAAGGTAGATTAAAATTTTCAGTGAATGCAGATTTTTTGCCAAAAATTATACGTCTGCTCCAAATCTATTTGCAAAGTCACATTCAATTTTTCAAGCACTAGAGGCCCAAACACTGTGCAATAAGAACTGGGATCTGGATGTCCACCTCATAGGAAAATGTCCATTTTCTTGCTATTCTGTGACTAATGAGAACTGACGAAAAAAATCCATAATGTATGTTCTTTACTGAGCCAAGCTTCTGGTTCTATTACTATTCTCTCCTATTCCTTTTCTAAACAGTAGAGATATTTTGCATAAGCAAATCTATTTTTAAAAGAAATGATGGTAAAATATGGATTTTTTTTGTTTGTTTTCTTAATCTTTTTTTCAAGTCTGTAATATATAACTGTGATCATTAAAACATTTGTCAACCTTTGTTTATAGGAAAGCATTTTAATGTAATTCCTCAACAAAATGTGAAACTTCATGTCTCTTCACAAGCAGTTAGGGCATCTATAAAATTATTTTCTTGCTTACCATTTCCTGTTTAAACTGGATTTCTTTTTATATTTTTCTTACTATATATTTGTTTTCAAAGTTCTGTATATATGTGTCACTTGTTATACTAAAGAATGAGAGAATGACAAAGTTATCTTACAAATGAAATAATTTATAATCTCTGTAGAGTAGAACACCTATACCCAGGCTGAGGTGGGACGACCCTGGACTAGATCCCAGTTTTCCCAGTGTCTCTACCTTGCACACTGCAGTCTGGGTGGATCCAGTATTGGCAGTGGCAGCTCTTCCCAGGCCATGACTATGTGTGAGAAGCAGTGCTTCTACTTACTGCTGGTGAAAGGCAGAGAGCAGATGGAAGTATCACATGGACCAGACCCACCGTGGGGGTGGGATTTGGACCGCATATTTTCATGTGTATAAATCCTATAAAGATCAGGGATGATAAACTAATTCTAAAGCAGATCTCTCTAGAGAAGATGGACAAAGCTTTTTGTTAATATAATTCACCACATGGCTGCACCATGCAATAGAGAGCACTGAGGATCTCCCTCAGCTGGGACTGGGTACGCTAGCTCCTGAACAGGGCAATGGCAATGGCCTAGGGCAGCATCTCAGCATGATGCTGCACTGTATCATGTGCAGCTCACAGCCAGCTGGCAGCCTGGTCAGAAAGGTAGGGGCAGTGCTGACGGCGTGGAGGAGGATGGCTCTCCAGGTCCTGAGATGGAAAGTCCTAACTTACATTTTTAACATCTGTGCAAGTTTTGGCGCTTCTCTTGTAGCACCCTGGCAAACATAACATACTTGAACCAGTTGTGAAGACTGAAGGGACTGTGTCCCCTTCCACAGCAGGTTCACAACCTGCTGGATAACCTCTCTGCTCCTCTCTCTGCAGGTATATAGACTTCTTTATGTTTCAAAGACTCTGTCCCCCAAGTTTTGTCCTTGTTCTAGTCCTTCTAATGCAGTAGTGTGAATCAAAGGCAGGAGCTAGCTGAACTTTAGGAAAAACAAAAAAAAAAATACTTTCACTTTTTTTTTTTTTCCAAAATTTTCAGAGCTTATGCAAAAATCCCTGGTTGTATGTGTTAAAAGTCTCCTGAGCATACTCATTCTTCTTGTAACTAGAGAAGCTGTGAAAAGATCTTTGTCTCACCTGTCCATATGTCTGACAGAACATGGGAGATGCACCATGGAGTCACTTGCGCCCGAGAAGCAGCTGCTCTTGCTAAACAGCCAAAGTCCTTTTGTCCACAGCACTTTGTTTCTCTCTGCCCCCACCTCCCCATCTTTGCATTCCCTCCCCTGGTGCGTACTCAAGCAGATTTTAAAGGACTGGAGGACCTTAAATCTCACCGCTCAACCCCACCAAAGGCAGTTAGAAAACTATTTTCAGAATCCCCAGCTAGGACATTTTACCCTTATTTGATGAACAGGTAGTTGAAAAGAAACTAAGAGGACAAATGTGGGTGTTTTTGAACTATTAAGCCCGTGGGCGGACAGTGGAAGGACTGATGGATTTGCGAGAAAGGAATAGTACGAGTATTGTGGATTCCTGAGACTGGAGAAAAAGTAAATTACCAAGGAATTGTCACATGTGTTGCCAAGGCGCTTCTGGTTTGGTAACAATTTCCACTCTCTGCTTGCACAGATGAAAGTGATGGCAGTTAAGCAGCAGTTCCAGGCCCCAGCAGGAGATTGTGCAACAGGACTGATACGTTCACTTTCACTGACTCTGCTGTTGTTACTTCCTTTTCAACAAATGTATGTAGTGATTTTGAGTTTAAGACATTTTTCAATATAGCATGCATTCCACAGGCTTTAAGGAAATCTCAAAATGTACCTTTCATGCATACAGAACCTGCCTCCTTTCACCAGACTCTGTTTCTAATACGTTGCATTACACTACACTTAGCTATTCAGTAAGGTATTTTGGCATTGTGTCTGCTGGTTCCTGTTTAAAGTAAAACACATCATAGGAATTGGATGATGGATTTTAATACATCATCAGTTTGTTACATACAGAAAGCTTAATAATATAATATAGATCTTTCTTTTCCTGACATGTCGTCTGTGTGTCTTCTTTCTGTCCCATGCACTTTAGGCCATCTAGTAAGATTGGACCTAAGACAGGGTTCACTTCTCCAGGACTTGTATGTTCCACCTTAATAGTCTAAATACTAAAATCAATAAATTCTTACTTTTGTAAGTAATATTTTATAAGCAAATATATAAAAATACCTACTAAGATTGTGAACACTACTTTTTATTGAGGATGTAATGTGGATCTTTTATTAGAAGAGAGTTAATTAGAAAAGAGTCTCTCTCTCTCTCTCTCTGGGAGAACATAGATTAATACATGTGGTATTAATTAGAAAATATTTTTTGAGCTTCTTTCCACATATTGCTGTTATGTAACATTCCATAACTTCCCAACTGACTTTTAGCCTCTTTGTCAATGACTATAAAAGACAGGAGCTTTCTTATTTGCTTGCAGGCTTATTGCATGTTACTTTCCCCCAAAGTCAGGAGGCAGCACAGCTGAAGGGCCAGCGTGCCTTTTCCTGGGTGCTGCACTCTTGGTCTGGATGAAGCAGAGGGTCTGAGGGTGGGCTGAGTGCTCAGTGCAGAGCTGGGGGGAGTGGGAAGAGGGAGATCACAGCGTACGCCTGTGTGCACGTCTGCATGCCTGTGAGCACGAGCTCACATGCTGCCTGAGCAGAACCTGAGAGACTGCAGGGACACAGGGAGTAGACACGCCGCTGGCCTCAGGGAGGATGAAAAGCAAAGAGCTTTTTCATGCGGACTGTGTAGCATCACTGCAGAGACACATGCCAAGATGCTGGGCTGAGAGCAAGACCAGGAGGAATGATGGTGCACAGAAAGAGACCCTTTTGATTTCACTCTGAGTTTCTTTAAATGCAAAAGAAAACCACAGCATGTCATTCTAGTTTCTGTGCCCATAAACTCCATTTTTTTTAGGTTCTCACCGCATTTTATTATTTTATCACCCTTCCTTTAAGGACAAATGTTATGTTCTTCTCAAAGCTACAACTAATCGAGGTCCTATCACAATGATCAACTCCCTGCCCAAAAGCACAGGTTCCCCTTTTCCTTATCTGTTGTTCTCTGTGTGAAACTTTGACTCAACCATTACTGGACATTTTGCTGGCACATGTAACTGACCTGTGTGCAGCAGGTAAAATTATGCTTTCTTATCCCAGCTTATCTGCTGTGATTGTAACTTACATTTCCCATGGCAGCGAGCAATGCTGGACCCTCCCTCAGGTAACTCTCTGCCTTCTGGTCCCAATGGCTTGACAGCTGGTCTGGATTTGTTTTGGTCTATACAACCTCTGCTGCAGTTTGAACAATTCCTATTCCTTTCATTATTCTCTGTCAAGAAAGTAATTTCTGAGTGGTGCCAGCTTGGGGGAAAGCGATGGGTACGCAGAGCCAGGGGGAAGGTGTCAAAGCAGCACCCTGCACAGAAGGAGACATGGGAAGGGGCTTCTCAGTGTGTCCCCTCCCACCTCTCACCCATGCTGGGAAGGGGAATATCCCCTGCTCCTTTTCCTGGTGTTTCCGCCTCTTCCTTCTCTTCCCATCTCCCAGAAGCCTCCCCCGGCAGGTGCAGCTCAGGCCATCTCACCCCCAGGTCGGGGGACGAGGCCGGCCACAGCGGAGGCCCAGTGGCAAGGGGCCGAGCTGCACTCTCTGCTTCAGCTGCAGAGCCCTTCCCTGCATCTTTCCTTTCTTCTCTCTTCTCATCTTTACTATGTATTGCCACACTGTTTTGGTCCTTTTGATTTGTCCATCTGTCTCGATTTCTGAGTGCTGGCTATTGTGTCTGTGAAGTACAGATGACTGGCTACGTACTATGCATCCTTCAATTAATTCCTCTCCTATTTCACCCGTCCCCATGTGCTCCTATGTTTTGAAGCAGCCTCACGGGTGAAAGTCTGGAGTAAGTCTGTTACACTGCATGATATATGGTAATTTACAGCAGAATCTAATCCCTTCCCTCTTCGTGGTTCCTGGCTGTACCATAATAATATCTTATTAAATGCTTTAGACAGCTGAGTAATCTGTTTGGCTATCTCATATCTGTGCTTCACCGCTCTAAGCGCATATGCTTTTGTTTTCCCCATGTCACATGTGTGTCGATTTGTTTGTCTAGCTCTGTTTCTTGAAGACTGCCATACTCACTCTTTCCCCAACACTGAAAGCCTTTCAATATCCTCCGTCCCACCTTATTGTATCCACTCTCAGCTATTGTAATTCTCCTTTCTTTATCTACCTTCACTCTTCAGGGGACATAGAAAAGCTCAGCCCAACTGGGAGAGACCATATGAGCCTGCAGACCTGGTGTGGTCTACACAGACACAAGATCTGGTGTCTCTTTCAAGAGTTAGTCTCTCTGTGGTGCCATGCTCCTGTGCCCATGGGTCTCTGGAGAACATAGCTGGCCAGCAGATACAGGATAAGCCTGCGAAATGGTTTGGAATATCCTGTAGAAATGTTCACTTTGTTATCCAGATGCCTCCCTGCCTCATCTGTGAGCTAACGGAAGTGCTTCCCTGGAATGCAGTCTGAAAACAGTGTTAGAAGGTTGCCAGGCATAGGCTGGGAAATAATGGGAAAATATTGTTGGGCTGTGATTTTTTTTTTTCCCCTGGGGAACTGCTCTGACTTTGAGGTAGTCCCTTTGGGACTCATTCAGAAAAAGCGAACTGATGCTTAAACACACGACATCTCTTTGGTGTAGAGATGAGATTCTAGGAATGGAAGCTGATATTTATATATATAAAATAAGGAGCTGAATTCCTTGGTTGCTGTCACGTCACTTGGTTTCTAGCCAGGAGGTTATCCTACAAGCTCACTGTGGAGGTTTCCCCTTAGAAGGGTAACTGTAACTTTGCATGGCATGTCCTACATTGGAAAGTTTACTGGAATAGGGATTTACTTCACATAGGAATGTGATTTTTTTAAACAAATATTTGGACCAGTAGACAGGCTATGGTAGGTGGAATCATCACTAAAATGTGCCGATATTGGGGATTAACTTCTATTCTACAAAAAATAAAGCATGCACTGGCAAATACTTCCAGTGTTTAATCCTCACCCGTTGAATGATCTTGTTATTGGTCTCAAAGGCTACCTCCTCATGTGAGGCAGAAGAGGTTTTCTAGATTTCACCCCATAAGCTTTCTTGTTGAACCATTCAGTACTGGCAACTGTAATAAACTCTCTCTCCTCCTAGACAAATAAGCATATTCTCCAAGGTTATGTAAAACCAATAAATTTAGGACCTTGCAATGTCATGTTTACTGATCTTTTTACAGAAAAGGACTTAACTGAAAAGCTTGGTGCCTTCGACCATTCTCTGACTCTTCAGATAAGGAATTATTTCTGAAATTAGATGGCGGTACAGGCTTTCTATTATTCATACTGCTTATTTAAAGTGAGCCATTATTTTCAGAACTTATACTTGTAAAATTTAACAGTTTAAAATCTGACTGCTTGCAGAAGCTCTGCAAGCTCCTCGGGAGGACTGTCAGGTTAGCAGGACATGGTGGATAGAGCCTAGGCCAGATAGGTTATTTCAGCTCCTCAAATAAGGGGAGAATAATTGGTGGGGAAAGTCATTACCCAAGGAATGCAATGACAAAACAGCACACTATTCCAGAGTAGTACTGGACATTTCACAGGATCATAAAAATCTTGGCTTCCATTCACTGAGGGCCTTTAAGCAGCTGAGTGATCCAACTGCATTCAAGTGCCTTGCAGAACAAGTGCTTTCTTAGTGTTACATTAGGTTTTGTAAATTTAGCATGTAAAACTACATGAAATTCATTGGAAAAAAAAGAAAAAAAAAGAAAGTATTGTTTTTCTTTTTATTTGGGTAGAGAACTGTATTCCTCTGCAACTGATAGAATGATCAGGGACTTTACAACTATACAAATACCGTCTGGCTTCAGAGAAAGTAACTGTTTGGATGCATAGTTTTAGCATGGGCTCCTCTCAGGAAAGATCTGGAGATTATTGGATTGTAAAAATTAGCTTATTTTAACTTGCATGGAAAATAATACTGCTTTTCAGTCACGAAAAACATTCATGTGTTTGCTCCAGTTACATTGTTTTCCATCTTTTAAAAGTTGAGGCTGATTATTCATGTTGCTCACAGCAAATCTCCATACAGTAGTAAAATCACTAGGAAAAACTGATCTTGAATTTAAATGCTCCTTGTTCTAATGGGAACATTACCTGGTCCTGGAAACACTTGAGTTATAGCACAACAGAAGTTTTTTTTGTCAATTACTCCAAATTTGGAAGGCAGGATTTGATAACAGTTTAGTTAGACCAGTTTACTAATCAATTATGGACAATGACACCTCCGTTTAATGTGAAGTCTAGAGAAATGAATGTGTGGTGTTTTTTTTTTTTTTCGTATTTAGGATGCTAGATAAGCAGAATGGATTTCATGATGGCAAACCAGAAGACAAGAATGTGTGCCTGCACATGCCATGTTTCTTCCTTATTCAACCTTTAAACGCTTGCTTTAAAAATCTTAGATTTGTAGTTCTGTCACAGTTTCTTCAAAGTGGGGGAAGGGTAAGCAAGGTATGAACTTAACAGTATTTACATTTGAACACTAAGCAATTTCTGAAGAGTGTGGTAGGAACTAGTTATTGCAAGAACTATTATTTAGTTTAATTGATCCCAGCTGGACTTGGAAGAGGTTCCAGCCAAAAGCATGCAAATGCTTGCCAAGAGCCTGTCATATTTGATAGCTCACACTGCTATGAACTTGGCTAAGAGAGGTCAGTCACATAGCAAAAACTAAGCTCTCCTCCACTGTATCCAGGCTAGCTTAAAAATGCAGATATGTTGCCAGCTGACTAGCAAGCCTTTCTCCTTTCAACCTTGTTTTAGGAGGCCCCTGGTTTCTTGGAAGTGGGGGAGTGCAGCACTGCAAAGCAATGGGAAGATGTTCCACACGTGGAGTGATGGGCAGACACAGCTGCTCCAGGATCCTCTAGGCATCTGTTTTCATTAAAACTTCACTTGTGCATTTGACCTATCAGCTGGATTCAGCACATGTCACTGGTAAAGGTACACAGTGTATGTAACACCGCTAATTAATCAACCTTGCTTTAAAAATCTCCCCTCTGTCAGAAATGCCTTCTTCTTCTTCTTTGTAGGGTACCTCCCCTTCAGGCTTTTGCTTACTTTGTTAAAGATTAGAAAAGTTTGTGTAACATAATTTAGGACAAACCATCACAACAAATATCCTGTATTTATTACAGGAGCAGGCGCATTAAATCTGATGAATTTCACATTGCTTTCCTTCTTTGATAGCTACCTGAATAATTTAGGATAGAACAATAATTTTAAAGAAATACAAAACATCTAATTAAGGACAACTAATTTTCTAATCAACTATGCCTTTCTTTCTCAACTCACCTAGTAAGTATAATCATTTATGTTGTTCGAAAGAGCTAAGCAGGCACCACTTTCCTTCTTGGTATTTGTACACTGGGTTTCCTCTGTCCGTTTTCTCTGTTGGACTGTAACCACCGTGGTGGAACTCTCTCAGCCTCTCCAGAGAAGTTCCACTTTGCCTAAATAATTAAATATTCCTTGGACCAGAGGACTGGAACGTCTACAAAGGGCTTATTTTTTCCCTTCTTCTTTATTCTTTGTTTCCTTCTTACCCGGTGCATATTTAATTACAATGTGGAAAAGTCCAACAGGAGAGATGAAGTCAGGGAAGATCCTCTAGGTCAGGGGAATTGGCTTTCAAGCAACATTGTCCCACTGGAGTGAAAGAAAATTATCCTTCCATAGCTGAAGATCTGGCTCATTTAAT
Organism: Theristicus caerulescens; assembly: GCA_020745775.1. Classification (NCBI taxonomy): domain Eukaryota; kingdom Metazoa; phylum Chordata; class Aves; order Pelecaniformes; family Threskiornithidae; genus Theristicus; species Theristicus caerulescens. The sequence goes on along the minus strand of CM036559.1, from coordinate 28,715,692 downwards.
CCAAAGCACTGTCATTCTGTTTTTCAGAATAAAGACTTTCAAGGAGCGCTCTTATAGGGAAAATTAAACAGCTACTATGAACATAATCATTAAACTTATAAAATACACATTACACGGGTTCATTATTACTAAGTTTGGAAATTAAGATATAGAAATGAACACAGTGTAACAACGTGAGGCTTTTACTTATCATAGGGAATAAGTAATGGATATGGAGGTTCAGGAAACTACTCAAGGGACGTGAATCATCTAGGCCACTGACTGGTTGCAGTCACAGCTTGCTACTATCTGAAGTGCTTACTGAATTAAAAATAAGCTATAAATCTCTGTCCAGCTCCTGTGAACATAAATATGTAGCATCTTTGTTATTTTTAGATGGTATTCTCACCAGAGAGGCAGTCTGGGCAGTTGCAGGGAAAGCATTGTCTTCTCTCAGTTGTTTTCAGAATCCGCTGAGGATTCATTGCAACGTGGTATTAGCCTGTTCCTGTTGCTGTTAATAATGGGTTAAGAGCGGGACAGAGCACTGTGAATTTACAGAGAGTGAATGGCAGGGTAGGTGCTAGATGCTGTGCATACGGAATGGGGAGACAGCAAAAGCAGAAGGAAGAAAAAGCCAACAAATGAGCACTCTAGTATTAAAGCACTGAAGAATCAGATTTGTAAAAAAAAAAAGGGTCATTATGTTTATAAACTTTATGGTCATTTGACTTATTTAACAGCTCAAGCTTCTGAAAAGCTCTGCTTCACACTGGCCACATTCAGATGTTAAAACCTTGGATGTTTGTGACAATTATGCTAAACTTATGCAAGCTATGTAGCATAACTGTCTTGCCAACCCTCTTGCCTTGCAAACCTATCATCCAGGTGTTAATTTTACAGTGAAAAACTGCATGGTCATGATCACCTTACAACATTTCTATTTAAAAGCACCTAGTTAAGTAGAGGGAACATATTTCAAAGAGGAATTATGGTCTGGACACAGACAAAAATCAGTAACAGATTTATTGGCAACTTTATTGTGTAAGCAGAGAGAAACCTTGTAAAGGAAACACTGTTAGGTCAAGGTTCAAAACTGGGTACTCAAATAGAATGATTTTGGCAGTCACGTACTAGAAATGGATATTTAGATGCCATATGTAGGTGTTTATATTTAAATCGAGTTCCACCTATATAGAGTACAGTACCTCTTTTGAGTTGGTCAAGTGTAAAAGGGTGACCCATCATAATGAAGAGAGGCAAAGCAAGGACTGACCTAAGTCTTGGACTAAAATAGTGTGATGGGGGTGGCTGGGCAAAATCAGGTGGAGATACAGCATTGATTATTTCATATTCTCTCATACATTGCATGGCTTGCAATTCTGCCTAATTTAGTGTAGTTCAAACTTTCAGTAATCTGGATCCCTGATCATTTGCCTATTTCTGTAGTTTCCTGGACTGAGGTAGAGCATGAAAAGCAGTGCAGATCCAGTTCAGGCACATGAGCAGAAGCCTGTGATGTCGTGGGACATTTTTGTGTGGTGTTAATGGTAGGAATTCAGTGGGCTAGCATCCTGCTGGCATTGGCAACAGTCACGGTTGCTTTAGGCTACACCAGCAGCTTGTACCACCTTCTCTCAAGCACCAAGTAAAAAAGTAAGCATACTGTAGATATTTGTCACCACATCCTGTTTAACTTGGGCAGCCCTGTTTTAGTATTTCTGTCTTGGCTCATAGTCTTGGTTGTAGGCAGAATGATTGCAACTGTATTAGATGATGAAGGATTTCTCATGTAGGGAGCACATGTCATGACTAGCAATGTTTAAGAGAAGCTGAAGTTTGTAACAGTACCACTTTTTGGACAAAAAAAATAGCTTTTTGAACAAAAATGAACATCTTTGGAAAGTTTAATTGAATGAGAACTTGGTCTAGCTTTTCAATGAAAATCCAGAGACCGTAACTTCTCTTCCAGTTTCTCCTTTAGTTTTGAATCTGCTTACAGAAACATCCTTTGAAAATGGATTCTTTTTATCCAGAATACCATTTTGGAAATCTATTTAAAAAAAAACTTTTTCTTTCTGTTTTAGAAAATTGACATTAAACCAATTTTATATAGAACAGAGATATTGATGATGTAAATAACTATATAGAATACAGGGCATAGAACTTAGAACAAACATATGTTCTGAATAACACTGATTAAAGTATGGTAATTAATAGAAAAGGAATGTCATATTTAACTCTCCTACTCTATATATGCTACTACATCTTTGTATATTCCTCAGTGCTTAGAAAGATATGCAGTAAAATGCTGCAAATATTGTCATAGTGCAGTAGAGTTGGAATTACAACTTGTTGATTCCAACCCTGGAAAAAGTCTCAAGAAAAAACGGAGTCCGTACCCAGACATGCACTGATATCAAGGATGACACATTTCTACTTTAGTGACATCAGGACTGTGTTCAGAGTAAATATCGTGGCACCTTACACATCCGGTTCTCTAGAAACAAATTTATTCTTGTAGTCCTGAACCAGCCAGATACTAGAAACAATATCAAACTTCAACTAAATGCACTTCACTTAGAAAGGACTGTGCATGCGCTTTCACATTTACTGAGGAGCACAATCAATGTGGTGACTGTCTTGACAGTGTAAGGAAGAGTGCAAAGAGGCTGCTTTGTTATACTTGCCAGTTATTGGCTTATGCAAAAAAGTAAATGATAATAAATAGCAAATTAATTCTCCTTCAGGTGGGTAGTAGATTAAAGCTACTGAGGAAGATCCACTCCAGTAGTTATATTGCTTTGGGAGAATAATGTGTCTATTCATTAAGATCAGTTAGAGAAGGGAGACCACACTATTCTTGACCTTTACTTTAAATTATTCTTCAAATGTCAATCCTTTTTTGCTGTAGTCTCTGTTTAACAGAATAAGAGTTCATTAAGGCTTAAAGTATAAAGTTAGTGTACACTACTTAATGGAAAAGGAATTCTGTTTTTTCTCAAGTATTCTCTATATGTTACAAAATAAGACCATTTTATACATTTTTTCTGAAAAAAGGAAGGAACAAAAGAAAATATCCCTCAGACAGCTGTACTTTAACAACTTCAGAGATTTTACATATAGCTGTCATCTTCAGGACCACAGTGAAGCACAAGTGTGACAACACAAGCGAGCTGCAGAAGAAACTCATGAGCTGCAGTTGTCTGAGGCAGGTGCAGGCATGGGGGATGGATAGAACCTTGCAGTGCAGGGATACTGAGTGAGAGTTGCTACAAGTCAAGGAAAAGCTGTGAAGGCAGCTTTTTTGGTCTGTGCACATGTGGTGCTTTAAGCATGCTGGAACCAGTGACTTGTTTTTGATTCTTTAACAGGGCATCTGTGGAAGGGAGAAGGCATTTGATGATATACACAAAACTTGTAGTAATAACTTTACTTCTTAGAAGGGTTTTTACACCTTGCATAACTCAAGGAGTAAGGCTGTGCATAGTGTGAATATGGAGAGCAAAACTATCTCCATACTAAGTTGTCGGAGAACTACCCTGTCCATTGATTCATACTTTAGCTATTACTCCAACTCTACCACAAAGGAGCATTTTCTTTTTATTTATTTAGCCCTCTCCTCGAATGATAAATATCAGTTTTTATTCTTTTGTCTTACTTCAGTGGTCACTGTTAACCATAAACAGTATGTAAATAAAGCAGGCCATCTTGCATGTGTTGTCTGCTGTAAAATCATAGTTTACACTACATTAAAAGCAATGATGTAGTCTGACAAAGAACTAAACTGACCTTGTGGATCATAGTCTGACCTTTTGTTTTACATAGACAACATCAATGTTCCCAATTATGGATTAATTTTCATTTTTCTATATTCCTTCCTTTCAGCTCCCAGACAATAGTTTAAAGTAGTATAGAGGGATTTTCTGTACTACTACTTCTCACTTCCTACTTTTTTCTTTCCCTGTCTTTCCTTATGTCTTTTGTTTGGCTTTTTTCTCCTGTCATTCATTTTTTTCCTCTTCCAATGGCACTTGAAAGTTATTGGACTTCAATAATGTTAATAATTTTAATGACTGATATTTTAATAATGTGTTCTTCCTTTTATTTCAGTTCAGAGACTGAATGTTGAAAATCGTGAACAAAGAACAGAGTTGCATGAGAAGTTAGCTACCACTGGTTTAATATTAGTCTACCAGGTGAACAAAAATGTTCATCTGAATTTTCAGTCTGGGCTTTTATCTTTCTGTGGTCTCTTTCCAATGAAACTGCATCCTTTTCCTTTCTGTGGCCTTCAGATCAGTCTTTGCAACTTCTAAGTGGTGGATAAAGGAAATCGTTATTGCTTCAAGCAGCTCTTCCTATTCGTAAGGACCTACAATATGGTTTCCTAAAATACAAGCTGACAAGGCCGCTTGCCTATGAAATGCTGCTGGAGGTGGTTTCAGAACTGGAGTTTTGAAGCCTGGTTCCACCTAGCTGTTGTCTGTGTCTTGCTTCAGGTGCTAAGGGGTGTCAGCAGAGCCCTTCCCCAAAGCACAGCCATGAAGTCCAAAGGAAGAACAATGACCTATGCTATCTGAATTCTAGTTAAAAGTCAGAAAGATAAATATATTTTTTTAAACAGGATTTTAAGCTAAAATGTTCAAATTGAAAAGGTCAAATATAAGGAGGCGCTAACCTTATGAAATGTAAAAACTGAATCACTTCTTTAATAGCTATAGTACTTCAATGAACAAATTCAGCTACATTAAATTATATTTTCTTTCCTGGTTTCTTGATGGTATGTACTATTACAAACTTCAGCTATATTGCTATTAAATAGGGATATTTTTCACTGTTCAGGTATGAGCGTTTAAATGGTGGTAAATTTCCAGGTACATAGATGAGCTAATTTAAAATTTTAAAAGTTTTTATTCTAGTGGCAATACATTCTGAATCAATTTGCAGTTCAAGTTCTGAAATGGTTTGTAAAATTTTACTTGATTCTTGAGTACTTCCAGGCACTTGAAAAAGCACGGTTCAGAAACATCCATAGTGTTCTGTTTCTGAAACTCAGAATTGTTTAACCTCAGCATTGTTAATTGAGCAATAAACTTTTGTAAGAACTGCAGTTTCGTTTGACAGTATAGTTTACAACTTTATAGACAAACCAGACATTAAAATTCAAATAGCTTCTGGGTTTATGGAAAATGGCAGAAAAATAAGGGATTTTTTTGACCCAGTAACTTTTGACTTCAAGTCAAGATTGGTAGGCCTTAGTATTGTTGAAAATCAGAGTTATCTGACCTCCATTAATATTTAGTATCAGTCATAGGTTAAAACTGCTCATAGGATGATAAACAGTCTGGTTTTGCAATGGATATTTTAGTTCACTGGATGCAAAGACAAGTAAAGGAAACTCCAATATGCTTACTGTCCTGCACATTGCCGTCCTCTGTGGCCACCCCAAGGCTGTAGTACCCATAGGGGTCAACTGGAAGATTAATCTTGTCTGAGCATCTCTGCCTGATGCTCTGTACTCTACAGCAAGGAGCCAAGTACCAACTGATCTCATAACTACCTGCAGTACATGAAGGTTTACTTATAAGTCGGGACTTCTTATTTCAAGACCAAACACCTTAATTGTGGATATGTTTATTTATTTCCTTTTTCTTATCTACTTTTTTTTTTTTTTTTACTTTTTTCTATTGCTAAATACTGGACAACAGTCATTTCAAGTATTGGGTTACATGTTTTTTGTTTGTATGTACTAGAGTGTTTCTTTCAAACTGTCTATGTATTTTAAAACTAATTGCACATTTTATTTAATGCCTAGATTCCTCCTTAGCAATCAGGAGCTTTTTTGAACAACCTCTTTTTTTCTGTTGCTGGATAAGAAGGAAAAACTGACATTTTCTTTTGTAACAGCACCAGGTTGTAGTACAGTAAAATTTGAAAAGCACTGCCAAGTCTTCCAGCTGTACTTTCCCCCTTTAGTTTTACTTATCCTCCTTTCTGCTCCTTCACGTCTCAGATAACTAGTGATGATTCTGAATGCTTGTTTTATCAGTAGGGATAATCTTTGTACGTCAGCTTTGCGGCTTTCCATTTAGTCCAAGATATGTTTGCCTGAAATACAAACAAACACAAATTTTGTAGCACACTTTGTCCACACCAACTGACATAGCTTTTTGGATAGGTGTGATACCACTGCAGACCAGCACTGTTAGTACCAGAGCTTTTCTTAATCTTTTTTGACTCCATCTCCTGACGTTTTAGTTGACATTCAATATTTGTGCTGCCACTTCGAAGTCCTCATAATACAAGGGCATATCTCAGATTCTTGCACAATTTGTCTAACTTGCCTTATCCACAAAGGAAAAATATCTTTATACTGCTCAAGAGCAGACTGTGGGAGACTTTTCAGCTGCTGGTGACTCACCAGCTCCTGATCAGTTCTGCAGTTCTGATGGTGCTGAGGCTGTTGGAGAGGTCAGATACGGAATGAAGGGAGGAAGCCCAATGGTGCTGGTAAGCCTGCCCTGGTTAGGAGTGGGCTGCCTGTCCAGCAGGATGGTGGGATGCCTGGGACATCCCTGCTGCTACCTGCTCACTGTGACCCAACCCTAAAGCTCCTGACATGACATGAGCTTCATGGTCTCTGGCCATAGGCAGCTCTCAGAAGGGCTCCTCAAGCTGTCCAAGACACCACTATGAAAGCTAAGAGAGAATCTCCATTAAAGAAGTTCAGGCAAATGCTCCTGTTGTCTAGGAGCCAGAAGCCAGGCTTTCCAGAAATCTTTTGGTGCTTTTACCTTAATAAAGTCCTGAGGTTGCCAGTTTCAATTTTAAGTGCAAAGCAAATATTCACTCAGAACAGTGAATGTTTCTTTATTAAGACTAAGCTGTTTGCAATTATAAGAAAGTAAATAGTGATTTTAGAAAATACACACTGCTAATTTCCACCTGCATCTGATTCAGCTGTGTGCCAAATACCTGGGTTTCAGCACCTACATGTTTCCAGGATGTTTTTCAGAAAGCAAATGAAAATTAATTTTAAATACATTATAAAAACAACAGGTGTTTGGGATTTTTTTCATTTATGTCCATGCCACTACTGCAGGATAAATAAAAAGAAACTAGTGAGAAAAGTGTATGGACAGCAATCAGGGAAAAAAAGGGCAAAGTTTTTACGAATTTTATTATCACATCAACGTTATGCCTAATGAGAGTTTTAGTCATGTCTATAAATATTTAATAATATAATAAAGTTTAATAATAACTACATCATGTGTGACTCCGATGGTTTTCTCTTTAGTCAAACCTGGATTGGGAATTTAACAGTAAAGACATGAATTCTATTTGGACTTTATGCCACACTTCTTTTTTACAATTAGATTATCTGTTGTTACTATTAACATGCCATGTGTGTTTAATACTGCAAATTGGCTTACCCTCCTGTTTGGGAAGTCAAATGCCAATTTTTCTTCCACCAGGTATCAGGTGTGCCTCTTGTAATGGTGTTTCTCACAGGTGATAAAATGAAGCATGGAAGGTTTTGCTAGAAGACATTCAAGTGTTTTCTATCAGACTGGAAATACGAGGACTGCAGTCCTCTAACATATGTTGACCTAATAGAGAGGGTGCTATGAAGGTGAGGAGGAGAGACAAAGGGAGGTAATCAGAAGAAAGAGAGAGAGAAATGGGAAGAAAAAGTACCTGCTTTAAGGTATGCTTTTGACTAATGGGTGTTTTACAGGGAAAGAGACCACACAACTCAACCCTCTTCCTTTGGTGCAGAAGTGCAGGATAGGTGGTGGGTGTCCGGTGTTCAGATATCTTTGCTCCTGGCTATTCCCTGTGTGTGTTTCCTCCTAATGGGAAATGTTTCCCTGCATGTAATAAAGCTGATCAGAGCATGGCTGCAAAGGTAGGTGTAGAAAAATTGGTGAGAATTTAGTCAAGAGTTTGAAAAATTGTTTGCCACCTCTAATGGCAAGTGATATTCTACATGTACATAGAGGGAAAGAGAAAATCTCACCAGAAACGTGTGATTTTTGTATGACAAGATGCATGAGTTGTGAAGACACATTGAATATGTTTCTTCTATACGAAGTTTCATATATCTTGAATTTGGAAATTACTTTATTATATGACTTGCAGGCTTAATGTTACCTGGCCCTTTTATCGTTTTACTCTCCAGAACTGGATAAAGAACTCTTGTTTTATAAGCCAAATATATCTGAAGCTTGATTGTGTTAGAAGTATTTACTCTCCTTGAGGTTTAAATCAACAACCCCTCTCCCCCAATGCAATGATGTAGCATAAAACCCTGGCAGAAATGCTATATTTGGTTTTCTTCTCTAGCTGCACACAGTTTTAGGTTATCAAATGTAAGAACAGATGCACGATCGTAGTATGTTAGCCAACTGAAACACAGTGGGGAGTTGAGTCTTGTTATCATTTAGCATATATCCAAATTATAAAGATAGTTCCTAATTCCTATTGATTAAAAAATAGGCTTCCATGGTGACAGAATCACCTGTGTCTTGTTTTCGCTTTGGTGTATTGTCTGACACTACATCTGTACTGCCTTCCCTAGTCACGCCTCAGAGAAAGTTTGAGTTCAGAGAACAAGTTGTTCTGTGTTGGTAGGCGACTGAGTTTGATTATACAACAATTTGTGGATGTAATCAATGGAGAAAGTCACTATAAACCTGAGTTTCCTTGCCAGACAAGTAACTCATTCCAGCATTGAGCCAAAGATCAAGTCAATGTGTAAATGTGGAAAAAGGGGACTGGAGGATGAGCTTGATCTTTAGCTCATGTCTGTGCAGGTATCTGTATGAACTGTGACCGTATCATAATGAAGAGGTAAAAGTACTAAATACTCAAAAATCAGAACATAACACTCCAGTACCAGTTATAGAGCAATACAAATTGATATACAGTATTAAAAAAGCAAATGGTTACACTCTGCTAGGAAATAGCACCTCTCTTTTTTACCAGAATAAAAGAGGGAAACTCAGGATCCAACTGGCTTTATTCCAAGGCATTTTAACATTTCAAAAGAGTACTTATTTTGTATAAGACTTTCCAAAGAAACTTGTATCTGATAGTAAGAGGAAATGAAAAACCTTCATTTTAGAGCCAAATTCTCCTCTGTTTTACCATCTTACCTCACAGAAGAATGCAGGGCTCTGAGAAACCCAGCTTAGAAAAATCTTCCTATTGCTCTGGCTTGTTGTTACTGAAGATTGCAAGATATTATGAGCTTTTTGTATGACTTAATTCATTGTTTGCAATGAGAAAAGGGAATTTTCAATAGTACAAACTAAAGCTGAAATGAGAAGTAAAACAACTCTCTAATGAGACTGACACTAAAATTGTAATCAGACATCTGAGGGTTAGCTGAGGATGTATTTGAGTCTCTTCTACCTTAAATAAATATTTTAGATTTCATCGGTTTCTTACAGGTTCACTTTTCATGTAGGCCATCAACAATGCAGTTTAAAATTCCTAGTCTGTTTTGGAGTTCAGTGTTGCCAGATAATGAGAATAATTTTTTAAAAGAAGCTTAAAACTGGTGCAAAGAAAAGGGCGTGTAATGAAAAGAAAATAATTTGTTGAGGCATACCTTTCTATCCTTATTTGCATAGAATAAATGGTGGGAGACATCAATAAATGAGAGAGGAATCAAAGACTGCAGAATAAGAAACAGAAATACTAGAAGTGTAAATGGGTAACTAGACCACATTGTGGATGAGATGACAGCCAATGCTCCCAGTTCGGGTGCCATATGGGCTGCCATACACCACTGTGAGGTTACTTTCATCACTAACAGTGAGGGAAATGACCCAAGCAAACTCTTACCTGTGTACTGCAGGAAATTGCTTCTATTTTGCATAGCATGGAGAAGATACCCTGTAAACCCCAACTGGTAGACAGATGTAAAACAACTTTAAAGTTGTTCTAACTTGTGGAAGAGAATCAGTTTTACACAGCCATAAAAATTTGGAGAAAATAAGAGTAGCAAAAAGCTGTATTTCTCTTTCCCTAATTGGACACAGTACCTACAGGAATGTTTGGACAGTCCCACAAATCACTGTCTAGGATTTAAATTAGGGAAATTATGTAAGCATTTACTTCATATTCCTTGTCCCCTCAAATTAAATTTGAACTGAACCTTCCATTTTTGACCAATTTTCCTTCAGGTCTTATAAAGAGAAATTTGAATTAAGTATTTTCTGTGAGCTTGAACCTCTATTTCTCTGCCTCATCTCTTGAAACATAATTTACTTCTCAAAGTTATTAATCTTTAAAAATTTTTCGAGGCATCATCTTAGATTAAGGGGTATGCATGCATGTGGAAGATGCATATGTATGCCAAAGCATTTAGCCCACTAACCCTTTTGTGGCTCTTGTGTGTCTGAAGGACAGTATTTATTAGAATATCTGCTACTGTATTTATTTCCTTACAGATTTTTTTAAGAAATCTTATAATTTTTCAAATCATTATGATTACTCTGGCTTTTATACTTCATTTTTCAAAGTGAACTTGCTGCTATAGACTCGGGTATTACAAAAGTGATGAAATTGTCATGGCGAGAACATCACATTGATACAGAGAGAGAGAATGGGATTCTCTCTCTCAAGCAGATGCTATTTGAAGATAATGCAGTACATGAATACTGATATGAGTCATTATTCATTGTTGGAAGCCTGACCAAAGGATTTAGTACCACTTACTACTGTAACCATTTGTATGGAAGCATTATGTCAAAGAAGGAAACAATCCTCACCTCCAGCCTAAACTGGAGGCTACTGGCTACTCCTGACTTCACACATCATGTCTTTTACTTGAAATTATTGATGTAGGCAAGTTCCTACATCACTTTACACTTACTGAGTGACTTTTTTTCTTCTAATTGGCTGACAAAGGGGACTTGCTGAATGTTGTGGAGGGAAAAAACAGTGTCAGATATTTGAAAAAAACAGGTATGGCCTCTTTATGCCATTGTTCTAGAGAACAGTTTTCCATGAATTCTTAATTTTCACTTCAAAGTGATGGGCAAGTGATTGAAAATGTTGATGTAAGCCACAGAAAGCAATCCTTCTATTAATAGATGCATTCTCTGGCAGACAAAATACTATCTGTAAAGGAGAGAAAATAGTCATACTTCTACTATAAAATTAATTTAATCTTTTCAGGATTATATAAATGCCCTTGTCCTTTCTCATATTCTTCATTGTTACTTTCCACATTTGTTTCTGTGGAATTAATAGAATTAATGTAATTTTGTTAAGAGACATCTCAGTATACCCCATAAAGATTTCAACCTGACCCAATATGCGTTGCCATCATCAAAAATTTCATCACTTGCTCAAGTAGAATGTAGGTCAGGTCAATATTCTGCAAAAAATCCCAAATTATCTGGAAAATTAAAAACATGTAAAACATAGTTGTCCTGAAAACAAAGAAAAATTATCTTGGTGTAGTTGCTTATATCTGAAAAGGACCTTTATGATCATCTGTGGTATGCCTAAAGATAGTCAGCTTTTCTATTTGACCAGAATTTTCAGAACTGTAAACTGCTGATCAATTATTTTTGGATGAGTCAGCTGAGATAATTTTGAGAGATATTGCTTCTTTTCAAGCTTTCAAATTTAATTTCCATTTTTCTGGTATAAGTTACAATTTGAAAGAAAAAAATATATTGAAAAATAGATTTTTCGTTAAAAAGCTGAAGACATAGGAAGTATTGACTGCTGAAGAACTTCACCATCAAGTTTCCAGAATTGTGACTTTTTACATGGTTGATCCTTTCCAAGATTAGACTTTATTTTAACAGACTTGTAAGAAGCTTCATTTTAAAATTCATGATCACTCCTAAATTAAATGCTTAGCTAATCTTGCTTAACACAGAATAATGATGATGGTTCACACATGATGTCATCATCATAGCTGGAAAGTGTCTCCTTATCCTTTTTAAAAGTGGACTAAACTAAGGAAGTTTTGTATTTCCAAAATCTTTGCCAGCTTTACTAAGTCATTAAACTGTCATTGCAGCATTATTTTTTTCAGTTTTAGACTGATTTTTGGAAAACAGAATGATTCCAGACATTGATGGGATTTTCACGATGCATAAAGAGAATACTCACATCATATTGCAAAACATGGGGAAAATTCAAAGCCCTTGATGCCATCAGGGTGTGGTGGAAGGGCTGAGAGGAAGAAGAGGAGATGGGGTACGACTATAAGCAGTGACAGGGACTCAAGGGACTCTTTCCTGGGTCTGCTGTAATCTAGCCTTCTTACCAGGGATGCTTGAAAACCATTTTTTCTTCCTTCGTGGAACTTGGGGAAGAGGTGGCTAATGAGGATGTTTCTCATCACTGGCAGGGTGGGGAGAAGTAGCAATTCCTCTGTCTCATTTATCTGGGGAATTTTCCTCTCCCTAACTCTCCCACCACCATGACCGATGGTTTTAATTTTTTTCTGAGACATTTTAAGGATGGCATATATCTCTGTATGTCTTCCTGTTAAGCATACAGAATACCATTGGCAACAGAGTCATGGTCTTGATTTTTGTCCCATCAGAGCTAAGGACAGGCTGGATTTCAGTGCAGACTGTGCAGGTGACCTGCTCATAGGCTCCCAGTGGCTGGGTTGCACTGGTGCTGAACTGGTAGAAGGTGAGGTGGGTCACACTTCAGTTTTCACTTCTGATTCCAAGTGTTTTCTGGAGCTGTTATCTGGCTTTGTGGCACTGCAAACTATGTTAAACACTGGAATTAAAAGAAGGCTGGTAATTTTCATCTCAGCTTGGAATAGAAAAATAGCAGATAACTTCTAGTGGAAAGGCAGAAACCATAGTAGCTTCCTCTTAGATGAGTCAATTCTTTACAGCTTTTTCCATTTTAGGTGCTTCAGTGTTAACATTCTCTGCATGGAACTGAATATTAAGACATGAGTAAAGTGAAATAAGCAAACTGTGAAGCTCATGTTAGTCCCACCACTGGAAAGAATTAAGATGAATAAAAGGGTTTTGAGGTGAGATAAGTCTAACTACAGATTCAGCAAAGCCACCAAGAGATTTATAAAATTGCTACTAAAAACTACCTTTCTGTTTGGTACTGACTAAAACTGTATGCTTTGTACCAAAGCTAGTGACTAATTTTTTAGCAAGGTCCTATTTTGCTTTAAGAAGAATGCTTTCTAGAAACCAGGTATTCTGGCCCTGACCAGTCAGATACATACTAGCTAATGCAGAGAAGCCTGGGATGAAGGGAGGTCATTAAAGACAGTTACAGAACAGATATAGGACAAACAAAATCAGATAAAGTACTGTTACAAGAAGATTATGTAATCAGATTTTTTTAAAGGAGAATGTATTTAAAGCCACTTTCCAAAAATCAACACTAGACAAGTCTCGAATGTCTTCATTCTAATATGCTACTAAAATTCTGTAGGACATGTAAAAGCATGGCAAGTGTATAGTGTACAATTTGTTGGTCACGTCACATTGTCTAGGCAGCTTTTGCCCTGATCTGCAGTAGTGTGTGTCAGAGAGAGAGGTGCTAGAATGGTGTAAGAGCGGGAACGCGTACGTACTCTAAAATGGACCTCAATGCACAGAATACTACTGTAGATACATGTGGACTTTATTCCTAGTGATGTTATTCTAATGTAAAAGCCAATATGGAAAACATCAGAGAGAGAATAGATATTTCTTACTTACACTTCACCTTCCAGCTATATATCAACATGTTGCACTATGGGTAGCTGGAAACAGACAGGATGGTAAATCCTGAGTCAAAGAAATCTCTTTCGCCTAGTTACAAACAGGAAAGAGTGTTGTAGCCTTGCCATTCCCTTTTTTGTTTTGGCCTTTTTATTTGTTTGTTTGGGGGTTTTCTGCATTTTTTTTTTTCCCCTAGGTTTTTGGAACCTATGGTTTTTGAACCTCAGTCTTCAAAGAAAGCCCTTCCTGTAAGAGCAAGGGCTATTAATGCAAGTGAGCTATTTTAGCACATTCTGGCAATGATGGGTCATTGTCCGTCAATGCCATTTTGCAGCCTTTGACATAGATGAAGGGCTGACCTTTGATTATTGTGCAGCCAGTTTACACTAGTCTCACAGTTTAAAAAAATCCTAGAGATCGATCATTGAACCTGGCTCCTCAGTGGTACTGAATCTGATTGAAGAAACCTTTGTTATTGCTGGAAGAAAAAAACAGAAATGAGAATAAAGTTCTGACTTTTCATAGCATCTTAAAGAAAAATCTGTGTTCATGCAATGCAACAAATGTCCAGAGGTTGCCAAGAGTCCTAATGCTTCCACCTACTTGACTTTCTCTAACTGTGACTTTTATATAACTTTTAGCTCTAGTATCTGTACTTTGTTTCGATGGGTATCCTGTATATTAAAAAAAAAAAATACCCAAACGAAAAACACCCAACATGTCTTGGTATATAGTCAGAGCCACTACTAGTGAAAGACAACACTGATGACAAGGAGGAAGCAGGTTAAAATTAAAAAGACTTGCAGGCAGGAACAAAGGTATGAGCATTTGCTTTGAACCTGGGAGCTTCACAAGCCACCCTGCCAGTGTATCCCAGGTGTAGGCCACATGAGCTGGGGAAAGAATGCGGCTGTGAGGAGTGTGTTGACAGGTCCGAGTCTGTTCTGCATTTGTCCCGGCATGCACTGGTGCATCTGTTATGCATTTACAAAAGGTTTGCCTTTTTCTTGCTTTCTCTTTTTCTTGCTAAAGTTATTTAAACTAATCTAAGCAAATATTGAAGCCATTATCACAACAGCAGTGCAGAAACTCTTTGGAAGAAGGAGATGTAGTCTTGGCCGTAAAGTGGCACCAACTCTCCCTTAGAGCTGCTGTAATGGTGCTGCCCTGGTCTCTGTGTGAATCTTCTGTTTTCAAGCAAAATCAGCAACAAAGCAATGACTTGACAGCTCACTCGTGTGTGCTAAGATAAGGTACTCCTGAGGAAAACCATTTCAATGAAGCTGGGAATGTACATCTGCTGCTGCACTGATGGAGTTGCAAGGTGCCTGCAAGTGGGCTGAGGGCAGGAAGGATGCACTCAGCAGGTGTCCTGAAGGCTGAGGTCCACCACTGCTTCCTCCCAGCAACACACTGGGGTTTTCCTCTGGGCCATGCTAAGCTGTGTGGGGTGATGGTGTAGCTCCCAGACTTGTCCTGATAGATAGTCAAAACAAGGCCAGGCCTCCCACCCAAGATCCATACCTCAGTACATCTGCCACACCATTTAGATGCTAACCTTTAAAGCCAGACAGAAAAGATAAGTTTACCACCTATATTTGTGGGTGTGTTTTCCATCCATTTTCATCTGGCAAGAAATCTTGCTAGTTTTATTAAACAAGAATAGCAAGAAACATTATTTATTTCTGATAGCATCCTCAATCTGCTAGATATCAGGCAAATCATCAGTGAGGCCTGGGTCCTGACTCAGAATGTTACTGTGTTTAAGAGAAAAAGCTAGACATGGGATATAGAAATAATTTTTTCACCTCTGTGTAAGAGCATGAATAGTGAATGCAGGACAAGAGAATACAGTGAGAAAGGTGGAGGAAGAAATAGGAAAGAAAACAAGAGCTTGCTTGGATTTTGCTGAGTGTTTTATTTCAGAGAGTCCAGTTGTTGTACAGAAATGTAAAGCTATGAACTGAAATGGTTGATAAAACCATCTTTTTCTAAATCCCAGATGTGTTAAAGTTTTTGCAATTTTAAAAGGAAAAAGAAAAATAAATTACTCCCAAGTATAGGGCTCACTCAAAAACCTGCAGAGTCCAGAGGGAGGGCTCTTTGTGCAGCTGGCTGAAGGTAATATTATTAGTAGCCTGCCTGGGTCCATGCTCATTGCTCCGAAACAGGAGATATCGTTATCCATGTCACTATAGTCCATATTGCACCCTGAGTTGGAATCTAGAGCAGCACAGGAACCTAGGCAGAATTTTTTTTTCTTGAGAGCAGTATCATGCTGCGACAATACCGTCTGCTGTATGTCTTGCAGAAACACGAGGTTCTGAAGTCTCCTTGGCAGGTTTTTGATTCCTTTATGATCTTCAGAAATCTATGCAGCCAAAGCGGAGAGAGGCCAAGTTCAGGTCTATGCAATTGCCAGTGTTAAGTCCTTGCCTTATATACCGGGGTTGAGGGGAATCATCTGCTCCTCAGATCTTTTTATTTATTATTTTGTGTGACAAGATTCCAAGTTAATCTGCAATAATAACAAAGTTTTATTATAAATGTGATTAACTGCTTTTAAAACTCAAAATGATTGTTGAATGGCTTTGGTTCAGTGAACCATTGGAGGTTTCTGGACTTTGACTCTCAGCGTCTCTCTCTTGTGAAGGCAGAAGCTTCTGAATTTAGCATTACACCAAAGCAAAAAGGAAACTGAAAAATAAACATATGTATGGCTAGATCTCAGGCAGGGTGGTCCACAACCTTGTTGGTCTAAGTGTTTCTCTTTTGCTGAGGAGAGCAAGCTAGGCAATATTAGTGATTGCCCTAGAGTGGAAGGGCCCCAGTTGCTGAGTCTGGGGGCCTTCAGCCAGGAGAAGGCTGAGAGGAAAAACAATTTCTAGAATGGGAGAAGAGGCAGGCCTGTGGAAAGAAGCAGCACATTGCTGAGCCAGCGAGCAATGTAGGTCTTTTGTGTTTCAGGTTTATTGTGGCTTTGAAATGCACAATATTGCTGCATCTTTGAAGAAAGCTGTGATTTGGAAATCACACCTAATACTTGATTGTGATGGTAGGGGCTGAGCCTCCTGTTCCTCTCGATCTGCAGGACACAGGTCAGGTCCTTTGTAGGGATCTCTCTTCTGTCCTTTTCTACTCTGTCTCTACCTACATGACCATAGTTGCGTGGCTTCTAGTAATAAAAAGCCACATGAAATGGTGACGCTTCACACAGTCCTCCTGTGTGAAACCCTTATGAGTAATCTGACTGGATCTTTAATTTTTATCAGACAGCAAAATCATAGCAACTGGTAAAGGCAAGGCCATTTGCCCTGAAAATTGGTAAGGTGAACTCTGGGTGAAAATATTTGAGATGGGGTTTTCATAAAATACTCTCCTACGTGTTGAGAAGTGGAGATCAAACAAAGCATTCCTTGCCCTTTAATTAAAAAACAAAACAAAACAAAAAACCCAACCAAACCAAAACCTCGCACAACAAAACCTGAGACTGTATTGAAGCAGAAATTTCTATCTGTCTTCTCTCCTCCATCTCTTCTTTCAACAACCTGGAATTATTCATAGTCCCCATTCTATACTGGAATAATTTTTCCTTTTTCATGTGCTTAAAAAAAAAAAAATTAAAAAGAGGCTTTTTACTTAAGAAAGGGAGAATAATTCCCCTCCTAAAAGTATCATTATGGAATTTTTCTTTCACAAAGCATCCATCTCCTCCATTAGGATGATTAAAATCATTTTAATGTAGTGCCAACTGGGGGATTGTTGCCTTCCCTCAAAGAACTATTGTAAACACTTAATCTCCTTTGTTTATATTATTCTCATGTAGAAGGCTGCTTTCTGTCTCTGGACCTGCTAAACCTTTAGAGATATATCAGCTCTTTCATCTTTTTCCAGTGCTTGTTTTAGAAAGGGATTAGATCTGACCATGAGTAGGGTAGGACTCGCTGCGCAAGTGATAAGGTTATCAGACTCTGAGCCCTTCTCCATGCCATCGCTTACTCTCACCTTGTTAAGTCAAGTTGCTTTTAATATTTTTTCTGTTCTCTTTTCCACCTCTGCAACAGTAGTCAAAACAAAGATTTATTGAAATCTTTACAAATGATCTGTAGTATAAAAGCACCCCCCTGGCTTTTGACAGCCCACGTTTAGCATACGACAGAATGGGCGGTTTTAACAGGATCACATCAATGCTTCCCTCCCACATCTTCCCCTGCTGCCTCATTCTCCTGCTGCCATAGCTTAGACATGATCTACCCCATGGTCAGAGAGGTGAAGCAAGCGGAAACTTAAAAAAAGTTGGTACCAGAGAAGCACAGCACCATGTGCTGTGAGGCTAATACCAGCTTCCTGATAGTGCTGGGCCTTCCAGGGGAAATCACATTTTGCCAGGTGCTGAGCATCTTCTAAAGGCAATGATTCCACTCACATCTCTTCATTCACCCATCAGCCAGGACTAGATTTAAATATGTTTCAGCTCTATAATAATATATGTATTCTGTATAATTTTATCATCCCTGTTCCTTAACCAGGATTTCTTGTCTCATCACGAAGTTTCAAACTTTATCTGTAGTGGGTTTATAAATTATCTAGTTAAAATATTAGCTTTACCATCATCAAACAGTAACATTGCTCATTTCTTCCATATGTTTTCTACAAAACAATATATTTTTGAATTGACAGAACGGCACATTGACTGAGTCTGTGAGTGTGAGGGAATTCATCCTGCAAATAGACTGAGACTGAGGGGAAAACTGACCTAGGACTAGTGGGGCCAAGTGTCCACTAAGCAGAATAATGTATGATATTTAGTACCCCTTGAGGACTCTGCTTCTACTTACCATGTCCTCCTGTGAAATTGTCTGGGAGAGGTTTATAAGTGCCACAAGTAACTTACTTAAGATACTATCTCTTTGACTTTGAAATATCTTGTATATAATGTGCTATATTACCAGTCTCATTAAATTTATTTTGTGCAGCATGGAATACCTAGTCGATTGACTCTTTTCCTGTTACGATCACCGCATTTTTCTATTGAAATCAATTCTAATTAGATTGAATCTTAGTGATAAAAGCCAAATTGAAAGTTGTTTATATGTTGCCAGACAAAATGTGCTTTCGTCAGTAAATCTTCTGGTTGCACATAGATGGCATTATTGAAATAGATAATCATCTACAGATGCATTAATTTCATAATCTAAAAATGCTTTCTAAAGTATTTTACGGCAACAAACAAAGACCAGCTTGATGACACAACCTACAAGAACAACAGTAAATAAAACAAATGCTAGTGCAAGTCTGCAACTGCAAAGACTTTAGAAAACTAGCCTCTTCCGCTGGATCACAATTTTTAAACACATCTTTTTCCTATAGAATTTCTCTCTATCTGTATTTATAAACCCAGTTATTTTACAGAATTATGGCTTGCCTCTAGGTGCTCCCCTTTCTGATCAAAGCTTAGAAGCCCTGTAGCAGATTTTGTTATTTGCTTGACACTTGGAGTAGCTGGCATTCATCCTGCTGTTCTAAGGTTGTACTGCCAAGGGAAAAAAATATGACATGCATCCTTGTAAAATTTGTGCTGCTTTCTTTGGCATTCCCCTCTTTCAGGGCCTGTGTCCATGTGGTAGTTCTGCTTTGTTTTTTCTAATTACTAGCAGCTGAGAGAGTTTGTGTCCAGGGCAAAGAACTTTAACCAGCTCTAACAGGTGCTCCAAGGCCAAAGCTTTTATGCAATATGTGTAAAATGAGATGTTCACTGCACCTGACCCACTAGTGATCAAATAAAACAAACACTGGACAAGAAAATACAAGACTGTTTTGTCTAAATACTTACATTTTCCAAGGCATTGTGCTGAAAGAGGTTCAAAAGAGTACTTACCTTTCTTTAATAACTCCATTCTGTGTTTTTTCCAAAGTCTCTGAACAAGTGAGTTGAAATCTATTATCTGTCATGGGCATTTCCAACACACTTTAAACATTTCAGTACTTTGGAGAACATGTGTACCTTTCCTGAAATGCATCCTTTAATTGGCTCTTCAGATATTCCTGGGATCATGGAAGTGGGCAGCTTTACCTAATGTTCCTGAAAACTACTTATGAACCTTTTTCCTCTGGAAAATTTTACATTAATATAACTCATTATGCAATGAAAAATGTTTGGAAACAATTGAAATGTTTATAACAGATGATAAGAAGTAGAGACTACTTTCTGCACTTCTATTACAGTCAATAATACCTATGTGAATTTCAGATGATTTCTTTTATAGTTTGCTATGAGCAAGGTCTTGACTATACACTCAGGCATTATTTTCACCTTACTTATTGTAAGTTATCCATAAAATCAAACATGTATGTTATAGTACCTTCAGTTAAGTCCACTCTGCAGGGCCTTAGTGTATCTGTGTGGTGTTTCAGGCTGTGTGTGTGCAGCACTTTCATGACTGGGCATATGGACCCAGCCTTTGACATGATGGTTTGGATAGAGTGACCTTGATATGACTCTTTCACCAAGAATCCACACAAGCCCTGACTTTTTCTGTCTTCTTAGCAGAAACCATTATCTGTACCCTACAGCTTACTGTGCTCCCTCCAGCGAGTGCTGGTGTGGTGCTTGCTCTGTGCCCTGGGTCTGTAGCATCCTCTCTGCCTGGGGCAGTCCTGGACATGCCAGCCCTACTGGAGGGGGAAGCTCGGAGTAGGTTTCAGTGGGCTGGGGTTGGTTTGTCCCTTTGCAATAAATCAGTACTGTATTTGGGGGAAAAAAAAGTAGGGAGTATGGTGGAGAGCAAATCAGTGCAGAAGTAGGCAACAGAGCGTTTGAGTGATGGAAAAGGGCAGGCTTTTCCATGCTTATATATTTGTGCATATGGTCATGTTCATACATGCTGATGCCTGTTCATAGCTGTGTGGTTTAGAGCTGTTGTGACTTGCTGAACCTGGAAATGGAGATGAAGTGTAAATTAGACTAAATTACAGCAATAAACAGTAAATTCACTGAAAAGAATGTGATTTTTTTTAACATTCTGAAATTTTTTGGCGATGTTTTCCCCTCTCATATTAGCTGAGATATTAACCTACTTACCTAACAGAAGAGGTTCAGGAGACTTGAATTTGAACCTTTCATCCAGCTTTTAAAATCTGAATTCAGTTTTGGTGCTAGAGAATGCAGACAGTTGCCTCTGACCATGCTCACTGCTCAGGCACAAAATGTGAGAAGAATGAGATAGTGGGGGCTAGTGGGATGCAGATCAGGGAGAATGAGTCAGAAAAGACATGATTTTTATTTTCTGGGAAGGGACAGGGAGAGGGGTGAAATGATGAGGATCAGATCAAATATAAAATACATTTTAGCAAATAGCTACAAATCTAATATATCAAGAAGCACCAGGGTGCCTTATTATCCATATCAAATTGAGGAGATGTGGCAACTGTTTGGTTCAGGATTTGCTAGCAGGGCAGTGAGGCTGTGCACCACTTCAGTCTTTGTGAGTCTCTGTGACAGCCAGAAAGAATTTTTTTTTTTTTTTTTTCCAGCAAGATCCTGTCTGTCCCCTAAATGAAGGGGCCTGCTCTGTTCTGTCAACCCCCCTGACTCAAGCTGCAGGTACTCAGTATTTGGCAATTTATATGGGGTTTTGATGATTTTTGTATGGAAGCTCTCTGTCATATGGCTGACCTAGGGGCCTGTTCTTGCATCTAGCAGGGTAATGCCCAGTCCTTGACTGAGTATGGTTTACTACCAACACAAACATGTAATAAAATATGTATAAAATGCCTTGCTGTTGTTGCAATTGCTATTAAATTAATTAAAGTATTGTTAATACTAGACCAAAATATCTACAAAGAAATTCACTCTCAGGTTTCTCTCAGCAAAAGTACTGACTTTGTTAGCAGGATAAATATATTTTGTAGCAAAAATAGTGACTCTGCAGAACAGGGCAGGATGCCACTGGCATCCCTGCTGGAGGCAATTAGAGTCAATGTGAAGTAGTAGTAGGTAGTCACACCATAAGCATCACTGAGGTACTCTGTGGTCACAGGTTTTACTGGTGCCCACCGGTGTCACTAAGTCTTTGAAAGCAATTTGCACTGGAAAGTGAACACCTGTATGGATGTTTTAAATACAGCTTATCTGCCCTTGGCATATAGAGGAACTGTGGGCTGGCACAGGACTAACTCATTTAGGTGATATATTTTTCATTTTGCAGGGTACCATCTTAAGTTAATGGTGCATCCATGCTCCACCTGATTTCCATATCTAACCCAAAGGTAAAAGATTACCTAGCTTGGGTGAAGTTTGTGGAGGATGGAGTCAGAGAAGTGGAAGGGTGAAAAGAAGTAAGAGAAGCAGGGGAAAAAATGAAAAAGAGTTGGGAAAACTGCACTATGAAACTTAATCTGTGTGGCCCAAGTGGTGCAGTTTGCTGCTACTTTGAAAGTGGTGTGTGTTAACCTTTGGGAAAGTGTGGCCATGTATCGTAGCTGGCAGATCAAAACGGAGTGTGTGGATGGATTCAGTTTTGTTCCCCTCCTTATGCCCTTTGCCACTCCATTGCACCATAAAGATCAAGAATTAGTCATTCACTCTGGTTTATTCAGTAGCAAGAATTCAAGTAGACCTGCTTTAAAAAGAAATCAAAATCATTCATGTGCAAGTAATTAATGACAGGTTGTGTCACATAAATGATGGTTGAGATGAAAACGTCTGGAACGCCAACATGAGGAAACAAAGTAAATAAAAAAAAAAAAAACCAAACACATAAAACCTGATTGACAGAAACCAAATACTTTTACTTCCTATCTTGCCCTAACAGTTACTAGTCTTTAGCTGCAGTGAGCAAACAAAGTAAAAAAAAAAAAACAAAAACAAAAAAAAAAACCAACTTGCAAAGGGAGGGTATTGTACTGAAAGACTACACAAAGACAATACTCAAAGCAGGATATTACACAAACTTGTAACTTCAACTGTGACTGCACTGCAATAGGAAAGCATGTCCTTGCTTGCTCCCATTTACTTATTGGTATATATCATGCTTATTCTCGTTTACCATTACTTGGAATTGGTAGCTATTAGACACAAAAGTGTAGCTTATGAAAGAGGATCCTGCAAATAAAAGGTATCCTGGTTAACAGACAGCAACACAGGAAACTGTGAACTGTTAGAAGGGCATGAGCTATGTCTGTGTTAGCAAGTAATTCAGAGCAATAGAAGCAGGTCAGTAGATCAGAGCAAGTGGGGCCAAGGTCTGCCCCCTACATGTGTTCTGTATGAGGCTTAGGTTATAATTTGGGTTTGATTAAGCCTATTCCTTTTGACTGAATCTCCCCACTGTGCATGTGGTTTGGAGATGCCTAAAAGATCAATTACTATCTTGGATCTTTATGTCTTAGTTTGCAGCATGTTTAGTGGAAATATAGGACAAATATTCTAGATCACTCCATGCTTACATTAGCAATTATTGTGGTCCTGTAGGAGCACATCCATAGAGCAAACAACTGGATTAAGCCTATACTAGGTCTGTTAGTGTGTGGCAGTTACTTTGTCTTAGCTCTAATCTGGTCCCATGAACTAAATGCTGGTTGGTAGGTAAGTGTATGGGATGTGTTCCTGGAGCTCATCTTCCCATGTCTTTTTATCTGAAAGGAATACAATGCGTGCCCCACGGCCTGTCTGCAAAGTGAACCAAAGCATGGTAGGGGACTGGCTTTCAAAACTACGCTTCTGGTCCAGCTGAAATGCTAGTGTAGATGTACCCCTTAGTCTTCTCTGGAAGGAATGACATGCACCAAAACTGCTCTGTGAGCCAAACCAGCATGTGGAAAATGGAGGCAGTCAGGGGGGTTCTTAGAGAATTACACTGCAGCTCTGAAATTAATGCTAATGTAGACAAAGACAATGAGAGAAGCTTCAAAGCAAAGAAGGAGAGACCCAGAAGAACAAAAAAATATTGGCTTGTAGGCAGAATTGCTTGTGTTCTGGCAAAGACTAATATAGAAATGACTCTACTGGGAAAAAAACAGGGAACATTTGGAAGAGAAAGTACAATAACTAGGGAAAATTGGCAGCAAAGAGCAATCTTAAATTAACTGTAACTTTGTGTTGTCTTCTGTTTTGTTGATTCTCACTTCAGTTTTATGTGATCACCTGAGAAATTTCTTAGTTTCTAAAGGAAGCATAATCTTACGTTAAAATAATGTAAAACAGAAAAAAATGTTATTTTGTTGTTAAGAACATTATATATAGGCACCTGAACTGAGTTTGTGTGTATTGTATTTTCAGAGTGTAATGACAAATATGCTTCATAACTGTTAACTACTGAAAACTGTTAAGCAGGATACGGTGTGCTCTGCTTTATAGTGTACAAAAAAACCAAGTGACTACAAATTTGCAAATAGATTTAATAAAGAGTCAAATAGCTACTAAGGAGTAAAGTAATGCTTTTAGAATATTTGTGTAGTAAGTTTATGTATTGCAAATAAAAGAAATATGAAAGGCAGAGAGTACTGGGGTCAAGGTCTATGGTATTCTTTTCACTTTGGAACAAAAAGCTTGGCAAGCAGTAGAAAGTACTGTTCCCATGTAGGGTTTCCTCCCACATTTTTGTTTAATAAAAGATAAGTTAGCGCTTGCCTCAGAGGTGGCATTAGTAAACTCTTTCATAGTCACTGTCCTATTTTCCTCATCTTGTAGGAAGTCAGTATTTTGTCAGACCTCTATTTGAGACCCTTCACACTTGATTGAAATTAGAAAACTATGTTTAAGGGGAAAGTTCCTACATACATGAACACACGCTGACCTTAATTGCATTATTTTCTTATAGAACCGGGTTAAAGTATTGTTCTAAATGACTTGCATTTACAGAAACTTGAAAAGGCTCAGGTATCTTACTGGCATCCTACTTTACTGTACCAGGTGTTCTGCTTTTCTCTTAAAATTTGCCATCTGTGTCAGAATACCAATTCCTTTTGAGTGTAAGAGCCTCTGAATCCTCTGCTAAACTTTATCTTCATTGTGTACTGGCACTCTAACAGGTGGCGGAAAAAGGCTAATGATAATGGTTCACTGGATTACATCCTCTACCACAGGCATTGTTCTGAACAGTTCACATTTTGGAAACCTGGTTTATCAGAGTTACTTAGTGATAATGTCATCAGTGAAAAGTCTGTGATCATCTGCTAGATATGGTCAAAAACTCAGTGGAAGGAAGAGGTGGTAGGTGATTATAAAGGAAAGGAAGACTTTTTTTTTTTTAGATGTTTCTCCTGTGTAAAGCTGTAGGAGCTGCTGTAGGATCTACTGCAGGAGCTTGGTAAGGTGTGGAGGGGTTCTGCCTTCCTGCCTGCCCTGTCCCTTCTGCAGGAGGGGCCCTGCCTCCCCCACCCCATCAGGGGGTGAGCCAGAAAACCTGGGGACATGGGAGTCAGGGTCTCTGTTTTGACCATTCTTGAGTACTTACCTTGACTATAATAGACACTATCTATCAGCTAAAATGTCCTCAGTAAAACCTCTAGCCCACATCCCTGGGTCCACGCAAAAGTTCATGCTTACTTCCACCCAGTTTAAGCCCTATCTCATGCAGTGTTATTGCACAGAGAGATTGTGCTTATCCCATTTCTTCATCTCAGTCAAGTGATAAAAATAGCATAATACAAGTTTCTACCAGATAGTTTCCAAGTCCTGTAGAATTTGTGTTTGATTCCAGGTCATCTGTGATGCTTCTGTTGTCATGAAACATTTATAGGAGTTGTGCTATTAAAAACCTACAGTACCATCACGCCTCTAACCATTGCTATTGATCTCTCAGCAGATAAGAGTATTCCTCTAAGCCCATGTCTGACTTCTCTTTGGCGTGTTGAAAGAAAATACGTAGGGAAAAAAAGTGGATTTTTTTTTTTCCCTTCCTTAAAGAAACAGACCTATTGGCAAGCACATTAAATTACTCCTTTCACATAAGGCATGTCTTCTGTGGAGGCCTGCCATGTTTGTTTGTGTGAAGAGAATCACACCACTTTTTTTTTTTTTTGTTGTTCAATCAAATAGAGGAAATATCTGATCATACCTCCTAAGCTTTCCTCCCACAGCAGTGATTAATCACTCCCTTTGAAGTACTTATATTTTTGTAGTTAGAAGGAAAGTATTGATAACTGATTAAGTTCTAGTTCATAACTGATTAAGTTCTAGTTCTTCAAATGCTGCATACATGGCAGCAATGATACACATAAGAAATTACTTTGGTTTTAGTGGGACTTGCCTGTAATTCATGCTAAAGTATCTGAATACTTCGAGACTGATGTTACTTTGTGAGTTTGGAGATATTTCAATCATTGTTGTAGAAGACCCATATATTCCGAGTGGTGGTGAGTAAACTGTTCTTTAAAATTTGAATCATAGAACTATAGAATGCTTTGGGATGGAAGGGACCTTTTAAAGATCATCTAGTCCAACCCCCCTGCAATTGACAGGGACATCTTCAACTAGAGCAGGTTGCTCAGAGCCCCGTCCAGCCTGTCCTTGAATGTTTCCAAGGATGGGGCAAATCAAGCATATGAATTCATTAACATAGTGATTTTAAAGGTATTGCAGCCAAGGGCATCAGTGTTCAGATCCACTTTTCAATTTTTATTTGTATGTATACATTGCAAGGAATTTTTTGCTTGTCTTGGTATGATTGGGTATGATGCTACATTTGGTTCACAAATATAAGTTATGGCTAAATATTTAGGAAGTTATGGCTAAATATTTAGGAAAAAACAAATTAAGCTATGTTGGCTGAGCCCTTTCACTCTTGAAAGGGTAAATTAATCTCCTACAGGTCAACATTTCGAGTTTAAGAGGCACAGATTAATACACTGATATGTGCCTTATAAGTACTTTGTTCAAAGCAGCCTGATCACAAAACTGCAGAGTCACTCAGGTGGGAAGGGCCCCCAGAAGGTCTCTGGTCCAGCTCCCTGCCCTGAGCAGGGCCAGCTCTGGGATCAGGCCAGGCTGCTCAGGGCTTTCTCCAAGAAAGTCTCCAGGCTCTTCTCAGCAGAGCTGCTATTCAGCCATTCAACCCACAGCCTGCACTGATACAAATCAACAATCCATCCCAGGTGCAAGACTTCACATTTGCTGTTGCTGAATTTCATGAGGCTTCTGGTGACCTGGTCCTGTAGCTTGCCTAGATGCTTCTGAGTAGCAGCCCTTTCATTAAGCATATCAGTTGCATTCTCTGGTTTGGTGGTGCCCTCAGACTTGGTGAGGGTGCACTCTGTCTCCTCCTTCAGGTCGCTGATAGAGATATTGGACAGGATAGATCCCAGGGCAAGGTCCTGGAGGAACTCCACTGGTAACTGGCCTTCAGTCAGGGTGGTCTGGCCTCCAGCCATTACCCTTTAAACCTGAAAAATCAACCAGTTTTTCCACGCATCTAGAAGTCGCCCATCCAGTATATAACATGCTAACTTGCATACATTGGTGTTGTGAGAAACCACTTCAAATACAATGATGGAGATGAACTCAAATTCACTAGTGCCATCATGTGAACAGAGAGTGATATTCTGATTCCTAATTTGTTAAATGAAAAACAGCTGTAGACTGAATTTCTTAGGGCATTCTGAAAACTTATTTACAGTTCAGTATAGTATGTGGTCTTTTTTTCATTAAAAACTTTTGACTGGAGCTGTGTGCATACTGGAAATCAACTGTTGTCTGGAGGTCCAGTAGAAGAACTTCATATCATCTATTTCCCTCTTTTCGTTAGGTAGTGTATATCCTACACTCTGGCTTTGTGCCAAATATCATTATTTATAGTAATAAATAACAAGCACATTTAATGAAGAAATACTCCCAGCTTTTCTCAAATGCTGAAATCTGTGTACCTTCGTTAAAACTTAGTGGACTTTCCAAGATTTAAATTATTAGTATAGCGCATAGCAGAATTTGCTCAGTAACTTCCTGAGCATCTATTGCTTGTAACCTGGCTTTTCTCATATGAGTGATTTTTTTGCTCTGTTATTCCTCTTGATTAGAAGAAAGTGCTGAGACTCTCTATCCTGTAGACTATGAGCTACAGGTGTCTCAAATTCTGTAATGAAGGGTAATGCAGGAAGGATCATGTCTCAAGTGCTCCTTATGGAAGGGAATGTCTCACCTTCCAGCTTCCTCCATCAGCACTTTGGAATTTCAAGTTGCTGAATTAAAATGGTGTCAGGAATTCACCACTTCTTTCTGAAATTTCAGGTGTGGCAGTTAAAGTATCTAGCACTCTCTTAACACCCTACACTGAAGTAATAAAACCTCTCAGAAACAAATTACTGATCTCACTGAATATTACTAGTCTTCTGTCTTTAGCATCATGTGGCCCAGAAATTTTTTGTGGCGATTCATCTGCTGGATAGTTGAAGGGTATACACCACATAACATTCCTCCATACAATTTACAAATGTTTATGTGTACCGCTTGAAATGTTATGTAAATAAAAATTAACTCCACAGCATTATCATGATTTATAAAACCTATACTGGGATTTAGAAGTCTATTTTGCAGCTTTGTTTAACTGCACAGTTTGCAATGCAATACAAAATGGGAGTAGAATTGAGTTTGATATGTGCTAGCACTGATCAGCTACAGGCTAACTGCTGTGCACGAAAATAAAGAAACTCTCTTGTACTCAGGGTAATAAAACAGCTCAGAGTCAAAACCTTGCTATTTAAAAGCAGATCTTCATCCTTCTCTTTTCAGCCTCACCACTCTACATCAAGAGGCAGTGTAGCACAAGATAGTTATTACTATTCTAACTTTTTGTTATCTTAGACCAAGCTACCAGAGAGAGAATTACCAGTAAAAGTGAGAGGGAGCTAAGCTATCAAGTCACAAACATTACTTCCTGCAGCACTCTGGCTTTTTTCTTGGTGGTTTCCTGTTCCAGCTCAAACCAGGCTGCAGATGAATCTTTTTGTCGATTTGTTTATGCCCTGTTACTGCTCACATAGATAGTATAAGCACTTCTAATATACATTACTTTTAATGAGATTTAAAGAAATGTGATTATAGACATTGGTTCAGAGAAGGGGAATAAGTGACTCGGAAAGGACAGATGAAAGACAGCATAAATAGATGTTTACAGGAGAATGGTTCATTGAACGTATGGAGCTTTGTATAGCAGCAGGGCATGTTCCCCTCCAGGCACCCTCAAATTCTTAGCACAGTCTAAATGTGAAAAGCAATGCTAAGACTTACTAACATTGTCCTACCACTCAGCCATATGCAGTGTAAGGCAAACATTAAACATGTTCTTTGCCACCCTGATGTTACTGTCCCATATCCCCAGGATGAGGTAAATTTAAAGACTTCATCTCATTGGCAAAGAAAACAGATGGGCTACATAGGAACCTGTGAATTATCCTTGTTTAGTTTTCCTTAAGACTGGACTAAAATCTGTTCTGCAAGTATTTATGGTGTGGTCTCATGCATAGCCAATATTTGGTCATTTCATGTTTTGTTGCATTTCACTCTGGAAAGCTCATACTGTGATTTGATGTCTGATCATTTGAATGCTGATTTTGTCCCCCTTCTTGTCAAATCACATGGAGTAGTTCTTGAATTTTGCAATGGTTGTGAGAAAATAAATGTATTCAAAGGGCCAGATATGTTAGGAACTGGCAGAGCTCCATTGACTTGCTAGGGTTATGTCGCCCCAGCACTCATAA
The DNA here is from genome assembly GCA_020745775.1 of Theristicus caerulescens. Lineage (NCBI taxonomy): Eukaryota > Metazoa > Chordata > Aves > Pelecaniformes > Threskiornithidae > Theristicus > Theristicus caerulescens. The sequence continues at coordinate 28,686,293 of CM036559.1, read as the reverse complement.
AGGTCAGATGGTTACAGACTAGTGAGAGCAACATGACATTTAGGGCTTTGGCCATATTCCAAATTCATGTGGTCAGCTTTGCTTTCTTTCAGAATTTGGGTTTTATTGGCTTATATCTAGTTACCCTTTGTAAATATTCAAAATAATCTTTTTAAATGTGGCCTACTTAGATAGCAAACCAGAACACTTAGCTTGCCAAAATGTGTCTGTGCTTTAGTCTTATAACAGAATGACTTTGTATGGAGTCCTTCCTCAGTCATTTTGCACATGTAGCTTTTATAGTGTGTTGTATTCATGAATACTAGCCTCACAAGTATGTGAGCAAAATGGAAGGTCCGCCACTGAAATCAGTAGTTGTCATGCAAATGAGTAACAGTGGGATGCTTGTGAACCATCACCCAGGTTAACTAATCAAGGATACAAAAGAAATGAAGAAAAATATTCAGAGGAAGATTTTTACAGCTTCTCGAATTCAGTTCTGAGACTGAAGATGAAGATTTTCTCCAACTTCATCTGAAATTACAGACACAGAGAGAGTTAGGATGTTGTGACTTATTTTACAGGACAGCAGCGCCTCTCTTATGGGCCCCATTTTCTTGAAGATGAGAACAAAATTATTTAGATTAAATTTGGCTTGTTACAAGTGTCAGAGTGGCTCACTCTTCTACAATTTCATTCATCTTCCTGGATAAAACAGCTTTTGGATTCAGCAGCTGATAGGAAACAAAACTAATGATGATTATTTGTATAATCTAAAAGCACTTTCTCCTCCTTTCATTTGGGAACACTTGCACTCTCTCTCTTTCTGCGTGTCCCTGAGTTCAGCTGAATAGCAGCCAAACTACATCACTCAGTTATCTCATTAGTCTTTTATAAAGGGCAAGACAAACAAGTGAGCAACACTGAAGTATGAAGGGCTTCATTTCAGAGGGGGAAAAAAAGGGTTTCTCTGTGCTCTGAGATAGAGTTGGAAAAACTGAACTTTAAATTAATCTGAGAAACACAAGAAAAAAAAATATTTAATATTCCTGACTATAACATGAACAGGAACGGAAGAAGAAATAGATTTTGTTTGTCTTCTCAGAGCTATATTAGTAGAGTAGCGGAAAATGATGGGTAGAATTTTTAAAGTTCATGGATAGCTTTGGAGCAGAATTTTCTGGAAAAAAACTATCTCTGACTTCTTGCATAAAGTAAATCTATGAAGTTTTCTCAGTAGCTTCTATGTCCAAACACATAACTTCTGACTTTTTGCTCCTAGGCTCTGTAAGATATAACTAGATAGTGAGATCTCATATAAATATAAATCTGTCTTCACCTTTCAAAATTTAAATACAGTTACAAATCTTACTATTTCAGGAGTTTTGTTTCAGTAATCTCATTAAAAACACAGTAGCAAAACTGATACTATTTTTTCTGTGCATCTTTTCTCAACAATCTTCCTCTTATACCTCAAGGAAAAGGAAATACCACAAAAATAACACAAATACAACCCAGCATCATACTCATTGAAATAACAATTAAAGCCCCCTTTTCTTTCAGAATATTTTGGGTAAGATTATGCTGCTGCATCTTCGGTTGATTCCAAATGGTTTCAGCTATGGTGGGGATTTTGTTGCAAAGGCATTCTGTTTACATCTCAGTTTTACATCCAGTCTCAACAAAATTGCTGAAAGACTGCCACTTGTAGTGTGAATAAAGCAGGTGGGTCCTTTAGGCATGAAAGAATAAAAAGGTGAAGGATGGAGAATCTTGCATTATAATGGTCAATATCTCATGTTCTGTTAATTGAAGTCTTTATGCTTGCCTGTTGCACATAGAGAATAAGTTCGCTTACATGTTTTGAAGAACACATATTTTATTATAAAAGGAAAAAAAACAACAGTTGCTAATTCTTACATGATAATGTGTGCCTGCTTCAAATGGAGATGGGCAAGTAATGAATTATAGCAGTCTCAAACATCTGAGAGCAGAGCCTGATACTTGTTTTGATTTTTTTTTTTTTTTTTTTTTAGTTCAGTAAAGCAGTCACTAATGAGAAGCAGGCTGTATGGTACATTGCATCATTATAGAAAATTATAACAGGGGTCCTGAGTCCAAAGAGATATCAAATGTTGAAGTAAAAGCAAAAATGGTAAATCAAATTCTATTAAACTTTCAAAAATCTTGTGCTATGCTACTGGTTCACTGTTTAGTCTTTTGCTCATTTGTATATTGTAGTTTGGCAAGAGAGGCAGGAAGAGACATCTCAGCAGAGATTTGCCGTATGAATTAGTGTTTGACATCATTAGAAGTAGTGCTATTTCCATTTCTGATGCAATAGTAGGTTTTTGGAACCTACAGTATTCCCCATTTGGACTTCAAGCCAAAACTGATTTATGTGGTCTTTATTCTGGAAAGATACAGAAAGGGTAAGTTTGTGTAACATAATGCACTAGCAATAGAGCAAAGCGGTTGCTCTATTTGCATTGTAACTTTGTCTTCTTGTTGCCTCAATATGTTGCATGCCCTATACAAATAACATTTGTATAGTACTGTGTCTGAGGACACAGTACTGGAAGTGCAAAGTAGTTTTGCTGGTCTACAAGTTCATTTTTAAAAAAAAAAAAAGAGAACTTGCCATCGGTTGGTTCAGCTACTGCTGTAGCTGTCTGTTGCTTCCCAGTGTACTGGTAGTTCAACTGAGTAACTGCCAGCTGCACATCTGCAGCAGATGTTGTTGCGCTCTGCCACCTCTTGCTGGCCCCCCCCCCCCCGCCTTTGCCCCGGGCGATGTGACAGGGTATTGGTTTGGTGCCAGACTTGTCAGTAACAGAGGCAAAACCAAATGTGGTTACCCAAAGATAAAAAGTCAGACTCGAGCTTCTCCTGTAATAGGAAGCAGAGGAAAAGATGAGCTAAGCATGGAAAAGGAGGCAGAAAATGAGACCTGGAGGATCAGGCTTACAGGGCCTGCTGCAGGTGGAGAAGTGTAATGGCTGGGATAGCCATCACTGCTCCTAAGTGGAGCTGACCTTGCTCCCTAAAAATAACTTGTCATCCTTGACTGCCCTGAGCCGCAGGGACAGTAGCCAGCCTACTTCCCAGGGCTCAGCATAGGCAGCATAAGTTAAAAGTAACGTGGCCTTTTCCCCACCCCGCTGAGGTACACACTCCCCATGTAGCTGCCTGCTTTCCCTGCCTCCTCCCAGTAACAGTGAATGACATTTAGTGGCGGTAATGGAGCTGAAACCTTGAGGAACCACATCAGAGACGGGGGGGACAGCCGCAGTCCCTTACAAAGTGTTCTAAGTGATTAAGCAGCTGCTTTTGCAATTTCCCACTGAAGTTAAGCAAATAGGGTTGAACTGTGGTGTGGACCAGTGCTCTGCTTTTACAATAAAGATTGACAGTTTCTTGGGGCTTTCTCTTTGATATTTTTTTTTTTTTTTTAATTCTTTATCTATACTGTTCCTCAACAACATGCTGTGTATCCACACCCATCATTCATTAGGTCTTCTGTACTGCCAGGAGGCTTTCTCGGTTATCTGTTTGCCAGATTGTTTCAGTACAGATGTGTTTCAGAGGTTTTGGTATGAAAGCCTGACGCTCCACACTTTTTCGTTGTAGTCTGCCAGAGCTGTGAATGGCAGCAATGACATCACTGATGTCAGCATCACCGTGCAGAATATATAATTATGGTGTAGTTGGCTGTGTTTCCTCTGGGAAACTCTGTATTTTGTGTCATGGTACCTTACTGCAGAGATGGCAGGGAGGAAGAGAAACATTGTTTTTACTCACTCTCCTTTCTCCCCCCATCAAACTGGTTAGCTGTCACCAACTGGAGGTGGACAGTCCTGCCTGCCTGGTGCTTCCCCTAAGGAGGAAAGCAAACGCGGCCTGTGCCTGGCCATCGTGGAGGGAGGAGGGTCCAGAGGGAATTTTTAGGCTGCTTGTTTATCAGCATCTTGGAAATGAGCTGAGGGTCAGAATAACTCAGATTTGTCTGTGTGTTATGTCCAGCTCTGTTTAATATCAAAGACAGCTGTAACGCTTGCACAAGGCAGAATCTCAGCTGATCAGCTATCTTACTTTACCATGCAGGAAAAGGCCAGCAAGGGCATATTTTTAAATGGAAGCATGTTTCTGCAATATATAAACAAAATTAGGCCAAAACTTGAACAATAATCTCACTGTAAGTTGTTCCTTTGTTTTGTTTTTGTTTCAGGTTTTTTTGTATCCTTTTTAGTGGAGGGATTGTTAATGTCTTGTGCTGCGGGCCAAGAAAGAAGGAACAAGCCTGAAAAAACCCACATCCTCTCCTAGGACTAGATTCTTCCTTTGGTTGTGATTCCTATTGACTTCACTAGATATTGTCCAAGTGGAGCTAAGGACAGAACTTGACCTGCTGATTTTGCAAGCCTAAGTTTAAGTTTCATATGTGGTCTTATGCAGTTAAGCAAGTAACTATTTCTACTGCAAGATAAATGCTCTCCACTGAGATGTCTTGAGCCTGTGCTTGGCTGCTGTAGCTTTTCTTCTGGTTCCCACAAAAACCTCTCTGTCTGACCACTGGGTGTCAGTGAAAGACTGCAAAGTAATTTTCTGTAGTTACATCTACATGAGTTTCTCTCAGGCTCTGTGGGTGTTCTTTAGTTAAGGTGGCCTGAGCTTTTTCAAGAAAGCTGACTAACACATACATCAGAAGCGTATAGTAATTAGGAGAACCAGCTCAGATCAGTAAGTTCTTCCTGAATCACTTCATTATTCTATACAAAATAAGTCATACTATCACAGGCAGTTAAGAAATTAAAGAAAAAAAGTTTATCTTTCTTCTTTATCAAGTAAAAACATAAATTCCCAACATAATACAATCAAGCAGTACAAAGCTGTCATATTTTACTGTATTCACATTCCTTATACATTAGCCACCAATGTGTAACTGGAGGTCCTAGTCCCGAAAGCTGCTGTCCTCATGCAAGGTGGTCAGTAGGAAAATGCCCTTATAAATGTATGAGAATTCAGGGTGCTCCACACCTTAAAGTGAAATCTATTTTTGAGGCTCTGCCCACTTTTACCAAGGGGAAAAAAAAATCTGTTGTGGATTCTTTGGCAGACTGGCCTGAAAAGATGTGAATATCTGACATAAGACACAAGCTGAAAAGTCAGTGACAGCTTTTTTTTTTTTTTCTTCAAACTGTGGGGAAAAAAGAGTTGAATTGAATGGAATGGGTAAACACACATATCCACGTAATAGCACCTGTATTTGCATATCATGTTTATTTTATGTTGAGATTGATTCCAATTTTCAGTATGTCGAAGGTGTAACAGCATTGAACAGGCCATTGGAATGAACCTTAAGAGTTTTGGAAACTTGGCAGGAAACAAGAGGCCTTTGGGAGCTGGGCAGGTGTCACAAGTGTTTGGGGTTGTGTAATAGGCACATTAATTGTATGCTGCTGCGAAAATGATCTGCTGTCAAATAACTGAGACTTTCAGCGTCAGTCTGGTCCTCCCTCTTTAGGCTTCAGAGTCCTCTGACCACTGAAATGAGTTAGAGTCAAATTCCTGTGATCTGCTGCTCCATACTGCTGACATGTTCAGGAGGGTTCTGCTGCCTTTGCTCAAACTCTACTCATATTTTAAGGACACTTTGCAAAATTTAAGGGTGTAAAGGTTTATTTTAAAATAATCTATTTTGATGGTTGTTCCTTAGAAAAAAACTGCAGCAAATTCTTTAGCCATACAAATAAAAAAATATATTGGACTTCTGTTTAGAGTATAACTGTAAAAGAACAAAAGACTTGCATCAAAAGTTTTCTTTTGCATAGTACAAAATGGAATTTCCCTGAATTGCCCTTCTAGGTATTTTTACTGTTTACAGAGTGGATATTAAAAGGCACAGATATTTGAGATCTCACTTGATACATAAGTGTGGTATGGGAGAGCTGCCCTTGGAGCAAGGTTTTCTCTAAACTGAATCTAGTGTAAAAACCATCTTAATTTCCTGCGCTGTAGGTATACACAACCCGTGTGTTTAAATGAGGGAAAAGCAATAGCCAAACACTGCTGAATGTCTCATTTTTATCCTGTTCTTTGCACAGCGACTTGCCCGCTGCTCCGAGTCTGAGCGTTTGCCGCTAGAGGCCCTTCTGTGCTAGCTGGATGCAGCGCAGACATTTTACAGCTGCTGCACCTACGTTTGTGGGCTGAAGTTGTGCTCATGGAAAAGAGTCGCAAAGTTTCCATTATTTTCATTGATGTAACAGCAGGTCTGTAGGTCAAAGACAAAGTTTCTAGGCAACCAAAATCAAGAATCAGTGGGTTTTTTGCATACATTGACAAGAACGTAGTTCTACTGAAATCAAAAAGAGCATTTTTGTTTTACTCTGAAGCTGGAGTGCTCAACATGTACCTCCTTAGGTGTTCTAGTGCAATGAACTACATGCTTCAATTTATAAGAATTTCAGTGATATTTAAACATGTTTAAGTGATGCTTGAAAAATCATGCTGTTCTGACTAGAGTGCTAACGAAATTGTTATTTTTATTGAGAAGTTCTTATTTTGGCAAGGAAATATAAAGATTCTTTACTGTTCTATTGTCATTCATAGCAGTTAGAACATTAAATATTTTTCTGCTTTAATAGGATATAGTATTGAGAGTTTTCTGTGCATAACATGCTCTCAAATGTTTCAGGTCAAAGTCTATAAACTTAATGTCTTTCAACATTAAGGATTACAGATAAGCTGGAGCCACTATGCATTTACAAAAGTGATTTTATTAGACCTAAACAGATCACATCACAAATTAGATTTGTACAGTGGCAGAGTACCAGCACTCTGGCAAGCATGCGCATATTAAATTTGCAGACCAGAAAGCTAATATTTTTTTTTTTAAATAGATATCCTCTAGGGCTAATATTTCTTCATATATGTAAAATATGATTAATTTTAAACTAAGTTTCTCAATAACAACATCATAATTTATTATTGTTGTGCATTATCTCAACATATTACCTCCACAATGACTTCAGAGATGAGCTTCCACCCAAGTGAAATAAATGAAGGTCCAAGCGCATCAGGATTATATTTATTGGGAAATTTGAATAGGCTTCTCACCTGTGAAATGGTAGAGTATACACTTACCATTCTATCCTAAATTATTAATTTTTAATAAAAGACACATACACAAAGGAGGAGACTACAAAGCTAAAACTGCAGTTTGAGAGAGTTTGTCCAGTGGTGGGGCTCAGCTTTAACTTTGTGCTGATGAGAAAATCAGTTTAAAGAACTGGTCACATCAGTCCCTGAGACCTGAGGAGCAGCACAGGCTGCCTCTGGGAGCACCCGTCCTCACTCCATCATCCAGCCTGCTCTCCCCAGCAGGCAGGGACCCGGGCAGGGTGGCTGCAGGGCAGCTGCAGGAGCAGCTCTTCTGGGCAGTGCATCGCTGCACATTATTTTTTTGTTGCTGACATTGCAGCGATGTGGCTCTGTGGGAGCCCAGGGCCATGCTGCCCTCTCCCCAGCCACAGGATCTGGGAAACGTGGCTTTGCTGCCGCTGTCTTCTGACTCATCCCACATCTCCTCATTTGCGGGGAATGTGGGAGCCCGCTTCTTGCTAAGTGTTGGTCTAGTGTCCAGTAACACGAGCCCTCATCCTCTCCCAGGCCTGCAGGCATCATGCTCACATACGTACGTGGGAAAACCTTGCAAAAGAAGGGAGCATTAACATGATTATCAGGAGGGCATTTGCTGAACTCAGTCATGGTTCCTGCCTAGGTGGGAAGGAGGGCTATACAAATCACTAGAGCAGCGCTACCTGCAGCCACTGTGCCTGCCTGCAGCCACGCCTTGCGGGAACGTCTGAGGTTGCATTCGAGTCTGTAAGACAGCAAGTACGTTGTCTTAAGCATAATTCTGTGGTAAAGCTGTTGACCACATGGAAAGCAGCATTTCCAAACTAGAAAAGAAAATCTCTAGAAAAGAGAGAGAAAATTCTCTCTCTGAATTCATAGGGTTTTACTCATTTTAGTAAATGCTGTTAAATTATATCAGTTTTTTCAGGAAGAACCCGTTCCTTCCAGAGAAGGAATCACCTTGTGCTATTTTAGACATCTGTGACTGAAGACTTTTATTTTACATTTTATACTGAGGTCAACCATATAAAAAATTAGTCTAGAAATGAGTCATGGGTTTTCACAATGAAGGCAATTAATCACTGGACCACCCTGACATGGGTTGTGGTGGACTTTTCATCACTAGAATTTTCTATCAAAGTATAGTGTTTTTATAAAAGACATGCACTTATTCCAACAAGAATTAATTTGGGAATGTCCTATGACCAGTGCTGTACAGGAGATTAGTCTCAGTTACTACAGTAGTCTCTTCTGTCCTTATGATTTATGAATGCATATGTATGCATGTATTTGCTTCAGTAGTTATTTAAAATGTTTAATGTTTGTATTTTCAGTGTTTTCTTTCATAAAATTAAACCTTTTATGGTGGTTGCACAAGTCATGTTTCCCTAAGAGCAAACAGCATAGAAACAATTATTGTCTTTGGCTACTTTGAGGCTAAATAAATAAATCTTTTAATTAAATCTAAAGGATTAGTGAATGTAAAAAGGAATAAGAACAAACATACAAGTAATTTAAAAAGATCAGAAATACAGCCAGCTAACTTCAAAACATAATATTTACAAAGGCCAAAAAAGCGGCTTAAGTTTTAGTCGTGCAAGTTAAACAAAACAACAAAATAACCCCCTAAAACTTCCCAATGTTAAATTAATTAAACATTTTTAATTATACCATGAAACTTGGGGAATACTAACATCTGACTCAGGCTGTAGTCTGCTTCAAATAATACTCTGTTGTTTAATATAGGTAGTGGTGATTTAAATGCAGTTTAATATAAAAGTAGATGTATATACACATGAAGAATCACCTTATAAAAAAGAGTAAGTCTACCTCCGAGGAAGTAATCTGATAATTTCTGAGGTAAAATTAATGTTTATTTAAAAAAATTAAAATATAAACTACATATCTATAAATGTAAATTCTATAAAGCTGACAACGTGTCCAGACAGCCTGTGGCTGTTTTGAACGCTTTCCTCCAGGTGAAGAGCAGGCATGGCAAACAAAAGTTGGGACCAGTCTGTAACTGTCTTTTGGGTCGGATGCTCCATCCCCTGAGGCAGGAGGGGGCAACACCTCTCCAGGATGCAACATATCCATCGTCTCTGTCTCCTTAACTGACAGGGTGATTGTAAAACAGATAGCGGGGAAGCTGGTCTGCCATTGCTGATCTTGATAAACTAAACTGCCCGTGGGAAGGGCCATGTCTATTCAAAGCATGCGGTGCAGCATCCTGACCTCTGGATCCCACATATATATTTGCAGAAGCACTTCATGGAGAGACATGGTGTGGCGGTGGCTCTCTCCTTTCACTTGGGCTCTGGCAGAGCCCTGCTGCCCCTGGGAGCACACTGCGACTGCTGCTTGTCAAGAGCCGTGACCTACCAGGAGGGTTTTAGCCAGAAACTGCCTGCCAGACTTGGAAGCAGATGTTCAGCTAGTGTAAGGTGGGAAATGACATGGACAAGCGACATTGCTTTCTGGCTGCCTGAGGTTCTGCCTGCCACTCAGGAGCAATCAAGGGCTTTCCGAGACATGTATCAACTTCCCTTATCCTTTAAACGAGGAAAGTTTTTGGCAGTAGGGTGCGAGTCAAGCTTTCAAACTGCTCTTCAAGGGTTCAGTATTCTGTCTTAATGGAAAAGATTAGGTACACTGTAGTTAATACCGCTATATTTACTGATGAGGTGTGGATTGATAGGTACTGTGTAGGGACATAAGGAAGCTGTGTTTTCCAGTTTTCCTTGCTCATTTGCTATCTCTCCATCATTTACTTCCAATTAAAAGATTAGTGGTAGTTTAACTTGACCACTATGGTATGAAGTTCCTGCTTCTCTGATTGCAGTTGAGGAGGGAGTAGGGATAAAGTAATCTTGTAGGTTTCGAGAAGGAATAGCTGTCTTCTAGCAGACAATCTTTACCCTGAACTCTGCCATGGCCACTAAAGATTACTATTAAATGTGCCAAGAAGGAAATGCAAATTAATATTTGTATCTCAATATAACCTGCTGGAATAATACTTATGTATTTTAAGGGTTTAATTAAAGCCTATTTCTTGCCAATGTATACACTTATTTATTTCAGCAGAAATAACATCCTCTTAAAGTGAATATTTGGCTAGTAATACAGGCCTGCCTCTGAGAGCAAATCCTCTGAAGGAGCTGCAGATCACAACACCCAGGCAAGCAGCTGCACACAGAAGGGTTATTTTCTTGGGCTTTCTTTTACCTTTTTAATCCTCTTATTCTTATTGTTTTCTTTGCAGAATAGTGGTTTTTTTTTTTTTTTTTACAGCGACAAAATGGTCCTTTCTTTATAGGATATATGATTGTTTCTTGAAAAATGATGTTATGCTTGCAAGTTGTCCAAGTCAGTTTATAAGTAATATGGGTAAAATGTGTTTAAAGCCTCACATCTGATTTGGTAAATTTAGTCTTACCAGGCCACCTGAAATTGGGCTAGTTAATTGGTGGAACTGTTTTCATAGCCTTACTACACACAATGGGGCTGCTGCTTCTCTCTACTGTGCTAGTTTACACAGATTTGAAGGAATATAGTGGTCAGTTGTACTTTTTTGTAAGATGTGCAGGTGTAGATACAATGGGAAATGCTTTCACTGACTTTCTCAGACTGCTGGATAAGAAGCCTAGTCACATTAGTTAAATTTAACATAGTAATAGTAGCTCTAATTTGCTCAATGGTAGGCAATTGAAGCATTTGTTTGTGTTTGGCATTAAGATTCTAAAAACACTTATTTCCTTGATTTATCTTACTCGTACAACTGTGTCCATTCTTTAAGGCTGCTCATGGTGGTTTCAGGGTCATAAGTCTAGAAACTAAATTCTCCGTGACAACATGGGTGGCATTCAGGTACCTGAACACCAAAGTGACTTTAGGTGTTCATTAGTGACGCTAGACCCCTTCATTCAGTCACTTCCAAGGATAAAATATTAGAATATGTTATTTTCATACAAATGCTCATTTCTGGGGGCAAACCAACCAACCAACCAAATCCCAAAACAATATCATTAGTACAGTCTCAGCTCAGTGTAACTGGAAATTAGCAGCACATTGCAGAACAGAGGTTCCCAGAATTACGCAGAAAGTAGACAGAAGCTATCAGGAAAGCTTAAATTAATGATGTCCTGTTGAAAAATGTCTTTTCTTAGAGTACACTTGTGGAACAACTCATCAGGCTGGAAAATAATAAAATAAGAAAGCAAGATGGTAGCCAAAGCTGTTCAGCTGTGGGACGATTCACAGAATACTTTAAATTCACACTTTATCTGACGCTTCTCATTTTTGATCTCTGTCTTCATTCATTAACCCCTTTGGACAGTCATTCATGCACGTTTGCAGAGTGAATAAGGCAATGTCTTCATGTTTCCAGATTTAAAAGCAATCCATATCATCTCATTCAAAATGCCATTTTCAGCAAAGATTAGTGATTAGCTTGCTTCATTTTAAAAGAAATTTAAATTTATTTGAATAGTGTTTGAATCTACAGCAGTGATATCATGAAACTAAAGATTATGGCCTGAATAACTCATTGCATGTGTTCTTTCTTCTTTCAAAAGCATAGGAGCCTATATTAAGTATCCCCTAGTCATTGTTGGATTTTCTGCTGAGAGTCCACTGGACTCTCTCCCTTTAAGCCAGTAAACCTAAGTCCTCTTTCTTCCTTTCAATTAAAATGAGATTAATCAGCTTAAACTCATGACTTCCTTATGCCAATCCATCAAAAAAAGCTGCCATTAACTTCATAAACAAAGTAGCTTCTATATCAAGTTTCATCTACCTTTCTCACAGTAAAGGTGGAGCTGGGAGAGACAGACTATTGCTAGGATTCTCCATCAGGATATGGAAACTATAAATTGTTGAACAGAACAAAAAGAGCATCCCTAAGGCAGGCTTGTTTTCTACTTCATCATGGCTAATACTCATCAAAACCAATGTTAGGAAAAAAGTAAATAGGATTTAAGGTAGAGAATAACTCCCCTAAAAAAGTCAGCAGCTGCCTCACAGAGCTGCAGCTGAAATCCTATCCTACTCTGTAGGTGAGATTCCCAGTGCAGACTCACAGGGGGGTGCCCTCCAATACAGTTTATTTGTTCATAACAAAATACAGATCTGGATATTTAAACCAGAATTATAATAATAATAAAAATCTTGCTCTACAAACCCCATAAATATACATCCCACCTGTAAAATGTGTCCCTAAGTGATGGCTTTCCATTTGAGAGCAGAGGTGGCAGTGGACGCTGGTTTTGGGAGTGGTGATTCCCAGACTCAGTTCAGTCAATGATCTACTCTGAAATGGCCTGTGTCCTACTAGTGACGTCTATGCAACTGTCATTCTCTTCTTTTTTTCCCATTAAGACTGCGCAAATATTTACTAAGATCTTTTGGGCAGAGTCCATAAAGATTGTGCAGTGAGAGAAGAGGGGAATGAAGCCCCTTTACACAGTGACAAGACATTTGCCATGACACCTAGAAATTATACTGACTGAAAAGAGTTAATTTCTCTTTTAGCCTGACAATAAATTTACATATCTCAAACAAAACTAAGACAAGCAGGGGGTGACTCATTTATCATTTATGGAAAACTGAAGTGGTTCTTTGGTCAAAAGTGAAAATGCTTCCATGCTGGGAGGCAGCTTGCACACGTTTTGCTTCTTCCTCAGTGAGCTGGAGCCCAGCTAAGAGCCATTGCTTCTGTCAGAGCTGAAATGCACTGACAAAGCTCTTGCCTTCTGCTTCCATCTCACATGTCATGCACTAACTGCATCCCCAGCATCTGCATGGCACCACTCAAGTTCAAAAAGCTGGGCTTTCTTAGGCGCCAGTCTCTACCTACAAATGTTGTGGCAGCACAGAGCGATGCTGCAGGGGAACGAGCGTAGAGACCCTTAACCTTTCACCAGCATAAGCCAGGTTATCTATACAGAGCAGTCTTATGCTGTGCAGAGCTGCTTATATGGTCCTGAGGTCAAAACAGTCAAATTGAAGCTTCAGTGAGGGAATGTAAGCCTTCCCTCTCACGTGACCTGAGTGGATTGCTGCCCCAACGCAGCCATCCCACTGTGGCTTTCAGAGTTAATGCAGCTAGTGTCAGCTTGTGTGTCTTTCCTACATCCTTCACTTCACTCATGTTTCAGCATTTTTTGATCATCACCCACTTTCTTATGAAAAAAGAAGATCGCTAAACAGTTTCTATTAGCTTTGCGCTCAGTAATCACTATGGGGTTATTTCTTTATTAGTAAAATGGGGTAATACCATTTAGTCATGCTCCCATACTGCTTTATAGTCTGGAAATATAAAACGTTAAACATGCGTGGAGCAGTATTAACTTTGTAAGCTCATCTGGGCAAGAATTGCATCCAGCTCTGTTTATTCTAAAAATAACGTTTTTCTTAAAAGGGATTAAAGTTCCTTGAGTGCCATCCTCCCCTGCCAAAGCAAACCCATAAAAGCAAAGAGATGCCAAATAATGGGACATTTCTTACTGATATTCTCTCATGGCATATTTTCCTTGACAATGACAGATTACATCTTTTCAAGGAATTTTTGCCTTCCACAGATAAAGAAACAGAGCACCCTGAACATGTTAATCACTTTTACTGGCTATTACAAACCCTGCCTTAAAACCTCAAAAATGCCAGTGAATACTGAGTCCTGACAGATGGTCGCAGTCTGTGTGCAGTGTGTTTATCTGAGGATGAAGTATGAAGTCATATGTATGTGTGTATGTCTGTGATATATCTTCACTAGGAGCTTCTTTCTCAACCCTTAAATATCAGCTTATTGAATGATAAATGAAGTAGAATATAGAATTTGCCTGGCTGTTTTCATTAAAAGTTGTGTCCCATTTGCAATTATTGCATCCATTTTTTCTTTTTGTGGGTTGCTGTGTTCTGAACTTGAGATGAAATGTGTGAGCACAGGGATTTTTTTAAATGCTAAAAAGGAGACCCCAGACAAAATTTAGGTCTTCAGAGTACAAGACAAACTGTTAGAAATTTGTGCAGCAGTTAAGTCTTGCTTCTGTTCATGTCTGCTAAAGGTCTGTATGCCTGCTCTGCTAAAAGGTGGAATACTGAGGAGATCCACAACTGTGTTTAAAATGTATTTTGTTAATATATACACTATGAACTATCATATCAGGGTATAAACAGAGCACTGAATGGGACTGCCAAAAAAATAGCTGTTTTTTATTAACCACTAACAGGATGATTGCCAAAAACAGAAGTCATAATCATATGAGAGAACTTCTGCTCTCCTTTTGTAAATTGATAGTGATATTCTTTTTCTTTTTAAGCTTTTGGTTCTATGAGTTTGTAGCACAAATTACCACACTTCTGTGGTGCTGTATGCCATACAATGAATCTTCTTGAACAAGAAATGAGAAGAAACTGCACTTTTTACTGAGAGAGGACTTGGAATTGTCTGGCCTGTCCACATCCCTTTGCTTGCAAATGATTGATATCACTGTGGTTTCATGCAGTGAAATAATCACTTATGGAGGAAAATGGGCTCTGTCTAAAGAAACACGGTCTGAAATGATCGGGGTGTAAATAATACTGTGTTTGTCATCAAGTGTAACTGGGAAAAGGTCACGTTATGCCAAGATTTACTGTAAATTCTTAGGGAACAGGATGAGTTTGGATTTACAGGTGGCAAGCTCGACCAGGCTTGGAAAACTAAGTGTGGGAAGACACCGTTAGGGTACACAGGTGAGGGGTGGCACAGAAGAGTGATAAAGATTTTCTCCTGATCAGAAAAGTTTCTGTAAAAGCAAGATTTTGTTCTTTTGAGGAAAGAAGTGTATTATGTTCTCATTTTAATCAGCAGTTAAGTTACTGTTATGAGGTAGACTTAAACTGGACAACAATGTAGTTACTGAAATATTTCCCCGTGGAAGGAGGGAATGTCTTGTAGTGGTGAGTGTTAACCTTCTTCAAACACTGTGCTAGCCTCATTTTATTCTGTGCTTCTAATTGTATATTCTCCAAATGGTGACACCTAACTTTGCAGATCTGTTGTCATCCTGAGCAGCAAGGCATTACCGATAGAATGAAAACCCTGTTCATTAATGTAGAAACTTCTCACCTGCATGCTGACAATACAACCCATTGCACGGTGTGGAAGCACCATTACAGAACACTACTGCATGTTGCCATCACTGGCTCACTTTTCTAAACATGCGGGTGTGTACCCTTACACTCAAACGGTAAAGTCTTAAACCATATTTAAACACTTACTTTGTTAAAAAAATATTTATATTACAAACTGCTGTATGACAGCATAAGAGAAGTGCCAATAAGATTGACTAAAAAACACTGGTGTGTTTTGGGCTTTTTTTGACCAGTAACATGATAATTGCCAGATAACTGCCTTGAGATACCTGGTAGATTTTATGAGAACTTGGAACATCATGCACCAGCAATTCAGGTGACCTGTGGTTTTACTGTGCAAAATAGTAGAGAAAGGGACTAGACCTATACTCAGAATAGATGCAAAGACTTGCCTGTATCAAGTGGTATTAATTTAGTCACTCTTCAAACTGTGATACACAGTGAAAATTGCCTTCACCTGTATTTAGAAATTTGCCACTTGGTAGAGACTTGTAGTAAATTCAGCATTTGGCTCATTGGAAATACAACACTAAACCCAGAGACTATCCAGTTCATTAGAGATACTCAGTTCTTATAAGATCAGAGTGCTCTGGCCCATAGCTTAGAAGTTACTGCCAAATTCAGTTTAAAACATAAAGAATAAATTAGACAGACTATCTTAAAACATTAATGCTCCCAACGGGTTTTTTTCATATCTATGAAATATGGTCTCTAGGTTATTTACCCCGCATAGAAGGTGGGGATTAAGGCTAGAAAAAATTAGTCTGTGAAGCACATTTGATCCAAAATCCTCTAGAGTCAATTAAGATTTAAATCGTCTTCAGTAGGCGTGGTATCAGCCATTAAGATAGAGTGATATTCAACTGTTTAACTGGTATAATACAAGAAAAAAGTTAGTTGTTGCACAAGTTTAACACTAAAGTTGTAAGTTACAGAAGTATACAGTCACTATTCAATGACCACCACTATTTCAGCTCTGTTGGTGTTTGTTACATATGATAATATAAACCCTTCTTTTACAGAACATTTATTTTGAGAATGTTTGAATGTTTTATCTCTATTTATGATTTTTAATCTTTATATGGCCTGTACAAAGCTCAAAAATCACCATGTTAACAATGAATTTTCACGTTTTAGATATAATGTGCAGATGCTTATCTCCTCATGAGACTTGTGGAGTAAACAAGCAGCAGTGTTACCAGTCAAAACATAAAAATAGTAGGTGCCTGAGGTTTATGTAAGCACCACACAGCCAGCCTGTGTTTTCCTCAGATGTGAGTTCAGTGGAAATGTGAGACAAAATGCAGCAGAAAGCTTTTTGCACTTCTGGCCCTGAGCAAGCTGTTACAGCACAGGACACGTTCATGTCGGAGATAGTCACGGTGAGCTCCCTTTATTGCCAGCAGAGTGAAGCAGGCACTTTTAGAGGATTCACCTGACCTGTTTTAAACAGTTACTCAAGTGAGATGAATCATGTTCCTTTATATAGAAACTCTTGATAGGCTCTCTGCTGACTAGCTGAGATGCAGGTTATTGTAAAACTCCAAAGTTTGTATTATAGTGGAGTACCTTTGCATTTGAAGCCCTAGGGTACAGATTGCTAAACTGTGGCTCTTGAGCATTTTTTTCTTCACCTTCAAGCCTGGCTCACCTTCACGGTCAACGTGATTCAGCTAGAAAGGGACCTCTGTAGCCAGTCTAATGCAAGTGCTTCTGGGATATTTCAGTTCCTTACAGTAAAAGGAAATTCATTAATGTCTCCACCTGTACTGTGAGCTGTATGCATCTCACAGTGTGTCCCACAGTCCTGGTTCTCTCATTGTCCTCATTAGACAATACATATGGCTCCTTATATACCTGTGTTTCTGCTCTGAAAATGAGAGAAAGAAAGAGGGAGAATGAAAGAAGAAAGAAAGAAAGAAGCGAGGAAGGAAGGAAAGAAGGAAAGAGAGGCTTCATGGCATGATGGTGCATGCTCAGGTCTCATCTTCACTGGCCTTACAATGTAAACACAATTTAAGCAAAGCAAGTAAGAAGCAAGGAAGGAAGGAAAGAAGGAAAGAGAGGCCTCATGGCGTGATGGTGCATGCTCAGGTCTCATCTTTACTGGCTTTACAATATAAACATGATTTCTGGAAGTAGCTGAATAGTGAACCTCAGCTTGCCATGGGGCTGGAAAGCCACAGCCATAGCTAAACTATGGACCATTCCCAGACAGAAGACTTCCCTTGCGCTTTTAGGTTAGGTGGTGCATGTCTGGTGACTGTTGGCTGTATGAAGACTCTTGTGTGTGGCTCAGAGGGTCAGAGAATCTGGCCACTCCTCCTCTTCTAATGCATTGAAATCAATGGAAGTTTTGCTTGGAAGCTAAAAGTAGAGTTTGAGCCAATCTAAGATTGTGAATGAAAATGTCTTCTAAAGTATTTTAGCCATTCTTCTCACTTAAAATGCAATTTTGTTTAGTAAATACAATCCTTGTGTGCATACTGCTATTTTCTAAATATTCAAGTAATGATTCTTTTAAATGACTGTATCACAGTTTCTTTTAAGTCACCCTTTTTAGGAATTGTTTTCTAAGGATTCAGCCTGAATGAAAACATCTTCTGCTGGGGAATACCAACCCTGAGGCCAACAGGGCATGAGGAACCCAGTCTAGACTGTCTGTGAAGCATCTTAATGGTATTTCCTAAGTAACAAATCTTTGCTCTTGGTCTGATGTGTTCAGGTGTTACTGTGAAACATCACTTTTCCTTAGAGAAGTCAGGCTCTTTTTCTCAATAAATTTTTCCCCAGGGTTAGTTGTTCTCAGGAAAATTTTGGTCAGTCAAGACTTTGATGGAAAAGACTTTCTGCTGGAAAAGACTGTCTATTTAAAAAACTCAGACAATTTTTTCAGCACAGTAAGGCTCACTAAAATATTTTGTTTTATTAATGACATGAATTTTCTATATTTTATATTCATCTGTAGCACTTAGAGAAAATTGTATATATTTCCATGCTTTCAGTTTTCATGAAATCACTTATTTGGCCTAGCATAACTTTAAAACTTTCCAGCTTCCATGGATGGAGAGATCATTACCAATTCTTTTCCATTGATTTAGAAAACATTTTATTAATCCTGAAAAAAAAAAAGTCTTAATCTTACAATAGTAAAGCTTTTGGTTTTTTGCAACTGTGAAATCTCTCTCTTTCCTGTTTTATTCTCCTCACCTTTGTAAAATTTCCCCAATTAGCATGGACAATTTACCACCCAAACCACCTATCCAGCTGCATGGTGATCTACTATGCTGTTTCATTCATTCATAGAGATATCTCACTTCCCCCAGTGAAACCCCAGATTCCACACAATTCCTGTTTCAGATCTTCTCCAGTTTGCAGAATCAAGTCCATTTTTGCTCAATAACAACATGTGATTTATTTTTCAGCAGAAATATGAGCGTTTCACACTCACAATGACAGTGTGTATATAAATGCAGATGGGTTTCATCTTTTCTTTCATCTTCATACAACCTTTTCATTAGGTTGTATTCCCTTTCCCTCTCAGAAGGTGATTTCACCATATCTAACCCAGCGATAAAGCCATCTCTAGCCAAGGGGTGTAGGCAGACTTGAAGACTCCAACTTCCTTTTCAGTAAGAGTGGAGGTTTTGCCCATTTCTTATTACAGAATATCCTATGCTCGAGCCCAATCAAAAGAAGCTTATTAAATTGAATGGGATTTTTTCCATAGACTTTTCTAGGTTTTGGATCAGTACCCACAGAAAACCATCTAATAAATTATAGAATAATTGATAGTCGATGACAAGAGTTTCAAATGCAGGCTCGCCACATTGCTGCCAGCACTGCCTTGAAGAGATAGGAGCTATATAAATCTAGGAATAATGAAATCATCCATTTTTTCCAGAGACAAATGCAATCCAGAATTGAATCCATGAAACCACATCTGATGCTAGACAAAGGGAATATTAACATACGTATGTTTTCAACTATAGGGATATTTCTTGAATTGTGTGTTCTTATTCTTGCTTTCAGCCAGCTTTTTTCAAACCCAGCTTTTCCAAGTGAAGCACTGCACTGCACAGGTGAGAAAAAGCTGATGTAAATATGTTAGTGGTTGTTCATGCATCCAGACACCAAGGCTTTGCTGATTTCATGTGTGTCTTTGAAATCCAGTGATTTCAGAGGCTGAATATAGATGTTCTGTTGCTAATACTACTTAGTTCATCAACCTTCATCATTTTGAGTCATCATTTTTGTGATACCTGCTTTTCTGGAGTTCATTACTTTTTGTTGAGTTGCTGCTTTTGTCTTCTGAAAATGTCCATTAATAAGAAAATATTTACTCTGAAAGTTCAAATATTTGTGGTTGCATATAGCAACATACTTGTACAATCAGACAAAAGAAGTCTGACAGCATTGCAGAGTTGCATAAACTGTTTATAGTGATAAAGCTTGTATGTGGAATCAGGGTCCCCACTTTTATACACAGGAATTCAGGCAAAGGTTATAATATGGATGCATGAAAATTGGAAAAAATTAAAAACAAAATATTAAGGATACACTTTTGCATTAGATTTGATAGAGCAGATCTGTCTTTCACACCTAGTTACTTTGATCTTGAATGGGTCACTCATATTCCGAAATTATGTTCGCAGAATCAAGGCTTCTCCCCAGGAAAAAAAAGTAAAAATGTCCTTGGGAGAGTCAAAAGGCAATTACTACACATCAGTTTTATCTTGTAAGGGTGCACAGAGACACATGTCAAGTGTCATATTATAGACATAAACTGGAGTATGTGGGTTTTATTGTTATTTATGCCCTCATTTCTTGAGAACCTCTGCTCTGCAGCAAGTCAAAGAAGGTGGGTTCTATTACATGGTGCTGCCATTACATGCAGATGTATATTTTATCATTCAGTAGGTGAAAAAAAGAATAAAAAGTACACAGGATCAATATGAATGTTGTAGAGCCTTTTAATTTTCATTACAATTTTCTGTAGATGATTATTGTTTCTTGAGAATAGAAAGTTTACCGAAAATGAAATAAAGATGTTCTTCCACAAGCAAAAGACAGGGCTTGATTTATAACGTCTCCCTCTTTTTTTTTTCTTTTTTTTTAGTTCCCTAAATAGTTGTTTACTCATTTTGATTAAATGATCCAAAATTCTACGTAGAGCAAAAAAAGATGGTCAAATCTTCCCCTGCTAAGTACAACGACCTCACAGAGTTATGGTTCTTAGGTCTCACACAAAGAAAAGGGCAATAGGCTTTGAAGCAACCATGAAGAATGAGGGGAAAAAGGACATAACTGAAGACCACATACAGAAACTGGATGGTGCACCAATAGAAGGAATGAAAAAATTGCCATTTTATCATCATAAGGGTGTAAGCCAAGTACTATGATGTAGACAAATTTGTGATATTTTGGGGGCACCTGACCTTCTTCAGTTTCCATGGACTGTTACTTTAACAGTGACTTAAAGCAGCAAACATTCATCTTAAGAAGTCCCTGTAATAAGATATGCATCGAACAATGTCAGCTTGAATTAAACTCATGTGACTGAAAACACTGGGTATCTAAATTACATCCTATTCACTTGCTTAACTTGTTTGTATGACCAGTAAAATTTATTTTTATGTAAAATACAGTATAAATGCCCTGAAGCCCTTCAAAAGGAGATTAAGTCTATGCCTAACTGTAAATGCTTTTGTGGATTTTAGTCAGACTCTATAATATATGTGATTGTAAGTTATTTTATGTACTGTATGATTATTATAGATTGCTAAAAGAGACCCATCTTTAAGAAAATTAAAAATAAATAAAAAGGTTATTTTCTTAGTTGGTGGCAGACATTCAAAATCTGCTTGTAAATGAGTGTATTTTTAAAACCAAATACAAAGGATCCCTTTAAGTATATGTTTTCTTACCTT
This sequence comes from Theristicus caerulescens, assembly GCA_020745775.1. NCBI lineage: Eukaryota > Metazoa > Chordata > Aves > Pelecaniformes > Threskiornithidae > Theristicus > Theristicus caerulescens. The sequence continues at coordinate 28,665,111 of CM036559.1, read as the reverse complement.
GAAGCTTAGACTGAAGTTTTTGTGTATGATTTGTTGATACAAAGGTTAGATCTGGCTTCAAAAATGGCAAGGTATCTTTACGTAAAGTCCAAATACGTCAGTGTTCATACACTACCCCTTTCTAAGACCTTGCAGAACTCAAATCAAAATGTTTATTTAAACCTGTTCCCTCACTTCAGAAAGCCAAAAAAAGAAATACAACAAAATTCAAACTGCAACACCTCAGTTGGATCTTTTTCCATGACGGTCAGGCAAAAAGCTGTTTCCAACATTTTTACAAGAAACCAGAACTCTTAGCTTATCTTGGTAACATGGTATATTTCCATGAAAAACTGCAGCCTCTGTAATTTTTGTTTTATATGTGTGCTCTGTTTGTGTATGTATATGTAAAACTTCACATAGACTGTGTGAAAAGATACTGCAGGTACATTGTATGGGAGGTGTGTATGAATGCTTGAATTATCACCAAATGGTCACCATGCTGTAGTTAAGGCTGTTTTCTGTTTATAAGAAAAATTGTTTAGTGATCAAAATTTTCAGAATATAATATTAGTTTTTAAAGCAATGGAAAAAAACCTCAGCTAAGCAATTTAAAAATTCTTCCTCAAAATTTATCATTTTAAATTTATACTTTCTGAGTCTCCTAGTGCTGTAAGAAACAGTTGAATGAAAAAATTTTCTAGGTTATGACTTATGTCTTCGGTACAATCTGTGACTGTAGGTTCTGTGACGTTTTTCTGTTGGCTTCTGTAAAAGAAATGGAAAATTAGATGATATAAATGTGCAGTTATGGATCAGCTAAAGTTATTCTACTTTACAGATTAAATCCAAGACCTAAGAAACAATAAAATTAAACATCATCCCATATTCACCTACCCAAGAAAAGTATCTTGCCAATAGTAACCTTCATATCCCATCTCAGAGCTGTGCTAGGAGGGATGCCCATTCTTCAGCAGTCTGCTGCAATCTAGAGCTGTGCAGTGTGAGGCAGCTGAACACAGGGGATGCTCTATGGGACACCTGCTATTTGTAATGCAATTAGATAGGAGTAAACTGTATTTTTCCATTACTTTTAAAGGTAATAACCTCCTGGGTTTGTCTATCTTCATGAAACAGACTTTTTTGTGAAGGGTGGTGGTTGGGTTTTTCTGAAAGATCTTAGTGGTAGATTTTCATATTGGTTTTGGATGCTGACTCTGGTTTCTTCTGAAGAAAAAAAAAAATAAACACACCATAGTCTAGATCTAGATCTCACTTTTAGATCTCAAAGTGCTGAACATAGGTACAGTCTGCTTTGGTTTGGACCTGGCTTTGTTTGTTACTTTCAGGGAGTGTAAAATGTATCTGCTTTTAGGTATTTGCTAACTCCTTCCAGAGTTGATTTATGTAAATAACTTATATCCACCCTTCCTTGGTTTTCCTGGCTGCCTCTGCTCTGTTGCTGTTTTAATTCAGAGCGTAAACTCTTCAGTGCAAGGACTGTTTGCTTGCTGGGTGTTGGTAGAGTTCCTAATCAATAGAATCATGCTCAAACCCAGTCTCTTGGCACTCCTGTAATTCAGTGCTAAGTGGGAATAAGGTACTAACCTGGGACCTCAGGGTCTTTAAATTGCTAATATGTACCTCCTAGATACAACAATGTGAAAGTAGCTAGTTTTATCGTCTTATTGGGGATAGTTTTATCTATGTCCCTGAACTCTGAGCTTATAAGCATGGATTCTTTTGGTTCCTTGCAGTTGTTGGGATTAAACATCATCCTGCAAGAAGTCATTATCTCTTTGAAAGAGCCAGCTAAACTGCTGAAGCGGGTGCTGTCTGACCCTCAGTCAAAATCAGCCCCTTTGATCTTAGATGAGATATTTGGTCTTTCCAGTCTCAGCTATTGACTGAAAGCTGTTCAATAACTACTACCATAACCTGCTACAACAGTAAGCTCTGGGAGTGCTGGAGATGCTCATGTCTTCTGGTGGGACAGCAAAGGCCAAAAGAGACAGTGGGACATGTCCTGAGACATATTCAAACCAAGAGCCTTATGATATCCTATGGCTAGCTTCGCTGCTGATGCAAAAGGATAAATGTCTCTGAAAATCAATACGCTTTTGCCCATTTAAACATTGTGAAATTTGGCCTCCAGTTTTCAAAAACCGCTAATCTACTAGAGGAGGTTGTCCTCACATTGGATTTTTACTGGTATGTCTTTGAGCCCGTGTGCCTTAAGTTTTAAAGTATGCAAAGTTTATTTTATTGAAAGGAATGCTTATGGTGTACAGTGAAAGCATTTGGCTTCTGACTTCTGGCTTTCATTCCACCAGTTCAATCATGAAGTGGTTAAGTGTTATTTATAGCTCTTAGACATTTTTTAAGGATGAACACATCTACAGAAAAAACAAAAAGTCTTGGTGCTTGTGGGTAATTTATAGCAATTTTAAAGTTAGGAGAAAACTGTGATCTCATACTACAGGCTAAAAACCTGTCCATTCATTACTGCATGGCAATGGAATTTGGTTGAGAGGTTGACATAATCTGAGGAAGCTGAGACTCACAGCATTCAGGTACAACTGAGCAGGGAAAGGCTCAGTTACATGTCCTAAGGAATTACATAACTTTTCTTTCTCCTACTTTTTTTTAATACTAGACACAAACAGAGGATCAAAAAGACCTTATATTTTTTTCAGTGCACTCCATACATTCTTTAATTTAATTAAAAAAATTAATTCCACTACTGTTGGAATATGTCAGCTTACAGAAATCAGAACCTCAGGGTTTCTTTTGAGTAAGATGTTTTTGTATTTTAAATCATAGACTGTAGGGTCAGAAGATTTTTTTTGTACTGCAATTCATTAACTGTAATTTAAGTACACCTTTACATCACTTTGAGTGCCTAATGAAATCCAGTCTTGGTCTGATGTCATTAAAAGACAGAGAACCCATCACCTCTATTTTGAAGTTGCCTTACTGCTGAGATGCTTCCTTGCCTCAGTTTCAATGTCTGGCTCTAGTGCACAGCTACTGGTTTTAATTAGACCTTTCCTCACTGGATTAAAGAACTTTTCAGGACATTTAGTAATTTCTTCGGATACTCTTACATTGCAAGTCATCTTCCTGTTTATAAAATAGTGAGTGAGCTTCTAACTTTCTCATTGTAAGACATCCTCTCCAACCCTCAATTTCCTTTTGTGGGTTTTGGGCTTTTTTTTACTGTTGTTTTTATTTTTTTTTTTTAGCTAAAACTGTTATTCAACATATTTTTTATATAGGGGGCACAAGACAGCAGAATTTGTCTAACCATTGCCGTACACTGAGGTGAATTAATCCTTATTTTTTATTTCTTCTCCTTATGCTGACAAGGATTGTCTTCACTTACTGTGCCTCTTTCCCTTGTAGTGGCAGGAAACCACAACTCTTCCAACACAGATGGGCAAGCAAGAAGTTTATCGCTCCCATCCTGCCTTGTCCTTAAAACACATTTCCTTGAAGCCACAGCTCAGTCAATGGCCAAGATTGGCAGATTCTGCCATTGGCAGTTCCCTCATTTTATAGGCAGGAGAGACCCATGCACTGCTAATCACCCTTTGATTGCTTTTTCCACACTTTTTGGGCCATTTCCTACACTCCAGGCTTCTATGACGAAATGGAGTCTAATTCACATTGCCTTTTACAAGGTCGGTGTCCATAAAATTAAATGGAATTATTAACTGGACACATGTGCATTCCTGAAACTGTTACCACCCTCAGTTTTGATTTGTCTGTCCCTGTCCCCCCCCCTCCATTTGTGTCCTTACTGAAGAAATTCCAAAGTCTCCTCGCTTTCCTTTGTCTTATTTCTTCTCCTTAGTGTTTGGTGGATTTATCAAACAAGGCTCACAGAGTTCGTGGAGAGATAGCTTGATTTCAAACAAACAAACAAACAAACATTATGAGTAGTAATCTAAATAAAGATACACATAGATACAATTTATTTTGAAAGAAGAAATTCTGAAGGAAAAGCTCCTGATTTAGGCACAGATCCAGAAAAATGCCTAAGCACACATATAACTTTTTAAAAAAAGTAATTTTATTGGCTTCAGTAGATTGCATATACTTTAAGCTAAGCAGAGGCTTCCATGTTTTCTCTGAAATCTAATGTTTATTAACTCTGCTTCTAACCTGGACAACAGTACAGATGTCAATAATAGCTATTGAATAATAACTATTATTATTCAATAGTTATTCAATAGTTATTTTTCAATAACTATTACAGGATTTTTAAAATTACTTTCAGCTTATGGTGATTATATGAATATAATATATAGCTACAGAGCAATATCTATCTTCATTAACCTTCTTTTCTATATTTAATTATTTCCAAATTAAAACAATACTTCAAGAGTTTTCTTTATTAAATAAGGATTGGGTTTTTTAATTTTTTTTTTAAAATCTCAGGTAGTGCACTGTGATCTGGCAGTACATTGCTTATAAAGAAAAATTTTTAAAGAGAAAATAACGAACATTTTGTAGTGAGCTCTGTTTGCATGACTGGAGCTATAAGCTGTATACAGTTTAACTTAGGGTCACTTTCCGATTTCATATGTAGAGTTTTTAGCATAATGAGGCCTTATTCTAGTTAAGAGTCCCTAAATACTATTCTAATGCAAATAATAATAAAAATGTCCTCAGGTAATTAAATCATTCTTTCATTAATCAAAATCATGTGTTTAGGTACTCCTAGAAGTCACATTATATGATCTTACCATACTTTCTATTATTGCTTATTTGGTGATAAAATGAAAACAGAATAAGAAACATCAAAATAATAACAAAAACCCCAAGTGCATAAAAATGTGGTGATGTGAATACCTGCTATGGCTGAGATTGTAAGTCATTAAAGGAAGAAGACATGATCACACATAAAAAGCATGTAGAATTTTTATGTCATACTTCCAATGTCATGGCTTAACAGCCTCATCCTGTAAGTTACAGTCTCACCGTGTAAGTCATAGAACATAATCAGTTTAGGTGGAAATCAATAAGAAATTACGTTTCTTAGCACTTTCCATGAATGACATATATTGACATTATTAATATTTCTGGTTTCAGTGGGGACTGCCTTTGAAATGACATAAGGTGCCTAATTCTCTGAGGCTTTGATTCTTTGCATTTTCCAATCTTATCTATTGGCACATAAACAACATAATTATACAGATTACTATGAATGGAATACTACCTACGTCTTGATATTTCTTTTGCATCTCCTATGATATGGAAATAAGCATTGACATTTTGATATCCTGGTTAACTTTTAAATTAAGATTTGACCTTTAGACCTGTTGCTGACAGTGGTGCTTACTGTAAATCCTGTTTAAAGCTCATTCTGATTTGTAATGAGCAAATACTGGGAAGTATTCAGGGGTTTTTAGAAAGAATAAAGTGTTCGGTTTCAAATTATGCCACTTGGAATGGATCCTCAAAGGATACATTTTATCAGTGACAATGCACTAGATTGTATTTTGTTTTAATTTTCAGCCTTTTGTTTTTGGAATACAAATAAATCTGTGAAGGGAGAAGTGATTGCCTGTTCTGAAAAATAATATGGAACATTTCTTTTAAATCCTCCTCTGAATTACTTCCATTAAAGCTATCTGTTTTGTTTATCTTGGAACACTGGGATCTATCTGAGGTAAATAAAAAACCTGTTTTACTACGGTTCTCTTTTCCTTTCATTTAAAGTGTCTAAGACAATTTTAATTACCCATTGCATTAATGTGCAGAGATTCTATTTACAAGAGAAGCTACAAACTTTTCTATTTACATTACATAGGCAAGCACGTACTGTACGTTATATAGCTATTATGTTCTCAAAGGAGGACATCGGGATTCCCTTTAGTACTTGAGAATCCTTTTATAATCTCTCTGGGCTATACAGCAGGTTTGGTGCTACTAAACAGATTATATGAGGTGTCCGAGCTCACTGGTAGCCTGCGCTGAGTTGCATCTTCAGTTTTTGATAGATTGATTCTGGATTTGATTATCAGTTTGGAAGAAGTGTCATCAACTACTTTCTGAAAGACACTCTCCCTTTCATGTGATTTGCTGAAACTTAAATTCTGTTCATTCATGAATTAATTTACTGAGAAATCTTTTGAACAGCGCCGCCAATACTGAGAGGGAGTTGAAAACACTTGCACTCAGGAAGCTCACGTGGCCTTGATGGGTTTACGTGGTCAATGAGAGAGCTTACTAAATTAAAAATAAATAAAGTCACTAAGTTCTTGTGCTTCTGTATGGTTATGAGACTCTCATGTTGTGCAAAAGAAACACCTGCCAGTTGGAGAAGTTCCCTCACACACGTGTTCAGAGCCTGAGGAGAGGTGTTCTGACTAGGGTCGAAGTTTTTTGGTGTGATTGCATGTTGAGTAAGACGTTGATGATGATGGCCTAGCTACAGTAGATGTATGGTCAGTATAGCTGACAAATAAATTCTTGAGGAGATCATGTCTCCAACTGGAGAGAGAAAAGAGGTGTCTTTGTCAAGACAGTGCTCCAGGAACACCCAAAAGGCATGTTTAACTGTGTACAATATAGCCAGACATTTCCTCTGCTCTCTTTGCTGAAAACAGGGACTGATGAAACACCTGCACAAAGGAAGCTGTGAGTTTCTTTGGATATCTGTTTGATTTTGACATCCATATGTATAACTGATATCTGTACCCAAAGGAATCCAGTATCAGTTCCTAGTCTCTGAGACCCAGGCACCTGCCCTGGCTAAATTCTGACTCCATATGGAGCCAACACGTAGAGAAAAAAAGAATGTCCTCAGTCAGGGACGGGCTAAGTGAACAGTGACTTCAGTAGGGCAGCACCTCAGTCACGAGTGACGGTATGATAAAAGCAGCTTGTAGCACATTGTCCTGTAAAATCACCGGTCAGGCTTGACTAGGCATGGGTTCCTTCAGCTAGAATAAACTCAGTAGGATAACAATCAGTTATTTGGAAAATAACTAATCACAGGTTTTTTGAGAACAATATGCTAAATGATATGAAAGGAGATGAGGAACTGACTCATGACAAATCATGTGAGGAGAACATCCATTAGAAATTATGCATAACTTAGTGATAGTTTTCTTGACTGATAACAGTAAATAAGAACATAGTGTAAGAATACACACGCCAGAACAACTCAATGATCCATGTAAACTGGTATATTGCCTCTGGTAGTGTTGCATACCTAAATATTTACAGAAAGATGATATAGAGACATAATTATAATAACTACCCACGTAAGACTGAATTATGCCATTGTAGGTTATAGTGAATAGCACTGTACCTCTGTGAATAGTCTGTCTGGTTCTAAATATGTAGTGCTGTGCAATGCAAGAGCGATAGTTTTGCAGGGGAGGGAAAGGAAATACCTTTATGACCTCATATTATCCATTTATACTTTGAGTCATAAAAATGATTGCTTCTTATAAAAGTTATCTTACTAGTAGAGGAATATGTGGGCAAATACTCCCTCTGACAATTGGTGTGCTTTGGGTCAGACTCAAAACATACATGTTATTCAAACTTAATTTTCCTTGACTCCTACTGAATTATTTGCCCCTAAAAGAAAACATCTGACTCTCCATAAAATTGCAGTCAATGGTGAAATTCCTGTCAAGTACTGCAGGTCCAGCACGCTCCCCAGGTTAATTGTAAATTACACTGTAATGTGTTATGCGAAAATAAGATTCTGTACCAGTAGTTTTCAACCTGTGGTCCACCAATGAATAAGGAACAAGAGTCTATTGTCAGTAGATTAAATTTATTACACAGTATCCCTTCCATCAATGGAAAAATTTAGGGGATCTACAAATCAGAAAAACATTGAACAACATTCTACTGTGTCCAAAGGTGTAGCACCTAAACAAGTTGCCTTTCTGCTTGTCAGATTTTATTGTAGAGTAACTTTATTGTTGACCATGTAAGTCATTTTCTGTAAGTGTTAAGGGACTCACTAAGAGAAAATGAAGAGGAATGGAAGTATGAAGAACAGATGAATTTCATAAAGCTGCGGTTCACTTCATGCCCACGTGTCTAGGTTTTCTTTCTATGGAAATGAAGTTACAGTAGGGGGATGATTCATAACAGGGTCTTGCTCTGATGTGGCAGTAGGGATGTGGCAGGACTGTATTGCCTGATCAGGGAAGTAGGAATTGCTCCCAGGTCCTGCAATTTAGATTTAGAAGAAAATATATCTTCCTAGAACGGTTAAGACAGTAAACTCCATCAGTTCATCCAGTTTAATCCACTTTTGCTCAAATACTCTGGTGGCTAATCTGATTCAGACAGTGTGTCATTCTATTTCTCAATAATTTTATTTCAGTTAACCACATTTTGCTAGTTGGTATTTGTTTTTGCAACCATAGTGATGAAATATGTTTATTGGCTACAGATACAAGAATACTAAGCAGGTGTCTAGCTTTGTCAAATTTCAGTAATTCAGAACGTCTCCCGTTGACACTATTAATAACTGAAATTTAAACAATATAACCCTTTGTTTCTCTGATATCAAATGATAAATCTCTCCATTTGGAACTGGCCAAGAAGATATGAGAATATTTATCTACAGTTTCAATATATCTTCGAGCATTTTGCTATTAATTTTGTCTGATTTTTTAGAAGATTGTTGTCAGTTAGTAAGTAACTGTAGTTTTCTTCTCCTGGTCATATGTCCATTGTATTTGGTGTCTTTTGGTACAGGATGATATCAGTGTAATCTGTTATGATATCGTTATGAGAGTGACATCTGATACTTAGTGACATAGACAATTGATACTTAGGATATATTTGTTGGCTAATTTTTAAGCTGGTATTGTCCTTCAGTGCTGTTGAAAATGTCTTTATAATCAAAGTATTCTCAGGTTCACAGAAGGTTACTTTCATTACAAAACCCAGTTATCCCCTATCTTGTGTTACAGCAGAGGTAAAAAAGGAACACCTATTTGGCTTTTATTGTTGGTTTTGAAAACACAGGGTTTGCCATTCTGTGTTTATTTCTCTTTTTACTTCCCTTTCCTTTTTTACAAGTAATCATAGACTTGTGAAAATTGGTTCATTTTTACATTAACCTTAGCCATTTTAATGTTGCAAAATATTGTATAAAATACACTCTTAAACACTCTGATAAAGAAGTGTAATACCTTTAAACTGTGTTTCAGAGGAAAGAACATTTTGCTCCACTTCTGCACATATACATAATCTAACCACCCACAAAGTATTTAGACACAGAGTGTATTTGTAAACCCGCAATAATGATCTTTCTGGATCCTTTTTTATTCCTATAATGTACACAGGAGGTGTTTGGATCAGAAGGAATTAATTTAAGGAAAAAAAAAAATCAGTACTGCATTGCATAATTTCCTTTTTAGTTTTTTTCCACATCCAGATTAATATCTTGCTTGTTCTTCTCATTTTGATGGAGAATGAACTGACTGTTTTACTTAGATGCCTGCTGGTGTTTTAGATTATTTTCTTCCTGAAACACTGTGTTTTATTAATATTCAAGAATTTTAAACTTTTCACATGTATTTACAATGTTTATGGTCCACCATATCATCTATTTACCAAAAGTGTTGTGTTTATTGGTATTTCTTAGACTCGTCCTTATGCCAGCCTGTGTGGTTTTGCTAGTAAATACCGCCATGATGGTGATCACGGTTTTTAAATCTGTGTTAGCATATCAAATGACGTTTGTGCTGTACTGGAGCTTGGAACACCTGCATTCTAAACTCTTTCCATTTTAAAAACCAGCTATTTGTTTGTACTCTGTTTTTCATATGACTTAATCAGCTTTTAATTTATAACAACATTCCACCCCATGGCTACAAATGTTTTGAACTGCCTCAAGTGGGTATGTCCATATAATCAAAATTCTAGATATTTAATATCTCTCTTGCCTTCAGCAGCCTTTCTCAATAGCGTTCCTGCTGACAGAAATTTGGCCTAACACCAGGAATAGGTACTGAATTCTCAGAAGGAAGTCTGTATTAAAAAGGAGGAAGCTGTGCAACAGAGATCACCTTACTGATATGTTTATCTTATAATGGTTCGTTATTTCCCTTTGACTCTCCTACTTCATTGTAAAACGTTCAGAATAGAGGCCATAACATCTCTTTGTAATTCTGAGCAAAACTCTGCAAAACTACTAAGAAATAAGTGTCTGTTATGAAACTAACCCCTAGCTAGTAGATAGCAGTAAGTGAATACAGAGGGGTCTGGCTATGCTAAATGCTATAGACATCTCTTTTAAAAGCAAACTAGCAGTTAGTATTAGAGACACACACCTCTATGCTTGTTAGTGTGTATTATCAGAGAATTTTATTTAACAAACTCATCAATTACATTCACTTAGTCCATGTGCCTTTCCTGGACAAGATGATGAGACACCAATTATAAATTTTCTTGATGTTTAATATTTTCACGTGATTGAACTGTTCATCCTTATGGGACATAGAATATTGGATTAATACAGGAATACTTTTTTATCCCCTGAATCAAATTTGAAAATTTTTCCTGCCTAACAGGATTTTAATTTGTAGCCATTATATTTATTAACAAATCAAGACAGAAGATGCTGGAATCTTGCTGTTCAGAGGCAAAAAGATCTCCAAATGACAACATACTAAGAGCGCATATGAAAACAGAGGCATCTGTGTTTGAACTTGGGCATCTAAATATGGATATTCACTAAATAGTCTTCAGCAGGTGTATATATATATATATATATATATGAAAGTCATCTAGTTTCCTTTAACTTAGCTCCATTGAGCATAAGGGAAATTATAAAATAAAAAGTTATTTGGAGTAGAGATATCTTCATGATTAATTATTTGATGTGACTGACTACTCATCTATATAAATGACACAGTGGAAATTGAAATGGAAATGGGCTGTTGAACTCCCAGATGTGACAGTGACAAAAGTAAGATCATCTAACCAATGTGAAAGTAGAATGAACTCCTAAAATGTTTCAAAATTGTTAATGTATTGGTAACATTTCTGAATTTCTAACTGCTACATTAGCATTCGTGTACATTCGTGTACATATAACAGTTTTATCGCAGCATCAAATCGACATTTCAGAAAGCCCTGACCACCTTTTAACCAGATGGGGAGAAGTGAGAGGTAGTCTCTCATTTATGTCCAGTGGGTATCCACAGCTGGCACTCTTGCTTCTAGTCCTTCATCTTAAGTCACTGCAGCTATGTTTTCAGCTGTTTTATTTATCTTTTCCTAAGGAGATATTGAAATGGAGCTAGACTTGGAACAGTGGCTGATTATAATTTCAGCTTGGTTTCAATTTTTGGCAGCTAAATGTGAAGACTTTTGGAAACCTCGAAAAAATATATACAAGGGAGGCTACTAAAAACATTAGTCAATTGGGAAACATCCGCTTTTCCCAACCACATAGAATGGAATAATGAATAACATGGACACAACTATCAGTGATGTAAATTGTTGTCACTGCATTGAAGTTGATGATGAGACAATAACTTAAATTTATGATCTGAACTGTTGTTCCTCTCAGTTTCCCATAAGTAGATGTATTAAAAATCTTGTTAGAGGACATTGAATTTAAAATAGGTATGACATGTGCCCATGGAGTTGACTGTAGCATGTTGAAGGCACTACATTTGTTATTAAAATTTCATTGGAAACATAAGATGCCAGTAAAATGACTGGAAGAATGTAATATTCTTTCTCCTCAGAAATATTATGAAATACTCATAGTGTAACAGTCCACTTGGTAGATCCCTAAAGGATAATTTCCTTTCTCTGTCCCTCTATAGTTCCTTCCATTCCAAATACTGCATGTTTCTTTTATTTATTTTCCTTTTATACCATAAAACTTGACTGTCACTAGTTATATTTTGTTAGGATACAAAATAGCCCATTCAGCAATTGTTTTTCATTCACACCTTGCATTTCAAAAGAGGAAAAAAAGTTACAGAAGAAAGTGCAGCTGAGGACAGGCAATATAATCTGTCTTACTTGTATTGTATTTGACTCTATGGAAACTAACTGGCACTATTAATGAAGTAAGCTGCACTTCATCCTAAGTAAAGATGGCAGAATTTGAGTACTTTTAAGAGAGAGAGGAATGAAACTGGATAGATTTTACTTATGAACACAGCATTTTGAAGGCAGAGGCTAAAGTACATTTCCTCTAGTTTTGAAAAATATTCAGCCTGGAAAATACGATAGACACGCAATTTCCTATCTCAGGGAATGACACCCTTAACACATGCTGAAAACTCTCTCCAGCACTCATCTCCCTGAATCATAAAGAACATTGTCATTACATATAAGAAGGTATCAGCTTAGACATCAAAACTGAAGAGATCAGTAAGGTCCCTATGCCCTTTATACCTAAAAGGCACACCTTTCCTTTATCTAAAGGAAAGTCTGATACACCTTTTTCATTTTCTACTGAGCAGTTACGAATAAATTCTTTATTTATTGCATTGATTTAAAAGACTAATAGTGAGATTTTTATAGACATTTTCCTACTGACTGTTGGCTGTTTCCAGAAACCACTGACCTTTACAAGTGAAAAAACAAAGTATACAAATGATGCAAGTTGATGGGGGAATATAGGACACTGACTCTTGTCACCTGTAATTGTGTAACTCCCAGAACCCCCAGAGAGTCGCTGGAGACAGCCTGAATTTGTGCTAAGGTGACAGACCCAAGTCCTCCTGGCATTAGGAGTAGAGGTCCAGAAGTGTGGACATCTCACATAACACTGCTGTTTCTGCTAGTGACTAATGAAATGAACGCAGACCAGTCATTTGATCTTTTAAACTTAGTTTGTATTGACACAAAATAAGGCAAATGTATGTGTGTGTGGATATAGATACAGGTATAGATATATGGATGAAGTTGAAAGGTTTTTGTTCCTGGGGTTTTTTTTGCTTTTGGCAGGGGGGGAGAGTAAACTCCTTAAAATCTTTTGTGATCAGGCTTACATTTATCAGTGAAATGAATACCCATTTCTATGCTGTTCCAGCCTCCCAAGAGCAATTTCCCAGTAATGTGGTAGTAGTGTCTACATAGGGTGGAACTGGCTCTGTTAATGCAAAGCTCCATTACCCTTTCCTTCAAAGTAAAACTGCTGCTATTTTTGTTGGCTACAATAAGACCCCACCAATATCTGCTGTTGTTTTTTTTTTTCTTTTTCACAGAAACATCATGAGCTGAAGTTGGAAGAAAGATTTAACTAGTAAGCTAACATCCTTGCCTTACTGAATGTATGCTAATATATATTACTAGTAGGACCAGTCTGGGGCACCAATGCTGATCCAAGGGTTCCTAACACATTTTAAAAAGTTAGATTCAAATTGTACTATTAACAGTGGTAACGCAAATCAGATGAATTCCTGAAGACTTTTCACAGTATAACTGAGAGCTATATATGGTCCTTATGATCCTTATCTTTTCACTTAAAGAGAGAATGTTAGAGCAGCAATCTAAGTATCTGTTTTTATTCAGCTAAACAATAAAGCTAGTTCTTGTAGGGCTTTATCAAGTAAGAAATTATGTAATTCACAGTTTTTTTAATGTTATTGGGCAGTACACCACCTCCCATCAGGGTAATATTTAGGGTAACTGCATCTCATAGGATGAAATGACCTTAGGTGGAAGCCTCATCCACATCCTCAACTACACCAGCATCAGCAAGGGGCAGTTGGTCTCTCTGTATGGCAGACACCTGGCAGAGGCTGGGTGGTGGTGCTGGGAATGAGCCCTTATACCAACATGAGGCCACGGCGTGCATGTGATGTGGGTGTGCAAATGGGTGGAGCTGCCTGGGATGCTGAGATGTAAGACATAATGGTGTGGACCTTATGTCATGTCACACTTTTGCAGATGTCCACTGCCTGGGCTTGTGCACTCTTCTGGGGCAACTGTCCACAGCAGATAATATGAGATCAAAAGTGCGCTTCCTCCTGTTCTGAAAATGGCTCCTAAAAACATTGGTTCCTGCCATCAGCACAGATGTCATCTGTTACATGAGAGTCACTTAATCTACCTAGTTCTACCTGTTTGTATTTTTTTATACCATCACCATGGTGTGGAGGACACAGAATCCATTAAGTAATAGTGTTTATATTCTCTGGTCTACATGTGTATAGGTAGAATCTATATGGCTGAAAGATTTTCAATGCTACATATGCATAAGGAGCCTTATAGTTAGTACTCAATTTTTTCTGAGATTCTGAAAGATGCTACACAAAATAAACTTCTACCATACTATGCTCTGTTCTCTGTCAGCATCTAATTTTCCCTCTTTGTTTCACCTTTGAGCAAAGAATGCTATTAAACTCCATTCTTCATGGCAAATTTCTGTTTTGAGCACCTGCCATCCATCTTACTCTGAATTGCAGCTATATCTTGACATTGTTTAATATGATAGCAATCTATTTTTTTGATCCTTGGCAGGAACAGCTGTTCTTTATTATACAGAGAGAAGCAGCAATTCAAATGATCATTCTAGCATTGATTTGTAGCTTTGTTTTAGAAGCATTTCATTCACCTCGTTAGTTCACTTGCTCCTAATTAATCCATCTGTTAGAATCATCAACAAAGGATTTCCCTTATTAACATATCTCACATGTGTGATTTATGGCCAGTATTAGTGCTATCACAGTCGTGGAGGTAAAGGATTATATCTGTCTTCTATGGACATTTAGTTTGCCTCATCCATTTTACCAGCAGCTTTTTATCTTGCTCTCAGCTGGACTGCAAGCATGATAGCATGATGTAGTAGGTGACTCCACACGCACTGCTAGTGGTCTGTGCTTCTAGTTCCTTCTCATTTGGCTAATTTGGTATCTTCTAGTTGAGCAAAACTTAAAGAACTCTAGCTTGCTTTGTTTAAGCAAATTCAGTAATGCTGAATTGATAAAAAAATGCAACTTGAAAGTGTATTCGCATAAGAATTTTGGATTTAGTTATGTTCTGTGATAGATGAACGTAACAATATAGCATAGTCAAGACTCTCAGGAGTGGATAAATGCTGCAGGTAAATTTGCTGAAGAAAGATGAATTTGTCTTCTTTATGCATAAGCATTATGTACTGTTTTGATTACCAACAATGTACAGATTTTGTACTTTATTTTTTTAATTCTTGTTCATTGGGAGGAAAGAATGAAAACATTTTGTCTTCTACTTCCACATTGAGCCCCTTACTAGTTGTAGGATTGAGATCCTTACAGCTACAATTGCAGATATAGAAGTTTCTATTTATATCGCACATAATATATCTGTATGTATAAATTAATTATGAGTTGCTCTTATACATGATTATTCTAAAAAACAAAGAAAACTTGTAGGGATAGATCATAAATTATTATAAATGATCTGTTAAGGAGATTCCTTGACTGCATGCCAAGAGGTTAAAAAACAGTTATCACCAATGAGTGGATGGAGCAAATGTACTGTATCTGTATGTGTGAGTCAGAGCAAAGCTGTTTTAAACAGGTTGGGTTTTCTTAATCCCCTTTAGTGTATTATTATAAGAATGTGGAGTGACTGTGTCCAATTATGGAAAAGAAGGCAGCATCCATGCAATATGTGACTAGTCAAGAAGATAACAAGTTCTCAGGGATCATTATAAATAATGCAAACAGCAATAAACATTTTCACAGTATTTTTGTTTCTCATATATAATTATGTCAGCATTAACAATGAAACTCATATTGCAATAAAACAACAGAATTAGTTTTAGCCAATAGAGTCTCCAAAATTCAACATTAAATACTCCATTAAAATGCATAATAAAGAGAAACTGAAGAGGAAGAGAGGCTAGAATTAGAGGCTAAATTTGAGTCGATGTATTCTTATGTCAGCCTCAACAGGTCTGCGGTGTGTGGAAGGCCTGCATTTTAAATGCCAGTTTTGTTTTATCCATCGTGACTGAAGTCTTACTTATGTTAGAGTGGAAAAATAGTATATGCAAATTTTTAAAACTATAAGTAAAATAGCAGCTTCAATCCCAGATTAGCATTCATAAAGTCCCACTCTTGTGTTTGGTCTGTTTCCCACTGACATCACTTGGCCTGTGTGGAAGTAAATGAGGTGGTGCAAGATTGGAGCTTAACTGGGAAACTAGACCTAACTCAGCCATGCTTTAATGTTCATATATTAAAAAATGAAGTGGGATTTTTTCAATTTTGAACAATTGTTTACTACAGAGTAGTCTTTGGGGGTTCTCTGGCAAAGGGTAATATTTTCTTTTTTTCAACAATGTATTAAAAAGTATTAAAAGTGAGAAAGGTAGTTTAGTTAATGGATGATGATAGAACTGTAGTTTCCTCTCTTCTGCAGTAGGAAATATTAGGTGAATAGTAACTACTGAACTGAGAGAGTTCGTTAATGTGAATAAAACCACAGCTTTTACCAAGGTTCAGAAATTTGTGCAGAAACTATGCCAATGTTCTTTATACCCACATATAAATATCATGATTTGGGAGGTGATTACTCTACTGAAAAATGTGTTAGAAGCATCTGCAATACGTTGCCATAGCACCTTGACAACTTAAAATAATTTTCTGATCACAAAGAGCAAAAGCAGCAGGAGAAACTTAAGTCATACCTTTTCTGCAATTACCAGACTTATCAGGCAGCTGAACTACTTGTGTGTGCAGTGATCATTTGGGAGGCTTACCTGTGCTCGTCATTCAAACTTCAGTGAGAAGAGGAAAGCATTTAACGGTTTTAAATCTTATTCATTACAATAGCTGATGTGCATACATAATGCCATGGTAATGACCTGCTACTGGGTTTTAGTGGATTGAAAGGTTGGAAGCATAAGGTCTGTCAAATCAGAGTCTCTGTAATTCAGTGTTTGCAGAAACATCTTTATCTGCTGAGCAAAAATGTAATTTTTTTTTCTTCCAAAAAAATACAGTGTAAAAAAACATATACAGGTTGCTCATAAACACCAGACACTTTTGAATTCCACAGCAATATACTTGTTCAGACCTGGAAATTGTAGTCAAACATGGATTAGCAGCCCCAGAAGTGTGTATTATGTTAACTGATATAAAACGTGGGAAAAAAGTTTATGTATTATATTTGCTGTTATATAGCCCTCCTGTCAAATTCATCAGCATTAAAACTGGTCTGAAATTACAAGCAAAATCATACAATCACCCTTCCCCCCCTAAAATCTTAGGTGATGAGAAAAAAAAAACCAGTCTATCAAAATGTTCAAGAAACAGGGTGGGGAAAAGACTATAACATGCAGGCATCCGTTCAAAGTAGATGTTTTGACCAAACATGGGATCCCTTAGGGCAGAAAGATAGGTCACAAAGTCTTTGTCAGGCACGTAATTTGCTCTGCAAGGCAAGATTTATGATTCTGTTGCCTGCTCCTCTAACAAGATAATTCCTGTCAACATATCAAGTTTGTGGATGAAGCAAGATCACTGCTTAAATATCTTCCGTACTCTGCTCTTGTGCCAGATGAGAACTGATCCTAGAGACATGGCTTCTCTGCAAGAAGCAGCACATAAATGCTGCTTCAGTCAGACCAGTATCGGACTAAGCCATAGCCACAGTAGCCAAGGCAGTGTCCTTTATTTTGCATAAACATATATACAAGCATTTAATAACATTAAGCTCATAATGTAAAACTCCTTATAGCAACAGAGCTCCTCCTGATTCAGTTTCAGGGAGGCTACTGCTGAGACAGAGGAGTTGTCTTGAGCCCCTCTGCTCTCCAGTAATTGCATAGTTCACTTCTCTTGAAGTTGTTATTCCAGATAACTCTTGCTGTGCCTATTTAAGTCATTTCTGGCCCCTACACTCCTTTCCTGAAGATTGATCCTCCCCACTGTAGAGGTTGCAATCAAAATGCAAAATAGATCATTTACACCGTGGCTGAGGATGGGTTTGTGCTAAAATATCTGACTGTGAACTGCAACAGTCAAAATGAAGAAGCTTGGTCTCTTCTGCTGATTCTTACATGGAGGCTGTTGCCACTGGTCAGATAGATGGTAAAATGTAGATGGTGGGAGGCTGGACCTGTGTTTGATTTGAACAGGATGGGTTAGAGCTGGTATCCAGGGGAGAGCACAAGCTGAGAGAAAGTCTGTTCCTGCCTGGTTGGACACACAAAGGCAGGACAAGGTCCTGTGCCAGGATGGCCAGGGCTGGACTGACAGAGCTCATCACATCCCTTCCTGGATCTTTACAGGTCTGCCAAGTCTTGAGGAGGCAGTGATACCTTATAATATCAACAACTGTTTCTTAGGACAGTGGGAGTCAGACCCACATTTTCAAGCATTTCTTATGTGCAAAAAGTTAGAATATAAAGCCTTTCCTAACATTAAAACATTTTAAAGGTAAAAGCCAAGGAATTCCAGATCTTTATCTATAGCTATATCTTTTTATATATATATATGCACACGTGTTTATGTACACATATTATTCATTTGCTGAAGCCTTTTTGCGTGCCATCTGTACTGTGACTAGCAAGCAGCAATGGAAGTTAATTCTGTTCAGAATAGATTTAATCTTCTGTCTTTACACATGAAATATTTCTATTCTTCAGATGATGTGGGACCTTGGTCTACTTTGGTATGAAGAAAAGGTGAGAAGAGACTTATTCCAGAGATTCAAATTTTTGGACAACATGCTGTCTTGTTATAGCTTTAGCAGTCATGGAAGAACGCAACATGCCTAGCAATACTGGTCAATACAATGCTAAGACTTAATTACATATTCAACAGTTCTTGTTTTGTCCCATGTTTACATACTTTTCAAATTCTGGAAAAAAAAAACTGTGTTAAACTACAGTAACACAAACATGTTCAGACAGGTACTTTAAACTCACCTGCCTGCCTTGCTTCTCCTCTCCTTCACGCTCCTGTCCATTCCCATATCCTTTTCTTTGAAATATGACTCGAAATCTAATAATAATCTCTCATCATGAGTTTCAGATAAGATTACTGTAAAGTTTCAAAGGAAGAAAGTATTCCAATTAACTTTTGTTTTCACTCTACCTGTTGTATTATGTTCTAGAAAATTAATTAAAACCTTCTTTCAAAGGCAAAATGGCATTCTGTTGTTCTATTTATATCTTCCAAGTATTCAGGTTGTTTTAATGCAGTCCAAAGCCTTCTTTACATGGCATATGATGCTAATTAAATACCTGAAATGATGCTTGATAGCATTAATTTCACCACTGATTATGACAAAATAAACTCACTTTGCAGTAGACTTGCCAATAAATCTAAGTAGATCAAGAAAGAAAAAGAACATACACTTTCCTGAACATTTTTATTTATTTAATCCATATTTATTTATGCCTTTTACCTCCAGTGCGACCTCTTAATGTCTAATTGTCACTCCACACTTAAAATAGCAATTACCTACTTACTATTGACTTCCTATCAATCTGTTATCGGCTTTTGCCAATCAGTTCAGAAGAATTATTTTTGCGTAGGGGTTTCAAGAAGAAAATAAAGGCCAGATGCAGAGAGAGACTTAGCAGTGTTTGGCGTTGCGGGAATGCACCTTTAACTGCTTAACGCTGGTACTGAATTCAGAAAACGTGTGTTGGTTTCCTGGGCTCTTTACGCCTTCAGAGGGGCATTAGAAGGGAATGAAATGCCTCGCAAATGGAAAGAAAATACATGCAGAATTTACCCCTGGGAAGTGCTGAGTCCAGCAGATACAGCCCACCTCTCTCCAGAGATTAGGTACTGTACCTTGTGCTACAGGGAGTACAGAACTGTACCTGTAGGGTAGAGTTAAGAACCCTTCTTTTTAAAATGAGGCTATTTTTTGCTTTTAAGACATCATTGGAGAAAGAGAGATCTCTGCTTATTGCCATTGTTGGTCTTTTTTACACGTCAGCCAAACAATTGGAGAACATTAGGTGGCAAGAGAAACTAAGGCTTATATGTTTACCTGCAAACAAACTTGTTATTGTGCTCTGAGAAGAACCTAATTTTAAGGTGTCACAGTACCTATGAGAATGCTTAATAAACACAAGAAGGTGAAAGACAGGGAAAATTATTTTAAACTAAGATATGTATTTTTATAAAACAATGGGAAAGACTCCCAAATAAATTTTCAGTGAAATCCTTGGTTTTCCTAGGTGACTGAGCAACTCTGCAAAATGTGTGGGTTTTTTTCCAATAATTTAAACATTCTAATATATGCAGTGGATTTTAAATATAATTTGGCATTTTAGAACAATACTATAATTGCACAGGTTTTTTTGTAGACAGCTGTATCAAATGCACATTAACTATTGTTCCTGGATGAACTGACCTTTGACACAGTTTGGAGCTCAGCTGATTCTTTCTCACATGACTAGATGAGTTTAATCTTATGCTAAGCCCTCAGCCCAAACATCTGTCAGTCAGAATGGGAAAGAGCTAATAATTTAGGGGCAAAGGTTTTATGAGAGAGTAGATGGCCTAATTTACAGGCAAAAGTTGTGAGGAAGAGACAGGTGTGGAAAAAAGTTTGCAGGACTGGAGGTCCGTGAGGAGAATGTGTTTGGGTCCTTTCTGGGCTGTTGCCTTGTGGAGCTGAGATAATGAAGCTGATGACTTTTGAGAATGAAAGAAGCTAGAATTGAATCTGCTAGGGAGTGTTAGTATGGGAGTGAGGCTGTGGGGGAAAAAAAGACAAATCAGGGGCAGAAGGCAATATCCAGTTTAGTCTTTTGCTTTGTGTTTGATCACTGGTGGCCAAACCTACAACGTACTAAGAAAATTATCCTCAGCTGAAATGTATTAGCAGGGGATTGGCTGTAGAACTCTTCCCTAGTCCTCTTTATAGCTTCATGTTTTGTGGTAAGGAAGAGATACTGTTTTCCTTAGTTCCTTTATCATAAAAATATTTTTAGCTCAGTAGCTGTGTGTATGGACCAAAACCAGGGAAACTGAGGTAGGAGATAATGCTCAATCCAGGAAGGTGAGTTGCTGTTGTTAGTTGCAATTAAGTATCTCAAAACAGTCTTCTGATGTATGTGGATGATTAATCAACTTTTTCTTTTCATAGAGTGGTAAATTAGGCTACCCCTTAACTGTATGGGTAATGAGGCTCATCTTAATGAACCTGTGACAGAGGTTAGAATGGGACCAAGGGAATCTGGTTTCTATTTTCCTCTTCTTCCATAAACCTTTAATTGCCAGAAAGTTTAATGAAATCATAACTTTAATGTCTTGAATCCATCCCTTAGAAAAATGAAAGATTAATTTAGCAAGGTAAACTGGCAGAGTTTTTCAGCAAGTGATATAGAAAGCTGAAGCTGGCCACATCTTAAGCAGAATGAAAGGGGTGTAACAGATATTTTCTACTCCTGAGTAATATCCCTAGATTAACTTCTGTGAGGAGGTTCTAGGGTTCATGATCTGTAATACTCTCTTTAAAATGGTTGTGTTAAAGCTGATCTTGTAAAATTAATCCTGTAAAAAGAAAAGAAGAGAGAACAGATTTCTGAACTGTCAATCTAACGTCTTTGCATTTAGTTGACTTGCATCTTACTGTTCTTATTGTAAGCTGTAACTTGGGCCTTCTGGGAATCTTAGCTAATCAGGAGGCACGCAATGAATCCACTGACCTTAAAAGACTACGAGAGGATTATTCATATCCTTATTCCTACCAAAAATTTCCTTGGAATTTTGATTATCTGCTGCTTGTTAAAGGAATTCTTATGAATAGCAAGATTTCTAATGGCAATGCTCCAGTACTTATCAATAGGAGAAAAACCATTTGGCCAGTTTGAATAAGTGTGGTGTACTTTAAAAGAAAATACTGAGGACTTAAGAACTACCTATGTTCTTGTGCTTCGGTTGCACAGAGCAAATAGAAAGACTTGGAAGTAAAGCATCCTGATTGTACAGGATAGCTTCAACGGATGTTTTGGCCACTTTCCTCTTCCCAGTGCAGTGACATCAAGGAAATAGCATTGCTCTTGGAGAGTCTGTGTTCTCTGAAGAGTTTGTGTCTGGAACAGAACTGTGCACTCAAGTGATAACTAATAGCAGTGAGTGATGAAAACATTTTACATAACTTAAAAATAAATGGAATTGTAAAAGGATATGAACTAATGATGCAGAGGAGAAGAGGGTGGAGAAAAGGAAACTGTGTAGACAAAAATTTAAACTTACATAAGAGCTCAATACTGGGTCAGACTAAAGGTCTATCCAGTTCAGTGTCATACCTTCGGTCCTGGCTAGTACTAAATTCTTAAGAAAATATATATATAAACCAGGCATGTTGAGAGTATTTAACTTATGGATTTGTTTTCTCCACTTTAAACAGCTAATAGTGTAAGACTTTTATGAATGAGAAGTTGTATCTGGACCAAAATACTCAGTACCTACTGGTGGACTCATCCTCTACCAGTCTAAACCTTCAAATCTTTTTATACTGTTTGCTATAGTATGTTGTGAAGGCCATGAATTCCCCAAACTAATTATATTCTTGTGTAAAAGATGATTATCTCAAAGCTTTTAATAAAAGACCATGGTGGAAATTCCTTGACAATTCAGGTCTGCCTGCGCTACATCCGCTGCTTCAAAAGCTTTAACAGAATTTTGAGACACAAATCCAGCATTACTGCTAGAGGGACTTTTTTTTGTTTTTTACTCAGTTTACATAGACCCCAGCTATTCATAATGCACTAATAATATTATATTTCAGTGTAACATCTACTAGTTTGCCTAGGGATGTCAAGGTTTTAAGACTCCTGTTATGTTTACCCCCATTAATTATTTTGGTAAAAACACAGGCTCTGTGTGTATGTTTTTCAAGGTGCTAGACTAAATGTTTCTGTCCCACACTTTCTGGCTTTTCTGGTATTTTGTTTGGGAAAGTCTTCAGTGCACTTAAGTCTTCAGTGGACCTACGCCTGCTTACACCAGGTGGCCCAGTCTAATACAGTAAATTTAATATTTAATGAGGTCTGAAGAAGAATAAAATGTAGAAATACCACCACAACTGATGTAAAACTAGAAAGCAACACAAAAAATGAATAGTGCAGCGTACGTATAAAGGCTGGAAGCTGTTGGAACAGTAAGGATAAGGCTTGGAAATGCTTTCCAACAGGAGACACAGAGGCAGTCCCCTCACTTAAGGATGTAATTTTGTACCGGGTACAGGTTCCCAGGCGCTGGCAGGGGCTGCAGGGCGGCCTCTGTGAGGAGAAGCTGGGGCTGCCCCGGGCCGGACACAGCCGGTTCCAGCCGGCTCCAACGGCCCCACTGCAGGGCACAGCTGAGCCCTGCAGCCACCATGGCGGCGCCTCAGGGAAAGCCTGGGTAAGGAAGGGCAAAACGCTGCCTGGCAGTGAGGAAAAAAGTGTGAGAAACAGCCCTGCGAGTACCGAGGGGAGAGGGCGATGAGGAGAAGGTGGAAGATGTGCTCCAGGTGCCAGAGCAGAGATTCACCTGCAGCTCATGGAAGACCATGGTGGAGCAGGTGGATAAGCCCTGAAGGAATTGCAGGCATGGAGGACCCATGCTGGAGCAGGCTTACCCTGAAGGAGTGCAGCCTGTGGGAAAGACCCACACTGGAGTAGGGGAAGAGTGTGAGGAGAAAGAAGCAGCAGAGAGGAGCTGTTATGGACCACAGTCCCCCATTCTCTATCATCTTGTGCCGCTTGGGGCGGGGGACGAGGTAGAGGAGTTGGGAATGAAGGAGTGAAGGTGCGACCCTGGGAGAAAGGGGTGGGGGGAAGGTGGTATTTCAATTTGTCTTGGTTTCTTACTATCAACGCCTATTTTAATTGGCCATAAATTAAATTAATTTTCCCCAAGTTGAGTGTATTTTGAACGTGATGGTACGTGGTAAGTGATCTCCCTGTCCTTATCTTGACCCATGAGCTTTTTCATCTTTTTTTCTCCCCTGTCATGGGGGAGAAAGGCGGGGGGAGTGAGAGAGCAACTGGGTGGGCATCTGGCAGCCAGCTAAGGTCAACCCACCACAAACTTTACCAGCTTGTTATGTGACATAGCGGTCAGAGAACGGCACCCTGTCTGGAAGGACTGGTCCCTTCTGAGCCCTTCTTTTGGTGATGTAGAAATGCAGACTTATAAGACAGGGCTTTCTTCATCATCTTATTTTTTTAAAGTTTGGTTTTTTAGATATGCTATACCATGTTAGTCCTTGGTGGGACAAATAAAAGAAGGCAGGCTGGTTGGAGGCTTTTTTGTTGTTTGATTGTTTCAGGGCTGTTTGATCAGAGAATTAATTTTCAGTTCTTTCTATCTGTCAGCTGAGGTATGGAGCCTGTCGTGGCAACTGAAGGTGATTCCTGTTAGTATTGATGCCACTGCAAACTTCATAGGAAAGAAAAATGTTCCCAAGTCTCAACAAACTCCTGATGCAAAGTCTTTTGCTGCCTTCTCATTTTCACCTTCAATGTGCTTCAAGGAAGTATCTGCATCAAGGTAAGAAATTTTGAGAGGGCTCATTGTAGGCCCTGCAAGGTGTTATCCAGATTGTAACATTATACTCTTTCACAGCTGACTTGGAAGTTTAGAAAGTACCTCTCACTGAAAGCCAGCAGGATATGACTTAAAAATTATTTTGATGCCTGTCTTGCATGATTTTAATGAAAAGTAAGCTGCTATATGCCCAAAATGTATTAAAATGTGAACTATGCTTCTGAAAATGTTTTCTTTTCATTCTTCCACATTAATCTTTACACATTTAGTTTAAGAAGTTAATGCTTCTGATAGAAATCCTCAGCTTCTCCCTAGTTCCCTTAAGAAGCATTAACTTGGAAGCAGCCCACCTGAGAAAGCAAGCCTCCCTGTGCCAAAAATTGCTTTGGCACTGACAAGGCTGACTGACTCCTCTCGTGCAACATTTCCCTTCTAAATGCCAGTTGCAGACTGTCATGGGGCTTGTGCAGTTCTATATCAAGGGACCTTCTGTGATGCTTTTGTTGTAGGCAGTCATCTCACTCAGGTTCTCTTGTGCATTGTTATCACTCTGGATCTTTGGAGAGATGACTGAAGCACAGCTGTCCTCTTGCTAAAGCTATGGATGAACTTCACTGCATTATGCACTGAATTCTGAGTGTATTCTGTCACATTTGCTGTTGCTTTGAAAGAGGCCTCAAGTTTAGAAATGTTAGGGAGAACATAAGTGTTCATAATGCCTCAGCAAAAGACCAAATTGTGTCTTGATGTGTAGGTATGTTCTCTGTCCTTATGAGTCACTGTTGTTATGAGATGAACACCATTAAGGAAAAAAATGCCGGAAAACTGAGTATGTCGGAACATAAAATAGTGTGCAAACAAAAGGAAGAGAGAAGTCCTGCATACCATATCATATTTTCATCCTCCTCTGAGAGCCTAGTTCTTTATAATTTGTGTCTTTGTATTCTTTCCCAAGTTACAAAGTCTCTATAGCTACCTAATTGTGGATCAAGCTCTTCTCCTCACAGTAAAAAAGGAGCTGTTCTTAACCTAATATAGTTGTGATTATGCATACGTCTTCCAGACACAGTTCTCTCCCTTAGTGCTGCTTATGTCTAGTGTGTATAATTCTGTGTTACACGGCATGGTTGTGAGCCAGCAGCTGTGCAGCCCTTGGGTCACATCACTTCTGTGTTTGCCCCTTGTTGTTCGACCCTCCCCACCCTTGAATCTGCAAAGGCTGGGGCCCCCTCTTTGTCTGTGGCTGAGCCAAAAGAACTTGGAAAGTGCGATATTATGATTGATTCATCAAGAATGCCACCACAAACAACAACAAAAAATAGTTGAACTTCATGCATGATCAGGTAAAGAATGCTTGAATGTATCATCAAAACCTTGATGTTACCCAACTTTATACAGTTTCTTAGCTAAGGTACACAATGTATTTGGAGAAAGGAGAGGGCAGGGTGGTTTGCAAGACAGCTAGAGATGAAATTTAAATAATTAATGGCAAAAGCAAACAATAGACAATAGATGGGGAAAAATAACACTGATAGCTGAACAAGATTAGTAATTGTTAAACACATGTAAATGACATATCATAGAACAAGATTAAAGTATAAATTAATAACGTAAACCCTTTTAACTGACTGCATACAGTTCAGTTAAATTTTTTCACATCTATTTTAAAAAACTTTCTTCTAACTCTGGTGGCTTTGGAGGTGATTAGAATGTTAAAATACTTCAAAAACATGCTGTGTGTATGAAAACAGTAGTTCCAGTCTTGTCCTAAACAGTAGGATTGAAAACCATATCAGAAAGTCTGTTTTCTTAGTATCTCTAGACTTTCTTTGCAGACCAACAATATGTTTATATGCTTTAGTTAGGATAAGATTCGGATAAGAACCCATTTTGAGATATTTCTTCTAACAGAACTGACATGTTTTCCAGTTTGCCTGTTGCTGAAATGCTTTGTATGAAGATCAAAAATGAAAGGTTTTTTTGTGCATGGATGTAATGTTTCTGTGTGAATGTTTGTGGCTTTTTTCTTATGTCAAATGATTTTTTTTTAAATGGAATTTCTAGAAGTCTCTTCTGAATGAACCAAAAACTATTATATTTTTTTAACGTTTCTAAAATGAAAGGCAAGCCAGGCTCTTACGCCAGCTCTACGTTTGCACTCTGTTTATAAACAGTGTTGAGGATAATCCATCATCTGTCCTGAACTTCAAAATGATGACATCTGGACTACATCCTCACAATGGTGTAGCACTGACACTTCAAACAAACTCAGAAAATGGTAGAAAAAAAAAGCACTACTCACAACCATCCCATGAGCATAATCATCTGTGTGCAAACAAAAGACTAAAAGACTCATTTTTGCTGGAAACATTTGAAGTTTCTTCCCCCCCCCCCTTCTCTTTTCCTGGCTTTAACTTATTGAACTTTTTAGTTAAGGCACCCTGAAGGCACTAAATTACAGATGGTGCTCACTCATGCTAAAATTGAAACCTTCCTCTTTCAAAAGGTAATTGTTTCCAGTTGATACATGCAACATGAAGTGGATAAGTCAATCATTTCTAGAATGAAAATAGCTCCTGTATTCCTGAGAAGGGAAACTCCCTGAAAAGGTCTCTCTGTCCTAAGAAAAGAGATTGCATGCTCTTTTCTTCACATATGATCTAATTTAAGCGTCAAACCCACCCACAGTAACTTTGGCAGAAACAAGTAGAAGTAGCAATTGTTCCTTACTATTTATAGTCTATGAATGAAAAAATAGAAATGGAAAAAAGCAGATTATATATTTGAAAACATAAATGTTACCTCTTAATATTTTAAAGCTTTCTTATAAAGACTCATCTTAGAGATCTACAGCCTGTAGCCTTTCTGAAACAGAGTATTTTGAACAGCAGATCATGTAGTAACTGCAAGAATATGTACACAGAATATACCATTTTACAGTGCATTTGGTTATATATCTAACCCACATTGAAAAAAAAATCCTGAATAAAAACATCTATTTAAATAAACGCTATTACAGTCAGAAGAAGTATAAGAAAGTTAGGTTCATTCTGTAACTTTTGATAAGCTTCTTGAAGGCATGTGCCCTAATAGGGGTTTTCTAATTATTTATTAGCTCTAGATCTAGAGTAAGAAACTCTGCTTTTTGTCTTTACTGTTCAACATAGATGTGAGCACAGACCTTAAAGGGAAATGAACCGCGCCTTTTCTCACTGAGTTTCCTAAATATATGCTGATAGTAAAGGCATGCTATGCTTCAGGAGTCCTGCATCTTATTTCAGCTCTGAAGAATACGTGCTTTAAAGTTACAAATTCTTCTGCCTCTGAACAATCCCTTTTTCAGTTTCCTGCTCTCATTGGCTTCTCCCAGCCTCTTCTTTCTGTCCCCTATCCTGGTCTTCTAGTTTCTTGTCCCTGTTTGCCTTCTTGTAAACAAAAAAAAAAGGATTAACAACTTATATTCGTGTCTTTAAAATCATATTTTTGAGCTATTTCAGAGCTGTCTTCTTACAAGTAGAAAAGCTGCCATGAATGCATACTTGCAAGTAATATAAGTAGTGTTGCGCGCAAGCTCTCAGAATAGTTTCTGCGTGTGTTTCTGTAACTGAGATATGAACATCAAGGCCTGAATGCCTGGTGCTTAATTTGAATCATCCGAGTGAGCTGGGCTCAATCAATAACTGTGTTTGCTTTATTCAGGAACAAACATACTCCAGCTTATTCCTTCTCCAATGAAAACAAAGCTATTTCCTACTGTCTGTTTGCACCTTTATTTACTTTAGCTGAATCAGATAAGAGTTACAGTTTAAGACGTGAAATTAGCAACAGCCCCCTAAATTTTTTTGTTCCACATGAATGGCTTGCCTCTCTCAGGGAAGCCATGTTTGGCCTGATGTATGTCCCACGGAAGACTTGTTTTTTCAATGGGGAAAGGAGGAATGAGTTATTTTGTGTACACAGACTGCCCCACATACAGCTTTGTAAAATTATTATAAAATGTTCAAGGTAAGGCATAAGATCTATCTTTCCAGTGGGGGCACGGGGAACCCTTCTCATCATTAAAAAAAAAAAAAAAAAAAAAAGAGAGAGAGGGAAGAAGAAAGGAACTTTGAATATGTGCAGCGAGGCAGGAATTCCTTAAGAAAGCCTAGCCCCTGGGCAGCACAAGGCCTCAGTGCTCCCTGATCTTTTCCTACCAACCGTCCTGGCAGCTCACTGCCTGCTGCAGAACCGGCTCCCAGAGTGCAGGAGGACTGCGGCTGCTGCTGCTGCACACACAAAAAACCCAAGCCCATAGAATATCCTTGGGCTCCCGAGGTATTACGTGATCTTTCAGACCATCTAAATGCTTGAGTTAATGAAACTCAACTGAACAATTCCTTTTACTTTGCAAGGCTCCTGCTCCTGTTTCAGAATTGAAGAAGGGCTTGTATGCTGAAAAGCTTGTTCATTTTTTTTTTTTCTCCAGTTGTGGCAGCTGGTCTAGAAAAAGCTATTATCTCCTGAAATCTTGCTCCTTGGAAAGAGTAGTGTATGTATATTGTTTGGCTTTTTTTTTTTTTTTCACTTTCAAGACAGATTGACACAAGCAAAAACTTGGTTTCTGTTTTAACTGAATTCTAATGGATATAAAAACATTTGTAAATCTCCCTCCTTTCTGAAAAATAAACTAAGGATTGACTGAAAGTTAAGGTACAAGAAAACACTTTAAAAAAAAAAAAAAAAAGCACAGCATGTGCCGAAGTATGTTGCTGACTATGATGAAATTAAGCACATGCTTCAGTGAAAAAGGGCAATAACACCCTCTTTCCCCCTGCTGGATGGTCCCTGTTCTTGTGGGGGTAGGGGTGTCAAGGGAAGGCTTTTAAACAAAGCCATGTTAAGTGAGTAATACCAGTTCCCAAGCACATTCTGTTTATGAGGCAGAGAGCCTGGCCCATGTTAGTTGTACTGCAGATGAACTCCTCTGAATTCTTTCATACTTCCATTGCCAACTTTATGAAGAATATAAATTAAAACCATAAGTGTTAAGAAATCACATGTAGCTGTCATTGCATATCTTTCGAAGATAATGAAAAGTATTCTTTTAATTAAGGCTTCTTGCTGCTGAAACTAAAAACATAATGCTTAACCTAATTTAAATCAAAGTTGAAGACAACAATAAATGTGAAGAGTGCTTAACTAAGTGTTTTGACCTGAGTGGTGATGGTCAATAAGCCTGGGCTTGCTGTCTGCTATAATTATGGGTGCATCATATAGTGTTTAATAAACTCTCTGTCTATTGGCACTTCTAAAGGCTATCCTTTAAAAAAGTGAGCACTGAAATTTTGCTTTCTCTGCTCTGTCTATAGTTAAAGACAGAATAAGCAGAACTGCATTAACTGAGAATGTATTGTTTGTTCTTTGTGGAAGTTGGTGGTTTCCAGTGAATACAGGTAGTAGCTAGGTAGCATGCTTAGGCAGTATATAGAAAATTTGCCCATGATTTACAAAATATTTGTAAAGAAAGAGATTGAAAATCAGTTTCAAACAAACTAATTTCAAAAGCTGTGGTAATGAAGATATCTTGGCACTTGGCACCTGTGGAAGGTAGATCTTTCTCATCACATTTTTTTCTCCCACATTTGCATTATGAAAAAAAATGCTTGGAAAAAAGCAAAAGAGCAATTACACCTCCATTTTGCTACTTTTTTTTTTTTTTTAATTTCCAAGATGAATCCAAAAAAAGCTAATCATTTGGCAAGACACAAAAAATAAAAGCTTTTTAAAAATGTAGCTCTATTTAGTCACTAGTTCTTATGCTGAGAAAGAGTTCTGAGAAAATTTCTTAGAAAAATGGCAATAGAGATCAGTGTGGTAGCTTAAAAAAGCAGCCCAGTTCAAGGCATTGGGGGTGGTGAAGGGGAAAAAGAGAAGGTGATCTCATTAATAAAACAAAGTATGGAGTGTCTATAAAGAAGGATGTATTATGTCGGGAATCAAGTGAAGGATGCACTTGAAAGGAAAAGGTGCAGCTTGGATATTTGACCGTAGTTCTTTGAGACAAAGCTTGATTAAAAAATTGAGAGAACAGTCAATCCTCCATAAATGCATAATTGTGTACTGCTGCTTCCCACACAATGGTTCCTTTATGGGCTGCCTCCTGTTCTCTGCTCTGTACTAAGCTCCAGCTCTGACAGTACAGGTATGACTTAGAGTCTTGAAGATTTTGAATGTTGAGGGATTTTTTTTAAGCAGACTTCAGATCTGAGCAACACAAAGGCTTAGTTTGTTCTGAACCTAGGTTTTTAAAATTCCCCTCAAGTATAAGGAGGAAAAATTAGTACTTTACTACCTGAAATACAAATAAAACATCCTTTGACTACAATTATTGAACTCTAGCAAAATATTATTTTAAGCTGAGTAAACTGATGCTAGTTCCGTGCTAAACAGGCCTCAAGTCCTACAATAGTAATATGGAAACTCTCTGGCTGAAGGGGGGTGTGTGAGAGGGGGAATTACTACTCATGATAAAAGCAAAGGAATGCAGCCAAGCAGCAAGTAAGGAAAGCATGAAATTAATGGATTTCCCTTGTTGTTTTAATGAAGCCTGTTTATTGTGGAAGAAGAAAGGACTTCAGATTAGGAAATCTCATTTCTGTATTAGGAAAAGGCCTCTATCACATCCACCAACTTTTCCTGAAATATATTGTTATATGTAAAGGAAAAACTGTAATTTTCCTTTTGTTTGAATGCTTCTCTTCTACTACTAAAGAACTGCTGTCTTAAGTGAAAAAATAATAAAAGATTTCAATGGCAGGAAGAAGTAGTTTGCTTAGTGACGTTTTACCGTTACTGTGAATTAGTAGCTTTGGTGTCTGCCAGACATTTGAGCAAGCTAACTGGTGTCTTAACACCTGATGACTGCACTTGCAGTGTGTCTCTCCTAGTCTGTCCCTGTAGAGATCTGGTAGAGGCCCCTCATCAGCTGAAGTCACCAGCTCTCCGTGCTAATGCAAGAGGGAGCACTTTGCTTACAGAGTGGGAGCTATGCTTGCTGTGCCTCTAATGAAAATTGTACTTTCATGCATTTTGTAGAAGCAGTTGAGTCAGCTCTAAGTGTAAAGTGCTTGTGAGTTTTCTCATACAGTATTAGATCTCACTCAATGAATAACGAATCATGGGTGTGTCGTGTTTCCATCTTTTTTCACCTTTACCACTTACTAATTTTGGGACTTGAAATTTATATTGACAGCACTGAGCCAGGGCTCTTGGCTTAGGAAATCAGAATGTTTTAAAAGGAAGCTTAATAGCTGCATCTTGGTTGAATACACCATTAAGAGTTTAGTCTGACCTACATTAAAAACTTAGAAAACTATTCATTCTGCCAATGAATAGAAGGCCCTAACTTTGAGAAAAAGCACGCGTTAATTTCTTTCTAAAACACTAGGATACACAGAAATAAAAATGGAAGAGATGTTGTGGGACTTACCTATACTTGTTTCAGCATGTTATGTGGCAGTGCAGTTTGTCAGACTGTTTGCTTCAGTGCCTAGCACAGTAACCTTCTGTAGATTGGACTAAGCAGACAATTTGATTTGTCCTAGCATGTCTTCTGAATGCCACTAAATTAAAGACCGCTTTTAGATTATATGTTAAATTAGTTGCTAAGTAATATAGGTAAAAGAACAACTGATTAAATTATTGGTAAAGTTTGTCAAGAGATTTTTCGGATGCTGCATCAGATAGTTCCATCTTTTAAGCAGATATGGGACTCCCTATTGCAGTCTGAATAAACTATAAAGATGATACATATTTAGATTGCTGATGCATATATAAAATGCACATATGATTTTTTAATTAGTATTATTAACTATGGCTTTGTTATCTCAAATAGTTGAGTTAAAATTAGAAAGGAAATTGTCATCCAAGAGACTCATTATGACATAAGGTGCAAATGTCTTGTCTTTTTTGTGTGCTCCAAGGAGGAGGAGGTCAGGAATTCAGATAATAAAATTTTGTCTGTCATGTATAATTTGCTTATTACATAAACCTTAAGCCTAAACTGTCATTGGATTTATTTATATAACGATTTTTATACACACACATGCTTCTTTCCTTCTCTGCCGTAAAGCATATAGGGGAATAACCTTACTTAAGTGAATGACTAGTTTATATTTTATAATCCAATTTTTATAAGCCACATAAAATGTATTTGCTTAGTTGAATTATGTTGCTACTACACTGATAGCAGTCAGCCAAGCTTCAGATTGCTGTCCTGCTGCCACATGCAGTGTCTCAAAAGTTGTTTGTGTAAAAGCTGGATCTCAAAGGGAGAAGCTGGAGTGCTTAGGGGATGCAAAATTGTTAGCTGGCAAGGTGTAGAGCTAACAGTCATCTCAAAATGGCTCAGGCCACACTGCTGAGGCCCATAAAACCCTGTGTGAATCTCACAGGCTACTTGCAATATCTGACAGTCTACTTGTTTGCTTCCTGACCAAATTTGGCTTTAAGTACTGAAAAGACATCCATTTTGATCTAGGAATAAGCTTTTTCATCAAGAACTGTCTTCAAGCAGGTTTTAAGCCTTCATTTTCTTTCCTTGGCTTGCAAATTGTTCTGCTGCAGCCATTAGTTCAACAAGTGGCAATACTAGTGGCATGAACTAGGAAAGGTCGGTCAAAGCATTGCTCAGATTTAAGAAGAAAAAAAAAGAAATTCTTGATTTTAATTTTCAACTAACTAAACCCCCGTGTGTTGATAATTGGCATTCTGTAGCAACAACTGAGGAGGAATTATTCAGGCAGATTTAGGGGTTTTTGGCTTTACTTGTTTGTTTTGGTGGGGGCTCTGAAGCTGGGCTAACAATCCAGCACTCTAGCAAAAACAAACAAGCTGACAGAAGAATTCTCTGACATGATCATCTTTCCTGGCATTAATATTAAAGGGTCACACCAGTTGTTACAGTCATGAAGTCTGGATTTAGAGGAATATATTCCTGAGCAAGAGAAAGGATGACATTGCTGCCAGGAAATGTATAAGATTTCCCAGTTTCTAAATATACATTTTGAACGCAGAAGTCCGGTTTCCAAATGCACAATGATGAAGTTTCAGGCAGTTTAAACTTACTGCAAGCACAAATCTACTTATATTTTGTAAGCCATTCCTTAAGCCTGTGTCAGGATAGCACCTTCTTCATCTCCATGAAAAGCCTGAGAACTATGTGGTGCATTTTCTGTCTCATTAATTTCTAGTATCTTGTGTGATCAAATTCCTGTGTACTAGTGCTGTTTCCTTTATACCAGCAGTCTCCTCCTCCTAGTATCTGCCAGTGTGGTTTTTTTTCTGGTTATTTTACAAATGATCAACTCAAAATTCAGTAGACTCTTTTCAGTAGGTCAAGGTCTGAGAGGTGAAGGTTTGAGTTTCCAAGTCCAAACATTGAAACTGTGTGCTGAGCTCTCCTCCTCTTGTTGGCAGGGTGCCCTGACTGCAAACTAGAATTAAAGACGAGGAATAGAGACACTGTAAAAGCAAATGCACTGGGGTTTTGAAGGCCAGATCAAAGTTAAGCTGTTTAAAGCCAGGCAAGTGCACTCTGATCCAAACAAAAAAGACTTCCCCCTCCCTTCCTCTCTATCCCTTTCGAGATAATTTCCTTTCTTTATGGTAACTCTGTTTAGAAGGGTGCAGCACTATGTGAACACTTTTTTTTTTTTACACAGAAGTTCTCTGATAGCATTTCAAACCCAGGTCAATTAAGTCAGAAATAAGGTAAGCTCAGTTTCTTAAAACAATGCACATCTTTGTTCCTAAATAAAAAGGGCTACATCTAAATCCCTATGTTTTATGTTTGATTCACTTTTAGATCTTTGGCATGATATGCTCTGTTTACTGCACATACCTTCAATGCTGCATCATTTAAAACAGAAATGTTGTTTTTCATATCTACCAGTGGAAAACTCTACATGGTACGATTATAGTAGGCCACAGTGAATAAAGCAAGATGGCTTTTTAATATCTGATGTGTGCACATGTGCTAGAGACTTAGGAGATGCAACTTGGAATACGTAAAGGTCTTCTTTCTCCTGATCTTGGACCTAGAGTTGAATCTTCAAGACACCAACATTTTTGGTTTATAGTTGCCCTGCAGACCTGACTGGGAAAATACATTATTAAAGACCCTTAGTCTACAATTAGATCTGAGCAGACATAACTTTATGCTTCACAGAGTTCTAGCCATGCTTGGGAGGGAAAGGAGGTGTCTGTAGATATAAAAACATAGCCATATGTGGCCATAGCCATCCTCTCTAAAGAAGGTTTTTGGCAAACTGAAAACCCTACCAACTCAGAGTCTGATGTCATCCGACAGCCTGCAGTTTTAGTGAAAGGACTGCTGGTGTATTCAGCTTATGTTTAGGACTATGAAGCAGACTTGATTCTGTGTTTTCCCATGAATTATTCAAAGATGAACAAGACTACATTAATCATATTCAGACTAGATGCCATTTCACAGCCACACAGCTGATATGCTTAGTGGGATTTATTAAGAACTGCCCATTAAGTTTCTTAAGATTAAGGATTTGTTTGGAAAACTTTCTTTCAAAACTTTGAGGTACTTACTCACATAATGTGTTTAGTCTGAGATAGTATAGCACATATAAATAAAAACTCTTAGAACAGTGTTCACTTTGGACACAGAAGCATAATACAAAAATAGCACACCACAAAACATTTACATATGTTAAATGTCACTTTGAAACATGGAGTGTGTAGAGGAATGATTTGTGAGTTCAGCATGAAAATAATGACCTTATCACTGCAGTAAATTCTGTTATCTTCAGAAATGATTATATTTTCACGATGTTTCAGTAGACGCAGCCCAGGCAATAATAAGCATCAGAGCAAATCTAGCAGGCATTATTAAAAAAAAGCATATTTGGTGCCATGTTTAAGTGCATTCCATAACACACCCAGGCTATTTTTCTTAAAACTACATCTTCATCCTAGAGGGCACTTGCAGAAGAGAAGAACCAAAATAATAAAAAAAAAAAAACCAAATCTGTGAACTTTCTGTACTGTTCTTTAGATTTGTAGTTGGTGTTTGTGCAATATTACAAGGGAAGTAAGGACTGCCAGTACTGGTATAAAACCAAAAATTGTTTTAAAATCAGGTTGGGGTTTGTTGGAACTCATCTGAGAAGCAGTGGGCTGCAACCAGCTGATGACAAAAGTGTTTGGGTAGATCCAGCTAAATTCCACATGGTACAAAATGTAAGATGGGAGGACAAAACTGACTGAACACTACCATCAACATTCTGGCATACTCTACCCCAACATACTTTGGTATAGGTTCAGGCCTGCTTCAATTTACATCCAGCTGCAAGAGACCTCGTTTAGGCTATTTTAATAATTGAATCTCTATAACAGCACTTGAGGTACATTTTTTTTTTTCATTTAGCTGTACCTTAAAAACAGCTTGCAAACTGCAAGCACAGGAGTAAAGCTGGAGAGATGCTTTTTTGCCCAGGGTACCAGTGTTGTAATAGCCAGCGACTCTTTCAAAATGAGGGAACTCTCAGACACTACCAAAATGTTCTTTGAAGTGTCTTTGTACTTGCAGTCTGGCACAGAGCAGCCTCCATGAGGGAAGCCAAGATTCAAGCCTTTTCTCTGGCGTGCGTGTACATTGGAAATAAGAGCACACTGTTTACTTCAATCACTGCTGATGCCCTTAGGGAGAATTAAATAAGGAAAGTGCCAGAGCTGGTGAGTTCCACATAAAACAGCAGGGAAAGGATGGGAGGTTGCAGCGGAAGCGCCAGTCGGAAGTGGGATGGCCCAAACCAGCAGAGATAATGCTTCCTGAGGTGTAATCACTGGGTGATACGCAAAGGCATGAGGACTCCACCTCTTATTTCCTTGACAAGAATACATTTTTTGCACTGATGGGCTAGTAAATCCTATTAACTCTTTCAAGCTTAAAAAGTTGTTTTTCTTACTTTTAAGCCTTCTAAAATCTCTGACACTTTTCCTAGTTAAAAAATACTACCTTATCTGTCTTAATTCATTAATGGATACTATTTATGACTCTTTATGGACACTGTTGGGGGCTGACCTTACAACACAGAAGTTAACATGAAATCCAAGTAGGTTCTCTTTTATATCCAGAAAATCTGGATGCTCCAGGCTTCTGTTCCTTTCTTTATTTAAATTATAAATCGGTGGGGAGAGACAAAAGGAAAAAAAAGCTTCTGAACTGGATAAACCTTTAAAAGTGGATTCTGTTCTGGTTTATGACTGTTTTAATGATCTTCGTGAACTGAACTTGCATTTGGGGTCAAATCTTTGCTAGGGTACCTAAGTCCAATTGGCACCCATTAAAGCTGATATTCGTCCTGCAGTGCAAAGGCATGCCGGTGGCTATCTGGGCAGGGAGAGTGGAATGAATTAGTTTCACTTCAGACTCTTGCATTTCTTGGTCTGATTTACAATGTTAAGATGATGAATGGGTCTACCCAGCCCATTTTCCTGATTCTCATTTCAGCAGCACTGAAGGGAAACCAGTGGTTTAGGCAGCAAAATAACAATTGCTCTGTATTTGTAATGTATACTTAAGTAACAAACCTTATTTGAGTTACTGGAATTCTGTCGCTTATGGACTGAAGGATATTTTTGAGTCATGGACTTTAAGAAGGTATAAATTGGACTAGTGGATGTCTGTATAACTGAGATTAATAGCATCATGTTTATGGCTAATTCACATAACTAATTTTCCTTAGAAAATGGTTGAACACATTGGAAAGCAAAGTGACTACCTGGAACATGTATTTGTATATAAGGACAGAGAGCTAGCTGGGTGTGTACTTAGCCTAAAGAGGGAACGATTTATCAAAAAAGAAAAAAGGTAGGAGAAAACCTTGAGAGTATTTGAATGTGTTTTCATCTTATAAACAAAAAGA
The DNA here is from genome assembly GCA_020745775.1 of Theristicus caerulescens. Classification (NCBI taxonomy): domain Eukaryota; kingdom Metazoa; phylum Chordata; class Aves; order Pelecaniformes; family Threskiornithidae; genus Theristicus; species Theristicus caerulescens. The sequence continues at coordinate 28,627,736 of CM036559.1, read as the reverse complement.
AAGCAAAAAAGTCTTGAAAACTAAATAGAGGTTACCTAGGTGAGATATCTTGTATGAGTTTTGCTTATTATGAATTTTTCTAGAGTACTAATTGATTTTTTACAAGACACCAAACTGTCTTAGACTTTATTCAGCAGGTGATTAAAACATTTGAATGATCAGTTCCCAGTGGTTTTTAGTATGCTCTCTAGGTTAAAATAATAAGAGCTCTGAGCAGCAGTCTGACAGCTTGAACCTGTCCCAGCTGTAAAGATATGTGTTGGGGTTTTTAAGTTTTATTTTATAACCAAGATAAATAAGCATTTGGTTTTCCAGTTTCAAATTTCTAGACTTTTCCTGTATAACATATGATTAAAATGGTGAATTATTCCTTATAACATTTTTCAGGTGGAATCAGCACATGTTTCCAAAGCCAAACTATGACTGTATCACAAGACCTGTCTACACAGCTGCATGTTTGAATACCAGCCCAGTACTTTTATTTGTATGGTATACTAAGATTCTTCCTTCTAAGAAGTAAAATTAATATATTAATTTTAATATATTCATAGAAGACACCTTAGGATAGTAAATTAGATTACTATATTCTTAGGCTGGGGAAACATGAAATTTAATTACCTTTCTGGGAATAACTCCTTTCCTATTTGTATGATGGAAGAAACGTGTGATGGAATATTCATCAGCATAAACAAATGCCCTGTAATTAACCTACAGGTGAGTAGGAGTCTGTGGCTGACAAAAGGCACATTGGCATTTATATACCTGACTAGTCCACCATTAGATGTTTATTTTCAGTGTCTATTTAGTGGGATTGCTTGTCTGGGTAGTGACAGGACAACACGTTTTCCCACCCTCTCATCTCATGGTCCCTATTTACTTTTCTTGTGTACCATTCAGCTAATTCTGATGGGCAGGGTTGCTGACAGCATTAACAAATGCCCACTCTGTGGAGAAAATAAGGAATGTCTCTAAAGTTAAGAGAGACTGACACATTTTTTCCTTGTTTCTGGTACAGAGGTAACAGGGAATCAGAAACCACAAAAACAGTATGGAAAAAATGCGTGAATTTAGGAATGACAAAATTTTAGAAGAGTCAAAAACTGTGTAGAAAGAGAGTCCCATGACTATCCCACATTTCTTTTAGTAACAGCTGGAGTAGTGTGGTTGTTTCCAAGCTGTAACACTTTAAGGTGTAAAATTTCCTACAGTTTCTTAGTATTCTGCATTTTCTGTACAGGAGTATTCTTGTAAAATGTGGATAATGAAAACTAAAGTAATGCACAATTATGAACAAAATTTCATTTATTTATTTACTACTTCTGTTTATGGATGTGGTTTCCCCCCTCACCTCAAAAAAACAAAATAAAATTCTCTCTCATAAAAAAAAAGAAAGGAAAACTCTGACGAAAAGTGTGAGAAATGGATAGTCTCTCAAATGGGATTTACACCTCTAAGTTGATGAAATTTACACCTGTGCTGAATGCCGATATGAAACTTGTACACTTTTTAAGAATTATTTAAGACCTTCTGTGAGGAATCTCTGGAGAGAGATAACTCTCAGCCTAATAACTAGAATTAGGTCCAAATTTTCTACAAATATTCGTGCAAAATATCCTTTTTTAAAATGTCTTGCACTACATTTTAATTATTTTTGTTGATAGGATAACTTTATAGTTCTCTTAAGAAAAAATAATCCTCTGTTTCTTTATTTGTTTCATCATGACCTTTGTAGTATTGATTTTTTTCGCCTTTTTCAAACTTTAGACAATATCTTGCATAATATACAGACCCAGTATTTCAAATGAGGGTGTCAGGGTCTGGTTGTAGAGTTCAAAATAGATGTCTGTGATCATCTAATAGCCTTTTTTGCTGTTTGGAATGCAGTTTGACCACTTGGACATGAGATTTAAGAAATGTAGATAGGCAAAGATATTCTGGGAAATGTAGGCAAAGAAGTAAATGAAGGGTCATCAAATTTAACACGTAAAGAATAATGGTGTTTGCATGTGTAGGTTGTTTTTTCTTTAGATAGCTATTACTACATTGATATTATGCATCATTAGAAATACTGATAATAAGAACAGTCAATCAATCAAGGAGTCCTAATGCATGTTGCTGCATACTATATTTTCGTTGCTTACATCTTTTTATTTATCTGTAAAAAAAAGTCATCATCTTCTGCTTCTTGCCTAAAGCTTGCAACTCAGCAGCATTGTTGTACTTAGGACAAAGATAAGAAGTTTATGCCAGAGCTCCCTTCCTTCAAGAGCTTCCAGAGGCATTTCATCACCCTTTTTCTGCTTCTTGTTCTCTAGGAGACCCATAGGCATATGACTTTCCCCTCCTCTAGGTGCAAGGTGTCTTAGCCAAGAGGTGGGGAATTTCTCAGGTCTGCAGCTGCCTCCAGACAGGGGAAAGGGAAGACAACTGTGGGTTATCTGAGGACTTATTTTCATCAAGAAAGCAAAAAAAAGACTTTAAAGGAGTAGAGGATTCTCTGAGATGCAGATTGTGGATATGGAAATATGGAACAATGAAATATTCCCTAGATTTTAATTATTGAAGTTATTAAATAGTGAACTCAGGAAGAATATGTAGCATTGTACATACTGAGGAAGAATATGTAGTAAATAATGTACTTGGGAAGAGTATGTAGTATGTAACATTTCTGGGAATTCTTCTGAAAAGGAGGACAGTCGTCTTTGGAAAGGAAGTGTAGCTTTTTGCCACTATGGATAACAAGTTTTGCCATTGCTACCAAGTTCCAATTAATTTGAGACTGTAGAATTTTACCTAAAGATAATTTGATTTCTGGCAATTATCAGATGATGATGGACAACCCTGACACAAGCAAAGAAGCAGAGAGTGAACAGAACAGTATTAGGAGGTAAGGGGAGGGAGCTGTATGCTACCTATTTCTTGAGATCAGATTTGAAATGCTGACTGAGATGGCAGTGGTCGTGACCCACACTAACCACGGTCATTGCAGCAAACAGGAAGGAAGAAGAAGGAGAAAAAATTTTGGTAGCTGAATTCTTCAAGAGGACTTTCAGAACTCACAGTTTTCTGGTTTCTCCTTGTTCAGGTGTAGTTGCAGACTCAGTTATCTCCTTCAAAGGGGAAGAAAGCTTCATTTTAAGTTATTCTTTTTTTTTTTTTTCCCTCATAGTAATGCTGCATATTACTTGGTTAGCAGGAAAAGTTATTTAGTTACAAAGCTTGATGTCTCAGCTTGATGCTTTCCAAGGATCTGTGTCAACTCTCTTGTGGCTGTCCATTATTTCAGCAGGGTTCACAAAGAATGCCATTAACAAAGCCTACCATCATTATTCTAGCTTTTATCTTGGATATCTGTTGAGCCTCCCACCACGAGATGAGATCAGAGTTTCCTGTAATATCACTCATGGACAAGCGCTTGCCAAATGTGTGCTACTAGATCTGTGTAAGTGCTCGGGGCAAGAGCAGCAATGCAAGGTGCTTCTAATTTTTCCTTGTAAACACCTCATCAGATATTCCAGAAAAATAACATTCAACTATGCAGCTGTCCTGAAATGCCCTGACGATGGAGATAATAGTTTTATCAGAGGTAGGACATGGTTCCATCTGCTTCTGTCAGGCTGATTTACAGAACTGGAAATGTTTCTGTTCTTTCATTTTTCCTCCCAGATAACACCACACCTATTAATGAAATGTACATTTCTGGGCATTTTTTCCCCATTGTTCAAGGTTAATGAAACAGCATGAAGGCATGGTTACTCTGTTAAATTTCAAGCACATTCTGAACATTCATTGCTCCAAAAAGAGGACATTACCTTTTTCTTTTTCCATAAGTCAGGCAAAGGCTGAGATATGTCATATCCCTCTGACACACTGTAATGAGACAAAAGTTACCAGAAAGAAGTTTCAAAAAATAAAACAAAAAAGTCAGGAGAGAACTCTGTTTCCTTGGTAGGACTTATTTCCTTATTAAACAGATTCTAGCACCTGTTCTAAGAGTGTTTCTGTAAAAATAGTTCTGATGGTAAAATACTGTTAAAAATTGTTATGTGATCCTGGGGAATGGGAGTTTACAATTTTGTGTAGAAAAAAAAATCAGAAACTATGAGAACATAAAACCAAAAACAAAATAGGTATAATCTTAGGATATTGGACAGTAGATCTGAAGATATATAATATACTTTTCAAGGTCATTCACTGAACTTGACTTTTGAAGATCCAGAGACACTTAAAATAGATGCCTGTGTTTAAGACTTACTTAATGGCAAGCTCTACTTCAAGAGAAAAAAAACCACTTATTGGCAGCCAATATTCCTTGTTGCAAAAGGCTGGTTCCAGGAATCAGATGAAGGCAGGTTGTTGAATAGAATTACTACCCCAATTAAGAATATAAGTATGTAAATTGGCATTCTTTTCTTGTTCTTATCTAACCAGTCATTGTAATAGTTGTAACAATTTCAGAGTGCCTGGGGATGTGAAAAAGACTGTATATCTAGGAACCATACTTTTATTTTCATGTACTGTTCTGTTGCAACTTAGTACATTTCTTGTAAAGATGGCATAGTCTGAAGTGTATACATGAAGTTATTAACTTTTTTACAATGTAGAGTATAAAACTGTACGTATACAGTTCCTTATTCTTCTTCTTGGATCTCATCACCTCTGGAAGAATTCTCGTGCTTCCATTTCTTGGTTTAACCTTCAGATCTCGGACTTTTTTTTTTCTTTTTCTTTTTTTTTTTTTTTTTTTTTTGTTCATGAATGAGTTTGTATAACTTCTTTGGATCTCATTTGACACTGTCCCACACAACATCCTTGTCTCTAAATTGGAGAGATGGATTTGATGGATGGGCCACTCAGTGGATAAGGAATTGGCTGGATGGTCACACTCAAAGAGTTGCAGTCAATGGCTTGATGTCCAAGTGGAAACTAGTGATGAGTAGCATTCCTCAGGGGAGGGTATTGGGACCAGAGCTGTTTAACATCTCTGTCAGCAACATGGACAATGGGATAGAGTGCACCCTTGGCAAGTTTGCTGACAACACCAAGCTGTGTGGTAAGGTCAACACGCTGGAGGGAAGGGGTGCCATCCAGAAGGACTTTGACAGGCTTGATAGGTGGGCCTGTGTGAACCTTATGAAGTTCAACAAGGCTAAGTGCAATGTCCTGCACATGAGTCGGGGCAACCTCAAGCACAAATATAGGCTGGGCAGAGAATGGGTTGAGAGCAGCTCTGAGGAGAAGGATTTGGGGTTGTTGGTTGATGAGAAGCTCAACATGACCTGGAAATGTGTGCCTGCAGCCCAGAAAGCCAACCGTGTCCTGGGCTGCATCAAAAGAAGTGTGAACAGAAGGCTGAGAGAGGTGATTCTACCTCTCTACTCCACTCTCGTGAGACCCCAGCTGTGTTCAGCTCTGAGGCCCCCAACATAAGAAAGATGTGGACCTGTTGGAGTGAGTCCAGAGGAGGGCCACAAGGATGATCAGAGGGCTGGAGCACTTCTCCTATGAAGACAGGCTGAGAGAGTTGGGTTTGCTCAGCCTGGAGAAGAGAAGAGAAGGCTCTGGGGACACCTTACAGCAGTCTTCCAGTACCTGAAGGGGGCCTATAGGAAAGCTGGAGAGGGACTTTTTACAAGGGCATGTAGTGATAGGACAAGGGATAATGGCTTTAAGCTGAAAGAGGGTAGATTTAGATTAGATATAAGGAAGAAATTCTTTACTGTGAGGGTGGTGAGGCACTGGAACAGGTTGCTCAGAGAAGCTATGGATGCCCCATCCCTGGAAATATTCAAGGCAAAGCTGGATGGGGCTTTGAGAAACCTGGTCTAGTGGAAGGTGTCCCTGCCCATGGCAGGGGGTTTGGAACTAAATGAGCTTTAGGGTCCCTTCCAACCCAAACCATTCTATGATTCTATGATTCATTTTTCCTACTTATGGTGAGTTGACCCTGGCTGGACACCAAGTGCCCACCAAAGCCACTCTATCACTCCCCCTACTCAGCTGGACAGGGGAGAGAAAGTGTAACGAAAAGCTCGTGGGTCGAGATAAGGATGGGGAGAGACCATTCACCAATTACCATCACAGGCAAAACAGACTCAACTTGGGAAAACTAGTTTAATTTATTACCAATCAAATCAGAGTAAGGTAATGGGAAAATAAAAACTAAATCTTAAAACACATTCCCCCCACCCCTCCCTTCTTCCTGGGCTCAACTTCATTCCTGAGTTCTTTACTTCCCCTCCCTGAGTGGCGCAGGGGGATGGGGAATGGGGGTTGCGGTCAGTTCATCACATGTTGTCTCTGCTGCTCCCTCCTCCTTAGCAGGAGGACTCCTCACACTTTCCCCTGCTCCATTGTGAGGTACCTCCCACGGCAGACAGTCCTCCATGAAGTTTTCCAATGTGAGTCCTTCCCATGGGCTGCAGTTCTTCATGAACTGCTCCAGCATGGGTCCCTTCTACGGAGTGCAGTCCTTTAGGAACAGACTGCTCCAGGGTGGGTCCCCCACAGGGTCACAAGTCCTGCCAGCAAACCTGCTCCAGCATGGGCTTCTCTCTCCATGGGTCCACAGGTCCAGCATAGGCTTCCCACAGGGTCACAGACTCCTTCAGGCACCCATCTGCTCTGGCGTGGGGTCCTCCATGGGCTGCAGGTGGATATCTGCTCCACCATTAACTTCTATGGGCTGCAGGAGGACAGCCTGCCTCACCATGGTCTTCACCACAGGCTGCAGGGGAATCTCTGCTCTGGCGCCTGGAACACCTCCTCCCCCTCCTCCTTCACTGACCTTGGTGTCTGCAGAGTTGTTCCTCTCACATATTCTCACTCGTCTCTCCAGCTGCAGTTGTGCAGGTTTGGGTTTTTCCCCTCCCTTCTTAAAGATGTTATTCCAGAGGCACTACCACTGTCGCTGATTGGCTTGGCCTTGGCCAGTGGTGGGTACATCTCGGAGCCAGCTGGCATTGGCTCTATTGGACATGGGGCAAGCTTCTAGCAGCTTCTCACAGAAGCCACCCTTGTAGCCCTGCCCCTGCTACCAAAACCTTGCCATGCAAACCCAATACACTACTTCATATAGACTTAAGTTGGCCAAGCAAATCCACCTGTAAAACACTAGATAAGTATGAAGTTAACTGTCAAATTCACAATTCTGTTCTTCCAAATAGGCATCATCTGCCATCTCGTTTTCATGTTCTGTTAAATCTCTTCTGAACTCTATGAATGGAAACTTTTAATATAAAATATGCAATTCTTTCAAAGCATGTATTTTTGAATGATGATGCTGAGGTGTGGTTCAAAGTACATGCTTCTGTTTTCTTACACAGATATTTTACAGGTACTTTATATTCATTTCTTTCATGTTTCCTGAAGTAGAAATTAGTTGAGGCTAATGCAACATTTGCAAAAACAAAATTAGGTTGTCCTTGTGCTCATCAGTGGTAATTACTGTTCATTAATGTCCCTGTTGAAATATCACAGATTTTAGAAATTAAAGGAAATCACTTATTCTATAAGGACTTAAGTTACTGAAGTAGACCCAGCACCTTGTTTAGGAAGTGTGTGTGTCTTTGGTTATGGCCACTTGTCATCAACTTTACCTAAAACACTGCAATTTCAGTGGAACTGTGGCTCATCTAGATTTCTGTGAACATATTGTTATATGGACAGATATTCTTTCACCAGTTATTCAGCAAAGTCAATGGTCATGTTAAAATAAAATATGTACATATAATATATATATATGTGATCACATCTGAGTTGGAGAGTCCAATAACACTGTCTTTACTAGTGTTTTTTACTAGTATCTTTACTACCAGAATTTTCATATGATGTACCATATGGTCATGTCCTTATTACTGCCTGTTCACATGCTGTCTCCCTGGGAATTTCTTTAGAAGAACAGGCTGGCATGCCTTTCATTAAGTCTATCTGTATGGACACAAAATACACCTTGGTGGAGAAAGAATGCTGCACGGGGAAAGGTATTCCAGCCACATGGAGGGAAATTAAAACATACTTACATTCTTTGCTATCCTCTTCAATATTCACTTGGAGGGACCATTTTCCAAGATAGGAAAATAGTACAGACTTTGGCTTTTGCAGTGAAACTTCAAGTGTAAACTTGAAAACTTGAAACTTGGTGCGTAACGTGTATTTACCAACAGGACCATTCAGTTTTCTGTAGTCATGTTCTGAGACACATCTATGATTGGTTGCTTCTTCTCCCTTTCCGTGAAGCATCCAGCAAGGTTTGGTGTTGGAAAAATGATTTGGACGTGATGGGCAATGATTATGCCCCGTTAGGGACTGTGCTCTGTAACAGGAGATTACTCTCTAATGGGAGATTACTCTGCAATGGGAGGATGCCTGTTGTGAACTCACATGCATTAGATTCTCTCTGCTAGCTGGGAATGGAATTCAAATAAAAATAACTCTCTTTCCCCCACCCTCGCACCCCCATTTCAGCACTCCTTGAGTGGCTCTTTAAGGATATCAGTATTTCACTATATTAAAGAAGCATTTAATCCACCCTCTTTTGAGGATTGGTTATAACAGAAGGTAATGGGAGAGACAGAAAGGACAGGTAACACTGGAATAGAAAAAAAAAAAAAGAAAAAAAGTACTAATGTGACAAACAGCCCTCACACTGACTCATTTGCTTTGCCTTTTCTTGGCTATTATCCGTTCTGTCAAAGGTGGATCTTATGCAAAATGAAATTATGGGGAGGTGAACCCATCTTTTCGAAGATTGTGAAGAAAAAATCACATTTGCAGCATCAGCAAGCAGGGCATAGTCATGCCTTATGCTATACCCACTTAAATATTCTCTGCTTCAGTCTAGTTTGAAAGGTGTATATAAACTACCATTCAATAGTCATCCCAGTAAGTCTTCAAATGTTGTTATCTTTTTACAAACTAAGTAAGGGAATCTAAAAATCCAGTATCAGCAGTATTCTTTTGGATATTAAACTTGCAGTTGGTTACAGTCCACTTAACTTCCCTGAAATAATTCAGGCTGCTTCCAAGCCTATTTATAAGCCAACTGCTTCACATATTAGGTGGAACAGTTTTTCTTCGCTTACTTTCAGCTGGCATGATTGGTTTTTTATTTAAAAAAAAAAAACAAACCCCAAAACCCCTAAAAGCACTACTCTACTGCTCTCTTAGGTTTTATAAAAGATTGCTGTCATAAGAGACATCAGGTTCAAAAAGGCAAAGAGATTGTTTTCCATCAGCATCATGACAGTTGGTAGGAAAAAAAAAATCCAGAGGAAAGACTTATGGAAAAGAAGAAAAGCACAATTTTATCACTGAATTTTGTTTACAAGCTGATAAACAGAACTGTTATCTGGCCGTTGGAATCTCTCACTATGTTTAGTGGAGAATGAGCGCACTTCCAGTCTCTGCTGCAGATATTGAAGGTCTGCACGTAAACGGGGTCACGTACACAAGAAAGCACTCCTGCTTTTTTCTCTTTGTAATGGATACTGAAGTTGACACAGATGGTAGTAATAAGAAGGCAAACTCCAAGGCTGCCAACTGCGTCAGTCCTAGGTCTTTCAACACACCTCATCTGAAACGATAACTATAATTCCTCTTCCATTGTGTAGTACCACTGTGCCACACATCTTTTAAAAATGTTAAGAAAATTATTCAGAGGACTTACTCTACCGAAGGATTGTTGGAAAAAAACCCTCTATATGTAGTATTCAAACGTCTTTTTTAGTTGGGGTTGTCTTAGAGTTTTAATGCTTCCCAGCAATGATCTCTTTTCAAAGTTGAATTAAAAGTTGCACTCAAGTTTATATCTTAGCTGACTCTCCCGCTGTGGCTTGTGTTATCTAAGTGTCAGCTGTTCAGCCCTGCAGTTCAGTACAGCAACAGAAAAGGCAGGAGTGAGTGATACATTCCAGGTGTATACTCTCTGGATAAGAGTAAATGGCAATCTGCTCAGTGTAGAGAAATTACTCCCTTTCAGGTTTTAAATTGAAACATGTTAAATAAGCATAAAATTAACTGGAAAAAAAGGGCTTGGGATATGACTTTTTAGGTACCCTCAGAGATTTTAATATAACTGTGGCTGGGTAAAAGTATTTTAAAGTATTTGGCACTTGAAAAGCCTTTGCATCATTAGGCATGCATAGAGAAACCATCAGCAGAATGAAAATTGGACTCTTCCTTTATTGTCAACAGCAGCCACTTGCAACATTTTCATTAATGCTAGGATTGTACTGACTCAGTGCATACTTGGTGTCACTGGTTTAAATCACTTCTGTGCTTTATATTTTTTCTTTGTTTTTTTATCTTATGTTTTGCTAGGACTAATGAGAACCACATCTTTAGAGCTAGTGTGTACGTACTGTTTACAGTGGTGGAAGAAATCCTTAATCCTTTTTTTTTTCATATGTCTTTTTAACCCTGTTCACTAAGATGCCTTTCTGATCCCTCAAAAAAAGGTCACTTCTCAGTTTTTTCTCCCCCTCATGTGCAAAAAGTGTTGCATATACATACTTATAAATACATACATACATATATATATATATGAATACACACCCCCTAAAATAAATTGTGAATCAGCTGTGGCTGTGATGGATTCATACCAAGTACATGAGCTGCCCTGCAGCTAGGGCCAGCATGCTGAATCCCTCTGTGCCTCCCAGAGTCCCCTACTGGGATAGAATCATAGAATAGAATCATAGAATTGTTAAGGTTGGAAAAGACCTTTAAGACCATCAAGTCCAACCGTTAACCTAGCACTGCCAAGTCCACCACTAAACCATGTCCTCAAGTACTGCATCTACCCGTCTTTTAAATACCTCCAGGGATGGGGACTCAACCACTTCCCTGGGCAGCCTGTTCCAGTGCCTGACTACTCTTTCAGTAAAGAAGTTTTTCCTAATATCTAACCTAAACTTCCCCTGGCACAGCTTGAGGCCATTTCCTCTCGTCCTATCGCTTGTTACTGGGGTGAAGAGACCGACCCCCACCTCTCTACAACCTCCTTTCAGGTAGTTGTAGAGGGCAATAAGGTCTCCCCTCAGCCTCCTCTTCTCCAAACTAAACAACCCCAGCTCCCTCAGCCGCTCCTCATAAGACTTGTGCTCTAGACCCTTCACCAACCTCGTTGCCCTTCTCTGGACATGCTCCAGCACCTCGATGTCCTTCTTGAAGTGAGGGGCCCAAAACTGAACACAGTATTCGAGGTGCGGCCTCACCAGTGCCGAATACAGGGGCACTATCACCTCCCTGGTCCTGCTGGCCACGCTATTCCTGATACAAGCCAGGATGCCATTGGCCCTCTTGGCCACCTGGGCACACTGCTGGCTCATGTTTAGGCGGCTGTCAACCATCACCCCCAGGTCCTTTTCAGCCAGGCTGCTTTCCAGCCACTCCTCCCCAAGCCGGTAGTGTTGCCTGGGGTTGTTATGACCCAAGTGCAGGACCCAGCACTTGTCCTTGTTGAACCTCATACAGTTGGCCCTGGCCCAACAATCCAGCCTGTCCAGGTCCCTCTGCAGGGCCTTCCTACCCTCCAGCAGATCGACACTCCCACCCAACTTGGTGTCATCTGCAAACTTACTGAGGGTGCACTCAATCCCCTCATCCAGATCATCGATAAAGATATTGAACAGGACCGGCCCCAACACTGAGCCTTGGGGAACACCACTCGTGACCGGTCGCCAGCTGGATTTGGCTCCATTCACCACAACTCTCTGGGCTCGGCCATCCAGCCAGTTTTTAACCCAGCTCAGAGTGCACTTGTCCAAGCTGTGAGCAGCCAGCTTCTGCAGGAGAATGCTGTGGGAGACGGTGTCAAAGGCCTTACTGAAGTCCAAGTAGACAACATCCACAGCCTTCCCTTCATCCACTAAGCGGGTCACCTTGTCATAGAAGGAGACCAGGTTAGTGAAGCAGGACCTGCCTTTCATAAACCCATGCTGGCTGAGCCTGATCCCTGGGTTGTCCCGCACATGCCGCATAATGGCACTCAGGATGATCTGTTCCATGACCTTCCCCGGCACCGAGGTCAGGCTGACAGGCCTGTAGTTCCCCGGATCCTCCTTCCGACCCTTCTTGTAGATGGGTGTCACATTAGCTAGCTTCCAGTCATCTGGGACCTCCCCGGTTGACCAGGACTGCTGGTAAATGATGGAGAGTGGCTTGTCAAGCTCCTCCACCAGCTCCCTCAGTATCCTCGGGTGGATCCCATCTGGTCCCATAGACTTGTGGGCATCCAGGTGGAGGAGCAGGTCGGTGACTGCCACCTCTTCGACAGCTGGGACTACATTCTGCGTCCTATCTCCATCTCCCAGCTCAGGGGCATGAAAACCTTGAGGATGATCAGTCCGACTATTAAAGACTGAGGCAAAGAAGGCATTAAGTACCTCAGCCTTCTCCTCATCCTTCGTGGCCAGGTTTCCCTCTGCATCCAACAAAGGAGGGAGATTCTCCTTAGCCCTCCTTTTGTCGCTGATATACTTGTAGAAACATTTTTTGTTGTCCTTGACAGCAGTGGCCAGTTTAAGTTCTAGCTGGGCCTTCGCCTTTCTAATCTTTTCCCTGCATATCCTCACCACATCCTTATAGTCCCCCTGAGTCACCTGCCCCTTCTTCCAAAGGTGGTAGGTTCTCCTTTTCTTCCTGATTTCCAGACAGAGCTCTCTGTTCAGCCAGGCCGGTCTTCTCCCCCGCCTGCTCGACTTGCGGCACATGGGGACAGCCTGCTCCTGTGCCTTTAAGACTTCCCTCTTGAATAACATCCAGCCTTCCTGGACTCCCTTGCCCTTCAGGACTGCCTCCCAAGGGACTCTGCTAACCAAACTGCTAAACAGGCCAAAGTCTGCCCTTCTGAAGTTTAGGGTTGTGGTTTTGCTGGCCCCCCTCCTTACTTCTCCAAAAATCAAAAACTCTACCATTTCATGGTCGCTGTGCCCAAGACAGCCTCCGACCACCACATCACCCACCAGGCCTTCTCTGTTCGTGAACAGCAGGTCCAGCGGGGCACCTCCCCTGGTTGGCTCGCTTACCAGCTGCGTCAGGAAGTTATCCTCCATGCACTCCAGGAACCTCCTAGACTGCTTTCTCTCTGCCGTGTTGTATTTCCAGCAGATATCTGGTAAGTTGAAGTCTCCCATAAGAACAAGGGTTAGAGACTCTGAGACTTCAGCTAGCCGCTTGTAGAAAACTTCATCTGCTTCCTCATCCTGGTTGGGTGGTCTATAACAGACTCCCACCAGGATATCTCCCTTGTTGGCCTTTCCCCTGATCTTAACCCATAAGCACTCAACCTTGTCGTTACCTTTGTTGAGCTCAAGACAGTCAAAACACTCTCTGACGTACAAGGCTACCCCGCCGCCTCGCCTTCCTTGCCTGTCCCTTCTAAAGAGCTTGTAGCCATCCATTGCAGCACTCCAGTTGTGCGAGTCGTCCCACCATGTTTCCGTAATGGCAACCACATCATAGTTTCCCTGCTGCGCAATGGCTTCCAGCTCCTCCTGCTTATTGCCCAAGCTGCGTGCATTGGTGTAAATGCACTTGAGTTGGGCTATCGATCTCTTCTCCAACACAGGCGTGCCACCCCTGGGCTCGTCCCTAGCAGAACTGGTTTTATCCCCTTCCCCCTTCGAGTCTAGTTTAAAGCTCTCTCAATGAGGCCTGCTAACTCCTGAGCCAGAATCCTTTTCCCCTTTGGCGACAGGTGAACCCCATCTGCCTCCAGCAGGCCTGGTGCCATGTAAACTTCCCCATGGTTGAAAAATCCAAAGTTCCACCTCTGGCACCAGCCTCTAAGCCATGTGTTGATGAGGTGGGTCTTCCTGTTCCTTTCCATATGCCTCCCAGCTACTGACGGGATGGAGGAGAACACCACCTGTGCTCCTGATCCTTCAAGTAATGGCCCCAGTTCTCTAAAATCTCTTTTGATTGACTTTACACCTCTATCGTCTACCTCGTCACTGCCAACCTGTACAACCAGTAACGGATAATAATCAGAAGATTTGACCAGCTTAGGGAGCTCCCTAGTAATGTTTCTTATCCTCGCCCCAGGGAGGCAGCAGACTTCCCTATGGGATGGGTCCGGTCGGCATATCGGGCCCTCTGTTCCCCTCAGAAGGGATGTTGTCTTGGAGAGTGGGTGGCAAAGGTTGAAACCCCCCCTGCAGAGGGGGAGGTGGAGTCTGATGTCTCACTTTCGGCATGCAACATTCTTTGCTGTATATAAAAGGCAGAACACCCTAATACTACTATATTTTCTGCTAACCGTAATTAAGAGAAGGCAGTGGCTGCACAGGGAGACCTGCTGTAGTGGGAGATGTACATGTTAGGAGTGTTTTGAAGGTACCCACCCAGTTGATCTCCTGGGCTGGAGAAGTGCCCTGTTGAGGTCTGGTTAGGCTGACACATCAAGCAGGTCCCAAGGGTCTCAGCCCGATGGAGGCCAAACACATCTGGATCTGTGAGGGGCAGTGGATCATATTGTCCGGATCTGAATTTTGGACACTAGCACCTCAGTTCTATTCAAGATGTATGATAGGTACTTCATTATATTTTAGATTTAGCCTCTTGTTCTTTATGAAACGTTTAGTACACATTGGGGAACACCAAAATAAATCTCATTATTTTCTTTCTGGTTACCTCTATTAATTCAGGACACAATGTACTGAACTTCAATAAGCTGAGAAAACATTTTATCTTCAGTGGAATAACATCCTATCACTAACTTCCACTTTCATAGAATTCACTTCTAATTGTGCACCTGATTGTGAAAGGATTACTGAAGAAGCAAGCAAATCAAGAGCTCTCACATTCATGTCTGCTTTGTATGAAATATGTAAAAAAATCTTCAAACACTTTTTAATTTCTCTGTGCAATTACTTATCTTTCTCCTTTTCTGTTCTGTTTCTTTTCTGGTGAAGGTTAAATCATAACAGTGCTTAAGCTTGAGCTCAGATTTAAATTTGTGGACATTCCCAATCACTGTGTAAAGTATGCATTTACTAAATTGAAGCTTGAATGACAAGAGTTTTATTATTTCATTACCCCAAAATGCATCAACAGTGATGTGCACTGTGCAGTAAGAATCTGCTTACAGAGAATTAGGACGTGTGAACTGTTTATGAAATAGTTTTAACCAACAACAAAATAATGTACTTTGTTTGTTACGTTTGCTAATGTTTTATTGTCCTTACCAGTGTAACTTTTATTTATTTTTTATTATTTAAAAGCAAGTGACTAAATGTTGGAAATTGCTTTTTTTTGGATCTACATGTACCTTGAAACTGTTCTTCTTCACCCTGCATATTTCCCCCCTGCTTTTTTTTTAATTTATTTTCCAGTATCCAAGGAATTACTTCACTGAAATAATACTGTCTGCTTATATCTAGAAATGGAACTAATACTATTACAAACATAACCATAAAATGCAAAAGAATGATTTTAGGTGTCAGTATTACAGAAAACAGATGAGTGTGGTCATTAGGAAGTATGCCTATTATTGGGACTTTAAACAAGAGTACTTTACCTAATGCACTGAAAAGTTTCCCAATAAAAAGAATCCAAATCAGAGCACTCTGCAGTCGAACAAGATGAATAACCTTGCAGACATTGGTGTTGAATATAAAGAGCATGTGCTGTAGGAATTAAATGATCACATGCATTAGATTCCTGCAGTTGCAAGCAACAATTTAGCAGAAAGGACCAGTGGTTATTTTTGTCCTTGATTTTTATTTCCAGCAGGTGTCCCCTTCTGGTAATGGTGAGGGACTCCTAAAAGACAGAGTGGAAATAGTAAGTGTATAAATACTCCCCCAGGTCTTTTAAAATTAAATGGACATTCCTTAAGCTTAAAATATCCTTTAGGTGTGCACTTACAATTCTATTTAAAGGTAGAGGCTGCTTGTCAGGAACTCCATTTGCTACAATTAGATTGACAAACTAATATTGTAACTGTCGATGGTTCGAGGCCTAAACAACAGACTGGCTTTGAGGAAGATGGGTATTACAACTAACATAATTTTGTAAAATATTTGTTTGATATATTACCACATATGATGGGTATGAACTTCCCACAGCACCTTAAGATAAGGCATTTTCCCTAAGAGGGTGCAGTAGCAAAGTGTCCCATTAAAAAAGAAACAAACAAACAAAAAAAACCCACAAAAAAGCCACAAAAACCTCAACCATGAAAACATTAAGCCTGCTCTGACCCTAAATGTCAGCCCCATGCAAACTCCAGGGCAAGCGTATGGAAGGGAACCAATGTAAGACAAACGACATCCAAAGACTTCAGGAGAGGTCATGGGAAATGTCGCTTACCTTGAGCTTGATTATAATCAGTTCTAATTGTTACAAGGCTCATGTTGTTTTATGCAATAATAAAATTTTGGCTTCCTGGAACTTGAACTAAATATTGCATTTAATATGAGAAGAGTCTTTCCTTGGAGATTGTGTTGATTGCATAGTAAATGTGACTTGTCATCTTTAGTTTCAGATAGCTGTCTGCACTAAACATTACTGGAATGCTTAATATTGTTACTAAAAAGAAGATAAAAGTAACTTTCTCCTTAGGCAAAAGAAATAAATTATAGTTGATTATATAATAGGTTTCCATTTTTTAGAACATAAATTTCTTTTTCTTTGTTACTTTACATGATCATTATTATTAATATTATTAATTTTTACAAGTTCAAGCACTAAAAATGCATTTTAATGGTTGCAGCTTTCAGCTCAGAACAGCTATATGGTATGTGACAACGAGCAGGAACTCTTCCAAACATGCTGCACTTAATATACTGGGCCAAATTCTGAGCTCAAATAAATTCCTTTGAGACACTCAAAATGCCCATGAATGCTGTTCATCTGAACTAGGTTCTTAACTTTTCTTTTTGCAGTCCACCCTGGTGTATTGGGCAGTAAGAGGGGCAGATGGGTTTGCAGAATCTTATATAAGTAGGGTTCAGAAAATCTGTATATTTTTTAAATCCTCCTACAAAATAAAGCTTATACAGAATTATGCATCTCTACTATAGAATTTATAACTCGACTTGAAATACCCTAGAAGGGTGATCAATCCCTCATAGCTTCTATATATGTTTGGTTTGGTTTTTTTTCACGAGGAGGTATATAAGGATTTTTTTCCATAGGCAGAATGCACCCCTCATTATCAAGTTCCAGGCCAGAAGTGGTTACCTGAGTCATGTAATTCTCTCATTTTTAAGGTGGGTCTTAACTTCCAGTCCCACCTTGACTTCCAGTTTCCCATGACATCTGCTCTCATCCTACAGTTCTCTTCCCCAACAGGATGGAAGACTTGTAATCAGCGGTCACAATGCCATTTGCAACAAAGCATATGGTTGGACTCAATGATCTTAAAGGTCTTTTCTAAGCTAAATGATTCTATGATTCTATAACTCATTCAAACAATTGTTTAAGAGAAACTGTAAATGGCAAGCCAGGCATTCTCCAAGGCCTATCCTTCTGGGATCTGAGTAGGCCTATGGAGACGGCCGATGGAGACAGCCTATTCTTCCAAAGCAAATGCATCTCTTTCTGTCGCAGTCTCACACTCTTCATAATCTTCCCCAGACAGCTTCTCAAGGGTAATTCTCTTATCCTTTTGAGAAACTTCTAATAGGTCATTATTACATTTTGTTCTGCAAATCCAGAGCCTGGCAGAACACACTTGTGTCTTTGAAAGCAGGATACATGGTTCCTGAAGCTCAAGGATCTGTTCATTGTCTTTCAAGTACAGTTGGATGTCTTGTTCAGGGATCCTCTTTCATAGTTTTTGGGGTTTTTTTTTTCCCGCTTGTTTGGGGGTGTGTGTGTGTTGGGTTTTTGGTTGGTTGGTTGGTTTGGTTTGTGGGGTTTTGGGTGGGTGGGTTGGTTGGTTGGTTGGTTGTTTTTTCTATGGCATAGTAAGACAGTACTGTCGTTTTTGGAAGCTTTATAAATGTTTCCATTTATAAATAATGTCTCCATTGTAGCACCTGTGATGGCTAGTTTCACACTGGTCCAAGTAAATCTGTGTGATCTACAGTCAGAGCACTCACTGTAGAGATAAACATGAGGTCTTAGTAGCTTTTATTGCAACTAAATATCAGCACAATCTGAGTGTTGACACAAGGCTTTTTTTCTGGAAATGCTGTGGACTACACTTCTTGAGCCCTACTGCAATTCAGTTA
Source organism: Theristicus caerulescens (assembly GCA_020745775.1). Classification (NCBI taxonomy): domain Eukaryota; kingdom Metazoa; phylum Chordata; class Aves; order Pelecaniformes; family Threskiornithidae; genus Theristicus; species Theristicus caerulescens. Next base: position 28,609,554 of record CM036559.1, on the reverse strand, counting down.
CGTTAGACCTTCCTAATGTATTAAAGGAGTCCACCTCCCCTTTTACTCAGTCTTTGATAAAAAAAATGCGTGTCGAGCATTTCTAGGGTGAGATGAAATGGAAATGTTGTTGCCGATTTATTTGTACAGTCTTCATTTTCTTGGCTGTGGTAAATTTAATAGTTGTTTATTGGTCCCTGGGTTCCATTAATCAACATTTCTCCTTCTCACACCCATGGAGGGCCCTGTGCCTGCAAAGCCCTTGTTTTAACTTTGTGCACCTGAGGAGGCCATTAATTCATGGTTTGTGATTCTCTCCAGAATGAAGGCCAAAGCACAACTGCCATTTGGGTTTGGGTAATCGTCAGTTGACAAAACCAAATACTTGCATTTTCTGTATTTTTATAATGGTAGCCATCTGTCTCTACTTTTCAATACATACCTTAGTAGTAATAGTCAGAAATTCAAGGATTCTAGTTTAGCAGTATTCAGGCAACCAATGGTGACTGCAGAAAAGAATAGCACTGACAACATTTTACCTGTTAGCAGCAGCCTGGAACAGGGGAATCTGTCAAGGAAAAACTATTGTTCAGCTGAAAAGCCATGAGCTCGTGAGAGCAATTTGCAATGTGGCAAATACATAGGTTGGCATGAAAATCATGGTCTTGTCCATTTTTTTTGCCAGTTTGCCTCTTACCCTGGTTACCTTGCTCTTGCACACTGTGCTCATCTGAGGGCCCAAGCTGCATGTGACAGAGGAACTCTTGACCTCCTGAGTGCTCTGGTTTGTTCTTGCTTTAAAGCAGGCTGTTAAAATCAGCTCAAAGGAGTGGCAGTCAGATTGAGAGATGCATTGGGGAGGAGTTATATCTGCCGCCAAAATATTTCCAGGAACTGAAGATGAAAACCGGATGGCAAAGGACTTCTACAGATGGAGAAGATGATTTTACCTTTAGATATATCTGTTATGGCTCATAAGAGTGGGATCAGTGTTGAGAATGTGCTACTGGCAAGGAGAAGGCAGGGGAAGAAGATTTTAATTATAAACATATTTATTAACAACGAGTGCAGAGACATGATAGGGAGAAAGAGAGTTTTCGTTTTTAACACATGCATTATTAATCATGAATGATACTAGGGTTACAAATGGGAATCTGCCTGGAGGCAGAAGGCAGAAGAGATGATTTTTATTAAACATATTGAGCCAATTTCTGTCCTCTGACATATGCATGCAGCTTCTATTGAACTCCATGGGAGGCCTACACTTGCATTGCAGGACATAATTGTACTCTGCATGTTCCATACATATTAATCATAATGAAAAATAAAGTTCAAGGCAGGGCTGAGGGTTATGTGGTTGAGGAAGGGCTACGGCCAAGGTAATCTACTTTATCAATATACATTTCCTAAGGTGCCTTGTATCTTGGCAAGCGATAAAAAAAAGATGTAATTCACATGATATGAATATACACTGATACATGTTGTGTAATATTTCCTGTTATATACATCGGTTACAATCCTTTTTGTTGCTTTTAAAAAGTTTTTAAAGGAAGGTTAAAGCTAAAAAGCTAAAAATAAAGGTTTAAAACTCCTGAGAACACCATGAGTGTTCCAGTATGATGCTTACTGAAGTGCAAAGATATCCCCTAATGTGACAAAATTAAACGGTGAAATGAAACTGTAATGATTAGTATTATCATTGCATTTCTATCTGAAGTGTTAAGTTGTAGCCCTGTTTTATATTCTGTCTTTTGGATTGGGAATGTTCCTCTGCATTCCAGAGGAATCTTATTTCCATGCTGTGAGACTGAGTTCTCCTTTGTGATTTTCTGTAAATGAATTTTACACAGTTCCACTAACTTTGTGGATTCAGTTGTTATATCTATGCCTGAACATTTTCTAATTTGCTTGCCATCTGTCAAGTTATTTTGTTATATATTTTGTATATCTTATTTTAGAGCTTGTGGCCTAGTCCATCATCTCAAGAAGTGGCCCTTCTTCATGCCATTGCCCTCTTCATAGTCGTATTTGAGTGTTCAGATTCTGTTTTCATCTATGTCCAGTGCTTTCTAATCTCAGGCCTCTCCTTTCTTGATACTTCTACTCAAATTAGAGAGCTTTTAACACCTCATGGCCCTGAGCTGAGTGTTTTAAACTGTCTCCTTTAAGTAACTTTCAAGACACTTGAGTAACTTGTACTGGTGATCCACAGATTATGAGATCTGTCAGACAGAATGTTGCTTTTTATCTTAAGCCACTCCTGCTTATAGGTTTGGAAGACTTCACTCTGTGCTTGTTTGTCAGCTAAGAAAGCTATTAGATTTACTTAATTACTTTCTGTTTTGAGGACTGAATATTCCAGTCTGACTTTCCTGATCAAGATATTAATGCAAAGATAGTTTCCTGCTTACTCAGGCTGTCTATTCTTCTTCCTTTTTGTGTATAGTTAAATCTTAATATTAAATGATCTAAGGAAACGTTGGCCACTCTTTTTTTTACCTGCCTCTTTCAGGGCATAGAAAAATAAGCATCTTGATTGTGAGCAGCTTTGGGAACCAGTGAGATCCCAGGCATCAGGTAAGGAAATTTATTCTAAGTTGTGGGCAACCTTCTGTCGTCCTTCCCATGAGTGGCTTTGTTTCAGAGGATGTTTGGTTCTCCATGTAGTGCCCCACGACTCTGTGTGAAGTACTTAGAGACAAGAGTGAAATTGTGTCTTTCCCATAGACTTCAGCAAGACATAATGTTTTGCTTTGTCTGAAAAGAGAGGGAATATATAGACAGTGTGGGAAGAGAAAAGGACCTTCTTCCCTGAGAAAGCAGATAAGAGGGTCAGGACAGCAACCTCCTCTTCTTCCTAAATGCCTCCTGCACCTGGTCACATATGCCACCTAGGAGAGTTTCAGGTGAAAGGAACCACTCTGTGGTTTTCTTCAGGATGTAGGAGTTGAGACTGTAGTAGAATGATGTGGGTTATGATACCTTTTCTGCAGTTTAATTCAGATCCTAAAGCTACTAATTTTAAAAGTATTCCTTTGCAGAAAAACCTTAGAATTTGCACAGAGTTCTGGCTGGAGATCCAGCCAGATCTTCACCAAGGCAGTTTCTGGACTGACATGAGTTCTGAAGCCTGAATGAAATTTTTCATTCAGGTCAAAGATGCCAAATGAGGTTACTTAAATAGATGTTATATTCATATATATGCATATATTTTTCCAAATACCTTGTTTAAACAAATTAAATTCAAAACAGACGGAACTGAGAAATACCTTACATAGTTCTTCTGTGAAGTTACTAAGCTTGCTTAAAGTTAGGTAGAAAAAACTCAGATTCCAGGGAAGAAAGAATAAAAGCATGAGCTGTTTTATAAACTATTGATGCATGTTATAGGCATGGCAAAGTAGCCAAAAAAGAATTGAAACCAATACATCAGGGGATGCCATTGACCTGAGACTATGCATAGTATCTGTATTGGATAGAGACTTTAACAAAGCTACTAATTTTTCTGAGGGGGTAAATTAAACATGCAGAGGAAGAGAAATCAGAAACTGACATGATATTTTCCTTCAACACCTGGTCTTCACTCACTAAATAATTTCTGCCCATGTTACAAATCTTCGTAGATAGTACTAATTTGTAAAATGCAGGTAAAACCATAGCTGTGTTTGATGTCTACATCAATAAGAATTATTTGATAATTTCTAATTAGCAAAGATTGCAGATGCTGCATCATTTGTCATAAAAGACTAGTGTCAAAATAGAGGCATGTTTTTTTTCCCTTGTAGGAAAAATAATAGGAAATATAATTTACTTTAATGAAGATACTAAAATATTTTAAAGGATGATTTATTTGCCCTTTAACAATAACTGTATTTATGCAAATGACACTTAAAATACTAATTTAACCTTATAAACCTATATTTTTAGGTCTTGCTATGGTTACATCATCTTGAGGCTCGTATGGTGACTTGACCATAGAGCACAAAGTGGTCATGGAGGTCTCTCATCTGTTTTGCCTCTGTCCCCTCCTCCCCATATGTTTTAGGATCAATTGTTTAGGGACAATTTCTGACTCTGTAGGTGTATAATACATAATCTGAATGGTTTGACTTGTCTTGCATTCTTACGTGTATGTTTATCATTATTCCATAACTGTATTTAGCCTATCTAAATTTGGTCATAAGGTACCTAGTTGTTTTTTAAGGCTCCATCCCTCCCACTCTTAGGCCTACCCTTAATTTTCTAGCAATTAGGCTGACACCACTCTTCCTTCTGCTGTTTTTCAGGTTTTTTGACTCTTTTGGTCCTGGCTGCCAAACAGCTCACACAGGTGACCTGAGTGTGGGGCTAGTGTGCTTACTGCAGCGGGTAAGAGGTGGGTTCAAGCCCCTAGACAGCAGGGAGCTTACAGCCCAGTTCTCCTGCTTTCTTAACATCTGCAGGCATTACTTGGTAGAAGAGAAATACACCTGTTGTCACCACTGCAGTGGTTGTTCGGATGGTCGGTGCACTGAATTGCCAGGAAGAACATAGACTACTGGTGGGTTCAGGGTTGTGGCTCCGTGGCTGATGTGACAGTAAGGGAATGCAGTCATGTTATCTAAAAAGTCTGGATCATGCTAAAAGGAGAGGGGCTTGGTTTTTAGAACTTTGGATATCTAATGCAGTGTTTTCCTTACGACTATTTCATTCAACATGAACAGATTTTCTCCCTAAGCAAAGTTTTCAGCTAATGAAGATTACGAGTGACCAGTACAGTTCCTCACAAAATACTGAATAATGTGAGTTTGGCTTGAATCAACTTTCCTGTCTTCTGTTTCTGGATCCATAATAACGTTTAGTATAGAGGTAGTCTAGTAGTGAAGTCAGGGCAACTGTATGTGTTTAAACAAGGATATTTGCAGGGTTCAGATCTGTAATCCAGCATGTTCAAAAGTTACAAATTTTTTGTTTGGAAGGTGATGAGTAGATGAACTCCTTGGTAATGCTATCTGAAGATAACATGGTAAGCATACCCAGATGCTTATTTAATTAACAGATAATGCCATACTATGTAGAAATTTTATTTAACAATCATTTAAATAAAGGCCATTAGAGAAAATAGCTAAAAACAGCTGAAGGTTGTTTGCCTAGGTCTTTCAAAATGCACTTTTTATCATACAGAACATAGGAAAATAGCACATATTATCTGGATTGTACTTGCACTTAAGTTGTTTTCCCACTTTCTGTAATGTTCTTTCAGGATGTTAAAAAGAAGGTTAAACTACATTAACTCATTCACCCTGTTGATATTAGAGGTACTTACCCAAAATGCTTTTGAGTTGTCTTTGGCATGAAAATCAGTTTTCTTCAAAGCCATTCTCAGGTTGCAACTGAAATCCTCCATGTGTAAACAACTTGAAATTCTTATGCTAGATTGCAAATCCATACCTTACCAAAGTACTTGTACACTGACTAAGAGGATTTAAATAATTCCTGGAGATTAACTCAAATGCTCTGTGAATTAGAAATGAGAAATGATTCATTTTTTAAAATTCAGTTTTACCCAGATGTTTTGATATTTGTGAGGAGTTATCAAAAATGTTATTTTGCTTTAACTGTTGGGCATTAGAAATAAGATAAAGTTGCAACACTAAGAAATTACAGTGTTCAATTTAAATATTGTTAACATGTAACTGTAAGGGTAATATGAACAGGTTCAACCCAAATTCTGAAATGTTTGACATCAGCAATTGAAATCCACGTAGAAACCTCAAATATGTATATTTTAAACCTTTTGTAGAGCTGCTATGGTGATTTCATAATTTCAAGTGACAGCATTTTTGATGGTAGGGATACAACATGGCTGAGTCATCTATCAGATTTCGGAGGTAATAGAAGCTCTTCATAATGTTTCACTGAGCAAATCTCAGGAGATGGTCGTGCTAGTGTATACAGGATGTTTGGGATGTGGAGCTGTCTGTGCTGGCCTTACCTTCATAGGTTTGTAAATTTAAAAGACAGAAGTATTTATGATAATTTGTTCTGAATATTGGAACCAGTTAGACTTTCACATGAAGACCTGGAGAATAGTCCCTAATTGTTAGATGAAAGATGAATTCATGACTCTCCATATAGAAAGGAGGCTAGAATTATTTGATCTAAATTTTCTTTAAAAGAAAGATTTAGATGGGAATACAACAGACAGTTAAAAGAGCTGTATACCCATATTGACATTGTAGAATATTGCACATCATTACCAACTGAAGCAGACATCTTTAACCTAGCCTGACTCAAGTTTGACTGCCAGCTCCATGTATATCTAAACACATAATTAACACCCATATGATTATTCCAGAAAGTTTTAATTTTGAAGCAGAAGGGTATGCACAGTTATGTGAAACAGATGCTTGTTTATGTACTCGAATGTTAGAAATTTTGGGTTCTGATGCTGCAAATATTCATGCTCATTGTTAACTTCATTATCTGTATTCATGTTGTGCTCAGCAAGCCTGGGTATTTAGACATATGCATGCATGTGTGGTGATCAGGGTCCAAGCAATGCGAAGTTAGAAACAGAAATGTTCATGCATAAAATGGATACTGTGCTTTGGGAACTACTGATGACTAAATGAAGAAAGAGAAGACTGTTTTAAGAGCAGATGTTAAGAAAGAAATGGATAGAGGAAAGCGGCATTTGCTGGGTAAGCACAGAGAGGTACCTGACCATAACAGAGTTAAAGGCAGAGAGAGAGAATGGGAGACAGAGAAGTGGAGAGGAGAGGGAAGAGGCGTATGCCATCTGCACACACGTTTGCAATAACTCCCTACCTTTGCTTTTCTATATGCAAACCAATATATCTACTAGACACTTCATAAACTTGCAGGAATCAGCTTATTTTCAGGAACTCCTTATCTTGTCTTAATATCTGCAGAATTTATCAAAGGTTTATTTAAAGTCTCATCTATAACTGTATTCCACATAAATGATATAATGGTGATTAGTTGTTTAGATAGGGCTGTCAAAAAACTTTTCATTGTATTAAACAGAAGGGTAAAAGAAAATTGCATCAGTTTTGAAATGTCATCCCTTCTTCGGGTTTTCATGCTTATATCTTACCATTCTACCTAACAGTCATGGCAATATGCTTTCCATCCCAACTGCAGTATTTAATTGTTACAGTAAAATCAAGGGATTGGATATGTACAGGAAAAAAGTTAGTGGGATGAGAGAGAGAAGGAGGAAAGTTTTTCAGTTGAAATCTATTGTCGTAAGAATCCCACCCTTAGCAGTTCTTCTACTACATAGACAATTAGTAAACAGATTTAAAAAATAAATAGGGATAATAGGTAGTTGTGTGTAAACCTCACAACTGATGTAATACTGCAGTATCATTTTCCTATTCTACTCTAGACGGTTATAGGATATGGGTTAAAATCCTGGCTCCAAGTCAATTCCAAAGCTCCAACTGTTATCCCTGTGATGTGGAGATTTATATGAAAAACAGCATTTTCAAGTGACCAAAAGTCTTCATTTGGACTATTTGTAAGAATCTAAAATGGCACAGAAGAAATTGTTGCCATTCTAGCAACTTCTCCAGCTAAAGGTGGTGGCTTTTAGTTTCAACTTCTATAGGCCTGCATTTTTTATACCACATTTTGAGAAAGAATATTTTAATCTGAGGCAAGCAAAATCAAATAGGAATAACAGGAAAACAAAGTCTGATTATTAATGCTGTTAGAAGTTTTCTGTTAACTAAACTAACGTAATATTTTTATCAAGGTTTTCTTTTTTTCCTGTGACATGTTTTCACTTCCTCTTTGAATTTTAACTTCACACTTCTGAGCATGATGAATGATCACACTGAAAATACTGTCTGATTGTATGAAACTATTCCCAAATGCAGATGGGAAGCAGACATAAGTCTTCTAAGATTTGAAATAAAAGGTAGAATTAAAAAATTCTCTCATTAAGTAGAATTATTTCAAGCTGTTTATAGTGAAAGAAGAAAAGCTCTGGCATTGCTCAGTCCAAATTGCTGAAGGGCATTTTCTGTGCCTTATATGACCTACTTTTAAAACCACAAGCCTTTAAAATGTCAGAATTAGTAAATTTATCTGTTTTAGTATTTTATATTATTGAGGCTATGCAGAAGATTAAAATCTCCTCTATTTGCACTAACTTATTCCAAAACCAAATATACAGACTAGGCAAAGCAATGTAAAAGTATAATTTCTAAAAGCTGTTGTTCTTAAACTTTATATATAGGATGCTGTAAAATAATTCTGTAATACAATTAGTCTGCAGTATTATTCATCTTCTGTCTTCCTATATTAAGACTACTTTTGGACACCTGTTACCATAGAAGAATCTGATCTTTAGGAAAGGACTTGAATTACAAAGCGTGGACTGGTAACAGCACTCCACTCTCTCACATACACAGCAGCATCTCTTTTCAGAGTCAGTTTAAAGTGAAGTTTTAACCTCTGTGCAGTGTAAGAAGGTAAAATATGCCTTCAATTTTGTGGATAGAGGCTGTGAATAAGAATGTGACTGTCAGTTTGACTTAAAATAAATCTTTTCCACATTTTATATAAAAAAATAGGATCCTTAAGAAATATCTTTTTTTCCTGAGCCGTCTACTTATTTTTCAAATGTTGCATATAATTAAAAATCCCTCTTAGGACAGGGTCATTTTTGGAGAAACATTTGAAAAGTGAAGGGTTGATGTGTCTTCCCTGCCTGTTTTGTGGAGCTGGAACAACTGGCTTTCCTTTGCTATTGCCATTTCATGAAACCTTGTCATGTGAAAGGTAACTGCAGTCTTCCATAGCTCTCAGTAACTGGAGCCCTAATAGAAATCCACCAGGATTTCTCTACAGCCTTTGTTTCTAAGGTTTTCCAGAAATCAACAGAAAATCTTAAAATTCATGACAAATAATTGAAATGTGACATATTTTAGTCTTGGGACATTAAAAAGATATTGTAAAAGTATCTTCATGTTCTGTACCTCTGAGAAGGAAGTCTGAAGTAATGGAAACATTATAATGCACAAGGATAATATTCTGAGTGTATTACCTGTATTACGGGCAGCCTGGAACTCAATGCACTCAATATCTCAACACAAATCTCCATCACTTGAGGTAATGAAGAAAAATTTAACTTTTGGTAAGCAGCTACTAGACAGGAATGTCATGCACATAACTGTTTTCAAATAGCGGTACCTTCTTGAAGGATCAAACCACTTCTTTCTTTCCAAGGCCCTCACTTAAAGGGTGTTTCTATTGTAAAGACAGTTGTTGGAGACAGGATACCTACACATAACTGTTTCACACATGTTTTACCTGAATGGCAAGGGTTAACATTTGGGTCTGCAAGCTGGGAGCTGTGGCTCCCCGCCGGAATTGAGTCCTAGAACAGAGAGCTGAGAGGAAACGGTACAGGTGCCAGAGGAGAGCGGGAATTAGATCAGATTATAGATCTCATTCCTCAGCTTTAACTGCTAAATAACAATCTTCTCTACCAAGCAACCGAAGCTTTGAGAAGGTGAATGCGTAATGGAATTATCTAGGAATTTACTTACTATATCCTCTTCTACTGCAAGGGACTACAATGCTGGTGATACTCTTGATCGGCCCTGCTCACGTCCGTGACATGTGACTCTGGTGGCTGTTGATCTTCTGATCTTAAGTGTGTTATCTGATGTTGAAAAGTATTCTGGGTCCTGTGCCGAGAGGATATTAACGGAGCAAGTAGTCTGGTCTAGACAATCTCTACAGAGCAGAATAAGGGTCTCTGGCCTAAAACAGCATCATTTGTGAGCAGATGAACCCTCTCACGTTTATGTTCAGGTGAAGTGGGGGGAAAAATGCATATATACAATAGTGAAAAATGGCCGTCACTGTAAAATACAAGTATAGATTTCAGCTGCTATGCAAATCCAAGTTGACTGAAAAATAATTTTAAAAAAAAAACAGTCTTTAACCTAACCCATCCTACCTATAAGCCTTTGGTTGATTTGAGTCAGAGTTTTAGAGGCATGTAGAATGGCAGTGACTTGTATATAAAACAGAAAACATACCTACAGAGATTTTATAGCCCAGGTTTATGTCCCAAATTCTAGAGCCCTGTTTTCTTATCCTGGGCTAAGTTAGCTGATGATTTGTTTGTACTGTGTATGAGGTTTTTGTTTTGTTGTGCTGAAAAAATACTTTATTTTCAGACTATGTGGGTTTTCAGATTTTTTTTTAGTCTTAATAAAGAAAAAAAAATGTTTCTTATTACCTTTCTGTAAAAACGGTGTTTCAAATTTGACTGTAGGTCATTAATAAAATGGTCTTCCTACCCCAAAAACAAGAAAAGAAAAAAACAGCAGGAAGTGCCAAATCTTTCTTCCCAGAAAAAATCAATAGTCCAAAACCTGCTTTATACTTTGTCTGAAATGTTCATGATTTAAGCTGAAAGAATGAAGGGTTACTCTTTTTCCACATCAGCAGTTTGTTTTAGTTTGATAAAATCCTTTTCCTACCATAAGGTGAGCCAGACCTCAACAATGCAAATCAGCTTTTTATTACTGTGTGTGGATAACAAAATTTGAAGCTAACCATTAGCTGAATTATAAACTCTACCCATATCGTGACACAAATCCCGGTGGGACCAGGGCCTGTAATCCCATAATTGCTGTAACAAGATGAAATGCATACACAGAGCACGTAGGGTACAGGCTTTATATTTTCTGACTTTGTCTTTCTACTCTCTTCATTAATGTATAGATTCTTTTTTCCTGGACTACAGAGCAAAATATGCTATATCAGCAACCAATAAAAACTTCAAACAAGAATGTTTCCAAGGAGACCCTACTGGCTTGGCTCTGGCATGACTTTTATTCTTATGAAAGCTAATCCCCTGCACTGAATAAATGAACTTTTTCAAAGTGTAGCTTATAATTGCAGTTAAAGATTTTCCATATGTTAATAAAAATTGCCAAAATATTTAAAATAATGGAGAATATTCTCATCATTCTGTGGCTCAGCTCTGCAGTTTCTCACATTCTCACTGGGACCTCTGGTGTGAGAAACATGATTTTAAAAGCCTTCCCTCTGGAATTTGAGGGGGATGATGGTTACTCAGGCCAATGCCAGCTGCAGTGGCCAGGGATGAGACCTAAATTTTAGCTGCACCACAGGCAAACTTCACCTGCATAAGGAACCTCTCTTAACTTTGTTCTTGGATCTCTTTAATTTCTGAGGCTGTCTGACAGCCTAATCATAAGGAAGCAAGTGGAAGTAACCTCTCTAGTGGAGCCAGGTTGTATATACTAATGGGGAACAAAGGTAGGGTAACAGAAAGGCAGCGGGAAGGCAGGGCTTCCTCCCATTTTTGCTCTCTTTTCATAACCTCTTTATATCCATAGCTAAAGCAACCTTTTAGTCTCATGTATTAAAAGGATTTGTTATCCAGTCCATTGCCAACACGTTGCTGCTGAGGGAGCCTTCAACTCTTTCTCATCCTCTACTCCCTTTGCTTGTCTTGGGAAATGCTTTCTTGGTTGGTGTCGCAAAATGAAAAGCAGCAGAGAGGCACCAAGAAGAAGGTGTTTCTGGAGGCTGGAGAGGAAAAAGGCAGAGACCAGGATTTCCCAGGACATGTGGGCACAGGGAGCATGGATACAAAGGAAAATATATGCAAGAAGATAGTTGAGATAGCTGCTGTGAGGAAATGGCTTGTCTCTAGCATGGTCTTCATGTTATCCTCAGATTACTTCTGTATTCAGAATAAGCATGAAAGGCAGAATATGGGCATAGTATCGGTAGTAATTTTTAATACGCTATTTTATAAATATTTTGTTACTGCATGGGTCTACATAATAGGAGTTGGACTATTTTTTAGTTGAATGTGACACAGGCTGAAATGGAATGAAAACAGAATTTATTTTAATTAGATAATTTCATCAAAATAACTAAAATGAGCAAAATTGCATTAAAAATGTTTATTTTCTACTCAGACAACAATATGCAGATAAGATAAAATCAGTGGCCACAGGAAACTTCTTCAGTTGTAGATACTCTGTAAGGTCAATATAAACTACTGGAACAAAATGTTGTTGACTTAGCACTTGCAACATAAAGTGTGAAAATCCCCAGTTAAACTGAAAACAAAAAGAAGCCTCAAGGAATTATTTTTAAAACAATGTTATTTTTAACAGCATCTATGAATTATACCTTATTGACTTGTAGTTCTTTGTTTCAAAAGTGAAAGGTGTTTTGGTTTTGAGATATCGATTAACTATAGCCCTCTTCCCAAGCTAGTTAGTAAAAAAAAAAAAAAAAGGCAAAAAAAAAAAAAAGCCTGTTTTCTGTGGGAACCAAGAATATTAAATTCCAAAGGAAGAAAGGTTAAAGATTAAGAAAGGGACAACTGAGGCCAGTGATTTGTCATGCTTTGCTGGTGTCTGGGAAGCCTTATTTTTGCCCTCAGCTGGTCTCCAAGCATCTTGAAAGTAAGTGCTGACTCACCACCCTAATATTTGTTAATTACATCAGACTGCATTTGTCAACAAATATTAGGTACCTTATTATAGACTGACATTGTGAGACAATGTTTTCTTTGTTAGCTTTGGTTTTTGAAACTTGGCTTTGTATTGCATCTGAAAAAAAACCCAACAACTGTTTTTTTGTTAAATGGTTTCATGGCCTTTTCTGCCTTAACTGCAGTCTCAGCCATGTCTTTTGCATGTCCAAAGTACCTTTCATGTTGCTAGTGCATAGATAGAAGCTTCACCTTCCCAGAGATGACAATAATGCAATTTCACTCTCAGGGTGCTAATGGATGCTAATGGAGTGCTAGTATTCTGTTTCCACAAACCAGACTGAAAGACATTAACTTTATCAACATAGAAATAAACACTACACATTTAAGTCTGTTTACAATTGTTGCTCTACTTATCTAGAGAAAACAAAATGAGGCAAAAATCTATGACTATATTGTTACATGTATCTTAATTTATATAGAGGACTGAGGTTCTTAGACAAGGCCTAGAAATTATGTCAAGGTACCGAGTGCTATAAAAACACACTTGAAAAATAGTTCTTTATCCCACAAAGTTTTAGGTCACAAATGATTTCTTATTTATATATACTTTATTTTTATATACCTGTATGTTTTATAGTATATACAAAACCCAATATCATGTTCTATTTGGCTCACATATATTAAGATGACAAAACCCAAGAAGCAAGCCATTTTCCTTCCATGGTGGCATTCTATTTCTTCTTTCCTTCTATGAGGCTATAGTGCTCTTACATTCTTCATTAACTTTAGAAACAAAGGTGTCAGATGTGGGACATATGCCAAACTGCTAATATTGTATTTGTTTTCTCCCTAGTACAATTACTTTTTTTGGTGAAAAACAGACTTTTGGATGGAAGAACCATTATGTGTTATATTATGGGTTATAGAGAATAAAAGAAAAAAAATCGGGTTTGTGACAAAAATCTGGTAATTTTTTTTCTTACTTTTTAGAATAAAGTATATTTTATACTAGGAAGACTTAATAGCCATAGGTTTTTGTTTTGTTTTGTTTTGTTTTTCCTGGATTGGTTTCAATAGGTAAGGGGTGTGGTGCTCTCACTTGAAGTTTCTGTTGACTGAGTTCAGAACTCTTTGGGATCATAAACTCCTTGCGAGTTAAAACTGGATTTATTTGTACTTAGGAATCTTAACTTTGTATCTATAGCTGTTAGTTCAGTGTGGTTTGGCCTCTATTTGTTGTCTTTATTTTTTTCTTTGCTTTCCTGTTTCTATGAAAGGTTTTGTTTTAAAGTATTACTTCCTTATTTTGAAAATCTACTCTGAGGAGGCCAAACTAAATCAAAAGCCATATCCGTGAAAGTTTTAACCCAAAAGAAAAAAAAAAAAAAAAAGCTTATTTCCAAGAACTCTGTATTTCATTTCCCAAAATCTGCACAAAATAAACCAGAATTACATAATACAAATATTTATTTGCCTGTCTTCTGAAGATGCCTATCGTTGGCTTTAACTTTCCTCATTCTCACTTAGTGAGCACACAACAGATGCTGGTTGCATATTTTCTCATTTAGAAAAAAAGCCTTACCCAGAGATAGAGTTACCATTGATAAACAGGACTTCATTTCTCAATGTATGCTGGTCTTTTGACTACCTAGAAAAGATAGCCCTGTCTCTTACTATCATAAACCTTTGGTCAGTTGGTGTCAGCTGTCCTGTCTGTGTCCCCTCCTGACTTCTTGTGCACCCCCAGCCTACTCACTGGTGGGGCAGTGTGAAAAACAGGAAAAGGTCTTCATGCTTTGTAAACACTGTTCAGCAACAGCTAAAACAGTGGTGTGTTATCAATGGTGTTTTGATCACAAATCCAAAACGTAGCACCATACAAGCTACTATGAGAAAATTAACTCTACCCCAGCTGAAACCAGTACACTCTCTCCCTAGTTTATTTCATACCTTTGAAATATTGTCGTCTTGAGTTATTCCATAAATTTAACATCTATTCTTTCACACCTCTCGGAAATGTAAGAATACAGCTAAGTAAGCATGTCGATTATCTTAAACACTACTGTGAGTAGTACTTTTCAGAAACTAGCTGGTAGGACAATGGTTTGTAAGACTTTTATCGTTTATATCTTTCTTAAATACAGACAAGAAGACCAAAAATGTAAAAAAAAAAATTAAAAAAAAAAGAGTTTAAAGTGATATATCAAGATTACTGACTTTAAATATAAAGGAACATTTAAAAAAAAATCCTGCATTGATAAGAGGAAAAATGGAAAGTCAAGTCAAAACACAGGAAAAAGCCAGTAGAAAGTGGCAAGAGTGAAATGGCTGAAATCTTGTGCTAAAATGATAAATCTTCATCTAAAACCTCACATTTGACAGTATTAAAAAAGTCCAATTTACCTAGCAGTCTAGATCTGTTGTTCTTGAATTCCTTTCTTTTCATTAATGAACCCTCACCCCATCATTCTTCCTCTGTAGCATTCATCTGTAATAATTTTATGGTTTTTTTTCTAAATCATAATAAAAAATAATAAAAAAGTAACAAGCAATCTGTGTGGGATCTTAAGATAATTTTTTGCACAATGACATTTCCTTATTTATAATTAGAATTTTGAAAGCTAATACTCTTGTAACTCCCTTTGAAACTTGGATTTGAGTTCCCTTAGTTAAAAATAGAAATGTTTCTTATATTTGCAGAATACTTGAATTCCCATTTTGTCTGAATAACTTTATTCAGCCTCCTCCGTGCAAACCAAAACCTTACATGCTCATTAAGAAAGAAGATATGATGCAACTGGCTCTCAAAATTAAAAAACAAACAAACAAAAAAACAAACAACCCCAAACCCCAGTCTTATGCCTATTATTAACAACACAGTTTATACACCTTTTGAACAGGAGGCAGTAGGAAAGAGATCAAAAATTTATAAAAGCTTTTTTTAAATCAGTGAGAACTATTGTTAATCAGTCAAGAGTAGAAAGACTATATTGATAATTCAACAAAACCTCAGCTACACATGAGAGAATCAGGAAGAACCACAGTGACAATCTGTCAGAAAGAGGACATGATAAAATGATTATGTGATTGTAATATAAAGTAAACTGTATTCAGTTTTGAAAACAAAACTGTGATGATTGAGAACTAGAGACTCTACAACTATCATTGTATTTGTTAGAAAGGATTAATGAGTCCTATCAAGTATTTCTGACAGTATGTGGAATACCTGACTCCTCAGTCATGATAGTCAGTCTGGGATTATCATAAAAGTCCTCCCCAATGATCCACAGTTCTCATTTCCACTTGAACATACAGTGAAAACTCATCTTTCCATTGTGGTTATATCAGTTGGTCTACAGCTAGAAATTGACACAGCAGATGGTTTGCTCTGCATTTTTGTCTTTTCAACCAATTAATTCTTCGTTAAAGATTTAAAGTGTGTCTTAGAATGGTTTCTCATTCTGTATTTTGGAAGGAGAGAGAATCGCTCCCTCACAGTACTCTCTAAGAACTTTCTGTGCCAGGTCAAACGGGAGCATTTTTCCATTCCTGCACAATCATTTACTTCACAGTAACAGCAGTTCCTTCGACTGCCTTCTTTTTTTAAAGAGAAGTAACTACGACTGAATTTTGTCCTGAATCCTGTTGGCATAACTTAGGCATGTTCTAAGAACACCTACAAGACTGAAGCCTTTGGAAGTTAAATACCCAGTCTCTGGAGCCTGTTTGTGCTTAGATATGATCTATGTCCTGGGTTGCTCACAAACAGCTTTGTAGCTGTGAGATGCTGAAACATTAGTAGGATGTTCCTATGGCTGGAGGGTTTTAAAGATGTCAGCTGAAGCACCTTGGGAATTTGCTTCCCAAGTAAGGCAGTAACTAAGTTAACTAATTCAACTTTGGATTTAAATTCGTGTTCCCCTCCAAATGCCTAAAACCAATTCTGGATCTACCTCCTGGTCACTAATGTTGTACTCTGTAGTGATTACTCAGCTGTTGGTGGAGAGCATTGCTCCAGAGAAGCTGTGGAGGAGCTGAGCATACAATGAAACCCTGCTCCTTTTCAAACCAGCGTGGAGTTTTTACCATAGTTTCAATAAGACCTTGACTTCGCTCCATGTTCATCAGTTTTTCTTGACAGATGGAATTAAGTTATAAATTCATCCTTACAAGCAACATATGACTGGCCCCAAGTGTCATAACATTAAAGTCCATGTGTAAAGACCATTTTTTATGAACTTTCTGCAGAACAATTAATAATGTTTTCACATTTTAAAAAAGAATATGCATAACATACTCCCTGTTTAATTGAGATGGGGATGAAAAGTGAAGTCTTTCATAAATATAATTGATATCTATCCATGTTTTCTAGAAGCTCACTAGTTTATCATAAACCCCTGTACAAACAGAGCAAAATAAAAAACTTAAATTCTTCTTTTTTTCCTCTCTGTGGCAAGGTAAAGCACGGCATTCCCTTATATTCGGCTTTTTCTCCTACAAGGGAAGAAAATTTGATGGTTTCCCTTACTACTTTTAGCTGATGAAATTTCCTCGGTGTCTTATTTTTGGTTCCAGGAATACTCTGTGAAATATTATGGTGACCTATAGTTACAAGGGCAGACTTTCTGTTTTTATTATTTATATTTTTCAGGTGTGTAAAAGATGCATGAATAACAATTCACAAGTTTTCTTCCTAGTGTCTATAAGCAGTTGTAGGAAAAAAAAAAAGTCCATGAGAAGCTACAAGTATAGAAAGAGAGCTAAAAAACAAGTGGTACTCCAGTCCAGGAGCAACTAGAACCATTTGCCAATTGCTCAGCTTGTCTCCAGGTGTTCTACTGCATCTCTTTAAGTGCTGACAAAAAAGCCCTGAATATTTTATATTTTCCACATAGGGCAACAATAATTCCAGGAGTTTTAAGACCTGTTTGGGCTTTTGATTGTGCAAAGATCTTTCAGTATGAATCCTTAAGGTCTTCAGGGTAAAATTAGAAGAGTAACAAAGATTTATCTATTTTTTAATTTATATATTAAACTATTGAAGACAGTTTTATACAGTGTAATAGCATTTAATGAGTTTATAATGAACATAATGCAGCGCGTAAGTGCTTGAATGTAATTCTTTCATCTTCCCAGCTATTCAAATGGAATGAAATAATATCTCTGATAGGTATATGCTACTCATATAAATGTAGGTAAGGCCAAATCTTCCACATAAGTATCTCACCCTTTTTTTTTCTGTACAGATAGACTACTACAACATGAGGCAAATGGGCTTGATATTGTCAACCTTTATCCAAGTATAGTACTTTACCCCTTTGTGGTGAGCTTTACAAGTTGACCAAGCTACTTATAAGCCTAAAATTTGTTATCATAATTCATTACGTACTTTTGCAAATTCAAGCCAAAAAATATTGACAGGGAATTGCTGATATTGGAGGCAGTACTTTTTGTAATGGTGAAATAAGTTTACGTTTTTCTCTTTGTAATGTGCTAGTGAATATTTAAAGGAATTCTTTGTTTTGTTTTTCAATTTATATTGCCTTTAATATACTTATGTTTTCCTAAAGCATGAGCAAATACTTCTGAGGAAATAAAATTATTGATTTTTTTCCAGTGGAATAAGTTCAAATTGTGGAACAGCATGTCAAGAGGGCTTACCTTTAAGAACTATATGGGTAGAGCTAAAGTTTTATTTGATTAATTTTATGGCTTGCAACACACAAAAATATCCTTGTAGAAATATTCATAGGTCGGTAATATTTAGTTTCCTTCTGTAGATGAGATTGGACAACAGCTACAGCTGAGGCTGAGAACCGAATCTATACCTGACTGAAACAGCTGCTTCCTAACCAATGCTGTGAGAACATGCATTAAATCATATTTTGGAGGCACGTCTCCCTTATCTAAAAGAAAAAAAAAACAAATAACTCAAGCAGCAAGCACTTATTTACAAAAAAACAAACCAAACCGAAACAAAACAAAACCCACAGTCGTATTGAATGGAACTTCTAGAGGAGGAACATCTAGAAAGTGTGGTAGAAAAAAACCCTTCTGTCTATTCAGTAAAAATCCTCTGAGTCATGGATCTGAACATCACAAGCCCATCACCATGATTTAATTTGCTGTTGGTAAATGCACTACTGGGAAAGAAGAGTGAACTATCAGAGATTAATAGCATCTTTCCTCACTTGAGTCAGCCTGCTAGCTTCAGACTGGATAAACGGAGACAGGGCCCATACTGGTTTTGAAGTCTCTCATTTCTGTTGATTACCGTAGTCTAATTCCATTGTAAAAAATATTTTATATAATAATGTAAAGACAAATTATGAATAGAATTTTTTAAAAATTGGCAAAATATGCTGAGTGGGCAGTAAACCATCACTGCTTAGTTTCCTGTTATGCAGTTACTTCCATTTATCAGAACTGTGAAATAAGTCTAGACAAAACTCTATTTAATTTTAGAGTATTACTAATTTTCAGCTTCGGCCAGATAGTACACATTGAATTTTGAGACAGCCTGGTCACATTTTAAGACAACCTGGCCAATCTATTGTTTTAGGTGGTGATAGCAGGAATCCTTAGTGGGCTTGATTTACAGCTGCATAAAATTTTGGCAGTCTTCGTTATGCTTCGCTGTGAGTCTTGGGGCTTATTCAACCCAGAACTCAAATTTAAACACAGAGCTTATGACTTTTTCTGAAAACAAACTGCGAAAACATCAGAGAAGGTTGCAGCGCATTGGGATAGCACGTAAGAGGTAGCATGTCTCATTACTCGTTTCCTTTTGTCTTTTCTCCATTTTATACTCAGTGCAAACATCCCATGAGACAGCTGCAGTAAATCTTCTCAAGTTTTGCATAATGAAGAGAGTTAAGTCAAAGTCTTATGTTGCTTGTGCTACTCATACAGCTGATTAAAGCAACAACAAAATTGTTTAACTTCTACTAAAAAACAGCTATTATTTCCATGTCTTAGTTATTTGTCCTTTCCCATTTCTATCTCCTTTTCCCTTTTTCTGCACCCCCTTCCCCTTTTGTCACTATTAAAGAAAAGAAGGAGAAAGGAAAAGAGGAAGGCACACAAGCCATCAAATTCCAGTAGAAGAAGTATTTCTTTGCAACAGTTTCAGTCAGCTTCAGGCTTTTGGGGAGTCAGCTTGAAATTTCAGCTATGTTTTCAATTGTCAAAAAATTGTCAAATCGCTTCAAGGGCTGGCAAACACGTGGGAATAGGACTTTAAGCATAAGGGTATTTTTAAATGGACAATGTAAGAAACAGTTTATAGTTAACCTACAGTATGACGGAGTCATGGTGACAGAAATCTTAAGCCAAACAAAATAAAATAAAATATATATGGTAGGTTGCCAAAGCATAATAGAACTGTTCCTCTATTTCACAAAATTTATGGGTAGATGCCCTTAAAGAATAGACCAACTTGAAATACAGGAGTTGAAAATATGAGTATTTTTCAGTGTTTTTCTTGGCTGCAGTTAGAAAAGGTGATAAATTTAATGCCAATGAGTGGATTTCTGTTCTCAACAACTTTCTTCGGTTTCTTGGTATTGAAATAAAATGGCATGAGGATAAGATTAGGCTACCAGCTGAATCTCTGGCAGATGCCAAAAATGCAAGGTCAGAGAACCGTGTTTTTGTAGGCTTTCCACCAAGGAATTTTTTGGAGTCTCAGCATTTCTGAAGAGGTGTATGGGTGGCCCATGCTGTGGCACTTGTTCCTGGGCACCTCGCTGTGCCTGCTGCTGCTGGGTTTGAAAGCAGGTCTGAGTGCTAGGATAAGAGGGAGGCTTCCACGAGACCGTGGCAGGCTCTGCTTGAGATAAAATGATTCATTGAGGCTAATATAGCTCTGACATCACAGCCCAGGCCTGACCTGACAATCCTGGTTTTCCATCAGTTGTGGCTAAAATACTGGCCTACAGAGCGCACTTGGGCCTCATGCTCTGAACTCCCTTTTCATAGCACATTACACACCACGCTCGAACAGCCAGCAGGTCTTCGTCCCAGAGAGCGCTGCCAGTATAAACACTCACACACCTTTGATGAATAATGAGGAAGCCTTCCTGAGTGTGCTCTGAAAGAAGTTATTATGAAGAGGCAGCGCTCTGGTCAGTTTTATAGGTCTCCGCTGGGAGTCCCTGCTAAATACCTGACTGCTAACTAACACCTGAACTGGGGAGATTTCACACAAATCACTTCGCTGGTGAACTATGAGCCTGAACTAATAACGTATAGTAGTACAGAAATGGAGAGCTTAACTATTGCAAGAATGAAGTAGCCTGTGTGTTTTGCAATGTGAAGCTGTAAAAGGACATTCTCGGCTCTCTCGGTGAATGGCTTTTTCAGACATATGCGGGTCAGAAGGTGCATATCAAAGCATGCAATGGGACGCTATGTAGAGCTAGTTACTGTTTGAGTGACAATTTTATCCATGCATTGCTAAAAAGCTGGTATGTCCACAGATTTGTCAGGAGAAGTAGCGTAATTACATTTTGCAATGAAAATGTTTGGTTATACATACAGGGAGTGCTCTTCTGGTTGATAAAATACTGTAGACAGAGAAGGTGAGTGTAGTTCTGGTTGACAGAATATTAATTCTGTGCAAACGTTGCCCTTAGTTTTGCAGCTTAATGCTTTAAGACAATTTGCACAGATAAAAAGAACTGTCATGACTTGCCAGATATTACTCATCACTTTTCATAGTTCTTCCAAATGCATTCAGCAGGTCAATCTCTGCTGTGTAGAAATAGTTGCATGCAAATAAAAAAGTGTTGTAAGTTTCTACTCCTTGACACCTACTCTTTTGGAGAAGAGGGGAATCTGCAGAAGGGGAATCCTGAAACTGTGCAGACCCCAGGAGATCAGCAGAATGCACCAAATTGACAGTACCACACAAACTGATCCTTGATTCTCAGTTATATTGTTACTCAAAATATTGCAGGCCTCTAAAGCCTATTCACTTCCTCTCCCTCTTATTGCTGAAGGTATTGTCACTCTGTTTTCTTAGAATATTCCAGAGTTGGAAAGCCAACTCTACTGAATGAGTGTACAGAGTCCTTTATTAGAAAACATAATTTGCATATTAATCAACCATATGTTGCACAAACTTTATTTCCTCTTAAGATAATTTATTACTTTTTCTCTTAGATAATTTGTTATTGATTTTTCACTCAGAACATACTGAGGTTCTTTGAGGATTCATTTTGACTCTGGTTCCTAAGAAAGAATCTCTTGCTTATCTCAAGAATAAATGAGCATGCTCTGTTAGTTGCTGTCTACTTTGCCATTATTTCTTGATAGCTTGTCATTATTCTTCCTGGTGACCCTTGGTTTATGCAAACTAGGATTACAACAGAAGGGAGTACCTTTCTTCTGAAAGAGCAGAAGTATCTTGCTGAACAAACTACTTTTAAAAAAACTGCTCTGTACTTGTGCCAGTATATAGAAAGTAATTCTGCTGGTGCCAAGCAGAAGATGCACATCTGTTATGAAATGAATTGCACTTACAGGTAACCTTGGCATTGCAAAACATTTCTTACTCCCTTCAGAGAGCTTGGTCAGTGTTCTTCAATAACCAGAAATTTGTAATAAAGTGTATTCTTTTTTTTTTTCTCAAATTAAATGTAACTTGGAGTACGCTTAATGAAACCACATAAGCTACCTATACTTCCTTGACGAGGTAGGTGATGATGCTAGTCCCTGCTGTCATCCAGGTTTCCAAATACTTTCCTCTATTAGACTGTTTGTAGTTACTTGCAGTTTGGCCAGACTATTTGAGCTGATATTTCCCATCTCCTTTCTAGAGGAAAATTTTAGTTAAAATGCCCAACTATTTCTGTGAAAAAGACAATGGAAAAGAAAATATTTTGTGATATTAAATGAATTCTGTTAACCTGTGTTTGGACAGCTGAGTCCTGTGCTAAGAGAAAAAGTTTGAAATTTGGCTGGAACAAGTCCTTTGTGTGAAGGACATAGTCTTCCTCTTTACAGGATTTGTAAAGGACCCAGCCAGGAGTTGTAACATCCAATGTGCTGATGTAAGCATCAAGCAACATGTGCAGTGTCAGCTACCTGTGAGCAGTATTTGTTTGAGGCATGGTGGACTGATTGATGAAAGTAACAGCCACTGAAAAGTTAATAGGGATTCAACCTGGATAAATCATGGCATTGCACTTTCTGTGGGAGTCAATCACTGTAAAAGAATATTTATCTCAAGCCTACAAACTGCTTTGTTTTAGGCATCTACAGGTCTTTTGTGGCTCTTAGTCCCTTCAGTCATCCCATTAGCAATTACAAATAACCATCATTTTTCTGGTTTTATTTCTTGTTTATATTTTCTCTTGTCTCCCATAAATTTAAATTAAAAGATATTCTTAAAACTTTCTCATGGGAAGCTCAAATCCTTGATATATTTTTAAATATGTAATGCCATTATGAAGAAATTAGTAATTACAAATTTAAACACAACATTCTCATTTTACCACACCTGTAATAAATTGATGCCTTTTGAAGGTAAGGAAAATATAGCGAGGAAAGCAATAACTATACTGATTAAGGTTTAAAATGCTCCTTTTCCACACTCTTCATTTTCATTGCTTGTATTCTTCATACGTGACAAAGGTATTAGTGTAATTAGAGAGTAACTGTAACAAAAGACTTTGTAATGCTCTTGATATTACAACAGAGAAGGCGATAAAAAGTCTGAGATAAACAGAAGAAATACACATATTTGCTTGATATTGGGAAATAAATCCTAGACCTACCTTTTTTATCCAGTTACTAATACAATCAAAATCCATTGTACTAACAACCTTACTACCTCAGACTACTTGTACATCTGCATCTTGACAGAAATAAACAAGCAAGCAATTGGTAATATTATCATTATACGCTCTATTTAAACATACAAAGAGAAAAACCTAGGCCTCTGCTCACGTTATTCTGCTTCTTTCCTTTTTTCTGGAAAAGGAAATGGATACGAAGAGTATCCATTAAAAACTATAATCAAAATAACTGTTATTTCAAGTGCTTTCAGCAGTTAATATCTGTATTGTGCAATTCGTTTTCTTAATGATTATCAATGCAGGATAATGCCTACGCGTATATAACCTGCTTAGCAATTCCTTTACCAAGTTTTCCTTGCTTAACTTGTTAAATCCGTTTGATTTTTTTTTTTTTGCCTCTCATAAGAAAACCTTTCCCCAGAAACCTAAGTAGGCCATTTCATTTAGTTTACCACACTGATCATGCTGGGTGTTATGGGGAAATTATTTCAGAATTCTTTCACCAGAGTAAATGAGTTGGAGCCTGACTCCTGACTTGCTCTGCGTAATACAGGCACTGAGCCAGCAAATCAGCTTCTGTGAGAATGAACCCTTATAAACTTTCAGTAGCTGAAATCCAGTTTCGTGCAGACCTCTTTTCTTTTTTAAATTAAAAAATCCTAAATGTAAAAAAAAAAAAAAATTGCAAATTGCTATCAGCTAGTGTTTATTACCAGATAGCATGAAATCTAAAGGTGGTGGTTGTTTATATCAAGGTTACGTGTTAGGTGATGACAGTAGTGAAAATCACGGACTGGTTGTTCTGGGCCCAAACATGTACTGCAAATCAGTCCCTGCTGTGAAGAACTTCAAATGATCCTACTTAGCAAGTTTTACTAACCTTTGTCTGCTTTCAGTTCAAATCACAATCCTACAAAAGCATACCCACGTATGCTTTTAACCCCCAGTGCTGTGATCACTTCTGCTCAAAATTGGTAAGGGTGGGAGAGGAATCAAGTGAAATGACTTGTCCTGTGCCTTAAAGCTGATTAATATTGATGTGGAAATGCATTCAAGCATTTCTGAGTTCTCTTCCACTTTAATGTTCTGGCTGCTAAAGGATGCTGCCTTGATAAATTTCATTGATCAATTGTCATCATACAGTCTTTCTTTTAGTATAATAGCTTTCTTAATATTTTATACATGCTTTTCAATTTTGTTTTGGTCACTCTTATTTTGAAATGCTGGGCAAATATATTTCTTTTGAGCCTAATCCTTCAAGATGCTGAAAGAGTATAATTCCTATCGGTATCAATAATGTCTCCTCCAAATCCAGCAAGGTCTTTGATTCCTTTCACTGATCCTCTGCATTTTGATCATTTTCACTGAACTTATCTACAATCATTTTACTTTGTCAGGTATTCATAACTGTGTTTGGAACAGATTTGTGTTTGTGCCAAATGCTTTCTACTTAAAAAAAACCCTAAGAATTTACAGTTGAGATTTGGTATGAACTAAGACTTCTTCATTGTTATTTGATTTTTAAGCAGCTCTGGAATAGTCTGTGCACTCCTAGGAAAATAATTCATCTGTCTTTATGGGGACAATTCACTAGCAACTTTCCCCCAAATTATAATACTCCAATTAGCTCTCAGTGTCCTGCATTGAATTATAGTTCTCAAATGTAAGCAATCACCACAGCCAGATAACAACCATAACAAAATGGTGGTTTTGTTATTAAACTACTTCTCCAGCAGCTTCAAGCTAGAGGTTCACCACAGGCTTCCCATTTTATAGGAACACTCAAATTCTACTGGCACTGCTATGAAAGGACCGTTATGCTGCCAGCAGTACTTTTAAATCAGGCAGGCACTTCCTCAGGTGTTATTCAAATGCTATTAAATAAACAAATTTCCAGCTATTGAACAAAATGATACCATGAAGAATGTATAAACCATTATATTACACACAGTCTATCTAAAGAAATGTGTTAAACTGAAATACACCTTGTATAAAAAGCAAACAGTAAACCAAACAAACAACAAAAAATCCAACAAACCCCCCCAGAATGCCTTCTGCAACAAGGGTAAGACCTCCATGTTTCAGGATTTCTCCAGGGCTCCCCCAAAACCTAGAAAGGAATTAGCTGATGAAGATCTTCCAACAGAAAGAGCACTGAGTTGTTATTGCATCACATCTTGGAGCAATTAGAGGGAATGGTGTCCGTCTCACATGGATATAATTATAATAAGGCTGGATATAGATTTTGGTATTCAGACTTGGAAGATTTGAACACCAGATAGATTCACTAGCTGAGTGGCTTGAGAGGCTGAGTAGAAAAACAAAAATATGATTAGGACACTGGTTACGATATATTAAAACAATTAATAATGAAACTAAAAGTTTCTAATTTTTTTCTAATAAAGTTTTCTAATTCATAGAAATGGTGACAAAGACATTTTTGATTGACTTTTCCTGTATGTATTTAAACCTTGTATGAGAAGGCATAAGGAAATGTTGACAGAAGTTTATCTGTACTAAGACTCACACCAAAATATTTGTTTAACCTTGCTTTAATTTATGGGAGAGGGAGGGAGAGCAGGAAAAGGAAGAGAGCAGACTTGACACCTTGGGTCAATTGTTGCTTCTTCAGGGGTGGCCCAACAAAGCAATAAATATTGACATTTTTAGTGGGAAAAAAAAAAGTCTTCCATGTAAGTGGAAGACAAGTGGGAGGAAATGAAAGCTAAAAAAAAAGAAGTACTTGGAATACCCTCATGGGACTGAACGAATTGAAAGAAGCCATTCAGATCGTTAGGGGCATGAATTTAGATGAGCTCTGTTCTGTCTGTGAACTCTAATATAGCTACAAACATTCTGAAGAAAAAAAAATAAAAATTAATGTTAAACATTAATTTATGTTGTCACATAATAGGTACATCCACAAGCAATGTCAGCTTTTACAAACCAAAAAGGATTATGCAATACAAATAGCTTACACATCTGATAGCTACTGGGAAACCATTGCCTGCTACTATCGATCTTCTGAGAGGGATGCGCCTATTCATCCCCAAAATGGGAAAATACCTATTTAATTTTCAGAAAGATTTTGGTATCATAAAAATGGATTCATCACCTGTCTATCCCCAGATTTCCAGTTCCATCATTTATATCAGATATTCACTTTTAAAAGACAGTGGTAGTAAATAGGACCATACAGGTTTAAGCAAGAAAGAAAAAAAAAAAAACCACACCAAAACCCCAAACCTAATATTTTACTTTATTACTTGATGTGTGCTGGAGCAGTTTTGTCAGGTATATTATGAACACTAACAAATTCATAAAGATATCATGTCAGTATTTCTTACATTCTGTCCTTTCACATGTGTAATTACAACATGTTAAGCTCCAGGATCATATATATTTCTGACCTAACTCCTCAGTCATCAGTGAGGTTAAAGCAAAGGTGTACACTACCCGAAGACTTCAAGGTCTAACAGTGGACAGAGGTGTAGTCTGCGTTTTACTGTGTAAAGAAAAAATTCGCCTCAGTGCCAGTAAATTCACCTGTTTGAATCCTACCTATTAAAACAAGAAAGATAGGTTTCACCTCAAAGGAGAGTACCTGTGCACTAATTAGCTTGTCTAATATAAGTTAGGAGGAGTGATCTTGGATGTTGGGCATTGAACTTGGGATCTAGAGATTTGAACCTAGTTTCTTGCTTAATTGTGAAATTCTTTGTGTATAGAATCCTTTCACAGATCTCCTGATCTATTCCATGTTTACTATTCTAGCCCTGAAGCGTAGTCAGGAGCTCAAGGAAGGCAAGAGAGGAGAAAATAATCTGCATAAATATTAGTCATAAATATTTCTGAGTAGAGAAATGTATGGAGATTCACATGCTCTATAGATGAGCTGGAGGAATTTTCTCAGACAAAAATGTCACTTGAACAGGACTGACTGACTGAAAAAATAATAGATGATACATACAGTAAGGAGTGAACAGAAACAAATGATTTTCAGCCAAGCAGACTAAAAGCAATCAACAGCAAAAATGGCAATCTATTTTGTAGTATAACTTGTCATTTCAGTTTGTCTGAGGAGCAAAGAAATGGCAAATGATAAAAGTGATTTTTAAAAAAAACTCTCAAGAAAAACCAAATATAAAATAAATTATGAAATCTGTATGGGGCAAATTAGTAGACTTGTTTAAAAAATAGTAGATGTGATTAAGCAGGATATAATGGAGACAGTCAAAACAACATCATAGGTGGAAGGAATGCCTCACGAATCTCATAGGGACCTCTCTGAAGAAGTCAGTAAATGTGCTAAGCATGACAATGTCCTCATGAGAGGCTTATATATAAAATCTATAAAATAGGTTGTGCTGAGGTAAAACAGAAGGTTCATAAGGAGATAGCTCCACAGTGGAAGAAATTTCCAGTAGAGTCTTTGGGGTCTATGCCAGCACTTTCACTGTTCAACATGTTCACAGATGGTCTGGGAAAGGAGAGGAAAGAGAACAAAACAAGACAAAAAAGTTGTTATGAAATAAAATTGTTCCACTGTATGAAACCCAGATCATGCCTACATCCTGTTAAATACAGGCAGCTCCTTTTGCAAAGGATAGTAAAACTAGGAAATGCAAGAGAGGCGCCAACAAGAATGAAAAATCTGTGCAATAGTTTCTATTGGAGAAAGGTGCAATTGATTAAAGCTCTTCCACGCAGAGAAAACATGACTGAGAAGAATATGTAAAGGTATAAGGAACTAAATATATTGAGAGGGTAGATCAGGAACAAGTATTCACTGTTGCTTATATCAAAAAATGCACATTAGGCAGAAGTGTTAAAGCAAGTGAAAGAATTACTTTTCACACAGCATGTAATTTATTTACAGAAGTCACTGGCCCTGGATGTTGAGGGTGCTGGAAGTAAAGAGTGTTTTATAAAGGAAGTAAACTACCCTGGGGCTCCTGTGAACAGAGATTTAGTCTTCCAGAATAAGGGAGGTCTTACCCAGGCGAGACTCTTTTCTTACACACTCTCCCTTAGCACCTGTTGAAAGAGACCCTGCTGAAACAGCCTCTTTGGTCAGAGCCAGCATAGGAAGGTTATTAGCTGTGTACCTACAGTTACAGGGGAAGATTAATGATTGCTAAATTGTTCTGTAAAACATTTTGGTTTTAATAAATGACAAAGCAAAATGAGACCACACTTCAGTGACATTAGGCAGTCTTCTAGGAGGAAATTTTGAGGTAAGACACACCAAATTGTGCAGAGGAGCTCTACTCACAATTCAGAAGCAAATACTACATCTTATATGCAAACTCACCATAAGAAATAGTACATCTTGCTACCTTGTACTTCATGATCGTTTATACTAGAACACAAAAATGTTTGTTAGAAGTGCTGTGGTTTGGCCTGTTTCGTGCTCACTTACCTTTGTCATCTTTGTAACTTGTATGGTTATAGTCTTTACTCTAGCCCTTCAGAATCATAAGATTGGATAAAACATTCACATGACACTTAAAGTTCTTGAGATTTTTACTTTCTGTAATCTAGGCCTTCTAGATTCACATCTCCAGTTCTTCTCCAGATCTGCAGGATTTAAAAAAAAAACCCAAACAACTTCAAAATATAAAGATTTAGTCCAGAATTGGACCAACTTGGGGTTGGGGACCCCCACCCCCAAAAAACTGAGAATTGCTTTATACACAGGAAAATTGTGAAACCTACCAGGAGCATTAAACTACAAATTTATATAATAGCTATCCAGGTCTCTACAGAACAGTATGCTTGGAACAAAGATGCAGGTAGAAGTATGATCAGCTTACATCTTTTTCATGAGTCATTTCCCCTCTTAGTAAGTGAGCTTTTTCCCTAGAAAGACAAGAATCTTCTTGCTGAAAATGTCTATAATAACGTGTCGTTTTACTATGTATAGTTATTTTCTAGTGTTAATCATATTATCGCGATCAGGGATGCTGAACATGGCCTGAATCTTTCCTCTGTCTTTCTGTAGCTCACTGTAGTTTTGGGTTTTGCTTTTCTAATACAAATCATAAGATTGTTAGACATATTCTGAGTACTCGTGGATGGAACTGATACATTGTAGGACTTTCCAGAGTTCATATGGGTTGCACGGTTGGTAGCTACTCCTGGCATTTGATTTGTTGCCAGTGATGGTTTCTTCTGGTTTCCTGTTTCTAAATCTCAGCAGAAATGCGGTTTATAGCATAGGAATCTGTTGCATAGATTAGGGAAGCCTTTTACTTCATTTCAAGTTAACATAGAATTGTAAGTATGTGAGGTTATATTTTATGGAAAAATAGGCATTCTTTCACGTGCTGTGTGAAAGAGTGTCATCTTGGAACATGTGTTATATTACCTCATTAGTAAGTTGTATAGGGGAAGAGGTAACTCCCAAATAATTAATCACATAAGCAGTAAAAAAAACCCTGCTGTAGTTAGACTAAACTTATGGATAAAAGGAGAATTCTGTGCTGATAATGTACTCTCCTAGTGTTGCCTGTTAAATCTTCAGACATACTCGTTGCCTCTTCTTGTGTGCATGGAGTAGAACACTTGATAGAGAGAACTTTTTTAAAAAAAATTGTGTACAGCACCCATGACAGTGGTATTTCAGTGCATGGTCATTGTTCCTGAGTAACTCCTGAGTATCTGCCCAAGGGCTATCTTAATACAGAAGAAAGAATGGATAACACCTATGATAGAAAACATAAATAGGGACAGTTTGTTCACAGTGAATGGGGTTAGTGGGATGGAAAGTTGCAATATAAGAGGAGTATATAAGTTTGTTTGGCTTAGTCTTACAGTGGGTCCCTCTAGATAAGAAAAACTGTTTTTGTTTTTTTAAGTATTCTTTCACTCTTAATCCCTATAGTTGAATGCTAATAATTGAAAGAATGGTTCATACTGAAAACCTGTAGTTTGTGGAGGAGATGTCTATGCAGCAAATAAGAAGTTAGCTGTGGTAGACCTATGACTTGCTAAAACTAGGCAGGCAGCATTTGCTGTAGAAAATAAATACTTTTACTCTCCAGCAACTATATACACCAAACTGCTGAAAACATGCATTAGTGTGAAAGGCCACTGACTGCAACGAGGTGTTGAACTTTCTGGTGCAAATTAACATATGGGAATTTTATATATTTTTTCAAAGGAAAGCATTCTACACTACAGGTGTTTTAGCTTTACATGTATATGAAACAAGCAAATACAGAAAAGAAGATACCTCATTTTTTTAATTAATGCAGAGTATGACTACAGGGCCTGAGGAGACACTTCCTATGTAAAGAAAAACCCCACTTCATCCAACATTGCTTTGAAATGAGAAGTTTTTCAGTTAAGACTCAACAGTGCAGTAACTTTTGTTTGCATGACTGAATCTAAATTTCTACAACACAGTAACATCATGATGAAATCAAGGATATTCTGAATGAGCAACCAGTTTGCTATCATTTGTGTCCCTCGGAGTGCCTCTCAGCAGCAGTCTCATTTAGGGCTTGTCAGAACTGCTCTGTCACGATGTCAAGAGTGGTGGGCACCATTCTCTTCTCACACCACTGAAGTGGTACTGCCGGTTTCATGTTACCCTTCAGCAGGCTGAAATGATTGCTCAGGAAGCCAGTGCAGCTAATGGAGGTTTAAACAGGTGCTGACACTTCTTATTTGAGCGCACTTGTTAATTAAATGTGAAATGAAAGCACACATTGCAGCAATAATCTGACAGAAGACATGGCATTAAGCACTCTGCCAGCTCCTTATCAGAAGAATGATAGGCCTGAAGTTACATGGGAAATATTAGATTTCAAAGAAAATTTTAAACTCTACTCCTAAAGAACATACATTTTCATGAAGATATTATTTTATATTGTAATATTGAAGACCATTTCTCCCTTTCCTCCATTTTTTATCTCTGGAACAAACAAGATCAGATGAGGTTTGTGGTGGAGAGATGACAGGTTTGAAGCCTAATGTGCCTCTAGGGCATTAGTGGTTATTGATATCATGACAGACCTTCTCCTTTTGCTGTGTTGCATTTCACAACTCAGCTGTCATTAATGATTGTAATGTTTAGCCATATGTGCCCATGCAGTCTTGCTGCTAAACCAGCAACAGGGAAGACCCTTTATTCTGATATTGCACTGTCCTTTAGGGAACAGAACCGAGGTCCTACCATGGATCCCAGTCACTGGTTCTCTGATGCATGTGAGTTAAGTTGCATTGCCTGACACCTGGGGCTCTGTATAGGTAGCTTTGGTCAACGTTGTCTGCAGTCAACAGAAGAATCTCATTGATTTTAATAGCACACTGGAACTGTTCCTTGGCCCACAGTTTGGGCTTTGAAACAAATAAACTGAGTTGGAGCACTGGATTTATTTTAAGCTGTAAAATTAGTGTTAAATATATTTGAGGTTAACCATATGTTAATGACATTAAATGAAAGATTGAGTAAGTCAAATAAATGTAAATGATAGTTCTTGGAAACATTTAACCTGTCTGTAACCATGACAAGAAAGTGAAAATTCTCAAGACCATTTTTGGTTTCTGTATATAAATTAGTTGAGTTTAATTGAAATCCTTCAGAACTTGACTTTAGCATAGTTCACTGCTTTTACCTTCAGTTTATTAAATTTTTATGTCTTCCATATTCTATGCATTTAGTTTTCCAGTAAATGACCACAGTACAGTAGTTTCCCAGCAGTGATGTAATACTACAGAAATAGTCCAAGCTGAGTTCACTTCAAAGTGTTACATTTTTGTCTTTGTTTCTTGCCTGAAAAGGGTTCCGGGCTGTTAAAAGTTTTTATAATAGGAAACATATATAGAATATTGCTGTTTATAAACAGCAGTAACTGTAACTGATCCAATGCCTCACTCATTGGGTATGACTGTAGAACCATCAGTATTCCTGCAGATTTTTAATATAATCAGGCTTTTTGACTAAGATGGTCTTTTTTTCTGGTCTTGATTTTAAATGAAGGCCTAGATAAAGGCTAATTGCCTGAAACTCCCTGATAAGACAAAAGGCAACACACTGGTATCTTTCTCAACAAGAAATGAATACACTGAGGAAGCTCAAGCCTTTGTGTCTGCTTGGAAACTGGCAGAAAACACTTGTGGTAATACTTAGTGCAGGACTGTGTGGATAAATTAAGCTGGAGGAATAATATCTTTATTTTGCCAGAATTCTGGTTCAATTTCTGTTGGAGTCTGATTAAAGGACAGAAGTTATCAGCATTTATATATCAGTACAACAGAATTATCTCAGTGTTTTAAGGAGAAGTCACATTCACTGCTTCTTTTCAGCCACAACCTGTCTTTCTCTAAACCACCCCATCACATTGCACCTGGCCTGTATACCTCTTCTATCAGACACTAATTTTTTCTCTTCTTTTTACAAAGGATTAAGTAAATAGTTAATGCATTTATTGTGTAAAATTATAAATAAATGTAGAACTGAGCCCTGTTGATTGCAACACTTTCTCTGGGATGGGCAGAGACAGTCATACCTAATGCCAAGAAAATGCCTGCTTTGGCTCAAGACTTTATTGTAAGCCATTCTCGAGCCAAGGACATTTTGAGGACTAGATCCAAGTCAGTATGGAGATGGCAGTGTATAATATTTTGTCAAAGATGGAAACTTAACAGTTGAATTCTCTTTATAATTATTTAGCGCATATACCTTGTCAATGTATTAGGCTTCATTTTCATTTTAAAAGTAACCCAATAGAAGAGGGAGGGAAGAAAGAATCAAAAATATTGCAACTGACCTTAAATTCTATTCCTGAAAAAATATTTGTGATGCCAATTACCAAAAATGTGTGCCATTTTTTTTATAACTCTGGTTTGCCCAGCCCATCTCTCATTTTCCAAATGTATTTGTACCAAAAGAATGCCAAATTTCACAAAAAATAAGTATCTCTTTGCTGAGTCTGCTGGTAATGATACGTCATGCTGTAGAATAGCTCTCATGTAGTTTTAAATTTTTTTAATTACTTATTGAAATAATTTATTCAGAATACAAGTGGGTTTGTTTAGTTTTTGTATGTTCTTTTTTAATGGGAAAAACAAATATAGATAGCTAAGAAAAGAGCTCGTGCAAATCTCGGTATTAGGTGAGTCTCTTGGAGTTAAGTAGAAAGATTTTAATAATTGCTCTTTTGCAGTACTGTCTTTTCTGTATTATTGTGAGTTTAGATTCATGCTAAATTTTGGCCATTGTACCATAAATTGGGATTAAGTTCTGTGTTTGTTTCTCACTGGGAATCAAACGACAGTCTTGGTTTTGTTGTGCCTAATCCAAAGCAGAAGTGAAAAAAATTACTTCTGGTTTGAGTTTATTTGCTAAGACCACTGACGTGGATTCAGATCTGGAAATCTGATGCTGGTTTATCTAATCCATCTGCCTTTTTATCTGTAGAAATATAGATGGTACAGTTCTATCTGCAAGTATAAACCATATATACATTATGTGTCATTCCCAGGCCTCCTTTTCATGCCTTCTGGGTTTTTTTTAGGGATGTCAGGTGTTTGCTTTCCTGTGTTTGAATCTGATAATCTCACAATCTGAACTTTTCTGCAAGTGTTCCAAGAGATTTTATATTCTTATTACTCAAGTGCACAATTACAAAATCTTAAAATATTCCCTGACTGTTTTTGAGATAAACACCACACACATTTCCAAAACCTGTTTATGGAATGAAAGTAATGTCATCTCCATACTGAACCCTACTGTCTTTTTCATTGTATATGGTGTCTCCTAGCTAGTTTCTGACCATCCCAGCAACACGTAATGCTACTTTTCTGAGGTATCCTAACATCTGTCCTAAAGGCTGTTTAGGCAGTTGAAAGATACTGCGTTTCTGCTGCACAGTCTTAATTCATTTCTTGAAGCCAGTTTTCTGTGGTTGCTTTACACTAGCAACCACTAGCTGTTTGTAGTATTCATAAAAATATTTATATGTATTTATGAGAATATTTTTTCCTGTCTTCCTAAAACATGACTGTACCTGCATGAACGTGCTTTTATGCCACTTCTAAAATATCTCTTGGAAGCCAGATGCAGGTAGAAATCCTGCTTCTAAGATCACATTTTATACGAAATAACAGAACATATTATAAAATTCCACATGCTTCATCCACTAAAATAACACCAGCATTTGTCTCATTAACTAATTGTGTTTCGTGTCAAATTGTTGAATTATACTTAATGAAGCACTAGCATGTGCTAGCTGCAATTAAGCATGTAAGCACTGGCAACTGATTAGTATATTTCTAAATGTTTCACCTTTTAGGTTAATTATGCTACCTTTAGGACTTTAAAAATCATGGCAGTAACCTGTTTTACAGTATTGTTGGTACCCCTTTGCCATTTGTATCTAGAAATGAAAGAACACAGCAGCGTGCTGTTTTGTAAGTTATCTAACTGGCTTTAAAGTTCCTGGTTAAAGTTTTTCTAGACGTCTGGAAAGTTTTTAACTCATTAGCATAATAAAATAAGTACTTTGTTGCATTATTTTAAAAATCATAAAAAATTTATAGTTTCTTTAGCTGGATCTACAGAGGGGTCTGGACAGGCTGGATTGATAGGCCGAGGCCAGTTGTATGAGGTTCAACAAGGCTAAGTGCCGGGTCCAACCCTTGGGTCATAACAACCCCATGCAACACTACAGGCTTGGGGAAGAGTGACTGGAAAGCTGCCTGGTGGAAAAGGGCCTGGGGGTGTTGGTAGACAGGTGGCCAAATATGAGCCAGCAATGTGCCCAGGTGGTCAAGAAGGCCAATAGCATCCTGGCTTGTATCAGAAATAGCGTGGCCAGCAGGAATAGGGAAGTGATTGTCCCCCTGTACTTGGCCCTGGTGAGGCCACGCTTTGAATGCTGTGTTCAGTTTTGGGCCCCTCACTACAAGAAGGACATTGAGGTGCTCTAGCATGTCCAAAGAAGGGCAACGAAGCTGGTGAAGGGTCTAAAGCACAAGTGTCATGAGGAGCGGCTGAGGGAACTGGGATTGTTTAGTTTGGAGAAAAGGAGGCTCAGGAGAGACCCTATCGCTCTCTACAGTTACCTGAAAGGAGGTTGTAGCGAGGTGGGGGTCGGTCTCTTCTCCCAAGTAACAAATGATAGGACGAGAGGAAATGGCCTCAAGTTGCTCCAGGGCAGGTTTAGATTGGATACTAGGAAAAGCTTCTTCTCTGAAAGGGTAGTCAGGCATTGGAAGAGGCTGCCCAGGGAAGTGGTTGAATCCCCATCCCTGGAGGTATTTAAAAAACGTGTAGGTGTGGTGCTTAGGGACATGGTTTAGTGGTGGACTTGGCAGTGCTAGGTTAATGGTTGGACTTGGTGATCTTAAAGGTCTTTTCCAACTTAAACGATTCTGATTCTATGATTCTATCTATCCTAACCATTGGGAAATAATTTAGGACCGTGAGAGGTTAACATTTAGCTCAGTGCAGAATCACGTGAAACACCTTTCAGTAGATTGGTCACTTGACCTTTGCTAGAAGTACAAGGACTCTGTGCTCTATTTGCCTTTCATATATAAAGCTTCAGTGACCTGTTCTTGGATATTGAAGTTAATATAAAATATAGCTGTCAGTTCTTTTATACACAGAAATAGATAAAGATACTAATATTCAGACTGAGTTTTGTCCTTCAACCCAGCTGAGCTGGGCTGACAAAATTACCTGAAGTTGAGCATAATGACAACCGTCTATGATTTATGCAAACCACTGGTGTGAAGCCAATGTGAACTCAATAGAACAAGTAATGTTTTTCATATTCTGTTAGCATTTCCTAGCCCTTCACTTTCTGGTTGGAAAGAAAGTTTATACAGTAAGTCGTGCTCAGTCTGCTTTATTTTCTTTTTTCACCAATTAGGTCGGAATATTACTTTTTTAATATCCAAATCAATATTTTCTAAAAATAACCCTATTGCTATTTGAATTTTCCTATTTTGTACATGGGATGTAGAGGGGACATTGCAAGTGGTGCATTTTTATACTTAAGGGGAAAAAAAAGAATAGATATTCTAAGAGGATTTTCAGTTCAGCTCCCTTCATCTTAAATTGATTTACACAGTTGTTCTGATTTCAGCTGCAAGCAAAATTTGAACAAAAACAGAACTTTTGAAATCAAATAACTAGTGCACGTCACTAAAACAAATGTATTCCTATATTGCATTTTATCATGAATATGAGCACAACTTAACCATTGTCAGTTTGATAGCCCGTAAGGTGAAGACTCTACTAGGAAACTCATTCAAGCACTTGGAAATATTTATCATATTTCAATGAACTATCTACAAATTAATAAGCATTAATGTGGTGCAACTTTAACAGAAAAGGACGTGTTCTTAACAGAAGATTTCAAACTATTTTATTTGTAATTTGATTCTTTCTGCAGAGAATTTATAAATGAGTTATTTGACTGCATACTATGTAAAGAGAGAGAAAGAGAGTATTTTTGTTTCATGACATTTAGGTAGGACATCTAAAAGTTCATGCTAGCCTTGTTACTCTTTGTACCTTACTATGGCCAGCAGACTCTATGCTCTCAGAAATAGAAATTGAGCTATATCATTAGGACTCAACAAACAGAAATAGCATTATCCTTGGCTCCAAAAATTACCTCTCTGTGAATGGGAGGGTTTCTTACTCAAATGTTGGTGATGACCAGGAACCACAAAATGAAAAGCCAAATCTCCAGCAAATCCACAGGACACCCTCTAATACAAACAGAAGCAACCACAATTAGAAGGGTAAATAACACATATTAGAGAGGACACAGTAGCATGATTTCAACACCCACCTTTATGTTTAATGTCTTGCTGTGACATATGTTTCAGCTAGTAGAAAACCATTTATAAACAACAGAAATATATTCTAATGCAATATATAAAAAGCCAAAGTGGGTTCTCAACTATGAAACTGCCAAATAAAAACAATTACGATAAATCACCTGAGAAAAAATTCTGGAATGAACTCCTGGCCGTGGTCTCAGACAGTGGCAGGACTCCCATTGACGTCAGCAGAGAATGATTTTACCTCTGCTTTTCAGCCTGCCTGATGGGAGGAGCATCACCAGATGCAACTTTCAGTTGTCATATCAGATGTCACTTAAAACTTCTGTAGCAAGTGCTGTTTTCCGTGTGACTCATTTCAAACAAGATCTGATGTGGGGTACTCAGAGGCCTCCTCTTGCTCGGTACAGGTTTCCCTTTGGTGATAGATTTCTTTCTTGGGGAATACTGAAACGCTTCACATTTGCTGGAAGAAATTCCTGTCCCCAAGTTATTTCACTCACATTCCAGTCCTTTTGCCAAACTTATGCTTTATTTGGGATTTATGGAAGCAGGAATCCTGAGGAATTTTAGAGCTATTGCCTCACAGTCAAATCTCCCGCTCACCTCACTGGACTCAGGCAACCATTGCCTCCTGCACACAATACTCTATTTCCTCCAAGATTTCTGGAAGCACAGAAAGCCAGACAAAGCAGGCAGCTGCCAACCACAAAAACACTGACACCTTTCCATAAGGAAAGAAATTTTTATAAAGGATATGCCAAGGCAGCTTAAATAAAGGATTCTGGGAAGATCTTTTGCATACTCCCTTTTTAACTAGTCTCCTCTCTTTTTTCCTTTTTGATTCACAAGCTTTGCATTTGTAGACCTTCTTTTCCTAGGTCCATTTTTCTTACTACTCATTGTATGATTTTGCATTTAACTTTACCTTTTAAATAGGTTTGTTCCCTTTTCTGACTTTTTTTTTTTTGTTTTGCTTTGTGGTCGATCTCTATCAGGCCAGTGACAGTCATACTTGAAAGCCTAGGCAAGCTTCGGTCTTCAAATAAGGAAACTGACCAGAATAAGTCAGAAATAAAACATCTTTATTTTCTTTTGATGTCCAACTCCTTTAACATGTCAACTTTAAGAACAAGAATTTTATCTAAAAAGTAGAAAGAATCCTTTTTATAGCTACAAGCAAAAAAAAAAAATATTTCCTTACGGAAGTAGGTTATGCACCTTGGGACAATGCCCGATTTTAATAAAGACTTCAAAAGGGAATGTGATTATTTTAAATTATGAATTATGCCTTTGATGTCAAAATGAAAGACAATTACATTTTATTTTGCAAAAGCAAACTTTACAAAGATTTATTTTTACTTACTTTTTATGTTTGTGATAATGCTGTATGTCTTAACTGAACTGTTTTGGCATGTGAAGAATTTATTCACAGTCTGAGTGGATCTGCTTGATTGTCATTAAGTTAATTCAATCATTAGATATTACAGGATACTATACCCCAGCATCCAGGTATCTCCCTTTTCACAGCCTGGAAAGTCAACATACTAGGCCGGCTGTTCTTTGTTGGTTCATCCAGAAGACCCTTTCAAAAGGAATACCTTGAGAAACAACTTGTGTAGATATCCAGCCAGTCAAAG
This sequence comes from Theristicus caerulescens, assembly GCA_020745775.1. Lineage (NCBI taxonomy): Eukaryota > Metazoa > Chordata > Aves > Pelecaniformes > Threskiornithidae > Theristicus > Theristicus caerulescens. The sequence goes on along the minus strand of CM036559.1, from coordinate 28,570,813 downwards.
GATGGAGAAACTGTGTTTTTGTTTAACTAGACTCTTGCTTGTTTCTGAAGATGTTCAGCCAACCTCGTCATTCAAAATCGAGGTGCCTTTTACAGAATATAAAGAAGCCACAAGGTTTTCTTGTAGTCTAATAAGCTCAGTTAGTTTGCTTCTCCTTGATCGTTTATTTCTAGTGGTTTTGTGGAAGATGTTGCACTGATTTTTCAAATCAGCAAGTGTTGAAAGATAAAAACCCTGGACCAATTTCTTGTGAAGAACATGAGTTATTTGGAAAAGGAGATGACACAGCTAGTATTCCCCAGCTCTTAAACTAGGTGTTACATTAAAAAAAATCCCACACAGGCAATGCATGATCCAGAGGTCAAAGCACAAGATCGTTTTAATCATCAAGTTGCTTGATATGATTGAATAAAATGTATGCTAAAGAGGGATCAAACCATACCAAAAATACTTTCTGTTTTTAAGGGAAAAAAAACCCAACAAACAAACCACTAAAAGTTTTGTAACAGAAAACATCTTTTCCAACTTCTCTTTTAGTTTATTTTCAAATGATAGCTTCACCTTTAGGAGTTTCATGTGTTGGCAGTCACAGCTCTAACAGTACCTCCCTTCAAAGGATCCCCATTTCAGGACTGAACATAAATACATGGATTTTCTCAATGCATAGGTGTTTAGCTTTAGCGTTTATATATGTATTGGGCTATGAAACACTCCTTGCCATTCACAGGGTTCAGATATGAGACCCAGTCACTTGCCATGTGCTAGAAGGAATTGCAAAGTTATTGCTATATACTGTAAGGTATGCTCTCCCTGCTCCCATGCTCTTTATATGGCATGGGCAGCTGAAATGGGAACTGTGCCATTATGCTTAGGAAACAGTGGAAGGGGTGCTGGAGAGCAGGGCAAACTCATTTATAGTTTCACTACATCCCCAGATTAGGAAGAGAATCATAAGAGTCCTTCAGGTGGGAAAAGTCCCCAGGAGGTCTCTAGTCCAACCTCCTACCCAAATAAAAGCCAACTCTGGGATCAAACAGCAGACCAGGCTGTTCAGGGCTTTCTCTAGTCAGGTCTTGAAAACCTTCAAGGACAGAGTCTTGGGCAACCTGTTCCATTATTTCACTACCCTGATCGGGATGGATTTTTTTCCTCGTATCTGAGCTATATAACACCTTGTTGTTATCCAGGTAGCTTAAAATAATGCTTGAGTAAAAGCAAGTAAAATAAAGTGGAAAAAAGGGCAATTATTCATAATGCCTCAGAGAGCCAAGAATATTGCAAATGTTGACAACAAATGCTGGCAGGACTCCATCAAAATATCCATTAATTAGAGACCATCCATTGCAATCCTCAGGAATGATCCTACTACTGCAACTTCTGATGGCTGCCTTTCTTTAGGAGGATGCAGTACTTCATACAATCTCTCCCCTCTTTGAAGTCTCGCAACATGTTTAGAATTTGAAACCAATTTAATTTTATTAAAGTAAGGATTTGAGGTTTTTTTGCCTCTTGGTTAGTCTCTGGACTTGCTAGTGAGCAGCTAGCTCCTTGATTCAGTGGTCCTCTGTCCTTTAGTGATTCATTGGCAAGCTTATTCTGTTATCAGCCTGTGTTTTGGTAAATATTTGATGTAATCAGCTAAACAGGAGAAATGGATTTTTCCCAGCCTCTTGCCTGAGATCAGACATAATGGTAACTCGGCTCTTTAGAGTAACTGTTTTGCAGTCCCTTTCTCCAGTACATATTATAATCAAAACAATAGCTTTCAAAGAAGTGCTAAGGATGTGGTATTTCTGCAATTGTTAATATACCATAGTTAATATCCTTAGGAATGTATTAATTCATATTTCATAGGTATAAATGAATAGGGACCCATTTGTAGAAAAGAGCTCACATCAGTAAATATGCTTCCACCAGTTTGTATCCAGGCTATCTAAACTTCAAATACAAGTCCATGAGTATAAACCATAGAAATAGTGTTATTGTTAAAGTCATGTTGTTTTATTCAGTAAAAAATATTTTATTTCTGGAAAAACTTAACATAAAAAGAACTGTATTTCACACCAGAAAAATAACTGGCAAGGGGAAAATTACAGGATGACATTTAGAGTTTGTGTGAGTTCAGAAAAACATAACAAAACTGGTTTTTATAAAGATGCCAAATTGTCAAAAAATCATAGTTATGCTAAAATATTATTCTGTCAGCATTTCCATTATAAATTTTATCTTTCTAGGTTTTATAGGTCATATATAAAGACTCACTGACAGTTAAACTGAGTTTAGGCTCTTCATCACATGACTGTAATGAAAAGGAATTGTCTTTGGTTTTGGCAGCTTTAAGACATCATACCCTAGATATACATTCATGTTTAAAATGAATTCCAAGGAAGATCTGTTCTGTGAATTTGCCAATCAAAAGTTGCTTGCTAATTTTTTTATAGTGATTTCATATCTGAAATGTGTTAGTCCAGACCTAAATACAATACATACAGGGCTGAAAAATTACATTCATGGGCTTTTCAAAAGTGGAGCTGTATTATACGGATCAAGTTGTGGATCCTCTCCTTCCCCTGGAAGTTAGTTTCTGAGGAAGATTTTGATTTTTTTTTTTTTCTTGATCAGCTTTACACCTGGTTACTGGCAGTAAAGGGATTAACAGATATGGGACTTGTTGCACACGTGAGCATTTCTGCTCTTTGGGAAATCTGACATGCTGAAAAAATGGTATTTGCTTTGTCTCAGAACAGCAGGCATAATCTGTCAAACAGGTAAATCTTGAGAAATATAATTTTTCAAAAATTGAAACATTTTGTTTGGTATAAGGCAAACCTAGAAGTTTGAGCTTGGTGGCTTCCAGCTCTTCATCAGAGCTGTATGACAGAGACACCAGAGCCTAGATGTCCCAGAATTCAAGCTGAACTAGGAGCTTTGGAGCTTCAGGCTGGTAGTCCTATCACCTTAAATGCAGACTTGGGAGTGTTGGGAAAGTATCAAGCTCTAAGTAGGTTCTCAGGTGCTGGTCTCCAAGTAGCTCATAGGGAAATTCTCAGCCTTCTCTCTGGGTCATTCAAATCCAAATTCTAGAGAAAGTGTGTTCTTCTTTACCCTAAAAGTTCCCAAAGTGTTTTCCAAGACTATATCCCATTTCTACAAAATAAAAGGAAAATTTCCTATAGCCCAATGCTGGATAAGGCTGCAAGAAATGTTATTGAAGTTGATGGAAATATTCATGCTCACAAAATTCGGCAAGTCTGAGTGGTATTATTAGGATAGTGCTAATACTTCTTTTTTGGAAAAAGATAATTCTTTTAATAAATACTTATTTAAACAGTTTTTCCACCTTAAGTTGGGTCTAAGTTTAATATCCTAAAATAATGAAAGCTCATTTAAAATAATCTCTAAAGCAGATTGGCCACCTTTTAAATTAGCCACCCTATACAGCTCCACTGACACTAATATAGTAACTTCAGTTTTACACTCATGTAAAATTAAACTTGGATTTTTTTTTCTTATTTTTTTTAATATGCATTGACAAATTCTATAATCCATGGGGGGGAAAAAAAACCACACCTGAAGGAATGGGTATTTTTGCCACTGTAGTTTTGGTATCTTATTTGTAGATAAAATATGTGCCTTTTTTCACATTATAGTTAGATATTACCTTTATCTATAATGTCTAAATTTCTATCGCTAGCAGCCCCCAAATATGAAATGATTACTGTTTTCTTGTCTCTTGGGAAGACAGAAAACCCAGAAAAAAAAGACATTCTTAGAATTATGGTTTTTGTGCCAAAGGCAGCAAACGCCTCTGACACCTCCTTCCACTCCTGTTGCCAGCTCAGCTCTGGAGAGCAAGCTGTGAGGATGGAATTGACAAAGCTCCAGCTATTTTATGCATACAGTAGTTTGGTCCTTTAAAATCAGAATTATGGACCACATTGCTTTCTCCTGGAAAATCTCTCAGGAAGGGAGAAGGTATTCCAATGACAAAATGAGTGTGAATTTATGTGGAGGACAAGAGTACCCAAAAGTATTCATTTAGGTTTTTATTATCAGAACTATCCATAGGGAACTAACCACTTCATTAGTATGCCCCTGAATCTTGGCACTGGGATGAAGAGCTGAAGTTTAATTCTGCATCCTCTTCTGGACATCACATTACTCACTTTGCTCTCTCATCATTGCTCAATACAGGTTTTGCTCCTCCCAAACAAATTCAAAGCAGTTACTTAGTCTGAGTAACACCTTATTCTATAGGTAGTGTTTCACTAAAATCAGTACACTAGCTATGGAGTAAAAAATACATAGAGAGATTAATACCAGAGTTTGTCCAAGAAAATGTCTAAACCACAGAGGAAGAATTAATGCAGCAGTATTTCCATTAATATTGTGGTCAATTTGCCGATTCCACTGTCTACTCAGCATTTGGTCTCTTCCTCTCCTAGACCTAATTTACGCCAACAAGCTCTTTTAGAGTGCCAAACCAGTGATGGTTGCTACAGTTATTTTCTCATCTGCTCCTGTTCAGAGGTTGGAGGCCTTTGTATGCAGTTGTCTTTTCCTTTATTCCTCTTCCAGAGCTAGCAGAGAGGGTTGCCTATGCAGATCTGAAATAAAGCCTAGGGCAGAAGAGGACAATTCTCCAATTCCTGTTAGAGATGTAAGGGAGGAACTGAATAACTGGTTAAATAGTAGTTTGCTAGCTTCAGAATCATCAAAGAATTCTGATTACGGTGATGAGGAGAGCAACCAAGTACATCTGGCTTTCAGGAGAGTGGAAAGTCTACTTTTATGCCAAAGCTAGCCCATAAATGTCTGGCTCAGATCCCAGCTTTGTTGGCCCATTATAAGCACTTTTAGTTGACCTTTTTATTAATGTCAGTGTTGTTCCGAGCACACACATGTCTTAGATTCTCAAACAGCAAGAAAATTAAGAGATGGTTTTATAAGAATTAAATATACATTAGGTAGCACTGTCCTAAAGTACTAGCTTGTCTGAAACTAGTGAGAAGAGAGGTCAGTCTGTGTGTTAACTGTGGATCTTGTGGCTTAGGTGCCAAACAGACAATGAATAGGTAAAAAAGGTTGTGGCCTGTTTAAAGTGATTATAAGAAATCACAGCATGTGATGTAAATATAAAATCTTGCTTTGGGATTATTTATGTTTGTATTATAGTCTTCTTTAAACAGGAAGCTTTGTTGTTTCTGGTAGTACTATATCTGTCATGTCTCTCTTAGTTTACAAAAACAAGCCTATTGTGTTTCTTGGAAATTATTACACGTAAGATTCAGTGGTCTGTTGAATAAACACAAATACAGTGACATTTAAAATTGAGGTGTTTATGTATAAAAATATGAAAATTAATATACTAAAAAAAATTTAGCTCTTTTACAAGGGTTTTTATGTGCATGAAGAGGAATTGAGCTATAAAGGTGAATATTTAGATGTATGTCATACAAGCAGGTAAATTCAGACTGGAATTTCTTAACACCCAGGGAGGAGCCAACATGAAATGAATTATGTAGTGTGCATGAATTAAATGAACATCGTGACACATACAACATTTTATTTGTTTAATTTTTCATCCATAGGTCCAAGTCTTCAATAGATAGACAAGCAAAAAGGACTTCCGTCTTGGAAATTTTTTTACTGCAGAACAGAGTGACTCAAGGATTTGTAGTGGATAGAGTTCAAGCCATTTATTCAAATCTGGACCAAGCTGGTAGTGATCGCAAGTCAGTACTGGCTGCTGTGTGTGTGTTTGGGGGGCTGGGGGCCATGCATGCATATGTGATAGGACTTGGCAGTCAGATGCCAGCTGCTAGTGGACACCGACCTGTATAATGTAAAGTAACCTCACACAACCCACTCCTTGGCAGTCTCAGCCAAAAGGCCAAACATAGAACGGGCACCGAGACAGAGCTAAACTTTCCACCCCATGTAGCAGTTGCTTAAAACACACATTACAGTAGGGCAGGTAGTGAGAACACCACTTTATTGCTGCTGTCCGCGTTGTACTGAGTCTGTGGAAAAACTGAAGAATGGAGCTTCCAGCAGGGCCAGCCTGGTACTTCTCATAAACCTCTTTTACATTCCAGCATTGTACTTGCTTTCAGCTGGAAAATGTTAATCACCACTATCAGCTTGCACCTTCACCATGGCTGACAGGGGTTTCTCATCTAGAACACAGCTTTCCAGTCTACTTTCCTTGGGATCCAGTCAGAGCTAGAGTTAAATGCTGCTCAGTATGAGATGCCACTGTTCAGGGGAGAGATTAAATCAATACTATTTTATTGAATGCCTTTTAACTTATCTGTTAAATGGCCAGTTAAAGGTGATTGTCAAGGACTGAGGGCTGGAGAGGGGCCAGCAGACCCGTGCCCTCCCTCCCCAACCAGCCCCATCCCTCAGCCCTCAGCAAGGCAGGCTGGGATGGGCCAAGGACAGTGATGGGAGTCAGTCACAGCCTGGCCATTGCAAGGCACCACCACAGACCCCAGGCCTGGCCAGGAAGGCAGCTCCTGGGGCAAGGACAGGGTCAGGTCCAGAGACAGTCACCAGCATCATCCAGACTCACATGGAAAGTCATGGAAGTCAGCCCATGGACCAAGGTTCCTGGTCTGGGTTGGTGAGGCACAGGGCAAAGCACGGGCATGCCTGCAGGGTGGCTGCAGCTGCAGCTTGCGCAGAGACTGGGAGTGAGAGCAGGAGTCTCAGTTCAGCAGCAGCCCTGGGTAAAGAAGGGGAAGCCCCTTGCTTCTGGCTCTTTATTTCAAGGCCACCAGCTGCACTGCTTCTAAGTTGACCCTTAGCCCAGGAAGCCAAACCCTCGGTGCTTGGAGATATTCTGGGTCCTGTCAGTGCTGTGGGATCTTAGTGAAACAAACAACTTGGAGCACTGAAACAGGTTTGATTTTGGCTTTTTGTATTTAGTGGAGGTAAGTGTTACAAGCACTGAGGTCATCTTAAAAGGACTTGTAACCTTTCAGATGTTCCCAGAAGGAAACTCTACTTCACAAACAATGCTGCTACACATATGAATTAAGGATGTAGGATGTACAAAAGCATTTTAATTTCCTAAACATGTGGTACTAGCCAACGTAACCCATGGCATTTCTTGGTAAACAGCAATCTATGATTTACACCTTCAGTAATACAATCCGTGGGACTTTTGCAAGATGCAAATTCTCTTGGCCCAGAGGTTCTGGGGTATATAATGCTCTAGTCAAATTCATGATCCACATGGGAAAGCTTTGTTATGTATTTCAGAACTCAGTGATCCAGATGGAGATAGGAAACAGTATTACTGAGACTTTGGTCTGCATAATATATGCAGATCAGTGGCAACTTTTCAGGCAGATTGGCATAGATTTCACACTTTTTTTTTTTTTTTTCTAATTAAAGGGACTCTGTCCCAACATGCAGAACACAGACTGGTCAATCATGCCTTTAGCAAAATTGCTGGTTTCCTATTGACCATAACTTCTAACTTCAAAATGTAATTGATTTTTAAAAGAAAGGACTTTATCTTCAGACACCAGCACTATGCTCCTTCTTCAGTGGCCTCCTGTTCCCCTTGAATTCCCCATATGAGGTTATTCTCTCCTTCCATAGATTTCAGGCAGAAGATTTTTACATATTTTGTCTTCTGAACTGACCCTATAAGAATAATAAACAGTTTCATTTAAAGTTGTTAAAGTGTAACTGATGTCTAACATTCATAGCTGCTTCTTTTTTCTAACATTTTCATTGGTTTTCATCAAAAAACAGCAAAGACAACATTACATGACAAATAGGAAGTAGTGAAAGAGTTACACAATGTTGAAGAAGTACACAACATGGTAGTGATAGTTAAGCCTCAAAGTATGCAAAGTTTAATTTGGCGTAGATTCGCACCCTGAAGTTCTGGTCCCTCTTAAAAGCTGCATTTTAGACAAGAAATTGGACCGCATATCTTTCAGTAACAGACTCTCTGGTTAGAATTACAACATGTCCTGGTTCTTGTCACACTGAAAATGTCACAGGATTAGTTTTCCACATGGAGAATTCTTCCTTCCAGCTCCAGTGTGATCATTGTAGGATAACAGGATGCTGATTGAGATTGCATGACAGTGGATGTGTATGCACAGGACAGGCAAGTGTACAGAACGTGAATAAAAGTGGTTCATCACCAGGGAATGAACAACAGAAAAGTAAATCTAAGTGCCATGAATTTATATCATTGCACATCCTGAGAGCAGAGTTCATCTCATCATTTCCAGGCAAAGGATAAGTAGTGGCCCAGGAATGGTAAAACACTGATGTAAAACCAAGCTTAACATTCTGTAAAAATGTTTTGAGAGAGTGTGTAAGATCTAACTTTCAGATGTCACACAGACATCACAATGTAATTGGAATAGCTTTTCAAAACTAAACCTACTTGAAAAAAAAATCATAGTTACATAGAATAGTTTAGGTTGGAAGAGACCTCCAGAAGTTTTCAGTTTGCCAATGAAGGCATTATCATAATGATTGATTAACACCTATAACTGAATAGCTGGGGATAAAAATATGTTACATGATGTTAGTCGTACTGACTGATAGATATCTCATGCTTAGGAATTACTCTAAGGTCAAAGTATTGGTATTGAATTTATGCAGATTTCTTTCTGAGGATGCCAAGTCTTTCCCACACCTTGCTGAGTCCAAACCTCTGAGACAGTCCTATTCCCCACAAGAGGTACCTGTTTCTGAGGAACAGTTATCTAAGCCACCCTGTGTCGCCAACACGAGCCCCAGCCATGCACCCAGGTAGCCCACGGACCCTCCATGCACTTAGCAGTACCCTATCACTCTTTGGCTGCCTCCATGCTAACCAAGGCCTCCATGGCAGTCATTCCTGAACCAGCCTGGGCAAGGAAGCTGCTGTGGCTGTTCTGCCTCTTCCCTAGCCATGGACCTCACTCGCCCCCTTCTGCTGCAAAGGTGTGAGTTTAAAATAAGTATAGCCAGGGCTGCCAGTATCTCTCTGAACCCAGAGGACAGCCTGTGGAGCTCTCCCCTCCTTCTTCTCTCCAATTCCAGCCTTTTCTGATCTGCTGTCCATTGCCTGTGTGGGAGAGAGAAAAATTGTCTTGTGATGCTTCCCATGCAACTTGTTACCACTCCTCTCCATTGCTGCCAGAGTGGGAGAGAGAGCCAGAGCAATCTCCCAGGCAGTGGGGTTGCTGCTGCTTTCTGTCAACGCACACCTCCATCCACATCAACCTGTTACACATCACTCGGTCCCTTTGCCTTGTCACTTGCAAGCTGGAGTCCTGCCCACTGTGCTACAGTGGCAGGGGCTCACTGAAGAACACTCTCCTTGCCAGCAGAGTTGCACACCCAATGTGTTGCAGCCCAGCTGAGGCTGACAGACACCTCTCTCCAGCTTGCACAGCTTCATCCTCAATGTTTGCAGGCGCCATTTGACCTTCAGAGCAAGACTGCCCTGGGAGCTGCTCCTTCCTAGACTTGGCCTGGGCACTTCCCGGGTCTTCTGCAGATGCTGGGCTGGCTGTTCCACCCCCTGTCGGAGGCCACAGTGCCAAGCAGCACCTGTTCCTCAAAAGGCATGGCAGAGTACCAAGCTACTCAGTTCTCTTGGCCCTCCAGTGAAAATGCCCATCCCTGACAACCCCAGACCTCATGGCCATGCCACATCTTGCCTCTTTCCACATTTTCCCATCCCCCCCATGGGGAGCAAACATGGGAAATGAAGCTTGACAAGAGTATTTGCCCCTTCTTCTCTCACTCATACCTGGCAAGGATATATAGCGAAACTGGTGTTGACAAATGAAGATTTACAGATATGTGACTTAGACAAACAAATGTTTCTGCCCTCCCTGCCAGGCAGAGAACATGAAGAGGGTTTGCCTCCTCCTCCTGCACCTCTCCCATTCCGTACTGCCTCAGTGGGTACTGCAGGAGAGGAAAAGAGCAAGGTGACTCTTGCCAAAAAATCTCCACGTCTCTCCCTTGCCGCTGTCCTAGCCACTGAAGCAGGATATGCCAAAATAATCTCCAGCTGCTCAGATGGAACAGAAAAAGTGCTTTTTATCATTGAATGGCCGAGGGCAGTAGGCCATGCCCTTTCTTGAGCTGTAACCCCAGTTCACCACAGCCAATGTCCTCCTCACCATGGAGGAAAACATTTGTCATAGTTTAACCCAGCAGGCAGCTAAACACCACACAGCTATTTGCTCATTTCCCTGCAGTGGGATGGGGGACATAATCGGAAAAAAGGTAAAACTTGCGGATTGAGATAAAGACAATTTAATAGGACAGACAAGGAATGGAAAATAATAATAATTAATATATAATAAATAATAATAGCAATAATAATGATAAAAGAATATACATATCAAGTGATGCTCAATGCAGTTGCGCACCACCAGCTGACCAATGCCCAGCAAGTTCCTGAGCAGTGGCTGCACCCCCCCAGCCAGCCCTCCCAGTTTTTTGTTCAGCATGATGTCATATGGTATGGAATATCCCTTTGGCTAGTTTGGGTCAGCTGTCCTGGCTGTGTCCCCTCCCAGCTTCTTGTGCACTTCCAGCTTTCTTGCTGGCAGGGCAGTATGAGAAGCTGAAAAGTCCTTGACTTAGTGTAAGCACTGCTCAGCAACAACTAAAACATCAGTGTGTTATCAACATTATTCTCATCCTAAATCCAAAGCACAGCACTATACCAGCTACTAGGAAGAAAATAACTCTATCCCAGCCGAAACCAGGACACCGTTGAAAAGAGGCCTTCTGCATAGCCAGGCAGCTGCATAACCAGTGAAACCCCAGGCGTAAAGCTTGCCCTTATTTCAAGCGAGACCAACAAGCCTGAGATTCATGCCTTTTTGGGAGACAGCCACCTGCTTCAGCAGCTGAAGCTGGAATTTCCCTGGCAGGACAAGTAGTCTCACTGAGAAGACGAGCCAAGGCAAGTGGAAGCATGGCTAAGCCATCTAAAAAGCTGGCATGAGTCTTTTGTGGTGCATGAGGGAGAGGAGATTGAACCCTGCTGCTGCCAAGGAAGGATCCTTGAGATAACCAGTGGTCCTCTTTGACTTCTTTTCCAATTAAAGGTTTCCTTGATGTACACGAGTACAATTTATAATCTCAAACCATTTAAATTTTTAATACAACAGAATTTATGCTGCAGCAGACATGAGTTGATTTTAGCCATAATCCATTTTTACCACTAAAACTCTAAAATGATGGTAAGTCTTCCAGAAGTTAGCAGAAAGCTATTTTTACTTTGCAAATCTTTTTTTTAATTATTTTTTTTTCTCACGCACAGTTTTGCTCTGAATTTGATCCCTGAGGACCTTTTCTCATCTCAGGTATCACAGTGAAAGCTATAAAGAGTTGTCAAATATTTCCTGCTTTTGCTGTAATAATTTAGACTCAAAAGCCTGCATCATTTTCTCTTGAATGTCTAGCAACATGCAATCATAACAGGATTTAGGCTCCCAAATATGTGTGACTATTAGGAAGTTTCCATTTTCTTTGGTATAACTCAAACACTTTTAATTGTATCATGTTAATTTGTGTTGTTAGGTGAATTCTTTAACAGAAAGGGAAACACAGTAAATGTTTATAGTCTCAGGTCATGGAAATGGCATGAGATTTTAACACAGGACTCACCAAATCTGAACAAGGTTGTAGTTCACATTTTTTGAGTATTAATTTAGACACAATAGGCTTAATTTAGCTGCTTAAAGATAAGCATTGCATATCTTTTTAAAATACTCTATTGTATTCCTCCTGGCCTTCAGATGTTACTCCAGAAAGAATGAAATAACTTCTGTAACTTCTGTGTTTTACATGTAGCCTCCTGACTTATGCTAGAAACATAAGCTCTGTGTCTATATGTCTACAGGTAGGCAACTGATTGAGGTTCCATATGACCACTGCTTTTCAGCCAGCAAGTATCAAGTGGTACTGACTATGAGGTACATGAAAAAGTGAAATTGCCTTCAAATGCATGTTGTATGTAAAGACTGAGAAAGCAGATCAAATGATTTTTCAGTCTTTATTAAACAGTGAGAAACAGAAATTCCCCAGTGAGAAATGGAAATTCCCTTCAATGTATTGAAGGGAAGAGAAAATGTAGTACGTATATGTAAAATTCAAGGGAAAGAAAAAGAATCCCCAAAACTCAGCTAAATCTCTTCTGAGTTTTGGTTGTTGGTTTTGTTGGGGTTTTTTTTCTTTTTTTTTTAACCAAGTGTGTGTCATATTATCAAGGTTATCCATGAAAAATGAGTCATACAATAACATCTGATTTGTCTTGGGAAGGTGGGGTCTTCCTGTTGGAACTGTGAACTTCCTACTACTCAAACAAAAGGGAGTGGAGTATCCTGAGACAAAAAGCGAGACAGGAAGGGTCTGCCGAGATAGGATGAAACCGTAAATGGAAGATAGCCTAGAGACTGGCAGAAGAAGTATTATTATGTAGACTTTTACAAAGAAATGTAAAGTGTTTGGAAGATTTTAGTAAGCTTCAGATTTGTTCAACCTTTTTTATAAGCATTCAGCTTTTAAAATGTTTGATGAACTATAAGTCAGTTGTAAATGATTATAGAATCATAGAATCATAGAATCATAGAATTGTTAAGATTGGAAAAGACCCTTAGGATCATCAGGTCCAACCATTAACCTACCACCGCCAAGTCCACCACTAAACCATGTCCTCAAGTACTGCATCTACCCGTCTTTTAAATACCTCCAGGGATGGGGACTCAACCACTTCCCTGGGCAACCTGTTCCAGTGCCTGACTATTCTTTCAGTAAAGAAGTTTTTCCTAATATCTAACCTAAACTTCCCCTGGTGCAGCTTGAGGCCATTTCCTCTCGTCCTATCGCTTGTTACTGGGGTGAAGAGACCGACCCCCACCTCTCTACAACCTCCTTTCAGGTAGTTGTAGAGGGCAATAAGGTCTCCCCTCAGCCTCCTCTTCTCCAAACTAAACAACCCCAGCTCCCTCAGCCGCTCCTCATAAGACTTGTGCTCTAGACCCTTCACCAACCTCGTTGCCCTTCTCTGGACACGCTCCAGCACCTCGATGTCCTTCTTGAATTGAGGGGCCCAAAACTGAACACAGTATTCGAGGTGCGGCCTCACCAGTGCCGAATACAGGGGCACTATCACCTCCCTGGTCCTGCTGGCCACGCTATTCCTGATACAAGCCAGGATGCCATTGGCCCTCTTGGCCACCTGAGCACACTGCTGGCTCATGTTTAGGCGGCTGTCAACCATCACCCCCAGGTCCTTTTCAGCCAGGCTGCTTTCCAGCCACTCCTCCCCAAGCCGGTAGCGTTGCCTGGGGTTGTTATGACCCAAGTGCAGGACCCGGCACTTGGCCTTGTTGAACGTCATACAGTTGGCCCCGGCCCAACAATCCAGCCTGTCCAGGTCCCTCTGCAGGGCCTTCCTACCCTCCAGCAGATCGACACTCCCACCCAACTTGGTGTCATCTGCAAACTTACTGAGGGTGCACTCGATCCCCTCATCCAGATCATCGATAAAGATATTGAACAGGACCGGCCCCAACACTGAGCCTTGGGGAACACCACTCGTGACCGGTCGCCAGCTGGATTTGGCTCCATTCACAACTCTCTGGGCTCGGCCGTCCAGCCAGTTTTTAACCCAGCTCAGAGTGCACTTGTCCAAGCCGTGAGCAGCCAGCTTCTGCAGGAGAATGCTGTGGGAGACGGTGTCAAAGGCCTTACTGAAGTCCAAGTAGACAACATCCACAGCCTTCCCCTCATCCACTAAGCGGGTCACCTTGTCATAGAAGGAGACCAGGTTAGTGAAGCAGGACCTGCCTTTCATAAACCCATGCTGGCTGAGCCTGATCCCCCGGTTGTCCCGCACATGCCGCATAATGGCACTCAGGATGATCTGTTCCATGACCTTCCCCGGCACCGAGGTCAGGCTGACAGGCCTGTAGTTCCCCGGATCCTCCTTCCGACCCTTCTTGTAGATGGGTGTCACATTAGCTAGCTTCCAGTCATCTGGGACCTCCCCAGTTGACCAGGACTGCTGGTAAATGATGGAGAGTGGCTTGTCAAGCTCCTCCACCAGCTCCCTCAGTATCCTCGGGTGGATCCCATCTGGCCCCATAGACTTGTGGGCATCCAGGTGGAGGAGCAGGTCGGTGACTGCCACCTCTTCGACAGCTGGGACTACATTCTGCGTCCTATCTCCATCTCCCAGCTCAGGGGCATGAAAACCTTGAGGATGATCAGTCCGACTATTAAAGACTGAGGCAAAGAAGGCATTAAGTACCTCAGCCTTCTCCTCATCCTTCGTGGCCAGGTTTCCCTCTGCATCCAACAAAGGAGGGAGATTCTCCTTAGCCCTCCTTTTGTCGCTGATATACTTGTAGAAACATTTTTTGTTGTCCTTGACAGCAGTGGCCAGTTTAAGTTCTAGCTGGGCCTTCGCCTTTCTAATCTTTTCCCTGCATATCCTCACCACATCCTTATAGTCCCCCTGAGTCACCTGCCCCTTCTTCCAAAGGTGGTAGGTTCTCCTTTTCTTCCTGATTTCCAGACAGAGCTCTCTGTTCAGCCAGGCCGGTCTTCTCCCCCGCCTGCTCGACTTGCGGCACATGGGGACAGCCTGCTCCTGTGCCTTTAAGACTTCCCTCTTGAATAACATCCAGCCTTCCTGGACTCCCTTGCCCTTCAGGACTGCCTCCCAAGGGACTCTGCTAACCAAACTGCTAAACAGGCCAAAGTCTGCCCTTCTGAAGTTTAGGGTTGTGGTTTTGCTGGCCCCCCTCCTTACTTCTCCAAAAATCGAAAACTCTACCATTTCATGGTCGCTGTGCCCAAGACAGCCTCCGACCACCACATCACTCACCAGGCCTTCTCTGTTCGTGAACAGCAGGTCCAGCGGGGCACCTCCCCTGGTTGGCTCGCTTACCAGCTGCGTCAGGAAGTTATCCTCCATGCACTCCAGGAACCTCCTAGACTGCTTTCTCTCTGCCGTGTTGTATTTCCAGCAGATATCTGGTAAGTTGAAGTCTCCCATAAGAACAAGGGTTAGAGACTCTGAGACTTCAGCTAGCCGCTTGTAGAAAACTTCATCTGCTTCCTCATCCTGGTTGGGTGGTCTATAACAGACTCCCACCAGGGTATCTCCCTTGTTGGCCTTTCCCCTGATCTTAACCCATAAGCACTCAACCTTGTCGTTACCTTTGTTGAGCTCAAGACAGTCAAAACACTCTCTGACGTACAAGGCTACCCCGCCACCTCGCCTTCCTTGCCTGTCCCTTCTAAAGAGCTTGTAGCCATCCATTATGTGTCATATTTCTTTTTCTTGAATGTACTTTGTAGTACATCAGATCAAAATATATCTACTATCTTTGGAGTTCAGCTGTAAATTTCTCTAAGGAGATATAAATCCATTATCTCTCTGATATAGTGACCACTTTATACATGATTTCAGGGTTGATGGAAGTTACCAAAACTAATTTGTTGACAAAAAGTAAAAATTCCTATTTTTTAAGTCTGCCTTTGTTTTGGAGCTCTTCATAACCTTCTTTTAAAGTCTTTCTACTTTATGTCAGAATAAGGAAGCTTTTCTACACTCGTTTGTTGAGGAAGAAGATTTCACTGACGTACAGCAAATAAAAAGCAACTCCAAACCATGACATGTTTTTTACTGTATCTAATAGCAATCAGTAGTAGTGTTCAGCCAATATTTGAAATAACACAGTCTAGCTGTCCTGTAGTAAAAATTGTAAATTTCGTAACACATGACACTGTTCATTTCCCACCTTATCTGTGGACACACATTTCAGTCCAAGAGTTCCTTCCTTGCCAGGTAAACTTCAAACATATCATTGCTTAGGGCCCTTTCTACTTTCAGAGGAATGTGGATTGGGAAATGTTGAGAGAAAAAGAAAGATTAGGCAAGCAGAAAGTTCTAGGTTCATTAAATGAATCCTCTCTTCCTAAAACAAATTAAAAATATGGAATAGATAAGTCTACGTTTCCATATTTTCAGTGAGAAAAGACATGTTCTTAAATCATCTTGGAAACATGTGTACTGATCCATGCCCTTACACATTTACAGAGGGAACAATTTATAAAGGGATATCCTGAACTATAACAAAAACAGGAATGAAAAAGTGTTTAAGACTGACTTTCTGTATCAGTCCTTTTCAACAGCAAAATCCAGGGCTGTTCAGCTTGTAGCCCACAGGCTGGACCTAAGCACTGATACTCAGGAAAACTTATAAACCCCTTCTGGCTTCACAGGAAGAGGAGCACTGTACAAGATGCAGACCTGGAGCTGTGTGTAGACTTGAACTGAGAAGTAAGTT
Organism: Theristicus caerulescens; assembly: GCA_020745775.1. NCBI lineage: Eukaryota > Metazoa > Chordata > Aves > Pelecaniformes > Threskiornithidae > Theristicus > Theristicus caerulescens. Next base: position 28,554,461 of record CM036559.1, on the reverse strand, counting down.
GGGCAGTGCATATGACAAATACTGCTGGTGGCTAAAAGTGGCCTAGTAGGCTACAAATGCACGGTTTGAGTTTGAGTCACCCTCCTAGCTGATTAGAGACTGGTGAGGTGGTTACCTATTAAGGGGGTGGAGGGGCAGGTAGGAAGGGGAGGATAATTCTTCGTAAACCCAAGGAAGGATATAAATCACTGCTGTTAGAAAGAAAAGGATTTGAAGTTCAGAAACAGACCTTTTTCCCCTAGCTTCTTTTCTTTGCTAATTGCTGCCACAGGACTTCCCTACTAATTTCCCTTTTCTTTATCTGTGAGTAGCGCAGCTCCGTCTGACTAACATGCTGTCCTGGTTTCAGCTGGGATAGAGTTAATTTTTCTTCCTGGTAGCTGGTATAGTGCTGTGCTTTGGATTTAGGATGAGAATAATGTTGATAACACACTGATGTTTTAGTTGTTACTAAGTAGCGCTTACACTGGTCAAGGACTTCTTAGCTTCCCATGCTCTGCCAGGTGCACAAGAAGCTGGGAGGGGGCACAGCCAGGACAGCTGACCCAGGCTGGCCAAAGGGCTATTCCATACCATATGACGTCATGCTCGGTATATAAACTGGTGAGAGTTGGCCGGGGGGCAGCGATGACTGCCCAGGGACATTCTGGGCATCGGTAGGTAGGTGGTGAGCAATTTTATAGTGTATCACTTGCTTTGTACATTATATTATTACTATTACTACTACTACTACTACTATTCTATTTCATTTTACTTCAATTATTAAACTGTTCTTATCTCAACCCATGAGTTTTGTGACTTTCACCCTTCCAATTCTCTCCCCCATTCCACTGGGCTGGGGGGAGTGAGCGAGCAGTTGTGTGGTGCTTAGTTGCTGGCTGGGGTTAAACCACAACACATGCCTTTGGGAATGAAGAAAATGAGAAATGAGGATGTTATTTATCTTTATGGGGTGCTTGGGTCCCAAACCATCTCTTTTTCTGTCCCCCACTTCCTTTTTTCACAATGGGCTTCTGTGAGGAGAAAGCAAGAGCCTTTGGTGGTCCAAACTCCTCTTCAAGTTTCTCTCCATGCCCTAGCCTGCAGCAACACCATGGCTCTTGCTCAAGGAAGAATGCTGACTGCATGGCGACAACCCTCCCCTCCCACTTGTGCTCTGGGTAGCTTTTTTGCCCCCGTGGCCAATAACACCTCCTCTTCTTGCACTGGGCAATTTAGCATGGAGGATGCAGGGATAGAAGCTACCTGCAAATGAGGACAGGGGTGGTCAGGGCCTTTCTTTTGCCTAGTCCCTGGGATGGTGTGGCTGTGTGGGTGAGAGGCATGCCCAGCAGCCCTGGTCTCAGTGGGGCATGCTGGGCACAGGGGCTGTGGTGGCGGCTGTGGCAGCTGGGGAAGCAAGACAAAGAAGGCACAAAAAGTGTCCCAAGTCCTATTTCTGATCTATTGCACAATATTTAACTGTTAAACCCTATGAGAATGTAAATAATGGTGATATTACCTGCTTATTCAGTACAAGTGGAAAGTTATATTTGTTATATTTTGGAGTGAGAGGTGTTCACATCATAGGTGCAATTAGAAATCCAGCTCTCAAATTCAACAGAAGTTGAGTTTGCCTAACTGCGCTTCAGGCCACTGAACAAATCCCTCTAAACATTTGTGACTTACTAAATTATTCTGGTCTTTGAGATGGTAGAACTAGGGATACAACACAAGTACTCTTGTAGCTATAGAGAAATTTCTACTGTTACCACAGCATCTCCCTTCAAACTGATTCAACAGAAAGATGGAAACTGTTTACGACGGAGCTATACAATTTATTCTGTATAAATTCCTCTTCTGAAGTGCTAAACACGCTCCTACTGAAATCATATTTTTATTCTGACAAATGGAGATATGCAGTTGAGGAAAATAATTTGTGAGATATGGATGGATGAATGAACAGTTTGATTGTTTTTCCTCAATTGTTGTAATTCGCAGCCTGGCACAGACACTTGTATAGACAGTTGCAAGCTGTTCATGTTAATACCCTGAGCAGTGAAGTGAGATGGCTGAAGAGCAAGCACGTATCTCCCTTTGTTCCAGGATGACAGTGACCTCTCACAGAAATGTGAGGTAGATGCATTAATCACTTCATCAAGAAGTGCCAAAGTTCATCTGTTAGTGCCTGAGGGCCCATCTTCAGTCTGGGTATCATATGTCACATAATTTACAAACACAGAAAAACAGGCAGCCTCTGTCTTGAATAGATTATGATTTTAAATAGATGGGACAGAAGGCAAGAAGAAATATTACATGTGAGCACAATAGCAGTGATTTTATTTTAGAGTCTTTGCTGGGGAGGGGGGGAATGAAGAAATTGAGAGATCTGCAGGAGGGATTAGAGCAAACACTCAACCAGCACGAGGGAGATAGATAACATCCAACAAAACCTGTACAAAATGCTGATGAAAACATTGTTCTCCAAATGTCTCCGCTTTGGCTGCTTCAACTTGAATCCTTGTCTGGCTCCACTGCAAAATTACTGAACACAGTTCTTTGAAGAGTATGAAGGAAAATCTGAATTTCAAAATATTTCTTCCAGATAAGTCTTTTGCAAACTGAATTTCAAAACCCTATCACTTCTTTTGGTGTATATTTTAAGCTGTGTCTGCAGCAGAGAGCCAGACCACATGTGATTGAGCTGGTTATGAGTTTGGACTAGCAGTTAAAGAACTCATCATTTATTTGGGAGACCCAAAGCAGGTTCCCAGTTCTACCGTAAACCCTGTGGGTAAGCTTTAAGAAATCACTTCCCCTCGCCATGCCTTCATCACAGATCGGAAAACTGGGTTTTTCAAAGCACCTTGGGATATAAGAATTAAACTGCCAGAAAGGAGGTAAATACTGTTGGTAACTAAAACCATGAATGAACAGCCGGAAAGGCAGTTCCTCAGTTGCTGGACTATTCTGTGCATCCCCACCAGGTGTTCTGACTATAGCTACACTGCTGGTAGGAGCATTTTCTGATACAAATTCCATATGCCTATGTTGCCTAATTAGGGGACGTAATTTGGTGCTGTGACCATTGTAATCTGAAGGCAGCCAGGGTCTAAGCTTCCAACAGATCTCATCAGCTCATCATGTAATGGCCCCAGAGAAGGTGTTTGTAGCTGACTTCTCTGTCTGACATCAGCTCTATCACATCATAAGAGGGGAAAACACAACATATGGAGGCAGACCTCAAGCTCTATCTGCCTAACTCTTATTCCTTCTGCCTTATGGTCACTTGGCTTTTCGAGACGTGATCATTTATTGAGGTACAAGTCTTCTTCTTCCTTAAGGTAATCGAGCCAAACCTTTACTTCAAGCAGTGGCATGTGCTTTTAGAGCCACAGGTCCCAGATTGCATGTTTAAAGGTGATGAAGCCAGTTTGTGAGCATGTAGGTAGGTGTTGGTCTAGATAGGAAAAAGAAGTAGTTTTATGAAATCAGTGAGAAAAGATCAAAGATTTCATATGCAGAGGTTGCAAGTCTGAGGGGTGTGGAGAGTAGGAAATCACTGGCAGACACTTTATGCTCAAGTGGTTTGCTGCTACGATATCATTATTTCCAGTTATGTCAGCGGAAATATGGTTGGGAATCATAGCAACATTACAACACTTCTGCTAGAGTCAGAGCATGTTGTAGATGGAGAAGTTAAGGTTTTAAAGAATAAATAATTTTGAAAACTTTAAAAGTTTGAAAATCAAGGAAAGGGATTCTAGGTCTTTAGAGTTATTCTGATATACCTAGCTGCTGATAAACACAGATCCTGTGTCCTTTTTTTAGTTAAAAGTTTACCAGTTACACTGGAAGCATATTAAAGAAAAAGAAATGGAACAGACCACATTAGTTGTGATCCCAGTTGTGAACTTTGTTGTCACACAAATCCAACTGTGTAAATAAAGGTTGTAATCATTGCATATGGCAGTACATAATAATAGGTCATTCTGTTCAGATATCTTGACATATCTGCATGTTTTCAGTAAGGCCTCCTACATCAAACGCTGATCTGCCAGAGTAAGAGGCACAACACACTCACAAATGAATCTTGAGAGACCATGGCAGCATTCATTTCTATCTGACTATCCCAGCTTTTCCTGACTCATTTTCCCTGTAGGTAAAACGGAGTTAGTGTTTATCATTAGCAGCATCTTAACAAGTGTGTTACACGGAAGTCCAGAGGCTGTGGTGGCGGCTGGGGTTGCCAGGGTGCTGCACAGTGGAGAGACAGCCCATCCTTGTTCTGAAGGTACCTTTTCTGTATTAAATGCCTTGAGAAGTGGGGATAGAAAAGGTAGCATCGTAATGCTGTGGAGTCCTTAAACTGGTCTGGTGTCACAGCTCTGCAGAAAAGTGGTGACAAAGAGCTTAGAAAAGCAACTATATAGCAGTTGCAAATATTTGTCTGATGTGCTTGTGTCGCCTGTATTTGCTTCCCCAACAAATAAGAAAGCTGTACACGAGCACTGGAAAAGAGCAGGTTTTTTTTCTCCACCCCCTGCCCCCTCCCTTTCTGAGGTACAGCGTCAGGCTTTCTCTCTCCACCAAAAGGACCATGTGGTAAAGCACTTGCTTTAGACACACTGGCCTTTTCTTCTTGTGGAAAAAAGGAGCTCCTGTTTTATGGTGGCCTGGAGGCTGAAGAACCGCCTGCTGCCAGGGCTGCTACTCTAATGGTTTCAGCAATCAGCCTGGCTCCAGCTGAGAGGCAAAGTGGTCAAGCCTCTGCTTACCCTCTGTTTACTCTGTAACCGGGAGCAGCTCCTCTCCCCCCTCTCCCACCCAGCCCTCGCACTGGGCTTGCGCTCATAAACTGGAGCACAGCATCAGCACAAAAATCATTAGAAAGAACCGGCCATCTGCCTGTGCAAAACGATGTGTTGAGTCTCTCTCTTGAAGAATGAGTCTTTGCTTTACTTTTTTTTCCAGTTGCTGGGAATATGTCAAGATTAGATGAGTCACATGGCAGATTAGATCTGAGTAAGAGCTTTTTTCACTTGTTGTTCGAGACTGTAGGAACGAGTTTAGTGCTGACCCCAATGTTTAATCAGAAAGAGGTTTTAATGTTTCAGCAGATTTTGGAGAATTAATTGCTAACATCTGGAATATCACAGAAACTGTTAATAAAACTTTTTAATTTTTCTTTAATGCTCTATAGCAAAAACAAACAAACAACCCCCCCCCCCCCCAAGACAGACTGAGATTCCTGGCTACTTTGGTTACTTATTTGTGTTTTCTTAACCTTTTTTTTTGCCACCGGGTACTAAAACACTTGAAAAGATATTTGACAAGATGAGCCTTGTAGGCCATTTTAGGAAGTAAGTGCCAGGTAGGCCTTAAGGAGTTGCTTATTAGTTTTTACCAGCAACTGTTACTCTGCTATTGTGCCTGTTAAACTTATAGAAAAGAGTATGCTTGGCAGGCTGTCATGTCTTAGAAACAGAACATTGTACCAGGCTGCTGCTAAATCTGTCATGTTCACTTTTGTACCAGACCCTGCTGAAAGATAGTTTCGCATTAGGTTCAAACACAAGTGAACAAACACTGATGCATTGACTCTTGTTTGCTCTTCTGTAATCAGAAGCTGATATTCACTGACTGATTCATGTCAGGAGTTTCCACATTGTTTTATATATGGGTATTTTATCTCTTTGCAAGCCAGATAAAATTGTGGAAATTCATGGCTGTTTTGCTTAAGGGTCCTGGTCTCTACAATTATAATGAGAAACTAATGTGTAGGAATCATAAAGGTGGGATTTGCAAAAAGATTGTAAAACTTGCTTTCCATTTCCATCCAAAGATTCTTGCTTAATAGTGACATGAGTGGGTTTAGAAATCTCCTCTCTAGCTACCTAAAACCGAAATCAAACCAGGCAGCTGTTTCTGAAATGTATAGCACGTTCTGTCCTTGGTCTTGACAATTTTCTTCTGTGAGTCGACTGAAAGCTATTCTATGTCTATCACTTATTAAGCTGGGAAGTACCATGCTGGCAGACCTGAACTGCTCTACTGTGAGGAGTGGGAAATGTTTTTAAGTAGCTGCATGTGTTATTTTTCATATACACTGAAGGCCTTTTTATTTGCAAGGCCTCCCCAAAATTAAATATCATTCAATACCTTATTCAAGCTTCCATGTAGTACTTGAGGACTAATTATTGGTCACCTACAAGGTATGGACAGGCTCCATTTATTCAGGTTGGGTTTTTAGCTGTTTTCTAACTTCAGGAGCATATGTGTCACATACAAGAAAATGGCCTGGGAAGGCAGCAAGTAGAGGTCAAACTCTAAAAGCTATGCCAAATATGGAAAGTTATTAACTGCATAAAACCTTTTATTCCTGTCTGCAGCACAAAGCCCTGGCCCAAAGAATCATGCTGAAGAAAAGACTTTAGCAAAATATTTTGGCTAGTTACAAAAATGAGACAAATTTTTTGGTCCTTTTCTTGTCTTCTTGTGTTGTAATGTTGAACGCCAGCACAGTCTAAATCGCCAAGGATGCAGTCAGTTCTGCATACTACTACATGAGTGTGCTAGGATTGGTAAAATGGTTTAACACAAATTCTGATAACCGTATGAAGATGCCCCTGATTCACTGCTAGAGCTGTGGCCAACATTACAGGTCAGGGCTTTCCCCTCCAGCACAGTATACCCTCTATCTTCAGCTCTTTTTCACCAAAATTATTCACAGTTTTGCAAAAACTAAATGTCCCAGTTTTACTTGCCTTATTTTCATTTTGATCCTTCTCTCTCCCTCTCTACTCAATGCCAATACGAAAAAGGTGGGGCAAAAATCAAACCTCAAACAGGGCAGGTGCCATTCAGAAGCTTCAAAACTGGAAATGCTTTTCTCATGAACACAGAAATGAAGTGGTACATATTTTTAATTGAACTTTTTTCCGTATATTTTTTTTTCTTCCTGAATGTTTCCCAAAACAAATCAGCTGTTTTCCAAATAGCTCTTACGTTTATGTCCTATTCAGTCAAGACAGAGAGCAGAAACCATTTTTATCCCCTCTTCCTCCTCCCCTCTAAAAGTGAGGATTAAGTTGGCAAGTTTCTGTGCAAATTAGACTACTTTTTTTCTCCAGTTTCTCATTTGGGCACTTACAATTCAAATGTGATTGTGTATATTTCCCTGCTTTCTTCTGTACCAGATTCTATTGTTGTCAACTGTCCTGAATTTCTGTCCTGTTCCTTCTGTGCGTTAATGCTTGTGCCTCTGTTAGGTGATGAAGTCTGGACATTGGCTGGTTTAATGCCCTGTTAACCTGGAGGAATTGACTGGAATTTATTGCCTTAGGTTAATCCCTCTGCTTTTCACCTTCTTTTTTGGATAATATGTATTGCACCATGTGAAATACACGCCTGATTCAGTAGCAGTTACGTTAACAACAGTGGGATCCTACTTGGGGACACAGCTGAGGATGTAATGTCCTTGTAGCTCCAGATATTTTGTTTTGGTAATTGTGCATATACTTTCTGCCTGCTGTTTTGATCCTGCTGTTGCTATTGTTTGCTGGAGACTCATGCTGCTGCGTCCTGCCTCCCTGCCCAGCCTAAATTCCATTGTACCCACCCCATGGGCCTTTTGTGTAATGCCAAGCTAGCAAAAATCCTGGCATCCGACTCTTTTGTTGCCTGAGGGAGGTATGTGGGAAAAGCAGCTCACCACGCTCACTCAGGATGGCGACTTGGCACACACTGCACAGCAGTTTCCATTAGACGTCTCTTGGGCTGAGAGACGATTTTGCTTCAGGTGCACAAGCATCCACTTTCTGTGTTTCCAATTGAGTTTTATTTGCCAGAACAGCAAAGGAATGCAGCTGTTAGGTTTTATACTATGGTTTTCACACTCCAAGTGGCATGTCATACTAATGCATTATTTGTATTACAGTAGTCCCTGCAGGCCTTCCCCCACATCTGAATCCCATTGTTCTTGCAGTATAAAAAGACATAGTCAGAAACAGACCCCAGCACAGAAAAACTTATAGCAATTTACAGTGACTAAAGGAGGATTTAGGAGGACCTTAGTGTCCAAGTCTCTGAGAATGACTGAGACCACCCCATTTTCAAGCACCACCCTACTCCTGAAAGGACATGGACAAGACAGAAGTCACAAAGGGTCATCAAAAATAAACATAAACCACCCTGCGCCTAACCCAAGGCTCCTCCACAGGCTCAGAAGTACCCTGAATAAAGAAGCAAGAGAAAGCCAGACAAAGCTTTTTGGTGACTCGGAAACAGGCACCTTAAGTAACCCCCCACGTTAGTCATGGTGCGACCACAGCTGCTGTGGCAGAAGGTGTGCGGGTCCAGTGGTGCTCACCTCAGCCTGGAGGAGGGCTTTGAACCCACAGCACACATCTCCTGAGATACTCCCCACCCAGGCTCTGGGGGTTATACCAGGTACTGCCCTCCATGGGAGTGAGGGACACATTCGTTTTCAGGGCAGGTGGTCTAGTATAGTAGCATGCGAGGAGAGGCAGGGTTTGCTTCCTATTTCAGTGGCTGCAAATACATTTGACATGAGACAAACACTGGACAAAACGACAACTAAGCCAGAGAGAAAAGACTGCAACTTCAGCCACAGCCCTCTGGGCTAGGCTGGAGACAACAGAAAGCTGTAAATATCATAGACAGACAAGATTTGATATATTTTGAGACGAGTGCTGCTTTCAGAGCAAAGCAAAAAAATGTTCTTCATGCCCCCGCTGTATATCCAACGCAGAGAAGCATTCAGGTCCGACACAGGTAGGAACAGCCAAAAAGGAGAGCAAAATAGCTGTGCAGGCGTAGGGGACTGAACAGGAAAAAGTTGTTGGTTCTGGTTGCAGTCACATGTGCTGTGAGTCAGTACGCATCCCTGCTGAAGAGGTTTCCTTCTCAAGCTGCTTTTTATCACTTCTCCTCCTCCTCAAAGGTTGCAATCCTTTCTGGGCTGCTGTCATAGCTGTTAGTGCAATCGTGCCCGAAACCATTTCATTCAAAATGGGGTGGGCTGGCAAATTGCTTTTTCTCAGGCTGTTCAAGGCAACCCAGTTTGCTTTTGCTGAAACAGGTTGGGGGATGCTCGCCTGAGGAGCAGAGATGGCAGATCGAATAGGGCGGTAGTTTCTGGCACACTCAAAGACGGTAAATTTCAAATGTCTTCACTGTGAATGTTTTGTGTTACTCTCCTCATGACTATTAATATCAATCACATTTTTCTGTGTGATGGTTTCTCTTCCTGACTCACACAAAAGAAGGCAGGCCACACAGGATGACTTCAGTCTGAGATTTTGCTGTTTCATTGCCTTCTTTCCCTTCCTTCTGTTTTCTTTCCTAGTTTTTATTTTTCATTTTTAGCAGGCTGTTAGAGAGTGATGATTCCTATCTAGAAAACAGGTATTAAATAACCAAAAGCTTCTCATAAGCGTAGGACTGGGTCCTTCAGATACCAGCTGCTGTGCTGGTAGTCTTGGTTCCTGCCTTTCTGACCATACGTCTGTTAGCAAATCTCTGTGGGGCTCTTAGTCCTTCCATTTTTCACTTGGGATGTTTTCACGCTGTTGTCAAACAGAGAAATAGAGTCCTGTTTCCACCCTTTGATTTCCGGAAATTAACAATGGGGCACAGCCTTGTTCAGAGTTCATTTTCTTTCCCATCTGTGGATTTTAAGATCCTTGAGACAGCTGGTTAGTCTGGCCAATGTGAAACCAAGTCTGTCACATATCTGGAAGGCAAAAATGGGTTCCCTTGACTTTGGAATAATAGTCTTGTTTTGTTTTTATATTATGTTACTTTTTTTCATAAGTTTCTCTCAAGTCAATATTTACTGCTGAACTATGTTGTCCATTAAGTCCTGATAGCAGGAAGACTGCAGCTTGGAGCCTGCTGACAAGATCTGCAGCTCAGGAACATTCTGTTGGCATCAGGGATACTCAAGCTTTGCCAAAATGAAATGCAAGAAGGAGACTCTATCTGAGATAGGTCACACACTGTGTTTTGGATTTGATTCCTTCCATCTGTTTGCCATAACTATCCATTCCTGGTCCAGGAAAATGCTTTTCTGGAGCATGTCATCTTTCTCTACTCTCCTAGTCAAGCGGCTGCATGGTGCTTAGTTGCTGGCTGGGGTTAAACCATGACAAATGCTTAGATTCACCCTGCGATCTCTGTGCTGTTCATCGGTCAGTGCAGCAGCAGTTGCTAAGGCTAAGTGATGAGGTCACTACTGTGGAAAGGATAGTAACATATTCCAAAACAAATCAAAGAAGTTAAGATGTTAAAATGTTCACATACAGTTGCCTGTGTGGAGACTTGTGGATGTTGAGTTTCGAGGTATTCTTTTTTTGCCTTTTTACCTTTGATTATTTTTTTTTTAAGGTGTTCTCTTTCTTTACCTGAAAGGTCTTAATTTTAGGGAAAGGAATATTGCATAACATCTTCATCCTTTAATGTCAATGGCCTATTTGGGCCCTAGTTGGGAACTTTTTTTTTTTTCTCCCCAAGCAAGATGTATTTCATCTTTTGGTCTTTCATGTGAAGTTACTGGCTTCGCCAATTTTTTTCAAGTATCCTCATGTGCTATTCTTGCAAGAGCAGTGAAAAGATAAAAATACTGCCTGTGCAGAGGTCAGAGCTACAGAATATGGATGTGGCTGGAGTGGAACCAAGATTTGTATAACTGACAGTAAAGAAAATCATCCAGGTGATAAGAATTTAAGATGAGTTTGAAGGAGTAAATTAGAGCTTTGTCTGCAATGAATGCTTAGCTAGACAAGTTTTTTTCATCTCCTTCACCATGACATAAATTCAAATAGTTCAATAAAATTCAAACAGTTCAATAAAATCTGTCAAGGAAAAATATGTGGAAACCTATTTTTGTGCTACAAGATACCTTCTTATTATCACTACTTAAGGGCAGATGAGAGTGGAATGATACTATTGAGGAAAAAGCCTAGCAACAACATAGGAAATTACATGGGTTGATCCTGATCTCATCTCTGTAATTTTATCCCGATTTCAGATGTGGGTCTTCTCCAGGAAGTGAAGGTCTGTATGTGATCTGGGTCCCATATCCTACCTGAAGATTCAAAATGCTCTGAGGGGCAGGGATCGCTCCTTAAAATCTAGAACAACCTACTCCCTGGCAGAATCCAGGGGAACAGAGTCGTAGGGACTGTTTATTTTTTTTTTTTATTCTAAGGCATAGTAATTACTTGGTTTCCTCTTATAAGACAGCTGCATACATTGTGCTGCCTTACTGATCCAAGGCTGGGCTCTCTAATGTGGCTCTTCTTGCCTGCTTATATTTCCATTTCCCTGGGCATGTGTATACATTGTTATATTTTTTTCTCTATTGATTGTTTTTCCACTAGTTTCTCTGCTTTTACTTTTCCAGAGCTGAATACCCAAATTTTATATAGTCTAGAAGAATAGACTTCTAAGTTAAAGCTTACTTTATAATAGTTTGCTGTCTTATGTTTCTTTTTTTTCTCTCCACATTTGGCAATGCTTCAAAGTCTGTGTGCCAAACATTGTATAAATAGGAGTAGTCATGATGGTGCCCTAAGTAGCTTACAGTTTAATTAAAGACAGGAAAACAAGAACTAATTGTAAAACAATAGGAAAGAGACTGAGGGCAATAGTAAAAATGTCATGTATTTAAATAGGCTCAATGTGTACAGTTTGTGCACAGCTCCAAATCAGAAGTCCAATGGCTTTGACACACGCTTTCCATGAAATCATGTGGCTCCTCAACATTTTCTCTGTCTTCCATTCTCCCCTTTGCCACTTATGGAGAAGCTGTTCTGCTGTTTGCCTGCACCATGCTCTGTCCCTCCTTTTGTGCTCTCTAACTGCTCTGCCACCTAGAAATGTTAGGGTCCACATGGCACTGCTATCCAGATAGTATATGTGCAGATTAGAGTACATAGAGAAACGATACCAGCTGCAGTCAGGAGGGAATTTCCTGAGGTATTGACCCCTCCTCAAGTCTGGTTTTTTTGAGCAAAGACTGTTCTCAGCTTGTATATCCCCTGCTACCCAGCTCAAGCTACCTGCACTGAGAGGTGTCATCACCTACTGACTGGAGAAGGGAAGCCTGAGGGCCCTGCTGTTGAACCATCTTTCACTTTGAGCTCCAGGATGGCACTGGGCCGTAGTTCAACTTCTCTCCCCACCTGAATTAACTGGTGATTTCTGCTCTGTAGCGTTCTGATGCTGGTGCAAAGCTGTGCCACCCACCAGCTTAATCACCAAGTCAGCTGCTTCCACTTCCAGACACTAAAGGCTGGTGTCCCAGCCCCAGCGCACAGCCTGGAACATGGTGGGCATTGTGCATGCTGCAGCAACAAGAAAACACTGCTTGCATAAGGTAGACTGAGGGTCCAGCCTTATCTTGGTCTTTATTTTCTGTGTGGCAGCAGCACAACTTATTTCAAAGAACCCATCTGTATTGACTATTTTGCGTGTGTAGCGTTACTGTGAGTGCCTGGTAACCTTCCATATAATGGTTGTCTCATGAAGGAGGTGACTGCTGTTTTTCTTCCTTTCAGATGAGTAGGCAGAAGCTCTAGTGCTCAAGATGTCCTAGCATGGCATCTCTGCAGCACACACAGCCGTACAATAATGGCTTAGCAGTGTTCTGTCAAGTTAGTGCTCCTCTTCACTCAGCTTCTACCCTCAGAGATGCTACAGGGATCTTCCCTCTCATTTAATTTGAAGAGATATTAAGACTTCCCAGCCTGACTCATCTGCTGACAGCCCACTACCTATCTTAATCTGGCCAGATAGAGGTATAAACAGAAGCTGTCACTATTTCAGCAAGAGATTAGTGCCTGCATGAGGAGTACTGGGGAGCAGGGAAAGAGGACAGGAAGGCAAGACAGAGGCAATACTGTTTGGAGAAGGAAAATAATTGGAAAGGCTATGTGAGACACTGTCCATGTATGTCAGTGGTGCAAATCCCTAAGGCAGTGCTTGACTCGGTGCTCACATGGCTTTTCACAAAGGTCCATTTCACAACAGCCTTCCAGGCGAGGAAGTCCCCTCTCATCCACAAAGGATGCTCCAGCCGAGGGTCACTGGAGAGCGATGCACGTTGCACACGCTCCCTTCGTCGGGGTGAGCACATTAGCCTGCACTGCGCCGGCTTCTGCTGCCAGCCCCGGGACAAGAACAATAGAGGCATCCAGGCTGGGATGCCTGTAGGGTGGTGAGCTGGCTAATATGAGACCATGGGGCTGGGCTTTGCTTTCTCATTATCTCTTGAAAGGACACTCTGCACTGAAGTTAGGGAAGGGAAAGATGAAAACCATGACAACTAAATTTAAAAAATGTTCCCATTTAAAGAAGGGCCTTTATATCTCAGCAGCAGTTTTCCTTCCAAGGAAATTTATATTTGATCACTTCTCTGACCTCTTTTTTTAATTAGTTTCAGATACATATTGTGTCTTTAGTAGTTCTTTGCCTGAGGTGGTGATGGTCTTTTTTTCCAACTTGCATTGAGACTGATTTCAAATGTGGTGTATTTTCCATTGTCATGTGGTACTTTCCCTCTAAATGTCCCTCCTTTCGTTCTTAACCAAAACAAGCTTATGTATTTTGATATATATGAACAATAGTTCCCCTATGAAGAATAGGGGCCTGTGCTATTTTGCAGATTGTAGTAGAGAAAATAAAAAGCTGAAGGAAAATATTTTTTTGTTACTGTCCTTAAAAGTGTGTTCGTATTCACCATTTTAAGAGCTAGACTAAATGCCATAGGCTTTGTTTCAATAATAACTGCAAGGTATGCACAGGTACTTGCACAGATCTTTTTGTTTACAGTAGTAATCAAAATGTTTTTATTTCTTTCCTTTTCATAGTGAACATGTTTGGCAGTTCTAGCACATTGTTCCCCTTCCTCATGTGCTGCAGCAATGAGAATGTCAGTCACTGAAATCTTAGAGAATAACCTACTGAATGTAAAGGTTTCCTTAGTTCTTTGTGAAACCTAATTACCTACAATTTCCAATTAAAAATCTTTAAAATGTCTTTAAAAAAAAGTCTCAATAATGTCTTACTAATAGTAAAAAAGTGTGAGATTTTAAAAGATGATTGGGTTGTTTTGTGAAGGTGTCAAAGGTGTCTATAGTGTCATTGTAAACTCTGGCAAAATAAGGGCGAGTTCTGACAGTGCTGGAGCCATGGAAACATCTAACTTTTTGGTCTGGTCCTACACAAACAGGATCTGTCTTATGTTTAGTGGAAACTTTGATCTTGCACTATGTAAAGGTGTTTGTCTTCTATTTCTTTTATATCCAATGTAGGAAATGAGTCACAACACTAATATAACATGAGGAGACCCTAAGGAAGATTCTGGAAACAAGAAACACAAATGCACTTATTTTTTATTTGCATCCTTTTGAAACAATGCCTTCAGTCCTGCTTAGTACCTTGTTTAAAAACTTTGCTAACTAATTCCTCTCAGAATAACTTTACCTAGCCAGTTTTAGGATTGTTCCATGTGAATCTGAATTTAAATGCTTCTGATGCAGTATGCTTGATGTTCCAAAGAGAAGCAGAGAAGGAAATCTTGCATTACAAGGGGGGACATATTGCCTAGCAGGCAGATAGAGCTCAAGATATATGGAAAAATACTTCAGGGAAAAAAAAAAAGAAAACATCTTTTCAGTGCAGTGTTTGTCAGTCTCTATTTATGCAAGTGCTTTCTGTGCCTTTAATATTATTGGTAAAGTTGATGAGGAGTTTCAACCCCACCATTGTCCAAGTAGCATGTGACTTTGAAGCAGTTACTGCTACAAGGAAAGGAATAGGCCTTGCTTCTCTTTACATGGTGACACACAAATTTTTACTATAGTTAATACAGGCATGTATTTTCCAGTGAGACCAAAGTAAGCAATACCAATGTATATTTTCTATATGGTTCAGATATTGTAGTGTCAGTTCTTATAGATGTGGTGAAGGATGATAACACTGGCACAGAGAGGAGTAAATAAGACTGAGCAGATGCAGGTTACTGTAGGCAGCTCAGCATATTAAGTTCATTTTGTCACAAGATTCGTGACACTATTTTCTTACATGTTTTTACTCTACTGCAGCTGAAAAAGGCTTATGAATTGCCTTACTTTGCCATTACATTGCTCCCAATTTGCCCCATACTACACTGAAAACATGCCTTTGAGTATCCTTGAAGTGCTTTCCTGGACAACCATGCTTTTTTCACTCCGCCCTCCATTTCACCATAGGGGAGTTACTTTAACATATGCATTGCAACACAGAGAACTTTTAAAGTAGGATGTAAGATACCTTTAGCATCAACAGTCTTTAATAGAGTGGGAAAGACAGCGGATAGTAGGAAAGCCGATATGATGATAATAAGGTGGTTGTGCTAAGATTGCATGGTGTGGATATTGTTTTGGGACACGTGCTACTACTGCTCCCTGTTTAAAAGGTTATTACTTATGATGTCCACAGCCCATTTACACACAACTTTAGTATGTGACCATAAAAATATATATTCATATGACCATCAAAGATAAACTGCACAAATAGTCGTATGACCATCTACAGTCCTTATTGATGGAACCCTCTATCTTGTCTATCAGTTTTCCTAGGCATAGGAAAGGGATTTTTATTTGTAATTGGACATACAGCTGGAGGTTTCTTTACTATTGGTAAGGTGCTAGATTTTTATACAGAATCATTAGTTCATGGAAATGATTTAGGTAGCATGAAATGGTACCAAACTGGATCATTAGAGGCAATCACTGCCTGACAGAAAAGCCTGAAGAGAACAGTAAAAGATGTGCTGATTTCCAAGATTGTTAAACATCATGCCACTGTTGTTCATTAATTCTTGCATAACTGAAGCAATTTCAATCATCAAGACAAAAAAATATATTTTTTTCACATATTCTAGTTTCTCCAGAATGGATCTTTCAAGCCCTAATTTTATTTTTGACACCTGATGGGTTTGTTGCTTCAACATTAAAATCGTAAAGAAAATAATTAGTGTAACAATCCCAAAGCACATTATCAAAAGTACGAAATGTTGCATGATATTAAGGCATTTGCAATTTTCTTTTTAGGCTAAGTAAAACAGCACACTATGTAGATACATTGAAAGTTTCCATGTTAAAAAAGTGACATGAATATTGCACTGGCTTCTTGAATCTTGAAAGCTGCCTTCTTGCAAGATATTTAATTACCTGAGTAATTCCAGTGACCAAAGTCACTGATAAAAATAAAACTTCTAAGGTGATTAGGTTGACATATGGAGAACAAACTATGACATAATACATAAGAAAGTACATCTCTGTTGCAGAAAACTTGCAGTAAAATATATCCAAAGCCAGACAAATTCTGTTCTCTGTAATGCAGCTACTCTGTTAAGGCCACTTGATTTCCAGCAGTATACATTTGGAGTAATTGTAAGATGATTTTCACCATTAGAATTAATTTTGCTTTGTATTGGCTACTATGGTTTTGTTTGAGTACTTTGACATTGTTATAGATCTCAATTGGGTTTTTTTTCCTTATTAAATTTTACAGCACTGTTCCATAGGAGTACATCATTAAACTGTTGAAAAATGGAACCATTCAAAAATTTGAAGTAAACCTAACAGATACAATAAGCTACTGCCCCTGAAACCTTCCTCCACACTACAGTGATTTTTTTTTTTTTTTAGTGTAGTTATCCTAGCCCAAAAGCTGATTTATTTTCAAAAGCTATACTGAAAATGTTATTTATATTTGCATTCATAAATACATTTTCTTGAAGTAGTATGAAGCCTGGTATTTGATGACGTTTTGAAGTACTGAAGTAAAGTGCTAAATTATTTTGGTTTTTCATCAGGAAGGAAAAAAAAAGCCATCTATGTATGAAAAATGAACTGCTTCATCTGTGCTTGCCTTGACTAGAGTTTAGGCTATTATTTATGTATTCTTCTGTGTTCTTTTTTATTTCTGCCTTTCTTTCCAACTGCAGGAACACTGGTGCACACAGCTGACATCTGGATTAAAAAAAAGGTCTGCAGGCCAAAATATTGTCTCATAAACCTTTACTCCCACTACTAATATGATTAATATTTTCATTTTTGTAAAACTAAAGAAATAAGGCTCACTCATAGAACACAGATTAAGTTTCCTGAAAGGATATTCAGATATGGAAAAGTAAAAGCAAGAGTGTATATGGAGACTATCTTGAACATAGATGTCAATGAAATGTTGACAGTAAATAAATGAACATGGAAACAGCATAAATCTCATTCTTCCTGAGTCTGAAATGAAATCCAGTTCTATGAAAATATTCAAGAAAGAGAATCTGAGCTAAAATTCTCAGAAAATCTGCTTTGATATTTGTATGAAAACATACTAATTTCACTTTCCTGTTTCTCTGTTTCTACTTTTGACATGATTGAGGTGAATTCAAGCATACTTTCTGCTCATTGTTTGATATTTGGGGCTCATGTCAGCTCTCAGCCTGCCTGTCAAAGGGACTACAACTACTGAAAGAGACCTGAATCATTAGCTGTGGAAAATGACACCTGAAGTGACATGTCAGGACTGAAATAGTGCAAAGGGCTTACCTACAGTTTTTTAATCTATTTTAAATAGCTTTCAAAAAAAGAAGCGTAGAAGTGCCATATTATTCTCCATTTTAATGGGTAGCAAAATATAGCGTGATGTGTCTAAATAACGTCGCATTTGGGTAATTAGAGTCGAAGTAGAGATAGACAATAGAGAAGTCTGGCTCAATAATTAGTCTCAATTGTTTCTGGTGATGAAAAGATGGATGAAGAAAGAGGACAATCCAAGTGACAATATTTGTTTAAAGCAGTCAAGAAGTCAAGCAATTACTAAGTGTTGTAAACAATTAAACCAAACTATGCTCATCCTTTCTGACTGATGTGAATTCTTCTGGCTGGAGAGTGGAGAAAAACAAAATCCCTGGATTAGGACAGATAGTTTTCTTATAATACTTTTTCACAGCTTTTTCAGAGGAAAAAAGACAGCAGAGTAAATACTTCATTATTTGCAAGTCTGAAAGTTTTTTAAATGGGAACTGGTTCACTTCATAATACACCTGTACAACTCATAGCTTGACAGAGCAAGTGATAATTATACAGACATGCAAATCCAAATTAAGAATTATAATTCCAATTTCACAAGTACCCATCCCAGATTTTACTATTGATTTAGAATTGATAGATTACATTTGATTTAATGAACTTAGTAAGAACCTATATTCTGTTTCAGGATTTAATTTGATTTATTTAATACATCCAAAATATAGTTTGTCTTGCCTAGGATTTTTAGAAGATAAATATTTCATTTGACAGGGTGAATTATTAGTCAATTCAAACCTTAAATCCCAGTTTACTCAAAAACATAAAGTTCATGACTAATTAAAAGATTACAGAATCTTGGCCTATACATTGTAATCACATATCTCAATAAACAAAAAGAAAACAAAGAAATAAGATTCTAATATTACTGGGGCAACAGTGATACAACTACATCTTTCTCAGCTCTACTGTGGTGTGCTCATATGGATTACAGAATAAAACCTTTGTTATCAGATTTGTATCTTTCTTTTAAGTTAGTGCTGCCTGCTGGTTAGTTTGTTTTTAGCTCAAGGATACATGTGCTTTTTATCTTCAAAATAAATTTAACAATATTTGCAGGTAAGAAAGAATACCTCATTCATTTGCTATCAGCTGTCATGAAAAATGTTTTCTTAGGAAGTAGTAATTGGAGTTGCTCAACATTTTTCTGAAAAACTTTTTCCTTCTGTTTAACTGTAACTTTTAGCACATTTCATATCAGTTTGAGAATGCCTACTTATACAATTATATGTATTATATAGAACTACTTGTATAGAAATTTTATTTTATGATATCTAGACATACAAGAAGATTTCGTGGCTGATATAAAATCCATTAAAGCCAAGGAACTGTTTCTGATTAGCTTCTGATTAGTCTTTGGATTAAAATCTTAATAACTAGAAAAAAAGCATTAAAATAAATGTTTAAGAAGTTGTTCAAGGACCTAAAAATATAGTTATATTGTCAAAAATAAGAAAATGCAAACATATACAAAGGATAATATTTTTTCTATAATTTGTATGGTTAGATGAATTAGTTTTGGGTTTTATTAACCAGTTTTATTATTTTTTATAATCTTGCTTGTAAAAGAAAGATTTACTTTGTATTTTTGACTGGTATTGGAATTATGGAAAACATATAAAAGTAAAAAATGAGACAAAATGACAGTAATATAGCCCAAGAGTTTGTGTTGTATTCAGAAGCAAAAGCAGTATAAATCTTACTTCTTTCTTACAGAAATTTAGTAAAAACTTTTTCAGCTTTTTCTGCTTATGTTACAGTCTGATGCCTTCCATTCTTCTCAAAGTAGGCGATAGGTCATTTCACTGTAGTAAACTGGGCAACTGTGGCGAAAAATTGTTCATCAATGCACTGAAAGGACTTACCATCTTTTTAAATATAAATATTAAAAATTAAAACTATTTATAATCTTATCTATTTGTTTTCCAGAGCAGAGAATAATGGAGAACTCAATAAAATGCATGCCGACTGGCCTTAAAAGCATCTCATATGTAGAAATGACTTTCTCCGTTCTCTTGGCTTTCTCTCTCTGAAAGTAACCAACTGTCCTCTAAACAGCTTTTTCCTTGTCTCCTCTTACTACCGAGGTTTATTACAGAGATAAGGCAGAGGTCTAGACACCAAAAAATCTGGCTTTTGTTCCCTGTTCAACCACAGCCTTTTATATGACCTTGGACAACCCATTCATCTCAACTTCAAAGGCACTAGGGAGGATAAAATTAATCACTGTGGTGCCCTCAGATGTTATAATGATGCTACTAACTACATTTAGTAGCATACTAACTATTTTTTTGGGGGGGAAAACAGACTAGAAGTATGTTGCCATAAATAAAAATTGTAGTTGTTCCCTAGATTGTCCTGCCTCTGCCATCTATAGAGTTGCCACCCAAAGCACAGCAACTAAGTTGATTTATAAAATCTTTTCAAATAAAGATGTTACTAGATTTTAGTGATCCAGGAGAAAGACCTCTTCCTGGAAATCCTGATTGCAGAGGCTCTCAGATATTATTAAAAAAATAGAAGTCACATTTTCCATAAGAATGTGCCTGTATTTCATCCATTTGTTCTGTGTGTACTTTACCTAGCTGTGTCACTGTGCAAGCTCCAGCTACTACTCTCAGAATGAAATACTATTCTCAGAATATCACCTCAATTTTTCCTTGGCAGCTTTCCTCAAATGCATAGAAGAGAAAGTACACCTTTATCTAAGCCATATTTGGATCTCACAAAAGTAAGACGTCATTATGTAAGACACCTGTGTAGCTCTTTCTCTGTAATGCAGCCTTTTAGTGAAAAAATGAATACACAAAGGTATTTTCAAAGTCTCTTGAAGACAAATTTCTATTAAACCCAGATCTGTTCTGAAAAAGAACAGATTCCAGGGTAATTTTTGGCTCTGCTGGGTAATGATGCTAATAGGAAAAAAAGGAACAAGAACCTAGCAGGGTAACCAGGTGTGTATGAATGTATCGCATGCCAATGCAGAGCACTGTAGTAGAGATTACCATCCTTTCCATGCCCAGTTAAGCAAAATCCAGTTGTATCTGCTACTGACTAAGGCTAGTCACATAGCCATTAAAGGCAGCTGTGATACATAAAACTTGCCCAGAGAGCCCCTTTCTAGACTCTGCATTCCTACTATTGTAAATCTGGAATAATCCTTCTGAGGTCAAGTGAACTTTAGTGGAATTTCTTTCCAGTTAGTGTAAGTTTTTCAGCTGAGAGGAAAATGAATCCTTTTCTTTTTTTCTGTTGAGTACCATCTCTGACTTACCTAAATTAAACAACTTCCTAGAAGAGACATTTAGTTCAATGCTCTCAGTATGAAGAACTGCTGAATTTCTGTGTTCTGCATTTTGCAAGAAGGACTTGCTAAATCAAGGACCCCATGACCTCAAAATCTCTAAAGCTGTATTTATGAAATCTGCAGCTTTTTATGGTTTATTGTGAATAGAATGGGAGGCAGAAATGTGTTTTGTGGTATGCCACAAGTGAAGTGTCATAGAGGGAGAGGGGAGCAGAAATTGAGCCTGTAATTACTGTACTCTGGGATTTGTTCTGAAATATATGAACAGAGCCTTTTGAGCGCTCTTACCTGACTTAAAATACTTTGTAAAAAGCCTAGCAGTCCATTAGCATGGATGTTTATTCACTGACTTTGATTATCAAGATATCCTTTGTGAGTGCAAGCCCAACACCCATCTCTATGCTATACCCAGTTGAGAAACTGGACATTAACAGAGGTGAGATACAGTTTTCATTTCCTTTTCTGGAGCCCTGGAAGGGAAAGGAGTGGTAAGGAGAGAGCTGTCATTGTGGAGATCCCTGATGGCCACCTTTGGCGGCGTGATGGAGTGACTACGCTGCATGCACTGTAGTGCAATAGCCATGAGAGAAATTACTTTCAGACAGAAAATGACACAGATACTCCTTTGCTGATCAGTGTGAGAGGAATTTTAGAGCTCAGAGAGCAGAAGTCTGTGTGCCAGGGGTATTTTATGCTCCCCTGCCTCTATATTGATTTTGCTGACTCAGATTATCTCAGATTCTGTTGATTTTTTCCATTGAAAAGGGATGTCTGATTTTTTAATACTCTGATGAAATTGTGCGAAAGTATACCAAAACTACTTGATTGATTAGATGGCTTACTGTCTGAGACTTTACATTTTGGGGAGGATGCCTGTCTCTCTGTCTCTGTCAAAAGAGAGATCGGTTGCTTCCTGACTCTTGCTGCTCGTCTCTGCCTTGTCTGTCAAATGTGTTGCTAGAGCAAAATTTTTTTCTCTTACTTCATTGAGGCTTCTTGTTTTTCAGATCTGATCTTTCAGGCATTTTCTGTGGACATAATTGCAAAGCTCTTTGGTGAATGTGATGAGCACTAGCAAGCTCCTAAAATTCACATGTTATGGGAGGATTTAGAATGTCATATCTTGACAGTAATTTTGTTACTGATTCCTAGGTATTTGATCTATGAAAAGACTTGCTATGGAAAATTTGTCTCAGATTCATGGGTGTAAAATGATTTTGATAAATAAAAGCTGGACTGGTAATGCGCTGATCAGAGGTGCAAATTGCTATTTTAACTCTGTTGTTAGAGCTTTTGCATACTGACAGTAATGAGGGTCCAAGCTGTTAAACATTATGCTTAGATTTATGAGTTTACAAAACAAAGTTATAAATATTCAGCAAAGTTCTATGGCAATGCCAATTGTTAAAAACTTTACTGTTTTGTAACAGCTAAAAATTACGTACAAGAGCACTAAGAATCTTGCTCAAAGAAAGTGTTACCAAGAGAAAGTGTCTATGAAAGCCCCTTTCCACTTTAGAGAGGACCTAAAAAGGAATCCAATATAGCGTTTGGTTATGTTTAGCTTCTAGAAATAAAAATCAAAAGAAATTACAGAAGTTAATTTTCTGAAGAGATGTCAGCATTAGCCAGACACTAATATTACACCACCTTGATTAAGTTGCAGCTACACAGTTCTTTGATTCAGTGTTTTCTTTAAAACTTTTTTCCTCATTGCTCAAAACTCCTCTCTCTGATATTAATCTAATGGTTGCATGCATGAATAGTTTGCAAAGTTCATTTTTACCCTTATAGGACACCATATTTCTAAAAGTCTATTTATGTTGCTCCTTCAATGTTCCATGGGGCTATTGTCTTGACTTTTCAAGGAATGAAACATAGTCAAAAAAGATTTAAAGAAATGCAGCTACCTTTTAATAGTATAGTAGGGAATGTGTTAACACCAGCATATGACTATGGAATGGACCCGGTAACCCCATGGTTTGTGTGTTTATAGGCATCACCTTTAAGGGTCCGTTGTGATAAATGAGAGATACTAAAATCTTACCGTTAGTACGCCCACCTGCCTGCACAGTCATTTACAGTCAGCAGAGGGCTAAAAGTTAAAGGTCAGGCCTAGGAGAGTTAGAAAATGTGCCGTTCTGCTAAGCAGACTCTGAATGCAGGGAATGGGCTGCTCTGGGGACTGGAGGCCATGGCCGATTTTCTGGTGTTGTTGTTGTTCCTGGCCTGGGGTAAGTTTATGCACAACCCAAAGCATTCAGAATGAAATATTCTCCTTTCTTCATGTCAAAATAAATGTGCACATGACCCACTAGAGGGTTTCTTAAGTTGCATATATTTCCCCGTGTTGTTTTACCTGGTATGTTTACTAGAGAAAGACTTTTTATGTTTGATCAGCCCTTTCCAGGCAGGCTGTTAAATCTAAGAGAAGGATTTCCAGCAAACTGGTTACTTACCAATGTGCTGAAGCTCCTGTTACTGCAAAATACATTTTAGCATCTGGGTACTGCCACTGCCAAGCATGTGCTGCTGCCTTTAGGGATCAGCTCGGGTGTTGGCTCTGGTAAGTGGAGCATATCAAAAGTAAGGACCAAAAAAGAGCACTGTCAGCAAAGCCAGTGGCAGAATTACTGACGAGTGAATATTCACACTGCAGAGAAGACAAGTATCCATTTTATTTTTTGGTTCCCTGAATGAAGCTATGCGTCTAAATCCAATCTGTTTATTTAATCAGTGGAAGTCCAGAAGTAGCTTATATGTAAGCATGAAGATCCCAGTTCCTCTTTCCCAACACCCTGATGCAAAGATGAAGAGGGTGGAGGTAAATTAAGGTTGCTTTAAGCCACTTTTACATACTTTGTTGTGGGAGCTGGCTCAGTCTCAACTAACTCCCAGTGTAAGTGTCACCAGATTGGGATCTCCTGTGACATACCTAATGCTTTCTGTATCTCTCTGCCCCTCTTTCTCATTAGCCTTTGATGACTGAAAATGAGGGAACAGTATGACTTTCTCTGGTTACGCCGCTGATATACCCTTCCTGTAAGAGCTGGGGAAGACTGCTGAGACATCCCTTTCCATTAGTTATCTTTTTCAGAGTGGCCAGGGAGCTGATTACATACTTTTAAGGTCCCTTTAGTCTCATGCGATGGCACGTAGAAACCCTGGAACAACTGGGAATAGAGCCGAAGAGCAGGAAGCCACAAGAATAACTACTGACTGAATTTTCAGTCGTGCCGTCAAAGATACTGCCTCTGTTTCAGAGTATCCTTTGTGAATGAGGGACAGAAAAGGCTTGTTATATGTTCTTTAATCCTATTCAAATGTTTAGATTAGCACAAACACAGAACTGCAATATTGGTGATATGTTTGCTCTTCTAAACTTATGCACAAGCCGGTTCCTGCTTTTGTGCGAAGCAGCTAGGCATTTTTAGCACCAGGCTTCTGCTGGTTGTGAAACTTGGAGGGAAGCAGCCCCAGCCACTGCCTTACATAAACTCTGCGCCTGGTACAATGGACTGCTGCCACTGCTGTGTTTGTAGTAGCGAGATTTCCTTTCTGACCTACTTTTCTGCTGTATGCATTGGGCCAGGCCCTCTGGAGCATTAGATCATTTTATATCGTTCTTGTGCCACAGAGCTGCCCTGACACCACCTCGAGCAGCCAAGGAAGGATCCCATCAGCCTAGAGGGTTCCACAAACTACTTAACGACTCTGTTGTCTTTTTTCTTGCTGTAGCCGGCACAGCAGATGTACTTAGTGTGCTCTAAAGCAGACAATAGCTCCTTAGGTGTATAGTAATTCTTTAGGCTGCTTCACAGAGGGCAATGATCTAGCACATAAGACTAGGAATATGAGAACGGTACTCACAGATACACGTCTATGCTGAGCACACTTGGCCATAATTGCCCTGGGAAAATATATATGAAGGGAAGTAATACTAGTGGATACAGCTTGGGCAGATATTGAAAGAATAACCTCAGAGATAATGAAACAAAATGAAATTTCATAAACTTTTAAATAGTTGTAGAATATGAAATGTGCAGCATTTTATTATACAGAGGTCTTTATAAGAGCTGGATACGACTTTGTTAAAAACAAAATCTGTGTCTGTGAAGATTTTCTTGGAGAAAGAGAGGGTAAGGATGGGAAAGATCCAGCTGCAGATCTGTGTCTGAGTCTAGGCAGGTATCTAGGGCAACGAAGGTCTGTGATCAAGCCTTGCCTTCCCCCTCTCAGAGCTGTGAAGTCAGTGTCTCTTTCTGTCTCCCCCTTAGAGCTTTCTAGATAGCACAGATAATATCTGAGTCTTCTTAATGGTATTTAATAGAAAATATCAATTCTGTACCATAGAGAGCATAATTTCCTACTTATAGCTTCTGCTTTATAATATTTTTTTGCACTCATCATGTTAAAGTACCATCATATTTACTAGAGCCAAAATTTCATGCTCTGTTATGCTTAATTCCTTGCAGGATGGCTGATAGAGCCTATTAAAGAAAAATGCCACCGTGTTGTAACATAAGATTAGATACAAGAGACGTTTATTTCTTAGGAGAGTCAGAGTCTAACTGGCATGCTGCAAGTACGTTGCTGGGGTTGCTGGGGATGAGGACGAAGTTTTGTCCTGCTTGCTCCCCTCCTCAGTGAAATGCATGTTCCCCTGAATTACCCTGCAGACCCCTACCACGATACCCTCAGGCATGTGTACAACCAGCCTGGTGAAAGCCCTGGCAGCCTCTTTATAGCTGAGACTTCTAGTTATTGCAATTGTAGTTTGCACTGTAATTTGTGTGTAGCAAGTGACACATCTGTTGCCCACCCTGCCTGGACCAAACACAAGTTGTCGGTTTGGGAGGGCTGTGCCATAGGTGCTCAGAGAGCAGGATGCTGATGGGGGTGCCTAGGTGGGAAAACTAGTTTCACCAGGCTCCACCGCACAGAGGAGAGAGCAGAGAATGGGAACTCTCCCAGCAGAGCAACACAGGGACACGGTTTCCTTGCCGAGGGATTCCTGTTTGACTGAGAGGAAGAAAACAACAGCAGGGGAGAGGCTCTCAGCCAAAGGCAGACTTGAGGGCAGCTGATCTTAAGCACATCCTGTGGTGACGAGAGAAGTAGGGCAAGAAAAGTGTGCAGGTGATCAATCATGTTTTGCCTACATCTCCTCTGCAAGTGCTATTTAGCTTAAACAGTTCTTGGGTTAAGAAAACCTCCTGTAACACTCACCATATGTGCTTATGTATGTCCTGAGCTGTTGACAAGTGTCCAAAAAGCTGGAACTTGGCAAAAAGAGGCAGTCTCTTCGGGTGGCTGAGCAGGATTTCACTGCCTAGGGTGATCTGTTATCCCATTTCTGAAAAATGCCCTCAAGAGTCTGTGCCTTAAGAGTCGAAGAAAGAGATGGTTTTGCAATGTACCCAGATTATGGAAGCTTTAAGAGTTCACAGACCCAATGTGGTATGACCTAAACATAAGGCCTCACAGCTCAATATTACCAGGCTGTCATCTTGGCCATGGAAGCTACTTGGCTTGGCTATTTTTATCCTGGCACATCTATGGAATCCTGCGTCTGATTTAAACATTATGGTCAGACAGATTTGAGACAGAGATAAAAGTTAAGGAGTTAAAATCAGACATGCAAGACACCCATGAAAAAAGTTAACAAGATGTTTCATGTACCTGAAAGTTTGAAAACTTTGACATTTCTGACAAAATATTATTTTTCTTTCTGTGACTCTGTAGCTGATCAGAACCCCAAGGTATATTTTACTTTGCCTGTGTAACATATTTTTTCACACATATATGAATGGTCTTTACCTCAGAATATCATAACTTCATATCCGGGACTGTCTTCCGATTTTCTGGTTGCAATTTTGATATTGTTAATTTGAAAAGCCAGACATATTCTGCTGATGTTATTCTAAGTATCAAAAGTGCCCCTGTAGCAGCTTCCTATGCCTCCTTGGGAGCCCTGCTGAAAGTAACCCCAAAGACCCCCAAATCACTGGGCCAACATGCAGGCATATGGTGCTCCAAGGAATGTGCCTATTGCCTGACATAAACATCGGGTGTGATTATATGGACTTTTGGCCAGCTGCAGGGTTAAGCCTGGCTGCCTGTGTCAGATCCTGAAGCATAGTTTACCACTCACTCACTTGTTTGTGGGGATGCAGTGCAAACCAATTCACTGAAATTATCGGAACTGGAAAAAAGAAAGCAACCTGCTCCCTGCTTCCCAATTTTTTTTTTTCCCCAAGTTAGGTGTCTATGCACGTGTGGGTTTTTTCCTTCCCCTCAAATTTGAATAATTTCAGCAATCTGGATGACAGTATGACCTCAAATGTTAGGAGGGGCTCTTAAAGTTCAGCAGGGCAGGAAGGAGCAGATGCTGGAGAGGAAGGGAAAGGAAACTTCATAAATTGCTTTTGCCAAGAGAATGATGTTCATGTGACAGCCTTTCCATGATTTCTATAAGTGTCTGCTAACAGAGGGTGCCCTGTTCAGCAAGGTCAAGGACAACCACAATTGCAGATGACCAGAGCATTAAATGTTTCTAAACCCTGAAGTCTATTTCCTCTCCAGCACCTGGTAGCACCAAACTTTCTGGTGCCAGAAATCAAAACCACAAGCTTACTTTGTGCAGTTTGTCAAGCAATCTATTTCCACTGTTCAAACCAGCAAAGAAGGGTATTGTATGGAAGGAGGACAAGCTGTGTGCCCCATGGCTAGGTGATGATTAGACTGGCTGCATAATTACTGGAATAGAAAGGGCTATGAGAACCACTCAGGGATACTGAGTACCTTCTATTCCCAATTCCTTTCAAGTTTACTTGTAAAGACAATATTGCACATCCACTTATAACCTGGATGTTTACTTAATCACAAGTCCCATTAAAAAGAAAGGACTTGAGGGAGTGAAGTTGACATTTGCCCATAAATACTGGTGTGTTTGACAGCTGAATAGAGTTCACATTACTTGTTGGATTTGTCAAAGAATATGTATGAACTTGAATCTTGGATATTGAATGGCAATGTGTTATATAAAAATAACTCACTCTTATGTATTTAGACATATGGTGCCAGTCCTGTACCAGGTGTGCTTGAGATAATTTAAATACTGTTCAGGACAAGCTTAGGTAACCCAAAGGAAGTTTCATAATCATATGTGTTTCTCCCTTTCCCCTTTATCCTGAGTTGAACCCTATGGTTGTCTCCTATTCCATTTCAATGATTTCCCTGTTTTTCTGACTGTGAACCCTTCCTGTATGGATTTCATAACCTCATGGAAGACTTTAGAGTGGTCAGGGTCAATAAATCTCTCTGCAGGGCTTGTTGAATGCATGGCTGTGCTGACAGGCTGTAAGGTGTTGGCACAGGGGTTG
Organism: Theristicus caerulescens; assembly: GCA_020745775.1. Taxonomy (NCBI): domain Eukaryota; kingdom Metazoa; phylum Chordata; class Aves; order Pelecaniformes; family Threskiornithidae; genus Theristicus; species Theristicus caerulescens. The sequence continues at coordinate 28,526,130 of CM036559.1, read as the reverse complement.
CTTAGGCCTCTGGCAAAAAACCCTGTAGCAAGAGAATGGGGAGGGCACTCAAATGGTCCTGGGGAATAGGTTCCCACAAAAAAGAAATACAAAGTATTTCCCTATATTGTATGTTTCTCACCTCCACTTCTATTTGCAATGTATTTATTGACATGGCCTTTTAATCTATACATATTATAATCTACCTGAACTTCTGTAAGGCCTTTGATATGGTCTCCCACAACTTTCTTGCCACTAAATGGGAGAGATATGAGTTTGGTGGAAGGACTGTTAGATGGATAAGAAATTGTCTGGATGGCCACATCCGAAGTGTTACAGTCAAGAGCTCAACATCCAAGTGGAAACCAGTAACAAGTAGTGTCCCTCAAGGGTCCATGCTGGGGCCAGTACTATTTAATATCTTCATCAATGACATAGACAGTGGGACCGAGTGCACCCTCAGCAAGTCTGTGGATGATACCAAGCTGAGTGGTGCAGTTGATACTGCACCAGGTGCAGGGAAGGGACATCATCCAGAGGGAACTTGACAGGCTTGAGGACTGGGCCCATGTGAACCTCATGAAGTTCAACAAAGCCAAGTGCAAGGTCCTGCATCTGAGTCAAGGCAATGCCCAATATCAATACAGGCTGCGGGATGAATGAATTGAAAGCAGTCCTGAGGAGAAGGACTTGGGGATACTGGTGGATTAAAAATTGGATGTGAGGCAGCAATGTGGGCTTGTAGCCCAGAAAGCAAATCATATCCTGGGCTATATAAAAAGAAGTGTGGCCAGCAAGTCAAGGGAGATGATTCTCCCTCTCTACTCCAGTCTCGTGACACCCTACCCAGAGTACTGCATCCAGTTCTGGGGTGCCCAATACAAAAAAACATGAATCTGTTAAAGCAGGTCCAGAGGAGGGCCACAAAAATGATCAGAGGGCTGGAACACCTCTCCTATGAAGAAAGGCTGAGCGAGTTGGTGTTACTCAGCCTGGAGAAGAGAAGGCTCCGGGGAGACCTTATTGTGGCCTTTCAATATACAAAGAGGGTTTATAAGAAAAACAGAGAGATACTTTTTACCAGGGCCTGTAGTGGCAGGAGAAGGGGCAATGAGTTTAAACTAAAAGAGGGTAGATTTAGATTGTATATAAGGAAGAATTTTTTTATGGTGAGGATGGTGAGACACCGGAACAAGTTGCCCAGAGAAGTTGTGGATGACCCTGGAAGTGTTCAAATTCAGGCTGGATGGGGCTTTGAACAACCTGGTCTAGTGAAAAATGCCCCTGGCAATCACAGAGGGGTTGGACTAGATGATCTTTAAAGGTCCCTTCCAACCCAGACCATTCTATGATTCGATGAAATTGGCATTATCATTAGATCAGTATCAGATTTCAGACAATCTCTCTCTTCATGTTGTTTTTTCCTGTACCTTAATTAGCCCTTATTGCATATCTATTTCCTCTGTGAACCAGAGAACACAAAATAATGCTCTAATTGAAAACTTTAAGTACTTTTATCACCCATCAGATATGCAAAAATAAAGAATAAAAAAGCAATACCATTTTAAAAGATAGAACGAAGAGAAAAACACAGCAATGAACCAACCAGAAGTTCCTGGTGATTTCTGCATTCAGCTCATATTATTAAGGGAAATCAAATATTTTTCTTACTGTTCCACCTAGTCTAGCTCATAGGCCTATTGGAAGCCTCAAAAGGCAAATAACAGTGATATAGCCTTGAATGGAGACATAACCTGAATGATTTTGTCTTTAAAAAGTCTACTTTACTTTTTTTTACTATTTTTTTACCTTTTATCATACAATTTTTTCATTCAGCTGGCTGTTTTTTTGCCAGTTAACAGATTCTTATGAAGGTTGGAGCTTTGGGCTGTGAAGTGCAACAGGGATTGGTGTTGTAGCCTGTGCCACCAACCTCAGATAGCGTATTTCATCTCCTTTGCATGTATTTCTTTTTCTAGATATTGATTATTTGGATGGTAATGACTTTAGGAGAACCAATTGCTCTCCTTATTCGTACACAGCTCCTGATGTGTTCTCAGTTGGAGAGCTAAAGACCAACCATAAGTTCAAGTACAGTATCAAGTATCAGTAGTGTTAAGATTGTGCATGGCTCATTTGCATCCAAGAAGTTATGGTGATAAATTTCAAGGTCCCTCGGGAAAACAGGGCATATCTCAATCTATATATATTATTTTGAGCATGGTATTTACCCAGAGAAGCATTCATTTGTCTCTAAATGACTCTGCTTTACTTAAAGATCTGAAAAGGAATACTAAACGGATGTATTTTTTTGTGTGAACATTATTTGTAAGTTGAACAAAGTCATGTTTTCATCACACAAATTAGCACTGCAGAGTGTTGGTTTTTAAATTGGGAATGCTCATGGTGAAAGCCACTAACTCATGCACTTTGCTGAAGTGAAAAGTCTGTAGAAAATTCATGTCTTTTTGATCTGAGTGAAGCGTTCTTAAAATTGGGTAAAACTGTAACATGGTCTTATGAAAATAAACAAATAAACAAATTTCTTGCTGTAGTGCTATGGAAAAAAAACAAATTGAAGGAATAAACAGAAGCTAGGATTCTAGAGCAAGAAGAAAACTGAAGAGCACTTCACCTTTGCTTGTTGAGTTGCTTTTTAGTGTTTTGGGGGGGTGCGGTGAGCATTGCATCTGAGCTTTTGTGAAATAATTACACTGATGGTTCTGGTTTCTAACATACAGCACATAAATCTGCAAAAGCTATTGGGCAAATTCTGCTGAGTCTTTCACCTCAGATCAGCAGCCCTCAGATCATTAATCATGTGTTATAAGCTTTAATAGACTAAGCATTTTAAAGACATCTGCTGAGTCTCAAAGGATAGAGTGCAGACCTTGCATTTTGGAGATTTCTATATTAGAACAGTAATAATGCTGGGACAAAAAAAGACCCAACAACAAAGCTTTGCCTCTCCCTCTGGTTCAGAGAGACCTGCCATGCTGCAAGAGAGGATGATCACACAAGTTATTTATAATTGGAGACTGAGGAAGTTAAGCTCACCATGTATTAACATGCCTTCTTAGATACAGTGACTGTCACCATCATTACTTGCTCAGGCAGCAAGCATACAAAGAAAGATCTGTTTTGCATGAATTGAGTGTGTGAATAAAAGAGAGTTTAGTCCTGAACAATGTCATGCATGCCTGAAAATCACTATAGGTAACTGACGTTTTGCTTATTTATTTTGTCTGATTCAGTCACTCAAACACATAGTTTGGTGAAGGTTGTTGTTGCATGTCTTACACAAAAGAGATAAAAATAGTTAGAGTTTTTTCTCACATTTTAAGGAGGTACTATGCCAGACTTGGAGGCTAATTCTGAGTTATGTTAGTGAGACATAAATATTGGTCTGTAAATACATCTTTGCACTTGTCACCTGTTCACTTGTAGTTATTTTTTCCACTGGGTACTTTACTGTGGAGTAGTAGCTTCTCAGATTGTACAAGGAAACACTTTCACAGTGGAAAGGGAGCATGAGGGCATGCAGGCTCTTGGTTATGCCTACAGGTTTGTTTCTAAACAGACAGCAACAGGGAATGGCAGGCTACAGAGTCGCGGGATGCTTTTGCCCGTGTCGTGTTATGGATGAACCCTCCCTGACAGAGACAGTGCTTGAGCTAAACGCTTGTCCTCTCACTCCTGTATTTACTCCTTAGCACAGAAGGTGCAGTCAGGAAGTTCGGTACTGTCCTGGTGCAACTATATCTTAGCTGTTTGAAAGTGCTTTACCTAAAATGTGTGAAATCAGGATGAATTCTGTTTTCTCCCACAGTTTCTTAGGAAGCACCCCAATTACCAGGCTATGTAGCATGACTGCAATGTGAATTGTGTTTCCACTTTCTAAAAATAGCAAAGCAGCAGCTGAAAGCTGGGTGTCCTTGCCATTAAGTTGAGGAGTCACTTTCCTACTGTCTAAATGATATTTAAGAGGGTCATCAAGGGTGGAGGCAGGTGAAGAGCCACCTTGGAAAACCCCTCAGGCTGGGAGACCCAGCTGTAACTCCACTCTCCTCTCATTCAGGACAGTGACTGGTCATATAAACTTTTGCCATGCTGATTGGAAACTGGTGCAGCTCAGTACTCAGCCCCTGAAGTCCTTGTTACTGGAGCAATCCCAGCTCTATGATGTGATTCTTTACCACTGGAAAGCAGAGAAGAAGGGCTCTGCAGCATGGTGGGTTAGGTGCATGGGTGTGAGATGTCACTGGTGCCCTCAGGCAGAAGAGGGACTTCGACCTGGTAGTCCTATGTGAGTGCTCTACTATGTGGGTGTGGGGGAAAATGTTAGCTGCAGCATTGCTGCTCATTTCCTATGTTTTTCTTACAATACTTGAACAAAATGTCTCATGCTGAGTCAAATTTTTCATATGAGATGATTTTTCGTCCTGGCTTTTTGTATTGGTTAGGAAAAAAGGTAATAAAATAAATAATAATAAAAAAATTTTGCACATAATCCAGACTGATTTCCCCTTTCCTCCCCTCCCTGCATTTCTCAGTTTGGTATTGAAGCCATCGATTACTCTTCCAGCCCTTTGAGGCCTGGACTAAGGCCAAGAAAATGAATGAAAAGGTAAACAGAGGCAAAGAAAAGTAGAGATATATGATCAGGGACACAAAGCAGGTTCCTGGCAGAATGTGAAATTGAGTCCTCTTGCTTTCTGCAGAATCCAAGCTTTCCTTAAAAGGGAAACTGAAGGAAATAGGTCAACTCAAATAACATTAAATCATGCTGTATGAAAATGTATCCCCCTTACCTTGAAGCAGTGAGAAGACACACGGTTTTTAAACCTAATTTTACTGATGAGTATCTGTGATGTGTGAGGAGGGTCTCTGGGATCTGAACACTGTACCCTGCTTGGTGTGACAGTTTTTCTAACAGCTTTCTCACCATATCTGCTCCCAGCTGTTCTGTTTCTCTTTTTTTTTTTTAAAAGGAAACTTGAGTCATTGCCACTTTTTATCCTCTCCTCACTGCTTTAATGGGATCTTCCTTCTCTTCCTGCTTTTTTACCTCTTTCCATTTTATGAGAATTTTATTCTCCTCTTCATATAGTTCCAACACTTTCTCACCTTCTCTCTCACAAGTAAAGAAAATGAAAGCCTTATGCTATAGCATTCTGAAATGAAACTCTAGTGTAACACTCCTGTTTCAAATTGCTCCTGGGAAAAGAGGAAGGCAGCTTTATTTTATTTTAATTTTTTTTCCATAGGTGGTTTACGGTCCTGCTCTTGAGTTCAGAGTTCTGACATCATGCAGGATACCCTAGAAAAATATTCCTTTCAAATTCTTTGCTAAATATTTAATAAACAGCAAATGAATTTCCTAATGGGCTTCATGCAACAGCATCTCTTACAGGAGGAGCCCTGGGAAAGGTGGTAGAGGTCAGGCTGAATGACAGAAAGGTGGGAGGGAAGTGAATTTGTTCTTAGAGAAATTATCAAGAAAGGGAGCGGTAAGATGCAAAGAAATGTACTATTTTCTTTCTGAAACTAGTCTGTAGATAGATATGTTATAGACTCTCAAAACAAAAACTAGTTTTAGTGCAGGCAGCAAAATTGCTCCAGATGAAAAGTGAATTTTCCATTTCTTCTGGGCTACATTGTCCATTTATATTAACGGTCTGAAATAGATCAGAGTGCTATTAACAAAGTAATAGAAAATGGAAAATAGCACTGAATGTTCCTAGAAATCTGAAACTGAGATCCTGTTTAAAGCTAAATCTTAGACCTACTGTAATATAATATTACCTGTTACTAATTACCATGCTGTTAAGCTCAGCATTAGTTTAGTATGCATTATACTAGTATTGCCACACCTGCTAAGGACAAATAACTTTGCTCTAAAGTTTTACACAGCTGATAAATCCAGGTCCAATTTGACCTTCCCCGAATGCCATGATTTGGAGGGGGTCCTTGAACAGAAGATGATCCTTAATTTCTCCAAGGTTTAGCACAAGGGAGCTGAGTCCATAGTTCCTGTCTGTTCTTCTTCCTGGAAGCAGTTTCTGTGTTTGGCTCTTTCTTGCATGTTCCCATAGTCCTCAGCTTCTTTAGCCCCTATTTCCCACTCCCTCTACCTTGTCAATGCTGGGCTGCCAGCTGAGCAGCCTGCTCCCCCCATGCTCTGTAGCGGGAGCATAGTCTGCTGCTGGTATTAGAGAAGGGCCAGCAGGATGGATGCAAAGGGGAACAGTGGTATGACAATGGCCCTTTTTTTCCTTGATAAATTGGTTCTGGGGTCCCTGGCTGTGGAAGATGGGAGTGTCTGAAGGAGGAATAATTAGCGATAAACGTCCTGCACTGCTCTCTGTCCCCAGAGAGAAAAGTGCCCTCAGCAAGTGGACAGAAGCACTGTGATAGTGCCAGTACCCACAACTGTATAACTGTGTTAGGTCCGTCAATCAATCTTTGATGTAGCCCAGTAAGACTGATGGTAATCTACAGTCAGCAAAAACAGACAATAAAGACAAGTGGTAGTAGTAATAACAAAACTTGATCTGCCTCTGTGAAATAATACTGGCATAGATGGAGGAGATTTTTCCAGGTAAAATTATAGAAAATATGGTTTGGATCTCAGGAGTGAGGAACCCTGCAATTCTTTCAGGCTCATGTGAGATTTTATTGTCCTATTGTGAAAGCACTTTTAAAATTTTATGCTGAGTCCCTCATTGCATGAAGATCTGTTTGACGTCTGTGCTACGAAAACTGCCATTCCGCTTATGTTTCTGTGATAGCAAGCAGCAAGGTAAACTGTCCATACAGGGTAAAGCTTCCTTAAATGGGAAGTATATTATCATTTTCCTTATGAGCTGGCAATTCTGATACGTTGAACTCTGGAATAAGTTTTCTTCCCTGGCATTGATTAGCAGAGTACTTTCCAGTTAATATTATGTGTTGGTTAAATGTATTGAAATTCCAGTTCTGAAAAGCGTTCAGAGAGGGCGCTGGTATGACGCGAGTTGACACGCGGGCTCCGGCAGGAGGAAAGTGGTCACCAGGTGGCACTCACGGACCGCGCAAAACCCCCGGCTTGCTGCCTCTCCAAAGGGGAGCTGCGTCGCTTAAAACCCGTTGTGACACGGTTTAACCACTCAAGCACAGCTACCTTTCCTCTCTGACACATTTAGTGTTTGGAATAAAACAAACGGTACTTATCCTCGCTATCAGCATTTGCACCATAAAATATGCCCACAAATCTTGTCAACTCGCTTAACAGCTATGTTAAACACTTCATCCTTCAGTATGGTATACAGATTAAGAAGTCGAAGCTATGCCTGCTTTTTTATGTCTTCCCCACTAGCAAACAATGGAGTGGAAAAACAGTTAGAGTGGAAATGTGTTTCAGAGGCATCCAGCTTGCCCAACCACCTTCTCCTCATCCCTGAAAAAAAAACCCAAACCAAACCCAAAACACCCAAGCTGGGGAGGAATGCTACACCTCTGGCTTGTTTTGAGAAATACATTCTGGAAATGAAAAGTTAATGAAGCCAGCTTTTTCCCCAATTGCCACATAATCCTTCATCATTCACAGTCTTTCTTAATCCAACTCACATCACCTCCTCAGCTTGGATTATTTTTTTTTTTTTTGTCCTGCAGTGGAAATAAGTTGTTGGATACACAATTTTATGCACTGTTTTGCTAATGTTAGTAAAGATTTTAAAAGGAGTATAGTCCCATCGTACATTCTGCTGTGTCAGAGTTTTCTAAGCTTTCTCACAGTGTGTTGGTGGCCTAAAGAATATCTTTTGAAAAAAAATAGACTTTGATTGGTGGAATTAAACGTGCACTAATGTGTACCTTTAAATGTGTCCAAAGGTTTTTCATCAATGATTTGTACAACTAACCCCAGTGACTACAGTTTGTAGTAGTTAATATTTCCAGGTTATTTCACTGTTAGGTTTGGGAAGAGATTTTTCTAGGCAGTAAAAATATTATCATCTGTATATTACAGTCTCTCAGCTACAATTTTTGAACCAGTAGAACTAGAAAGTGGCTGGGAGGGTCACCAAGCCTTCTGCTTCTTCACCTTCACGTTCCTGCCATGACAGGGCAGTGGGGCTAGCAGCAGCACGATGCTCACTCCTGCCACTCTGGGTGTTGGGCTGGGGCAGCAGCTTGTCTCTGCAGTTGCAGTGTTGGACACACACCCACCCATGTCCCACCCTTTGGTCTCTATCACTGAGCGCATTTCCAGCCAGATGTTGGCACTGGCTGCCAATCTGATCAGCCCATGGTTGTACCATGGTACACCTGTCCTGCGGTTTCAGGTACCATTGCCTTCTTCGCTGTTGATGCACAGCACATGCCAAGGCTTATTATGCCCTGTTCTTGTCTGCACTGTCAAGTTTGCTGTGGCTCACCATGCTCAACCCTGTTGCCATCATGCTCCGCTCATGACTGAGGCAAGGCCATGATGCTCCCATGTCACCAGACCAATGAAGCAGAGTAGGTTTGAAGCTGTAAGTCACAGCACATCTGAGGTTAGAAAACATATTCTAACATTAAAGTACTTCGGGTACATCAATAACATTTATTTTTTGGAGGTATTAAATTTTTTTTTAAATGTACTTTTTCTGTGCTGATGTACGGACTATGACTTATGATGTATGTGGAAAAGAGGGGAAGATCCATTTCTTTAGAAGAATGTTTGTATAGGTGCACATTTAGCAGGGGAACCTTTATTGCAAGAGCAAAAGAGTGAAGGTTAGCTTACCCATTCGTACTAGGATGTCACCTAGCCTGGGAAGAAGGAGTAAGCAACAGGGCAGCACCAAAAAAAATCAGTCTTAATATGAATGCAAAACTTAAATCATAGCTAATGTTATTCCTTTTCTTCTCCTTTTGCCTTCTTTCTTCAAGTTTTTGAGAAGGCAACATATAACTGTTTTTCTTGAACATTTCACTTGGCTCTTCAGCTCCACTCCTGAATTCTTTCTCACAACATATTTGCATTCTTGGCCCATAGTCATGATATTAATCCTCAACAGTCATAAAGATCTCATTCAACAGGTATGGTATGAACTTGGGACTTTATTTACAAATTTGTTAATTCTGATACATGGAAAATGTTACATGTTAAGATTTCTTGATATTGTTTTGATAGTCAGGAGATAGAAGAGGTTGTACTCCTGGCTGTTTCATAACACAGTTCGGATAGGATATGACATTCTTTCATCATGGCCATATGCATTCAGTGGCACTGAATCCCCAGATTGCCAACTTAAGTCTGACAGTTTTTGAGATTAATGTGAGTGCTGTTTGCTTACATTCTTCAAGACTGGATTACCTATTAGGGTGTTTTCTTTCAAATATTCAGTGTGCTATATTTTGTTTATATGAAGAAATGGTAATCAAACACTTACGTGTCTAGTAAAACTATTTGTTGCTGGGAAATACCTAATTCACTGGCAGACAGGAGACAGACATTTATCTGGTTTCATGGTTGCATTATCATAATCTCTGAATGTATTTGAGGTGGTCAAGCTTAAATTTGGATCAGGGATTGAAACACCCTAAGCAGTTTCATCATGTCCTTAGGAAGACAACAACATGTCTTGTGACATTACATCCTTATGTACTGGTGAGAGGATGTGGCTTGCTCTGAGTAATTTGGGAGAGAACAGAATTTCATTTTCAAGAAAACTGGGAAGCAGAGTTACTCATTCAGAGCAGGGAAGACTTCTTCAGTTTCTATTGCCTCAGGGTTTTTCCAGCAGAACACCCCTGATCTACTGAATCTAGACATGGTTCATGAAACACAGAAGCGTCATGAATGAAGTAACATAAAAACTGAGGTTAGCTCCATTTATGCCTCAACAACAGTTGAACCTAGAATAGCAAAATGCTCAGCATAGGAGACTGTGAGACTTACCTAGTCTTGTAGAAACACTCTACTGGAGTAGAAGGCTCATCGTACTTCCCCTCTACGGGGTACTTATAGATCATGAGCTGAAAACATATGGTAACACCAGCGCATCTTCTTCCTTCGTGCGGGCTGGAGGTACCTTTGGTGGTGTAGAATTCCTTGCACTACATCTGACCCCTGAAGTGGATTAGAGGGCAGACAGAGTCCATGCTGTCCAGGGACAGACATTCTGAGCAACTGATTTCCCACTATTTGTTAGAAATTTTGAAAATTACAAATGATAAAACAGAATACATTTCCACTCAGTCAAAAATCGTTCGCTGTAACATTTGCCTTCAGAAGGTCACTGTTAAATTTGGTTTCCATGTGAACCATTTCTCTCAAGGTATCCAAGCAATCCTTACTCCAATTCTTTGTGCCTTTTTTTCCTCTCACTGGTTCCCTCGCTCCTTTCATTAATCATTCCTCTGAACAAGTCCTTCTAACTGAACCACCATCACCCTGGCTTATTTATGATTTCTTCTCTAACCCAAGGCCCTTGTGCTTCTTATTTCTTTTGCTTTCCAGTACTCAGATTCCAGTCCTCCTTGCCTTTTCTCCTACTCTCCTCCTGCCATCCTTTGCTTGTATCAAGGTCCGCTGAGAGATGTTGTGGATTCAAGAGATGCTGTCTTGAGTGTGCCATTCTTTTTCCTTCATTCAGCTCTGGATTGATGGTTACTAATGATTATGAATGTCCATGCAGAATAAGTATTAATAAAGAGCACATAGTAGGAAAAAAATAAAAACTTCCACTTAACCCCCTAAAAAACTTGTATCTTTTGTTGTACTGGGGCTTAAGTGATATTTTGTAAAAAAATGGTTTTCTTTTAATTAAATATTTTTTTTTTTTAAAAATTGCTTCTGATTCACAATAGTCTTCCATGTAGATTAACTAGATTATTCTGTGCTCCCCCCCCCCCTTAAATTACACATAATAGAAAATTGATAGCAAAATTTCAGATTAGGAGAGCATAACTATGTGGCTTCTGGAGACCTAAAGCACAGGCCAGTGCTGTGTAAGGATCCACAGTGGATTAGGTTGCAGCAACCTGATCCAGTATATTGAAATGCTCATATAAGCCCTTTACAGGTGCCTTGAGATTGTCTTGGTCATGAGAGGTGCAAAGTATGTTTGACTGTGATGAAATCAGTGTCCGGGACTTGGGGAGAGAAGAAGGAAAGAATGTGACATAGGCATAATTAAATGATTCCACAGTAAGATAAGAGTTGACAATATTTGGCCAGATGATTCATAGCAGTGATTCTCAGAACTGAGTTCTTCTGAATGCAATCTTCTTCCATAATGCATCTGCGTTGTTATGCAATGCCAGTCGAGGGGTTAGGAGTCTTGGGAAGGAATTCTAATTGAATCAATGCTTACCAAGAGCATGCGCATTTCTGCTGCCGAATGGCTGAATGTAATTCTTCTGATAGGCCCATCAGAGGAACATATGGGCGTACATATGTCACATTGATGTTGACACGCCTTGTTTATGAAGTGCCATTTTCACATCCCTGTCCAGTTTTCTTCTCATTGTATGTCCTGTGTCATGGAAATATCTCTAGAAAATGGAAGCAAAACACTGCTGTGCTTTGGGGGGTGACAACTACATTTGCAGAAGACATGGAAGTGGGTGCAAGCAGGTTCTGTATAATCTATATAATTCTGTATAGTTTGTGTATGTTGGGATGAATGTTCAAGAGAGCTGTTGTTCTGACTATCAGCCAGCTCTCCATCCTGGAGAATGCAGCATGGCTGCAGAACTGTCTTCTATGCCTATTCATTGGGACTATTTAATACCTGATGCCACCTTTCTAGATAGATAGACTCTACATGGGGATTTGTGGGGTAATGAATGTACTCAATGAATTTGATGTTTAGCTCTGTGTGACATCATCGTCTTATTTTTGTGCTTCATAACTATGTAACTTCAACTGTTAAAATCTTAGGGGAATCATTGAATATGAACACATTTATAGCCAATTCAAGGTTGTGAGATCTATACTTGGCAAAGCTTGCTTTAAGCCGTGGTGGCTCCAGGGATAGAAAGTTGAATCAAGATGCCAAGTAATTCATTTTAATTTAGATAATATAATAAAACAAGGAGAGACTATAAGGCTGCCAAGATGTAAAAGGGACAAGAATTAAAACATATGCATTTGCACATTTTTGGGGTGTCAAGGAAAGAAGTTGGTTTTCCTTAAAGTGAGACATAACTCTATGGAGGTGATAATTCAGTCATTTAAAAAATAAGGGCTTACCATATGAACCTTTAATTTACAATGGGCTTCAGGGAAACCAAATAATTTTTCAGCAGTAAATAAAATGGGAGGAAATACTGTTTGCTTGTGAAATGGTTCTAGAGGCTTTTCTTCTGCAAAGATGACAAATAAGCATGTTGTTTGTGGAAACAAGCAACTGTTTCCAGGACAGTTACCAATGTGGAGAAACAAAAAAGGGCTTGCTAAAATTTCCTGGAATATGCACAGTACCTTATTTAGGCAAATTCCTGTTAGTCAATCATGTCTTGACTGAATAAATTATGAACAAAAGTGTGCATCCCTTACCTGACGTAAGGAAAATGGCATATATACCAGACAAGAGGTATTCAGTTCCAGCTTCCACTTTTAATTAGCACATAACTATTTTTTTCCGCAGTGGGATGTACATACCTTTTTCATGAGTCATTGGAAGATTCATCCTTTTGAAAACACTGTATCTGTATCAAAGCTTAAAGACCATTATAAAAGTTTCAAAAGACTGAATTTTAAAACTATTTAAGCAAATACAGATGTATAATAAAAATTTTGTGCCTTTACTCAAAGGTGCACAAACCAGTTTAAAGTATTATCATCAGTGAATCAACATCTACTCAGAATTTATCCTGTCTGTTGAGTTTTTCGGCCCTAATTAGAATGAGGAGTTTGCTACAGAATACAACTGACCCATAGCAAATGTGTTTGAATAACCAAAATTTGAAAGAATTATGTGATATGGTAACAATTTAATGCTTTTAATATTTCCTCTTTCAGGTGAAATATCATACTGCTATGTTCAAAACAAGGAAGCAAAAAATTTTACAGGGCAAATTAATGACAACTTTGTATGAGTTGGCACTGGTCATAGGTATTCATTTGCTCTTTGAAGTAATGCAAGCAGGTTTCTCAGTCCTCCTCAGGCTGAGAAAAATCTAGTTGTGAGATAAATTTTTTGTATGAGTTTAAAGAGTTGATTCATGAACCCAGTGAAAATTGTCATTTAAAAAAATTAACGATTCTCTGAAATAGTCCTCAGCCCTTACCAGAGCCACATCCTAAGGAAGAGGACAATGTGGTTTTGTAGAAGCTAAAACATTTAGTTTTGAGGCACCCAGGACCATCGTTTCCACACTGAAATGTCCTTGCCTTCATTCCCAGGTGTTTCAAACTACGTTTGGGTAAGAAATCCCAGCTGTTGCAGTGTTTGAGAAGGTAGGCCTAACTTGTGTTGTCAGCTCTCTCAGCTGGTTTGTACCTCTTGCTGATTTAAGTGGGGTTGTATTTAGGTTCAGAAAGGTGTTACATAGAGTTAAATGAAGGACTAAGACTGTCGTGGGTATAGCCAAACTGCGTGCTGTATTGTTATGTCTCTTCTGAACTTTTTTTTTTACTAGCTGCAGATTTGTGCAAAACCTTCAATCACACAGGTTGACAGCAGCCCTGGAAAAAAGAAAAATTGTTTGCTTCTTCTGAAGCTTTCTTAGTGACCTGAAAATTCACAAAATTTTAGTGAAGTATTTTACCAAAATGACATCTGAGCATTTTCTGAGCTGTTGTATTTGAAATTAAGATATATGGGTATTTCAAAATGAACAGCTGTTTCAAAGAATATCAAAGGATTTCAACTTGAAGATTTGATGGATGTAAATTGGTGAAGCACATCAATTAAAAGTTTTGGTTTCATTTCATCTTATTTATTTATTGTCCGGAACAGATTTAACCAAAAAATTCCTGTCAGCTTGAAATACCATTGTCCCATTTTGGCAGCAGCTTTTTGCTATGCCAAATCAAGAAACTAGACTTTATAATTCAGTGTCTTGAGGAAAGAGAAATCAGTGAAATGAAGCCTGCATCTATCTCAGTTGTAACCTCTTTTATTTTACTGCGTATTACTTTCCTGCTATAGGGTAATCAAGCAGTGTTTAGAGTGTTTCCGGTACCCTATACTTTCAGAAATCTCACGCAGACTCTGTTGCCTCTTGACTAGGAGTGAAGCTAAGAGCAAAGTTCTTGCAGTTATTCTTCTACTATATTGCTATGAAACCATGCGCCAAGAAAACCTACTGAAGAAACACTGTCTTTGCTACAGTGAATAATTACAAATTAAAAAAAATATTTTTTACCTGTTATATTGTTATCCTTTTTTGGGTTTTTTTGGCTGCTTACATTGCTGTCCCTCATATTCCTTTTCTAATAAAATATTTAAACTTGAAATAGTGATTTCCGTAGGTGTACAAATTACCCCATCTGATAATGATAATAAGCTGGTATTGCTTATATTACTTATTTCACACTCATGCATCTTTATTGATAGACAAGTAATACTGCAATTTTTATGTGTGGAAAAGTCTAAATCAGAAATTCTTTTTTGCAAAGCAAATTTGCAGTCTTTTAACAATGGAGGACCATATTTTCCTCCCGTGCTGCAGGAATTTTCTTACCATGCAACACACCGTGGACTAGGATCTGAAAACTTGTGAAAGGAAATATGTTGTGTTTAAGGCCAAAATACTTTTTCATGTTGAAAAAACTGCAGATAAACCTAGATACAATTTGTGTGTGTATATATACATATATATTAGATCCACTAATTGATGCCACAGCAAAGTATCAGGAAATAAATGAATTACAAAAACTCCAGTTAATCACCACAGTTTGTAAGTACAAATTATTAATTCCCATTTGTAGGAAAATACCTACTAGAGCTACCGAAAAAACCACAATGTTCATTTTCATTCTCCATAAAATCTCAAAGGGAATTCCCTGACAGTTCCTTAAGAGAAGGCCAATCCCTTCCTAAATGGAATCACAAGAAAAATAATTAAGACAAGTTTGTTTTCAGATGTGTTCTTTCCCAGGGAATTATATTGGTTTAAATACAGGAAAGATTCCTTGGAAGTTTCCAAGTCTCTGCTAACACTGTGAGTCAGACGTCCGCAGGTTGTGTTGTGCCAGATTTGACGTCAAACAATAATCCAATGGGGTTTTCCATTAGCCTTCATAATGGAGATTCAATGGCATCTTACTGTGTAAAATAACCAGATTTTGTCTGAGTCACCAAGATTAGCATTAAAAATCTGATTTTGTTAACTGGTTTGTTAAAACACTTTTTTGAAGGCTCAGAATATGAAAAAGGAAGATATTAAGCCTGAGTATACAACAGTATTAATTCTGAAATGTTTCACAACTTAATAAAACTGTAGTGTAGCACAAAATCACTCCTATGGTTAGTCTGGACTAGTCTTTGTAGCGATGGCAAGCACCAATTACTCCTCACTTTAAAACTGAGTACCTCTGCTCTCCAAGACTAGGGCATGCTGTTGCAAGTACGGTTGTTATTGCTGGTTGGAAATTTACTGAGGAAGCAAGGAAGTGTTGGCTCATGGCTGGGTTTGGCAGTTCCTCCCTGCAGTTGGGGGCACAGGGAGTTCTACAGCCTTGGCCATGGGTGGCCTGTTAACAAGTCTGCCCTAGGACCAGCATCCTTGGGTGACCCCTGCAGCTGTTATATGAAACCTATATTTTTGACAGTTTTACTGAGTTGCTAAAAGATTCAGGGAGCTTCCAGCTCTTGAGGATTTTTGGGTTTGCTGTATTTATTTTTTCTTTAGATTTTTGTCCTATTTGGGCTGAAACCAATTTCAAGAACTCTCAGTTTCCCACAGACTGGAAATCCAGCTTCTTTGGCTAGTCATAGTTGTTCTCTAACCTGTCTCTCACACTACCGTACATTCTTGAGCAGAGCTGTTGTCTTTAGCTGAAAGTGAAGAAATGAAAGTGTAGACGCAAGAGTTTGGCACATTCCCCTTTTTGCCCATTCTTCAGTACATAATAATTTCAAATGCTCAGAATTAAGCCTATGCTTGCAAGGTTATTAAGTGCCATCCCAGAAGTCTGTGCCAGCTTGCCCCTAATGCTTCTGCTCCCTGTCCGGGGAGGGACTAGACTTCGAGGTTTCTGGTTACTAAGTTATGTAAGCAGTTATGTAGGCTTCTTGGGGAAAGTGGAAACCATATGACTTCTGTGCCTAAGTAAGACCTCCCCAGAAGGGCTTGCTAGAATATGAAGAAAGACTTTGACCTATATTCAGGGAACAAGTCAAACGGTCTCTAGTTTGGAAATACCCACAGGAAGTCCAACAGGTCTTCATTTGCCTGTCCATACTAGGCTAAGATTGGCCAATGTAGATGAGACCAAGAAAAGAAAGCATTATGAGGAGCTGAAAGATAATGGTAGAGGAGCAGCTCGGGAAGAGTGAAGTATACTGGAAGTCCGTAATTAGGTGAAACGGTAAAAGCCATAACTCCATTATTCAAAGGTCTTTTTAGGGCGGGCTTAGAAATTTGCCCAAAGGAGAAGAAATGCAGAAGTAGAGATCAAAATAGTAGCTGAGCAACTGAGAACTGCTACATTTATCCCAGTCTTGTGGGAAACAGCAGAGTAATGGGAGTATGGATTTTTAAGTCATGGTTAATATAATGTTACCCATATAATGTGGAGCTTGATTTTACATGAGAGGAGTAGATTTCTTTTCAGTTGGGAGCCAGGGAAAAGTCATAGTTGCTGCCTTTGCCACAGTGTCCTGAAAAATTGTCTCAGACAGCTTCTATTAAATGCTGCTGTCTGGTTTACTGGGACAAATCTGTGGTAGACTGCAGTGACTGGCCTCTTAGCTCTGCCCATCTGTGGCGCTCTGCCATGCCCAGACAGGAAAAGGAATATTGC
This sequence comes from Theristicus caerulescens, assembly GCA_020745775.1. Lineage (NCBI taxonomy): Eukaryota > Metazoa > Chordata > Aves > Pelecaniformes > Threskiornithidae > Theristicus > Theristicus caerulescens. The sequence continues at coordinate 28,509,203 of CM036559.1, read as the reverse complement.
ATATGTTACTAACAACTCCTTTTTTCCAGATAAGGAAAAGTCACCCAACTTTTCCCTGCATTCTTGGCAGCTGGTAGTTGAGAATTTTTCATTAAAAGAAACTGAAAATGGTCCTGGGGATTACTGGGTGGAGAAATTTTCACATGCCTGCAACTCACCAGCTCCCTCCTTTTCTTGATAAGCCTCTCAAATATAAACAATATAAATAGATCCTTTGTCTCGTAGCACCCACAGTTGCAAGCTAAACACAGAGGAGCACAAAAGCGAGGTGAAGTCAGTGAGATTCTTCATGGCATGAATCATGTTGAATTTGGCTTGCTCCCAAAAGTACATATTAGAAGAGAAGTCTGTCACCTGAACAAGGCTAAATCATGCTGTAATATGCGGTAGCAAGAGAAGCAGTATAGAAGCAGTACGTTGTATGTAAAGTGTATTTTCATGTGGTTATGGTTTGTTTTGGTGTGAGTCAGATTGTCAATGATCTTATTAGGTAATCTGCTGGGGAACAGTGATATGTGGAACTGCTCTCTCCTGCCATGCTCCCTCTTGAGCAATCACCGAGTGAAAGATGAGCATGCTGCAAATTGATGGGGCTGCTTACAGAGCTATGTTCCTAGAAAGGAACAATGTGGGCACCAGCAGGCATGATGGATACAGATCCACTTTATGCGTGCATCAGTTGCCCAAAAGCAACATTAGATACAGACACTGATAACACCTACATTTAGGAAAATGAGGACAATTACACTAATCCAGGAGTACTGGTGTTCACCCAGCTCTTACGCCTATGCTCTGCATGTGCTTGTGCATCTACCTCTCTCATTGCTCCATTATCAGAGTGTATGGATAGATAACAGCTTTCACATGACTGGGGGACCAAGACACTGGAGAAGACTATAGTGCATCCCAGAACAAAAATAGTCTCTGTCACAGGCTTCCTAAATTCACTGCATTGCCTGTTATAATTCAAACTTGGTTCCCCCTGAAAAATGCAGGTTGACAAAACAGCTCTGCTTCAGAGGGTTACATGACGATAAATGCATTCAAGGTTTATGAGCCACACAGATGACACGATATGGAAATACATGCAGATGACATTGTTAAACTCAAAGCAAAAATTCTTAAAGAAAATGACCTTTTGACCTCACCACTGCGTCCAGCTCTGGAGTCCCCAGCACAGGAAAGACATGGACCTGTTGGAGTGGGTCCAGAGGAGGACCACAAAAATGATCAGAGGGATGGAACACGTCTCCTATGAGGAAAGGCTGAAAGAGCTTGGGTTGTGAGCCTGGAGAAGAGAAGGCTCTGGGGACACCTTATTGCAACCTTTCAATACTTAAAGGGGGCCTGCAAGAAAGATGGGGATAGTCTTTTTAGCAAGGCATGCTGCAACAGGACAAGGGGCAATAGTTTTAAACTAAACGTGGGTAGATTTAGACTGAACACAAGGAGAAATTTTTTCATTATGAGGGTGGAGAAACACTGGAATGGGCTGCCCAGAGAGGTGGTAGATGCCCTAACCTTGGAAACATTCAAGGACAGGCTGGACGGGACTCTGAGCAACCTGATCTAGTTGAAGATGTCCCTGCCAATTGCAGAGGGGTTGGACTAGATGACCTTTAAAGGTCCCTTCCAACCCAAAGCATTCTATGATTCTATGCACACTCAAACATGCACATACACATCCATTTACATACACATACATATTTATATATAAGTTTAACATAAGGAGGACTAAAGAGAAGAAAAGTAATAATTTACTAGTAGCAGGCATGATACTAAATGGACATTAAAACCCCATAGATTCTGTTGGCTTTATAAACTGAAAGATTTCAAAAGATGGTTCTGACATAATAAAATCTATGTCAGAAAGCACTAAAAGAAATTGCATCAGTTATCCCCTTGGATCTTAAATATATCAGGAAACTCAGCTTGCAGAGTTTTATGTTCTAGTACAGTTTTATGGTAAGTCATAATACTAAAGTAGAAAGATAGGGTCCATGGAAACATCTATAGTTACTGCCTCTTTTGTCATGTTTTGACCAATGTTTTAATTATGTACCAGTATGCTCCTCTATCTGGTACAAGAAAAGTTTTAGGAAATAGAAAAACTACGCATTGTAGTTCTTCTGTTTTGTTTCCACATCTTAAAGGCTATTCTTAAAGGGAAGAAAATGGAAATTCTACTATATTCCCAGGATTACATAAATTGTTTCCATGTACTTAGTCTTGCCTTGTTCATTGAGAGAGAGGAAATGGGCACACAGCATGGCTGTGTGAGTCACAAACATCTGTCTTTGAATGTGTCCTATTTGATTAAAAGAAGTTTACAGTCACTTTGGCCTTTCTTCGTACCAGGGCCCCCAAACAGCATGAGTAGTTTTGTACTTCATAGGTTGCCTGGAGGTGACAAATTTTATCCTCTTTTGCTGTATCCAAGAGTGTGTATCTTTCAGGCATGAAATTTTCTTTTTTTGGCTTACTGATATTATTAAAGTCTGCCTCTTGCCAATGGTAAACATGGTCTTAAAAAGACTATGAAGATAATAGAAATAGAAGGAAGGGATAAAAACTCTGTCTTTAGCTTGACACTTTTTCCACATGGTTTAGTCATAAATTCTAAAAAAAAAATTACAGTCCTTCCCTACTTGGATGACTGAAAATCAGTAGCAGAAGCCTTTAATTGTTCTGTGTTCCAGGTAATAGAACTTTTCAAGGAATGGCCTCACTTGGTTGAAAGACAAAGATTGTTCCTGATGTGCCAGACTGTAAGTGTCAAGCCTGGACAGGGTGGTGATTGCTCTGCTGTGTCCTTCTGCACTGTCATCAGTGTTAAATGAATAAGGATGCTTTTGGCTTTTGTTGTAGCTCTGCTTAGATAAAGAGTTTTATGGGTTTATTTTGCCTTTTTAAATTATATCTATCTATTATAGCACAGACAAGGGTCAGTTTACTGCTGAAAGCCTCTCCAGCATTTTATTCCCTGAACTTACCTCCCTTTGCCCCCTGTGGTCTGTGGCCAGCACACACTGCTAGTAAAATATTGCTATCATCTGGTTATAAGCTCTTCTTCCCAGAGAGAAACCTCTAATTATCTGTAAATCAGCTTTATATTGTATTTATGTTTCTGGTGCAGTGTGAAGATAAAAGTAAAGTGGAGGACGGAAGCTAGTCTTTTGGGTAGGGGAAGAAGTATTGTATATTCCTCACTTCATAGAGTAAGTCCCAGAGAGTGAGCAGAAAGTACAGCAGGAATGTGAAGGACAGATCTCTATCACGGAGCAGTTCTTGCTCAACCTCCTTTTTTTTCTGAAGTAGACAGTGGGATTGAAGTTAGGAAGCCTAATTGTGTGCCTGAAAAGGGAACAGGTATTGAGCATCTTCTTGTAGAATAATGATTTCTCTAAATGAAATCTGAAAATGTGTCTTGTCTTACAGTCTGTAGGTGGTATCTTGTGAATTGTTTTCCGTCTATTAAGATGGGGAAAAAAACTTACTGCCTATCCACAAATCGAGGAGTTTTGAATCTCTGCATCAATAATATATATTAAATGTCAAAAAACTTGCTTTACGGAATGTTTCCAGAATGGGTAGCTTAACAACACCAAATATGCTGTGCTCTCCTTTACTTGGAAGTAGGACAATTAAAATACAAAGGTGAGTTTATTTGCACAGAGAAACCTGTTAATGACTGTCACCATTAGTCACTTGATGTAGAGGGAGTTGGTGTGGGAAGAGAAAGCAAACATAATGGGGAATGAGATGTTTCCAGTCTTGAGTGCTTGTAAATACATGTTTCATTGCACTCTGTTTGTACTTAGTCTCAAATTTTACTTTTTGCTTCCCATACATTAACACAACATGGTAAGGAAACGTTTGTTTTAATCCACCTCTGTTTCAGTTATGCTAGTGAAAATCATATAGCCCTGTTTTCTGTTGAGCTATAGTGATTGGTACCCTATGCAGCCTTGTCAAGTATGACTTCTACTCAGTTCAGTTTTGTGAGAACCCTGTTATTGAGTTTTTCAAGATTTTATTTAAACTGTAATTCCAGGCTTAAACAGGATAGGAGGTGAGAGGAAGACACTGGCAGTGTCTCTGTGATATGGATGACTGTGTGAACCTGCCAAACCCCTGAAACCAGGGCTAGACACATCAGTTGAGGCTCATATGGTAAGGTAACAAGAGGAAACCCAGTGTGGGCCTCAAGAGGTTTCTGTTCTGCAAGAATGCACATGTGCACATGTACACACACTCACACACCTCCCAAATAAACATAAAATCAGAGCAGTAATTATTTCCAGTTCCACTCCCAAGACTAATTGAAAATAATTTTGTTAATGGGCCTCTCAAAAAATGTTTGGGAACTGTTGAGAATTATCACTTTTTTCCAAAATATAAACTGCTTTTTCAGCATTGTTCTGTCAATTACCTGGCAAAGGCCTAATCCATCAAATCTTCTCAGTGACCATTTGTAATTTTCTGAAAAATAAACATTTTGACTGATAGGTCAGAACTAAGATTTGGGCATTGATCCAACAGTGTGACTAGGATCATAACCAAGCAGTGAAATGAGCATGTGCTCCCAGAAAGAAAGTACTGTTTTAGAGAACGCAGACCAATGGCTGTTTGCTTGAGACAACCTAGGAGCCTCTAATTTCTCCAGGCATCAGAGCTAGAAAATAAGGACTGTTACTTTAGATACTTTAGTTGTGTTTACTTCAAATCATCAACAGGAAATTAACTGGGCTCCTGAAGACCTGTAGTAGACATCCAGTCTGTTACCAGTGATGATATCCAAAGGAGGAATTGTGCCAAAATGGCTTGCCAGAAAGCAGTTTCTGTAAATCACTTGAAGGTGAAGGGAATTTTTCCCTCTCCCCTTATGAAAATGTTAGTATTTATTTAATAACTTTCCATTTCTTTCAACTTCTTCTGCTTTGTTTGATTTATTACAAAATTTAACAAAACATGGTTCTGAAGCAAGTGAATTGTCACAATTAGAAAAATAGGGTGGCAAAATGATGAAAAGAAAAATTATATTTTTGAAATAATTAATGTTTAAAGAACAATAGAACTGGCAGCTGTGTCAAAACTATTTCTTAATTGGTCTACATTTACAAAAGAGCTTACTTTTGGCAGTGGGAAACATACAATATATTTATATCCTTCTTTTTTCCCCAAATCTGAATTGGAAAATCTTGCATCAAGTGAAAGTACCATCTTCACTGGATGCATGCTGTCTTATATTTAGAGGTACAGAGTTTGCTAAAAATCAGTTGCTTTGACTCCATGTGGATACCCAAAAAGCAGGACCTCAGATCTCACTAGCCCCTTCTGAAGGTATTGAAGGTCAGCGGTTTTAGAGAAATGTTACTTAAAATACAAAAATTGCAAAGCTGTTCAGTCTGAAAGAGGTTAGTTCCAATTCTTTTTGCTTTGTCAAATTAAATGAACACTTAGACTGACAGCTCAGTTGGCTGGACACATCTCCCAGTATCTTTGGCAAATCCTGGACTTGGCTTTCTCTGTGAAGTACCTTGTTGTTTCTCTCTGCTGCCAGGACACACACAGGCGCTCACACGTTCTCTGCCTGGCTGCTTCTCACTGGTTCTCCCTCCATGTCTTTCTCCCAAACAGCCCCTCTTCAGCACTCCGACCTTAAACTTGCTCCTCTTTTTTTCCCCTGTCTGCTGGCAAGATGTGTATTTGAAAGACAGGTGCCCTCCCTTTCCCCTGAAAAAAAAGAAAGGTACTCTTGCTGCTTGGGTACCTTAAAGGCCACAGCACAGGGACTTAGGCAGCTACAGATCCCCTTCCTCACCTATTCCTTCTCAGCTGCACTGAGTGTCCTTACATCTAGAGGTATTTGAAATACATATCCTGTGAGAGATCTTTCAGATTTTTTTTGATGCCATTAGCAGGCCTGACCCTAGCTGATCTTTGCATTCAGAGTATATTCATTATTATACCGATATTAATACGCTCTACAGATAGAAATCTGCTAAAAATTCTTGTAACCATATAGACCTCTCCAAAGAGGTTGATATTTAGTTCACAGGATCAATGAAGGCACAATTTATTCACAGTATTTGCATATACAGTTTGCCAAGTATACCCATCTCCTGAGAGTCCCCTATTATTCTTTCCCTGTTATGGAAAATTAAAGACAAGGGTATGCAAGGAACGTAGGGTTTTAAGAGGATTCCTGTCTCTTTGTTTTCTGTGTTCTGATTCTTTTGGTGCATTTTGCTTCCTTTAGGCATCAGCTGCACTGTCTGTGACAGTTGGTTTTCCACCTGACCCAGCAGCCCCGGTGGCATTGGGGGGGTCCGGGTGGGCTAGCCGTGCTGGGCAGGCTAGTCTCACTGATGGTTTGCGTTGGGGGTGAGGGCAGAGACCAACCACTCTGTAAGCCTGAGAAGGATTTGAGTGAGCTGCTAAAAGAAACAGAAAGGATTGTAGATGATATACTTATTGGGATTTGCCTTGCTAGCCACATTGCGAAAATGCCTGTCTCCCCTCCTGCAAAAGAGGGAGACACTGGCTGCACTAGAAACTTCATCCAATATGGGAGTGGCCAGAATTTAACAAAGGTTGAGTGAGAAGGCAGTACAAATGGAGAAAACAAAATGAGTCCCTGAATTTAAGATTTTTGTAAGATTTCTGACATCTCCCAGCCTAAGATTCAGTGTATCTGAGTGCATACTTGATTATTGAAATTATGTAGAGATAACTGAAAAATCAGAAAAATTGTCATTTGAAATTTCATATGAACTCAGGTCTGAAAGTTAATAACTTTGTCATGGGATTGGATGTAAAGCTTTGGGTTACATAATTACTTCTCATTTCTGTGATCTGTGTTGATATCATTGAATTTGGTTGTGAACTTTAATTAGACAATTCATTTTTCCAGGGCATTAGAGGAAAGAAGGTGATATCTGATCATTAAATGTTTTACAGGAAAAACTGGCATAACCAATAAACTGCAAATATCTTAGTTACAATGTTTCCAGTGGACTGGCTAGAACAGTAAGTTGGTAAAATAAATAGGACAGTGTAAAGGAATCTATTTTTTTCTCTTCTCTGGCCAATATTTTTGAAGCAGTTTCCATTTCAGAGATGCAATCTCACGTGTAAAACTCTCACTTTAGAGGTACATTACTTGATGGTCTAGACAGACTATATCCTGTGTCTGTAACTACAATCAAAGCCACATTTTTTGCTATTGTGTATTTGGACACCACAGACATGCAAGTTAATTACATTGAGCACACCATTTATTTAAAAAATTGAATGAATTTCATATGTGAATGCAATGGCTAATCTATGACTATAAAAATGAAGGAAAAAAAAAGACAAAAAATCTTTAGGAACATTACTTTTTGCCTGTGTGGTAACATAGAAGCATAATTATAATCTGGTGAACATTTACATTATTACTAGCATCTCAGTTCCTTTTCAGTGGAAATATTGGCTCTGACATTGGATTACACAGTATATGTATATGCATCATTTCTTCTCCTTTTTATGTGTTCAGGCAAGCTGTCAGCTTGCTTTGGGGTGCAATGCAGAAATCTTCATCTCTGAAAGAAAAAGTGTACGGCATTTAGTACTAGTCATACTACCCTCAAATCCATTAGCTCATGTGGAGTACTCATACCAACTAACGTCTGCTTGTTTGAACTTTTAAAAATCTTCCTGATTAAGAAAATGTCCAGTCTGTTCTAATTTGTTATGACAAAGAAATAAACAAAATGAAATTTTGGAAGTGGGAAATTTATCAATGAGATATATATACTTTTTGAAATTTACACACAATGTCTCTACATTGTATCCCTGACTACAATGCAACTTGCAGTGTGTAATGTATTTCCATTCTGGCTGTATTGGCATCAATGTGAACATTATTATTCCTTTATTACTTTTTGGCTTTCCTTGAGAGTTTTCATTTTTAAAAGGAGCATTTTGTGCTTTGCTCATTCTTAAACAGTATGCCAGTTCCAAACTCCCCTCCTGCTGAGAAATGAAATGAAATATTGTGCTCCCTGGCTTCAATTATCATGTTCTTAATTACCCATTTGAAGAGAAATTTTTGATATGTGAGGGTAGCAATATGACAATCAGAACGTTTCAGAAAGTTACAGGTGGGTTTTATTTGTGTTATTAAAAGCTATGCCCAAGTCCTCTTCTGGCTTTTGTCCCTATAGAAAGCCTGGCCCTCCTACAGAGACCGTTTTTACTCAAGAGACTGGAAAGAGACTCATAAAAAACTTCTTCTGAGTTTGAAAAATGAGCAGAAAAGGAGCACTCATTAATTTCAATTGCCTGCATTGTGAAATTAAGAATATAAATTCAAAAGGGTAACAGAGAATGGGAAATGGGCATTAAGAGAATGTAGGCTAAAAATGTCTATGTATGATGCCTAAATAAAGCAGTAGAAAATAATAAATTTATTAATGCTACCAAATGCTAAGGATAAGTCCTAGCACACACAGAACTCACTAAGAGATTAGCAAATAGCTGGACTGAAGAAGCTACCAAAGGAAGACTTCTTATCCATGAAAGAAGTCACAATTCCCTACCAGAAAGTAACTGATATGATGCAGGGCATTTGAGTGTGAATGAACTATCACATGTATGCTTATGAGACACTATTTAAATAATTGTATCTAATGGAATTACTTATCCCTGTTAAAATACATGTAAAAGTATTAATGTCCTAGTATTTTTAATAACATTAAAAGAATGAGCAGAAATCATTGCTTCAGTTTGTAAATGTCACTGTAGTGCAACATGGTGATTGCAACGGAGCGTTACTCTCTGGATAACCAGTGGGGAACAATCATGACATGTCTGAATTGCAATATTTTTATTTGAAACAGAAGTATGGCCAATTTTTGACTGAATTCCTTGGGCTTAGATTTTCAAATGGTATATAACCAATCATTCCTCAGAAAATCACTTCCCTTAATTCCTCACTTAATAAATACTGATATTTGCAGAAATGGGTAACGTGAATGATTCATTTGGGGATCTGCACAGAGGCAGCCAAAGTGCTACTGAAATCCCCTCTCTGCTACCATGGCTGTGGCTCAAACAATAACTCCAAGCCTCTATATGTGCTAAAAGTAATTTTCACCATGTTGTGGATAAAACTACTGTACGCTTCTTACTGCAAGCATTAACAACTTCTTGAGAAATAACGACCTCTGCTTTAATGAAACAATGAACAGTGTTAATGGTCAAAGAGCCAGATGTACAGCATTTTGTCTCTTTGAAATACTAGCTGTTCAGGAGAGTTAAGTTACTTGGAATTAACTTTGTGAAATGCTCTTTTTGCTTCCTCACACTATATATTTGCAAAAATAGTCCCTGTTTTCCTTTTTATTTACTTATTTTTGGTGTGTCTTTTCCCTGACTATAACCAAAAGCTAGTACTTTAAGAAAAACATTGCATGACACTCATTCTGCCTGGAACTTCAGGAAACTTTCGAGAAGATGCCTGATAGCTGGGAGACTGCATTTTTTCTAGTTACAAGTAGTGTTAGAACTGACTTTCTGTGACACTAAAGTTTCTTTATCTTGTCTTCTGTCTGAAAGGGACTGTTTACGATTTTGAAATAATTCCTGGAAGAAAAAAATTTCATCACAGAACTCAAGAGAGCAACTTGACCTAAATCCACTCTCTGTCCCCAGCAGAAAGATGGGGGAGGGAGAGTCCCACAGCGGTAGGAACAAGACAAAGTTTTAGTGGGCTGTTTTCCAGCTGCTTCCAGCTTCCTGGGGATGCAATGGATAAACAGGGTACAAGTATGAACCAGTGCTGTTTTGAGACTACTTTGATTTACACTTGATATCAGGGTGGCTTCTGGCTGCAAAGCTTCAGCTCATTAAAGCAGCAGAATTGAGAAACAGATTCCCTCCTCCCATTAGGATTTCAGAGCAGCAATGCAAACTGAGTATTTCCTTTGGAGGGGGACAGTCCAAACCCGCAGACTGAGAACAGGAAGGAGTTCTCATTTTTTCTGGAAGGAAAAAAGCATTTGACAAGAAAACTTAGGCCAATGTAGACTATAATGGTTCCAGATAGTCTTAACTTTATGATGCCTCAACCACTTCCACTTTTTTACTTTTCTCCAAGATAACACACTGACAGAATTCTCAGTTCTCATTTTTATTTCTTTTTTTTTTCTTTTTCTGACGTGCATTTTCGTTAGCTGTTTCCAAGAATACAGCTGTTGATTTCTCTTTCACCACAGTATTTTCAATTATCTTTTAATTCAGTCCAACAATGACTATTGGCAATATGAATAATCTTTTTGCAGTTCCAGAAATTGTAAACCCCAGAAAAATACAGTCTTGAGACTGTTCAGGAAAATAAGATCCAATCTTCAAATGTAGCATTTGGCCTGTATTGTGGGGCTGGCCACTGGGCATCCTGCTGGAGATTTGTGGCAGCAGTTGTCTCCCAGTGATCTCTGAACAGCTGTGAAGCTGACGCCTGAAGCAGTTTGCTTTGCACGTTTCCAGTTACTTCATCAAACTGGGGTTAAGGAAGGAGAGGAACAGGGGAGCAGAGGCAGAGCCAAAGCACTCACCACCCATCCTCAGCACTTCCACATTCTGTACCCTACTTGTTGCATACAGGTAAATGATGAAAAAAAAAACCTTCAGAAGGGTTAAACATCTCCTCTAGCACCCTCTCTTTCCACCTCACTCTTTTCCCCTAACCCCTGCCCACACAATACATAAGGGTGTTTTAATGATCAGTTCTGGGGCATGCACGTTTTTTGTCCCACAAGTGGATTTCCATAAAAGTTGTCCACAAGACCAGACTAACCAAAAATTTTCCATCACAAATATTTTTACGTGTTTTATATCTTTTAATTACGGTGGGGTTTTTTTCTCCTGTTTGATTTATTTTGGTTTTACTGTATTAAAAACTGTGTTGCTAATAGCACTAGTTATTTTCCTGAATAGATATTAAAAGAGAGAGAGAGGTTGGGCAGAGCTTTCTTACAAAGAGAGAACTACCACAGTTTTTGAAAGTCAAATCAATGACCATCTTTCCTTAGAACTTGCAACCCCTTTCTCTCTCAGGTTCTGTTGACCCTCTTGGGGATGGTAGTCCAAGACAAGCACCAATATTTCTGTTACCTGTCCCTTACCCAAGCCCTAAAATGGAATAAACTTGAATTGGCAATGCTGGTACTCCTTTCCTCTTTACAAATATTTTTGAAATTTGCCTAGTTTGCAACCAAACACAGACTACTAAAACACTTTGTGAAGCAGAATTAACATTTCCATCCAGCTCTTATAAATAAGTTATATCACTGCTTTTTCATGTCTGCTCAGTGGCCAATCTTTCATCGGAATGTTGTTTAATATGGAAAATAAGTGTTTCCATCTTCCTTGTCTGTGTTTCTGTAGCTGCTATTTATTTTTGTAACCATAGTGATGAAATCTATTTATTGGCTGCAGTCATAATAATTCTAAATATGTATTTATGTTTATTTCATGTCCACAAACCTGAACACTATATTAACACAATTATAATATAAGTTTGAGGAATATATCCTTGAAATACTCTACCTGTTTCCTCGTGATGTATCAAATATTTTTAAGTTTGGGACACTTCAAGAAGTTATGGCGTGCTCTCTAGCATTTCTGCAGTAAATTTTGTGAAATACTGAGAAGCAATATAAGATCTCCATGATTTTTTTTGATATCTAGCTTCAGATAGCTTATAGAGACCAGTACAGTCCCTGCTAGATGTGGCTGGTAGTTACTAAAAGTCCTGAAAACCCATCCAGAGCATGTCTTGCTTCCCACTTTCGGTTCATTTTTTGTGGCATCCAAAAAGCAGTGGTCAGAACCATTCCAGCTCAGACATGGAGGTTGCCCAAGGCAGAGGGCACAGCACCTGACAGCTCTTTGCCCTTGCCATGACCCAAAGATTGGTTGATATTCAAAGGACCATAGGTACATGATTGAAACTTAACATGGCAGAAAGCACCTACATCAAAACACTTGTCAGTATCTGTCTGGCAGTGTTAATATTGATGTTCTTGAACCTTTCACTAGATTTTAAACAAAGTAATGCAGAAGTAACTATTATTGCTCAAGTGCCTAAAAGCCCTAATCCCTAATTATTAGTTTCTGCTAGTGATGTACAAATATAGGGGGAAAACAAACTCCAAACAAAAAACCTCTGTGTCCTGTGAAAGTTTTCCAATCAATTATACAAATTGTGATAGACAAATAGAGCGAGACAAGGATGTAGAAGGAGGCTAATGATCAGCAGTGCTCTTGGTGCATCGACAACCAAGATAGGGTCAAATTTTTGTAGGCAGCAGATTCTGCATGAACTTCTGAGGAATACTTGGGCAACTTTGTCAAAGTTTGGAGAAAATTCTTCCCAATCACAAGGGGCAATGTGGAAAGAGGCACGAAGGTGTTTGTTGAATATGTAACACACTGAGCATGGATTGTAGAAACAACTTTGACAGAGTTATCCTTTAATGGGTATGGAGTATTGAAAAGCGTTCTGACAGTAAGCATTATTATTTTGGGCAGGCAAATATTATGTGAGTATTTCTTTTCCTCATCTTGAATTTGAAGGATTTCTCTCACACCCAAAGCAGATGCAAAATTAAAAACTACAGCTGCCTTAAAGTTATTGATTAAAATAAACTTTGTTTCATTTCCTTAGACACAGATATGCCTCTCTATCTTGGTAGTTATTCTCAGAGGAATCCAGCTTAAATATTGTAAAAAGTACATTTATTAATATACAGATCAATATAGACTATAACAACCATTGCAAGGAGCATTTTACAATGACGTGGTAACCACCATTTTTGGGTTACTTAAGTGGAGTGGGGAAAGAATAGTTTTACCCCTGAAACATTGCTAATTAGCCAGTTGAGTATAGGAGATGGTAGTTGATCTGACAGTGATATTTTGCATAGATGAGGAAATGAAGCAAGGCTTATTGTAATTAGGAAAACTGCTCAGCCTGCATAAAAGGAAACAGAATGATTTCCAGGGAAAATTTTCAACTCTGCCTGAATCCTCTAGAGAAAAATCAATTAAAGACACGAAAACTGAATGTTTGCTATCTGCCTTGTCAAGATGGCAAATAAGGTGGACAAGAGACATTTCCAATACAATTTAGTGTAAGTTGATTAGGTCTGGTTTTCTCTTACTCTTTTCACTTGGCTATTATAAAATATTATAAATGTGTGTAGATATTGTCTGTATGGAAATGGATTTTATTTGTATTTTATCTTGACATGGGCTGAATTAAGTGTGATTCAAGGTGACTGGATCTCCAGCTACCTTGTTATGATTAGGCATTCCTAATTTACAGGTCTGAGTAATCTGTGGATTTATAGGATCTTGAGGGACCTTCAGAGGTGCTTTACCTTCTGCAGCACATTCTCTAAAGTATGCAAAGGGAAGTTACACATTACCTATGTGGAGAGCTAGCATCACAGTTATAGACAGATGTGCCCTGTCGGTACATGTGGTAACCAAGAAGGCTCTTTGGCATGCAGCTAGTTATTGAAGTCTATGCTTAAATCCTAAGGGTCTTGGGGAAACAAGTTACAAGCCTACAAAGAGATAATATACAGTTCCTGCTTGAGAGCTTCCAGAGTGAGATTTAGACAATCTGAATTGCCCACAAAAAAAGGTTTCTGATAATCAGGTGCATTTGTAATTGCGGTATCAGCATTAGAAAGATTAATAGTGTGCTAGCTAAACTGTGAGAAGGTTGAAGAAGTTTCCAATGTGTAACAAATGTGAAGAGAAGCTGTATGAACAGCTGTATTAACTGTTATGAATTGGGAAAAACTGTGTCCATACCAGTGTCAGAAAAGGAAGCAATTGTCAGTTCATTTTCTTTTCTAGTGCATAGCTGTTCTCCATAGCATAAATTATCTTGAAAAAGCACCTAAGAATAAATTTCAAGCAACAAGGTAATCAGAATTTCTCCAGAGTTATTACAGTCTCTTAGTTTCCCAATTAAGATGTGTTTTAAATGGTTTCTTTGCTTTATCTGCTGTGAATGTTGTGATCTACAGCACTCAAGTACTTCTCTTCCATACTGCACTGTGCCTCTCTCCCCAGGCACTTAATACTCTGTCTTCTTTCCCCAGCAAACACAACAGCAAACTGCAGTAGCATGATGCTGCAGAAAGCTAAGTGCTTTAGGATTCCCAGTTCTCTCCTGTTGGGATCCTGACCTTTCAGAGGTGGTATCCTAAGAACTATTTTCCTTCCCTTGCTTTGTTCTTACATCTTCCCCAGTTATGGATTACTTCAGCCACTACATGGGCAGCTTTTATTCTAACGTCAATTATTCCTCTGATGCATGTGTAAGGGCAGTTGTGATACAGGGATCGCACACAGTTTAATAATCCTCAGCTAGTCTGGTCTTTGGAGGTGGTCCCTTATATACCAAGTTTAGCAGATGTTACCTGAAGGAGTAGGGACTTTCTGAGCCTTTGATTAATCACTGAAGCAGAAGCAAATGTGAAACCATGGTCTATCTTTTTAGTACCATACTGTGCACAGCTGCAGGGTCTAGTTTATCAACGCCAGTATCACAGGGTTCATGAGCCCCACCTGGGAAGAAACAGCTGACATCAATGACATCATGGAGAAGGAAAAAGCAGGAAGAAGCAAGGGCAGCTCCCCCTAAACAAAAGCCATCTAAGCCAGGAGATGTGAGGCATTAGTGGAAAGTGGAGCAGTAGCTGGAAGCTGAATACAGGCCTAGGAAATTGGGAAAGACTGATGCCTGTCAACTTTGGGAGCAACACAGGGGCAGAGACTGTGTTACCTCAAGGGGTTCCTGGATGGAGAAGGCTTGCTGGATGGTGCTGTTCCTATGTGAGGTGAGCAACTTATGATCAGTAAGTCCATCTCCTAAGTGGCATACATGTGTAGTCTTACTGTCAGAGGATAACTGCATTTTATGGCTTTCTTAGGGAAACAGTTACAGTCTTGTATGAGGAGCTTAGTGAGTTGGCCCTATTTCTTCTTAGGGAGTACCAGGAATCTGAATGCACGGTCCTTACTCCCAGGCTGCTGTCGTGAGGTAATGGCCACACGTGGTTGCGAAGAGCTGAATTTGGAAATTGCATTAATATGACCTGTCTTTTCTGTTGGTGTTTGTGCAGCTTTCCAAAGATGTTGGGGGGATGGTTTCTAAGACAAAAAAGACTGTGGCATGTAAAAATCAGGGTTAAGCTGAATGGCTGCAAAGTAAGTTTCTTTCCTCTTCCACCTTGTATTCAAGGGAATTTTCCTACTGGATGTTCCTAACTTTCTAATGTATTTTGCTAACCCTGATCACAGTATGATGCATTCTTGATACTTCCCAGTGTATCACTAAAACCATTAAAATTAAAATTATTAAATGGAGTAAAACTCATCTGTCCAGGCATGAATTTTATTACAAGTACTTTCATTGCTGCATATGAAAGTATTAGGACAGAATTTAACAGTTTTCAGAATTTAGCAGTTTTCAGTTTAACAGAATTCAGGATTTTTTTGACTACTTGTTCTGAATATCACATTTCTTCCAATGGAGGTTGTATTCTAATGATGTTTCCAAATTCTTATAGTTCTTCAAATACATAATCTTTGAGATTTTATTGTGCCATGATAAGGAGAACCTGGAAATAGCAAAAGACAGCAGGCATTGCCTCTCCTTTCCGCTTTCTTAGTGCGCATTTTTGCCTGCTACTTCTCTACCTCATGCGTTCAGCCACTAGAATCTTTTTATAAAATGAAAGGAAGAGCCTAATGCCATGCCTGAGTTTTGAAACTATCAGAAAATAATAATATTTGTCACAAAATATAAATTCAGGTCAGTTTGGTTTAGGTATTTGCATGTGGCAAATTTCACAATTTGAAACCTTTTAACCATACTCAGAGGACAATAAAGCTGTACATGTCCATACAAAAATATATAGGTTAATATTTATTTTTTCTCACATACCTTTCTAAAACAAGTTATGGGTGGATCATGTTGGAATCAAAATAATGAAGGTATGTACTTTCCATGTAGACATTTTGTGTGTAGAACTGCCATAGGTTTTTATTGAAGCAGGGCAGAATTCGGAGCATTTATTAACGGTAATTTAAAAGGTCTTATGAAACAATTCAAACATATTTTTTGAATGATGCATGCAGTTCCCTTCTCTTTATGTTCAACAAATAAATCTATTTGGATAGCATCTGCTTCTCTTGCTGCCTTGAAGACAATCAAGTCGTCTTTGCTAGAGCCTATGAACATAAACCTCACAGCAAGAATGTGACTTAGCTCAGTAGATGGCTGAGAAAGAAGATGGAAACATTATGCAAAATCTCATTTTAGCTTGAGTTTCTTTTTTGTGAGATGTTGAAATTATCTCTGGTAAATACTTTGAAAGCAGATACCACAAATAAACTTTAATTTTTGCTAAGCTTGTCGTTATTAGTTAAGGCACACCATGGACTAAGTCTTCCTATAAGATAATGATTTTAAATTATAAAAATTCATTAAACTATTGGCAAAATAAATTAACTATTTTGGGAATTAAGATAGTCTGAGGAGAAATCACGTGGTTAATAATCATGAAAGAATTAGTAAGGAATTATGGCTAAATTTCATTGATGTGATTTTTTTTTTTGTATTTTGCTTTTGCAAAAGATTGCATCTGAAGGGATTTTTTTTTTCTTCCTTCTTTCATTTTTACATCTTGTTTTCAAATTTATTTTTTTTAAAGATGATATAACGTATGGATATTAAAAGATAAAAATTATGGCTCATTAAGGGGATAAAAATTTGAGTGGAAAATCATAACAACTTATTAAACTTCTTAATTATTATGTGCAACGCTTGAAGATTGATATATGCTGTTGTTCTGAAATGTAGAATTATAACCACTCTCATTAGATGATTATTGAATTCTAGCTCAGAGTAACTTCTGTAGATGAACAGCTGAAGAGTGGTGTTGGTTCTTTGAGCTAGGCCACCTTTAATTAGAGCAGTGATTAAAGCTAACTGTATATTTAGTGGTATAATTGTGTATCATCTTTTTAATTTTTATTTCGTTCACATGACCAAGCAAGTAACTTCCAGCCATGGCCACTGAGGTTAATAGGAGACTTTTTTTTTTAACTTTGTTGGAAGTAAGACATTGGTGTTACTGATTCAATGTTTACCTATAGAATCACTGCATAGACTTTCATGGATGCATATAGATTTCTATTATTTGTGGGCTGCCACCGGTCAAGAATAGGCAAAGCAGATCTGAAAGTATTTTACTGAGCCAATTTATAGTTTAAAGAAAGATTACAAATGAAATGTTGCCTTCACAGCAGCCACTAGAACCAAAATTTCCATGACTGCAAAGAAAGAGGTAAAAGATATATGGAGATTGAATTCTTCATAATGTTCCATTCCTGCTCTGAAATCGTTAAAGTGCTTTAAATAGTAAGAAGTCTAGCTAGCAAAGAATTGCAGAGATATCCAGTGTCAGCCTAAGAGGATCTGATCAGCCCTGGCAGGCGCTCAGTGCTCCCTGGTGGAATCTGGAAAAACTAGCCTGTGAAGACTGAGAATAACAATCATCATTCCCCTTTATCAAAATCTAGCTCTTTCATCATCCTCTCCTCACTTCATACTTACTGTTTCGGATATGCAGCTAAAAACCATGCCTAACATGGCTTTGGACTCACAGTGGCATGAGAGAACGCATATTTGGGGGAACAAGTCAATCAGTCTATAGGAAGTTTTGACTGTAGCTATGCTGGAGTAACAAAGTACGAGATGAGGAATGTCCAGAAAAATCTCTTGGGAAAAGTGTCTGATGGAAAAAACAAAGCAGCTCTGTCCTCAGGTGTTTAGCTGTGGAACTTGAGTTGGTCTGTGGGTGCCAAAAAAAGTGTTCTATTCATTCCATGCACTCTACTGAAAAGCTAAACCAAATACATTATTCTAGCTTACAAATGATGAACTTTATTTTGGCATATGCCTAATCATTTAGAAAAGTGTCCTATTCGAGAAAGCCTGTAAGTACGTACTTAAAACAAAGTAGATGCTTAAGGACCTCCTTGAATAAGGGCCAGAGTGCTTAAAATTAGGAGGTGCACATCTTTTTAGTGTAAAAACAAAACAAACCTTAACTAAAAATTGAAGCAGCACTTCCTTCATTAATACTAAGTGGTAACGAGCTCTACAGCCATGCAGACTCCAAAAGAGCAACTATTTCCCATGAGAAATTCAAGGAGCTTTTCTTCATAAATGTTTAATTTTAAAAAGATAATAAACCAATATGCCATTACTCTTTGTAATCATGTTTACAATAGATATGAGAGCATGTGAGGCCTACCTGTATGCTAGTGTTGCTCTGACTGGTTGTCTGGAAACTTTTCAAAACATAACTCCTGGAGAGGCTGAAGTACTGAAGCATGTCCATACACTATGTCCTTTATTTGCCAGTAGCTAAAAGGATAAAATTGTGGAAATACCTGATGGCCAGAGTTCTTTCTTGTTTTTCTCCTGTATTTATGTTTTTATGTCTCTGCTGAACTTGTTACTGAGAGAGAAGAAAATGAGATATCGGGTTAGCTAGGAAACTGGAGTTTTAGTTCTGGATTTAGAATACAGACTCTGTGAGGGAACTATATATAGATGAAGATTTTTAGAGTGGCATAGGAGAGACATGCACTGCCAAAACCAGCCCTAATATTCTACTGAGTTTGTGTTTGAGATCCTTAGTGGAAGACCTCCAATTATCTAGCCTTGATGGCAATATGGAATGTTTTTCTCTCTGTAGAAAACAAGCTAAATTAACAACTATATATATTGAGAAGTAAAAGCATCTAAGTGCAATAATGAATTCTGGAAAGGCATGACTTAAACTTCAGCATCTATATAATTAAAATGCTTCCTATATAGACTGAGTATACCAGAAGCTGTACAGACTGAGAAGAACTCTGATTCACCAGTATTTGTTAGTCATGTGAAAACTCCCACTGAGCAAAGGGGAATTCTGTTGGAGGTGTACGAACAGGGTGCCTATAATCTCAGAACACAGTAAAACTCTGGGAAGCAGTAGAAAAATATTTCAAACAATTGTCCATCATTAATAACAGAAGTGAAAGCAGTTGAGTTCTTTTTAGATATAAATCATCAAAAGCAAGTAGGAGATTCTTTAAACACAGTTATTAAAGGAAAATGATAAATATTCATCACTGTAGCCAAGACTGATCATCAGCGAATTATTCAGCTTCTCCAGACTACACCCTATTTTTCTATAGATAAAAGCATATTTTGCCTACACTTGCAAGTTGAGAATTGAACATCGGGATCCTGATGAAGAAAGGAATAAGAATGTATGTGTACTAAATTAAGACTCTCTTTATGATTCTCCCTTTGAGCATCAGTGATCCAGTCAAGACCGTTGGTTTCACAGGTATACAAAGAATAGCATTTTAGCAACCTATTTCTTATCAGAAATAGGAACTGCTGTCAATAGAATTATTTTCATGGTGAAAAGAATTATGTTTCTCCCAGTGCAGAGCTTCTGGTTAGTAAAATGTCATGTACGGTATGACTCATCTGGAGTGCTGTGTTCAGTTCTACGCTTCCCAGGACAGTAAAGACATAGACTTAATGGAGCGAGCATAACAAAGAGGCACAAAGATGGTTAAGGGAGTGGAGCATCTTTCTTAAGAGAAGAAGCTGCAAGAGCTGCGAGTGTTCAGCCTGGAGCAGAGAAGGCGCAGGGAGATATTATGCATATGTATAAACACCTAGTGGTAGGGAATGAAGATGAGGGAGTCAGAGTTCTCAGTAGTGCCAGAGATGGGACAGGAGACAATGGATACAAATTAAAGCATAGGAAATTCCTTCTGAACACAAACAAACACCTTTTGACTATGAGGGTGGACAATCACTGGAAGAGGTTGCCCAGAGAGAGTGGAGTCTGCATTCATGCAGATATTCAAAATCAAACTGGACACAGTCCCAGGCAACCTGATCTGGCTGACCCTACTTGAGCAGGGTGGTGGGACAAGGTGACCTCCAGAGGTGCCTTTCAACCTCAACCCTTCTGCGATTCTGTGAAAGAAAGGAAGAAAAACTGAAAAGTCTTCAAAAGAGGCTAATATGTTTACTAATACCAATTCAAAAGAAAATGGATAATAGGCATAAACCAAAACTGAATTCTCTACATGAAATCTAGGTCAAGATTTTTAATAGTATGTTCCCGATTTAGTGCCCTGATGTTTCAGAAAGGCTGTGTCATTTAGACTTTAATAAGAGTGGCTGTGCATTCAAGGACATGTAATATGAATACCTATTAATACAGTTTCAATCATAGCTTTGCATTTGTAAGGTTTTGATTTTGTGATCTGTACATTTGAAGACGCTATGAATCAGTTAATAAATTCTTTTAGTATTCAAATGTCCGATTCAATTGCTCTTCAGTCTTCAAATTTAGTCTTTTGCTTTTATGGTCATATTGATTTGTCCATTGAGGAGGATCAGCAGGGAGATCAGTTTAGCCATAAAAATAGCAGACTGGAAATAATAAATATCTACAGTAGAGACTTTGAACCTTATGGAAGTTTGAAAGAAAAGGGAATAAAATAGAGTTAGTATTTAGTCAGAATTCACCTATACTAAAGGTACAAACTGGCAAGCGTATTATATCCATAAATTTAAATATACAAAGGTAAAACTTTGTATGGATGACAATAGGAAAATCTTTAAGACAGCAATAGTAACACAGCATTTTCTTAAAATAAAAAAAAAAAAAAAAAAAATTGCTGCTATCAGCTCCCAAGTCTATATCTGGCCCACAGGAAGTCTAGTCAACAATACAAGCCAACTTCAAAAGGTGCCACCTCTGCATTTTCCATCACTTCATAGCTTGAAGCCAGGAGTAATAAGTCACAGCTACAGCAGAAACCAAAATAATAGTCCAAACAGTTGGATGTAATAGTAGTGATGGAACCATAAGGGCATCTAAAATCAGACATAAGTGGGAGGGGACCAAAATAGAGCATTGCAATTCTGTAGCCCAGCAAACTACCTCTCAACTGTAAACTGGGGAGACACAAGTCTTAACCATGGCAATAAAGATTATTGGCTTATAAATGTGGTTCCTGCATCCATCTGGTTTGAGATAGAATTTTTGGCTGAAAGAAGTGCATTGTACTTTCCAGTTTTCACCTTATAAATCTGTTTGTCCATAAAGCTCTTGGAAGAGGCTCCTGGATTTGTCCAATATTATATAAGTGGCCATTTCATATAAGCCTTTATTTTTTAAATTCAAGTGAGATGAACAACAAATATTCTGTCCATGTTTACAGGCTATCTAACAGCAATAGTTTACATAAATATTGCTTAGCATAAATAATCTTATACTAGGAACACAGCAGGAATAATGAAAAATGCCATTAAAGAGCTATTAAAATTAACTGGTTAAACACTCCAGAATTGGTTAGAGTATCATAAAAATAGCCAACTCTATTTTAAATATTAATTTAGCAGAGTCTTTCATCCCAACAAAACTGTCCCCAGAAACAGCAGAATCAGTAATCCACCAGGAGACTCGCAGGCTGTTACAATTGTGAAATGAGGGACGAGAGCACCAGCAGTGTTAGGGGAACTCAATTTTGAATTACATGAAATAAAATTCCACAACTGTCTTGTACTGATATGACTAAATTTTGAGCAGTGTGGAAACTTGGATAATAAAGGCTTAGATATTGAAATACAATGTACTCTGGTAGAAAATAAGATAGATCATCTAATAAGAATGCTAGAGAATTAAGTAATAAACTATAAAATTGAAATGTAACTGTGAGACTTACCTTATAAAGCTGTTATCTTTATTGAGATGTGATAGCCATGATGATATCCACTAGCTGTTAACTTAGAGTCAGCATCCTCTGAAATCCACAGGAATTTTATTCTCAATTTATATTTTACTTCTGTGTTGGGCAGGAGGGAGAGAGGAACTCTCAGAGGACATATCTTCTGAGACTGGAAAGGGTAGCACTAGTAAAACCTGGGGGGGAAATTGAGAGGGGAAAATTAAGAAAAATATCTTCCTCTCCCTTCTTCTCTAGCTTATCTCTATATAGAAATCACTTTGTCTCATTCATAAAACTATATACTGTGCTGTATGTTTGAGCAGGACTTTTCTTTTTGCATAGTTTTAGGAAACAAATTACTTGTGTATTTGACTTTATGCATTATGTCTCCTTGTGGTTAATGTTAGTCTTGTCATGAAGGGAGTGATTTGCATGCATATCTGTGTCTGTTGAACTGTCTGGCACCGATTCTTTTTGATCAGATGAAGTGTTAAGTGGCCTTGTTGGTCCTTCACTTTGAATTTACATTTTTCAGTCTTTTTTGGAAAGTCTTAAAATTTCTTTACGTTGTCTTTGCTGTTCAGAAGTAAACCCCACATGCCTGGTAAATTTGGCAGATCTGTCTATTAGCTAATGAAAGCTTAGCATGCCTGCTACATCTGTTGTTATGCATAATTTTCAACAAGTGTACTCTGTCACCTCTGCTGACATACTGAATTATAATCTGAAATTGTTAAGATTCAAAGCTAAAGCTATCAGGAAAAATGGCCATAGGATTAAAGCATTTCATTGGGATGTAGCAAACTTGATGGGTAGGCATGGTTCTAGCACTGCTCCTCAGCAGTTTCAATAGCAATTTACCATAAAATTGCAGTATATACTGGGACTCGCATAGACATTTTCCCTGATAGAAGCAGAATCAGGATTGTAAACAATGAATCCTGAGATGTACTGGCTCTATACATTCTTGTGCAAAAGATAGCTTTCCTAACATTCCTAACTTG
This sequence comes from Theristicus caerulescens, assembly GCA_020745775.1. Classification (NCBI taxonomy): domain Eukaryota; kingdom Metazoa; phylum Chordata; class Aves; order Pelecaniformes; family Threskiornithidae; genus Theristicus; species Theristicus caerulescens. The sequence goes on along the minus strand of CM036559.1, from coordinate 28,486,311 downwards.
CTAAAGAAGCAATCAAACTTAAAATACAGTATCTTATGGGATCACAAAGCTGAGTGAAGCTCATCTTGCTGCTCTGCAAGTCCAGTCTAGGAGTACATATTGTATAGGGGTGTGCTTTTGTGCAGCTCCCTATATAAATGCAGTTGATAGCAAATTTATATTACCCCATTAATTCCTTCTCTTGATGTCAATACAGATTTCCTTAGAGAGAGAGATCCAGATCTCCAAAGCCAGGAGACTAGTGTTCAGTTAAGGAAGAAACTTTCATGTTCTATGTGGTCTTTCTAACTCACTATAAATTGCATTGTCTGAAAGTCTGGGAATGCTGAATAGTCTGTTGCATGTTTTTATAGGCATCCATCATTAACCTTTGTCTTTTGTAGAGCTGAGATAATCTGTGAGATATTATACTTTGCTAAACCTGCATTTTTCTTTTCCATTATATGAAAGTAGGACATCTGGTATGTGCTGGGACAGTATTTCAAACATCATCTCCTGCTGAGCTGTGCACAGTAATTAATTGCATGTCAAAAGATGAACAAAGTATTTCTTCAATAGTTATTATTTGTCTTAGCTGTACTAAAATAAATATCTCTACTGCCATTCCTAGCAGAGTGGTCTAAATAGCCTGTGTTCTGATTCCCATTATACATCAGTATAATCAAACACAAAAAAAGTGTTTTTCAAAAGCACATCTCTTGATATTTTTTACTAGAATTGTCTCATTTAATTTGTTTATAGTGATCTCAGATTCTGTGCATATTATAAACTTCTACACAGCATATAGGCTGTTCCACTGAAGGGAAGGAAGGATGGTCCATTGATGATAGTGCCAGTAAAGGACTCAGGAGATCTGTGTTCAATAACCTTCTCCGTCAGCTTCCTTCCTGTATAGTCTTGGCAAGTCTGTTAGATTTACAAGGCTATTTCAGTGCTGAAATGCTTTTTGATAATCTGGCTTTTAGATTATCAATTTCCCATCTGTTATATGAAGATAATAATACTGGCTTTACAATCCTGGTGATACTTGAACTTGCAGAAGGGAATAAAGAAGTTCTTAGGTGGATGCTCAGACCTCAGCTTCATATACTTTATTCCATCCTGTCTTTTCTGAAATGGAAAAAGCTAATCTGTCTGAGCCTTCAAAAACAGGGTGGCTGCATGTGCCCTGCCTAAGCCATGCCCAGGAGTCATTTGGGAGAGTACTAGCTGTCATAGGCCAAAAGCCAGTGACTGCTCTTGTCGTTTAAGTACGTGATCAGGTTACCAGTGCCCAGGAATATGCCCTGGCATGGTTTAATTTCCTGATATAGGTGTAGCCTTTCCCCATTCTGGGATTTTGTTGGAATAGAGGATGTTGTATGTAGGTGCAGCATAACAAGGACTTTCACGGTTGAAAGGATGTTCCTTTTCCTGACATAGAACAAAAATTCCTTGGGAAAATCTGTATGACCTTCACCAGTTTTTAGAAGCTCAACTTCTATTAGGAGGTATTAATTCCAGCATGTCCCAATGAGCTATATCACCGCACATCTCAAATACAAACCTAGGGGTCAAGAGCTGCTCAATCATTTTCTTAGGAGCTAATAAAAAAAACCTTTGTTTTCACTGATTTCCCCTGCCCTAGATTTTTTTGAACCCCAGCCCTCCTATTCTCTTACAGGGTCATGCATAAAGGACGTCATGGCAATGCTCATGACTAGTGACTCTTCACCTAGAGGTCACTGTTTACTCAGTTTTCCCTTGAAGCTTGTGAATGAAGGTCATCAATAAGGAAGTCAGCAGATTTCCGTGTGAACTGGATTCAGATGGACTTGCACAGCTGTAACCACTATTGTGGGTATTTCCATACTTAGCTCCACAGTGTAATTGCCTATAAAGTCTTTTAGGAAAAAGATGCTCAGCCAAAAGCTTTTAACAAGTGCCAGTTCTATTTTTACAATTTGTGTCACGATCCCATGTTTGAAAACCACATTTTTATTTTATGTGACTTACAACACAACCTGGAGGTGACTGCCCTGTTAAGTGCAATGTTTCAGTGAGGAGTATGAACACAAACAGGACAGGTGGAGAAGGAAGGTAGAGCCTGTTCTTTCCTGTAGCACCTGTTTGTGAGCTTAGCATCTATGAAAGCTGGTCTGTGCCAGACTGGGGGGATAAGCTACTTCCTTTTCTTGGAGGAAATTGCTCTTTATTGTAGAGATATCCAGCTGGGGTACTAAGTTACTGCATAAGCCTTTCAGAAATGGGCTGTCTTACTTTCCCAGCTGAAGTACTGACTCTTGTATAAGTCACCTGCAGATCCAACACAGTTTCCTTCTCTCACAGGTACAGGAATTGCTGGAGGCATGATGGTAAAAGAATCACAAAGCTGGCAACAATTTAGAAATGTTTTAATAAGGGAATTATTCATCAGCACAATGATTCATGCTCACCAGTTTTCCAGAGGAGATGGTCACAGCATTTTTTTCCACTGGGAGGAGGGAGACAAGGGGCAGACAGGCAAAGCTGATTCCCAAGGCTTGGCTCCACACTCAAGAGAAATGGATGTGAATTTTCTCATCTTTCCTTCAATATTTTCTCAGCTCTTGGATGTGTGGGAGGAAAAGGAAGTTATTCAGAATCAATTATGACTTTCCACTACGTTGCTGCATTTTGGATTACTGTTTGTCTTATGTCAACAGCCCATTGTCTCTTTTATGAACTGATTCCTACCTCCCCGTTCTGTTATCTTTCAATCGCAACAGTGTGAAACCAGTTTCAAGGCAATTAAAATTACCTGTAAAGAGACTACTCACATATGCTTTTCAGGCCTGGTTAAAAATCCCTTTAAAGGCATAGAAAAATTTCCAAAGATTAAAGTGGGCTTTGGTTTAGGCCTATGGCATCAAAACCATATTTGGGAAATCTCTGGGTATTAAGCTCTGATATCTATTCAGGAGCCATAAGATATGACTACTAAGAGCCAGCGTTACTCAGAAAACTTAGGAAAGAGCAAACTGTGACCCTACTTGCGAAGAGGAAAAATACCAACATAACTGCACTCTGAGCTGGGTTAAAAACTGGCTGGATGGCCGAGCCCAGAGAGTTGTGGTGAATGGAGCCAAATCCAGTTGGCGACCGGTTACGAGTGGTATTCCCCAAGGCTCAGTGTTGGGGCCGGTCCTGTTCAATATCTTTATCGATGATCTGGATGAGGGGATTGAGTGCACCCTCAGTAAGTTTGCAGATGACACCAAGTTGGGTGGGAGTGTCGATCTGCTGGAGGGTAGGAAGGCCCTGCAGAGGGACCTGGACAGGCTGGATTGTTGGGCTGGGGACAACTGTATGAGGTTCAACAAGGCCAAGTGCCGGGTCCTGCACTTGGGTCATAACAACCCCAGGCAACGCTACCGGCTTGGGGAGGAGTGGCTGGAAAGCAGCCTGGCTGAAAAGGACCTGGGGGTGATGGTTGACAGCCGCCTAAACATGAGCCAGCAGTGTACCCAGGTGGCCAAGAGGGCCAATGGCATCCTGGCTTGTATCAGGAATAGCGTGGCCAGCAGGACCAGGGAGGTGATAGTGCCCCTGTATTTGGCACTGGTGAGGCTGCACCTCGAGTACTGTGTTCAGTTTTGGGCCCCTCACTTCAAGAAGGACATCGAGGTGCTGGAGCGTGTCCAGAGAAGGGCAACGAGGTTGGTGAAGGGTCTAGAGCACAAGTCTTATGAGGAGCGGCTGAGGGAGCTGGGGTTGTTTAGTTTGGAGAAGAGGAGGCTGAGGGGAGACCTTATTGCCCTCTACAACTACCTGAAAGGAGGTTGTAGAGAGGTGGGGGTCGGTCTCTTCACCCCAGTAACAAGCGATAGGACGAGAGGAAATGGCCTCAAGCTGTGCCAGGGGAAGTTTAGGTTAGATATTAGGAAAAACTTCTTTACTGAAAGAATAGTCAGGCACTGGAACAGGTTGCCCAGGGAAGTGGTTGAGTCACCATCCCTGGAGGTATTTAAAAGACGGGTAGATGCAGTACTTGAGGACATGGTTTAGTGGTGGACTTGGCGGTGGTAGGTTAACGGTTGGACCTGATGATCCTAAGGGTCTTTTCCAACCTTAACAATTCTATGATTCTATAATTTTTAAAATCCGTTTGAATTTAGTGTAGTTTCTTGGGGATCCTCGAGAAACAATGTCCTGATGGTTCCTCATATTTTTAAAGCTTTTAATCTTCTCACGTTATTGACACAGAGGGAATTCCCCCAACCCCTAAACTCGGTACATAACAAGAAAGATGTGTCCTATTAATAAAGTTAAACTGTTAAAAGTATTCCCTCTTCTATGTAACTTGTTTCAAGCTCTTTACTTAAAAAAATAGGACTTTTTTTTACAGAATGGAAAGCTAAATGCTTATTAATCTTTTCCAGGTGTGTAAGAGCAAATAAAAAGGCCACACTTTAACTGATGTTCAACATTTAAAAAAGAATCTTACTGCAGATAAATGTATGCTCTGATGTTGACCATTAAATGATGCATTTTCAAGGTGTGTGGCCTTATTAAGTTTGGAAATTCATATAGAGCTCACACATACGTGCCTCTGTTTCTAGTAGTGAGGGTATTTTGATATGTACCAAACACCACAGCCTGGAACTGACATCATTCTTTGGCAGACACGTGAATATTTTGTATTGCAATTGCTGGCTTGCATGTCAGTACACTCCCACTGTCTATTAAACAGAACGATATACTGGTGTTCTGGGTGTTTTGCCAATCCTTTCTATTGGCTAAGCAAATAAAGGTTTTCTCACCAGCTAAAGGGCTTAGTTTATGTGTACAGTTTGCTTATGTGCAAGACAGAGGTGGCTAGGTCTCTTTTATTTAAGCTGGAAAAACATCTCCAAAAGTTATATGAACATTCACTTGAACATTATATTTTTACTTCCTCATTTAAGTGCTTTCAGTGAACATTCCTGGTGAACTGTTTCTCAAGCTAGGGTCTACTGGGGGTCATAAACAGGGTCAAAAATACCCTCTACAGCTATAACTCTTCCTCTATAGCTAAATTTGAGGGGGACATTCTGTTGTAAAATAAGGCCATAAACATGGAAAAATGTTGACAATCATTGCTGTAGTGGACAAAGCTTTTGGCAGCAATATTAAAACATTTTAATTTCAATATTTAGAAAACACTCAGATAAAGTGAATTTTTATTCCTATAAATGAACAGAAATCTCAGCCTTATGCTAGAGCTTACCTTTTAATAGAAAGAACTGCAGAAGTACTCTATAAAGAGGATGAACAGTACTTGCATTTTGTGTTACGATTGCAATGCATATTATTGAGCCAGATTAATAGATGCATGGCTTACGAGCAGCTTAATTTAAACAAGCTGAATCTTTTCAGTGATCAGAAACAAACTAATTTTGCTGGGGAAATAATTTTCTTTGACTCAAATTCACTCAACGTTGATATAGACATGTAAATCACTATGTGAAAATATTGCTGATGGATGCTTTAATTCTTGTTTGTCTAGAATTCCCTCAATCCATCTTGTAATTTGATGTTAATATTTCTTCTCTAGTTTCTGGAAACTGCTGTTTACTGGTAAAATATGCCAGCACTGAAGCATTCACTGGAATTTTCCCAGTTGTGCAAACTGAAATGCAACTAATAAGCAGTATCACAGGTAAAAAATAATATTTCTAGACAAACAGTCATCATAAGAAATATTCCCCCCACCCCCAAAAAAAGAGTACCTTGATATTGAGTGCAAATTAAAGTCCTAAGCATCTTAAATTGTTTGATTTATTTCATATCCTCATATGATATCTTCATAAGATATTTCATATCTTCAGCAAAAAGTAGAAATACAATCAGGAAGCTTATAAAGTTAGTACCACTGGTAAAGAACAAGCTTTCAGTATCAAATAAGGAAGGAACAGAGAAGAGAACACTTAAATAAATCTGCTGATTTAAAGTTGATTGAGTCTTCTAGTCTTCCTCTTGAGAATTTCCAGGCACAGTAGCTGATATCTCCAATCCAATTTTTGTGGAGAATAGTGGAGGTACTGAAAATCAGGACGAGGACAAGTCTAACAGTTGATGGAGAATGTTCTTATTAAAAGTGCAAGTAGAACCAAACTGGGAGAGGCTGCTAGCACATTGGACAACATAAACAGAGCTCAAAATGACCCTTAAAAAAATTCAGACAAGGTCCTGGAGAAGAAAAGACAGTTATTCATTAGAAATAAATACAACGTTCTCCACAGAGAAAGGAATAATCAGCAAGTTGCCTGATGCTTTTGTGACCAAGTAGTATTTCTACAGAAAGAATCTAGAAGTTGTAGTGAATCATTAGCTTATCCTCAAAAAGGATGTCATGTTGTTGCAAAGAGGTAAACCGGGTTGAGGTGTGAACAAAAATATGGAGAACAAGAGGTGCGTGTGGCATACAATGTAGCAAAGTCCTGAAGGATGGGACACCAAAAGCTGTTGTGTAAACCATTCCCTTTCACTGAGGCAGAAGGAGCTTTATCTAAGCAATTCTCGACATGGTTGGAAGTCTTTAAACTCAAATTAAACAAATTAAGGTTGTTCTAAAACTGCTATCTGTGTAATTTAAACCTGTTATTTTTGCCCCAGCATCCTATGACATGGAAAACAGACTGTCATCTTGTTCCTCACAGCACTCTTTGAAATCTGGTGTCCTGTTTCTTGTGTCTCTTCAGACAAAATAATGCCAATTTCTTCCATTTTCTCTTGCAGGCCATATTCTGTGACTCTTGTAAATCTTCTAATTCCTGTTGGTCCCTAAGTTTCTTGCAATACAACACCTGTCACCCCCAAACTGATTTCTGTTTTCCAATCTGAGCATTTCAGTGCTAAGCAGAGAGAAAGTCTTAGGGAGGGACCTGGTTACATCTGATTCTGTGCCGAAATCTGAGTGAAAAAGAGTCAGGAGCTCTTGAGCTATTGCTATTAGTTTTGGGAGATGACCCATTATCTCAATGTGATATAATAAAAATCACTTCAAAATGCAAAAGGTGCTGATATTTTTTTTTCTTCCTCCAAACCATTAATACTTTCAAAACAGAAGTCCCGGAGGTAGATTCCAAGGTTTCTCAGGAGAGTGACGATTGTGCTTTGGTGCTTCCCACATCCATTGATTTTATTCTGTTTTCTTCAAAGTTCACTTCAAAATGCAGGCTAGAAAAATTCCCTGAGCTGTTATCTAGAGGGAGCTCTTGCCTTTGAATGGAAGCTGTGTGTTTCATAATAGAAAAGTATATAAACTTGTTTGAAAACTGCATTATTCCTTGTTTTAGATGTTTAAATGGAATTGTCATTTGGAGGAATACTGTAAATTATTAGGTATAATCAGATCTGATATGTCTCATGTATATACATATATATATATATCAGGCTGAGAGGTTCCAACCTTTCTAAAGTGTGAAAGTAGGATACCCAGTCTCTCAACAGATATTGCTTAGTTCAGTAGTTCTTTTTCTTTTCTTTAAAACAGCAGATAGATACGAATAAAAAAATCACTTAAACATCTTTGAAAGACATATAATACAAGATCACTGTCATCATCGTTCATAATCTTTTTTAAGTACACGTTACGTACGCAACTTCAAATGTATTGAAATCTATGAGCAATTCATATGCACATATGCATTATTTTTTCCTTTATTCAAGTTCTGTTACTTCTACGTGGTATTGGGTCCTGTGGTGAGAGCTTATACAGGAATTGGTGCACCATGATCTAACAAGCATGCAGAGCCCTACTGAAGTTGTGTAAGAAATGTGAGGGCGCTGGGACTCAGGGAGAGAAGAGATATTTGTTAGTTCCTTTCTAGAACTAGAGAAAATATCCTGTATAGAGGGGGAAAAAGCCAGTAACAATAATCTACTTGCTCTGTATTCACAATCCTCAGCTCATACCTGTAATAATCAGGTGAAACTTCCCTGACCATGCTGTGATCCAGCTGCATCAAGTGAGGGCAGGCTGTATGAAGCAGATGAGTGGTGCTTGGTTGTAGTTGTGCTCTCAGGCAGTTTGCTATCAATTTTACAACTCTGTCAGCTCTCAGCTCCACAGGGTGATTATGCACAGAAACTTAAAACATGTTTTATATTGCTGCTATTAAAATTATAAGAGCTAGAGTTTTATTATAATGTTTAAGGATTCTATGTCCATCCAATGAGCTCCCATAATTTCATGAATCAAAGATTTCTTCACTAAAACAGTTTCTGAGATAAAATTTAACTAAGTTTTTTCCTGAGTTGGAATCAGTGTTCTATATATAAGAATGTTTTCCATTAAAAAAAAGCAGATTACTTGACAGGTTCTTTCTTTTTTAGTTGAACTAAAGCAGTTCTTCATTGCCAAGTTGAAATGTGCCTGTCAGCCTGGACCAAATAAGAATATGTTGTTCAGATTCTAACAATAGAAATGATCAATTATCAGTTGAAAAACTTCAGCTTCCAAGTTGATTTGAAGGGACAATTTATTTATTTCAGTGAGGGAAGACCCTATGCTCTCTCATCATGCTACTGTTTCTGTGTCTGGACACACCGGATCAGACAAGATTTCAAAATACAGGTGAGCAGAGCCATCAGCAATTCTGGGATTTCTCATTTGGGACAGTCTTCAGACCCAGACGGGCACCATTCCAGTCCTATTTATCAACATTTTCTTCATATTCATAAAGGCAAAATATTTCCTATGATGCTAATACTCTGGGCTCTTCACACTACCTCCATGGCTGGTGCCTGTGCCATGTCTTTGGGCTTGCAGAGGACAACAAGGCCAGGGCTGTGCAGTTTTTCAGGGACACACAGTCTTCCATGAACTTTCCAGGATGATGGTATTTGAATGAAAGAAAACCCATACATATGCTCTGTCCTTCCTGGAGCAAATGCCTGAACAAAGGGAAAATGGAGCGGGTCCCACAAAGGCTGGCGCCCCATGCAGAGCAAGCCTGGGCTGCAGGGCTTCTCAGGCTGCACAGGGCTGCAACCACCCTCTTGGACACCTCCTTCTGGTTGGAGAGGTCCTGGCTTGTGCCAGCCAAAAGGGACTCCATCCCAAGATTGAGGATAGTCACATTGCCCTGTGGTCATGTTGCCCTTCGTAGGCAGGAAGCTCCAGTGTCATGTTTCTACAGAGAGAGTGCTTTCCCAGGCTTGTTGGCTCCATCCTGCACCCTTGCCTAGCTGAGCAAGAGATCAAAGACCAGTTCTGTCCCATAAAATTGATCTTGGACAAGATCTGGACCACATCAAGAGCAAAAGAAATAGGATGAGTTCTCACTCCTGTTTAAATAACTGGGTATGTTTCTGTGTGCTTGCATTCAGCCAGGATCTCTAAAACGTTCCCTGATCGTTCCCTGATCCAGAACATTAGAGCGCAGGGTAAATACCAAGCCCTGCATTTGCAATACCTTCAGGCCTTCCCCAGGGTCTTGGTGGGGGAGGGGAATACAAATGTATGTGCCATTAATAAATCTTTCCAGTGTTGGTTGTGGGGTTCATCATGGTGATTGTCTCCCTTCTCCTCCCCCTTCGCATTCCATACTCCGAGGTGTACTGTTATCTAAATGTTATCCTGCTCTTCCTAGATTTGTGCAGCTGGGGGCTGAATGATGCTGTGTTTGATCTTAGTCTGCCTGCCAGTTGTCTGCTGCTTCATACGGTCTCAACTGTGCATCTGCAATTGATACCGTCTTTATACATATAATGTATGATACTGGTTGTACATGCATTCTATGTAACTTTGGGATTTCAGTCACATTACCATATTTTCATACTGTTTGTAGTTAACTGAATAATAATATAGATGACAGAATTGACAACTAGGTACTGGGCCTCAACTGTTCCTGTAGTTTCTATTAGCTAGACTGGATTTGGTTTCTCTGTGTTAATGATTCTGTGTCAACCAACAGACCATTAAATTTTTTAGATTTTTAATTGAACTGTAATGCTTCAGTGATCTTCTGAAAAATGTGCCTGATTTTACTCACCCATATGATTTTCTTGTTTCCTTGAGGGGAATACTGTGCAAAAAGTTAGGTGTGCTGCCATGCAGGCAGATGAATCATGGCTAGGTATGGTTGAGAATCCTTAAATTGAAGATGTTTTATTATTTTTTTACCAGGAGAACTCAAAGTCTATACTTTTGGAAAATAATATTTTTGAAACTTGAATCATCGGATTTCCTTTTTTATTCTGAACTCTGACAGAAAAACAAGCTTCAGATTTTAATGTTAGCCAACAAATTTCAGCCCATTTCCTGTACAAAATCTTATTGTATAAAGCTAAGAAGAATATAGAAACAACATGAATCAACTGTAGAGCCAATATATAAATGTCCTCTCTTCAAGGAGAGGAAAATTTTAGAATGGAGCTTGCTCCACTGTCTTAAACTTTTGATGTAGATGTGACCATTTTCTGTCTAGTTCTCATTATTTTTTCCAGCTTTTGATAGCTTGTGTAAACCAGAACAGTTCTTATTATCAACATGATTTTAAGAAGTAGTTTCTCTAGGTTTCTTTTTTTAAAAAAAAGAAAAGCACCTACTGATATAATCTCATCATTATTACTTTCTTAGTCACACCCATATGCACCCTCATGTTTGTAAAATCCAGTTTTTCCCATATTCCAGTCAAAGCTTCCTAACGGTACATGAACAATACAGTTCAGATTATACTGACAGCTGCTTGTGATGGATGTGAAAGCATGTGGTAATGTGATGCTTGTCATATAAACTAAAGCTATCTTAGACCAGTTGAGAATTTGGGTCCGCTTTAGTAGAAAATATTTATGGTATTTTAGATAAGCATACCATGAAGGACAACAGCTTCTGGTTTTGTGGCAGGATTAACTCTTGGAAAACATGATCAACTGTAGAAAGTCAAAATGCAGAAGATGTAGGCTCAGAGAGGAAGTGTGTTATAAATATGAGCCATTTCCCTCCATAGCTTTTTATGGTATGGATGTGTATAGGACCAGGTGCAATAGCATTGTGAATGGAAGAATCCGGGCAGCCATTTCTTTACTACCACATGCCTGGGTAGGTTAATGAGGACAAGGGCTAAAGTTCTGTCCACATGTGTTCATTTGAACCGTATTTATGCACCCCTTCCTTTCCTTACAGAGTCTGTGTCTGTAAAAGTCATGCCCTGGAGAAGAGAATGATGCTGTCAATTGCCTGAAATGCACTTTATCAAGATTGCTGAGAAGCTGATGATCTTTGTGAGGATGCAGGGTAAGGATGTGTTTCCTCAGCTTGAAGTCAGTTCAGCTGAGCATCCTCTTCCTCTCTTTGCTTGCTTTAGAAACATCTTCTCTTTTGGTATTGCCCATCTGAGGACAAATCTATGGCTGTCCTCTTGGCTCACCAGTTCCAGTCGATCAACAGTATCTTCCTTCTTCTTTGGGGAAAATAAGTTGGAAAGGTTTCTAGTTTCTTTGTATTATTTCCTGCATGGCTGTTGTGAACTAGCTGGATTCCAAGCTGCACAGAGGTCACTAGCAAGCAATTTGATTTCTGAGTGAGTTCTAGGGTTTTACGTCCTCTACATGGATGCTTCCTTAGGAAGACAGAGTTCTGCTGCACAACTATTGAGCTGCAGGGATCCTGGGTTTTTTGCAATTCCTAATGCTATTGTGATATTAAGTGGTAAGTAGGTTCCAGATGCTGGGTTTATTTTTGTTTCCCGTTGCCTGTTTTTTAGAGAATATGTGTGGTCAAAACACCAGTCAACAGAATTATTGTTTAGTATATGTGGTGATCAGCCACTTGCAGAGGCTGCAAGTCCTATTTAGTCCTGTTTATTAGGACAAAGAAAGGTGTAAGCCAAAATATTATTTAAGTGTCTAAAATAGGAGTGTGCATGGACTTCAGTATTGTGGAAGACTTGACCGACCGGTCAAAGTCAAAACAATACTCTGCAAAACAATGAGTATTGCTCAGAAAACACTTAGAATATCTGAGGGTTGACTTTACTCAAGGTCCCGATGTGCTGCTTCTTTAACTTTAGCCTATCTCAGTTAAAGTGCTGCATCGACTTCACACCTGGGTATTCACTGATAAAGACATTTTGTAGATTTTATAATGGAAAAGGCTAAAAAAGGAAATGGAAATACTTTTAACAGTGGATTATTGTTATTTTTGTGTTCTATCAATTACATGGATACAATCCCAACATGTCTCATGCTCATAAATGACCTATGTATTTGAAGTATTCGGGGTAATGGGAAAGAAATATGATTGTATGATACCATTAAACACAATAAGCCTGGCTAACAAAGTAAGTGAAAGATGTGATATATATTCTGATTCCAGTTTTCAGAAATAGCTCTGTAATCATCTACTATGCAAATTCAATGTCTGATGTCTCTTTTCTCTTGCTAGGAAACAAGGTGGCTTGCTAAAGAAGGTTGCCACTCAATGGTTTTGGATAATTTAATTCTTCCCTCAGTGTTGAGGGTAGACCATTTATTTGTTATAAGTGTGAGGCAAAAAGCAGAGAAGTTCAGAATATTGCCTATTGGTTTATATAATTGCTGACTGGTTTTTGTCTTGGATGACGATGTTCAACAGTAAAAGGAAGTGTCCTTACTAAGACTCTTAAACAATAATCTGCTAAAATATCCATAACACTATGGCATCTTTATGCCCTCCAGAAGTGCATTATGCAAAGCAAAATAGCAGGTCCAGTCTCCTTCTACTCTGGGAAGAATTACACATGCAAGCATAGGGTTTGGTTGCACAGAATGGGCATTGCAGTCTTGCATGCACTGGGCTATGTTATGCTGCAATGAATGCTGGCAGGTCTTTTGCTTCAGAGGACAGAGAGGTTTTTAGAGGCATTGGCAATTTCTGCACTTTCAGATCAGCTGTTGAAGAAGCTCTGTCTTCTGCAGAGGTCTGCTACATTGTATCGCTGTTCCTAGGAAACCTGGCCTTGGTGGAAGATCAAACTGCATGGAAAGAGATTTACCCTTAAAGAAGTACTGCTGTGCCTGAGGAGTGTTATTAGGTGTGCATGTAACTAAGCACAAGTCATTTTTCAATGTGCAGCAGAGCATGTTCTTCAACTGGAAAGGACAGAAAATGGTATGTGTGACACTGAGTTTAGTGTCAACAAGGTATCCAAAAGTACTTTTAAACTATGAAATTCAGTTTACAAAAAGTGGATGTATGTCTTCAGGTATTGTCTGCACCATGACTGTAAACTTTCCAAAGCTGTTTTCTCCTGCCCACCAGCTGCCTTCCTCAGGTTTAGCTTTGTCTGGTATCTTGGTTCCCCATCTGGACTGTTCCAGGCATGCAACAGTTCTGGAGCCCAGGTTATGAACTGTTAAATCTGCATATTTCTTCCCATTTCTTTCCAGGTCATTTGCAAATTACCTGCAAGTAGATTTTTGAACAAGACCAGAAAAAAAGACATTCCTTTTCTAGTAGTCTAACAAGAACCTTTTAGCACATTTCTCTAGACTTTTGCCTCTTAGATGCTTAAAAAACCTGATTTTTCTTGTCACTGAACATTTCACTGAGTAGTAAAAGTGTTTCTAGCATGTGTTTGCAGTGTAGTTTGATCTTTCAAAAAAACATTTTATGGATTCATCTGGTTAAATGGTTTGAAAATAAGACGAAACTGAGATTCCAGAGATTTCTTCTCAGTTGTCTTGTTATCTCTACTAGCCATGGCTCTAATTAAATACACCTTTGGAAACTCAACAGGAAAAAGAAAGGGAACTGGTCTCTAGCAATGCAATTCTGTACAACACAAGCACACAACTGTGGGGCCAGGATCAATTTTGACACCCAACACGGAACTGTTACTATGTCTCAACTTTTTTTTCCTCATTCAAGTCTGTGATGCATAATATTCTGTGAGGAGTATTAACACAGGATGTGGTGCTAAGAAAATTTATGGGTCCAAGTTGTCTTTTCTGCTGTGATCTAATTAGCTCCCTACACAGGAATATCATACTCGCTCTGTATAACACACTGGTGCATTAATATTAATTTCTGACAGGTTGACTTTAAGTTTCATCCTAAAGCATTGCTTCTACCAACAAAGTTTTGCAGAATCAGTTGGATCTAGATATCAAGGCATAGATCTCCTTTGGTGACTAAATCCTGAATTTTTGTTTCTTTATCAAATAACACACTTATTCAAAGAATTTGTCATATGATTCAGTTCCATAGAGTAGAACAAATGTGGTAACAGTCAAAAAAACTTGTTAAATGTGTAGCACTGACAGGCTGGAGTACTTTTACTAACTACAGTTTTCCAGATACCTACTCTTAGGTTTTTTTCAAGATAGAGGAAATATGTGCCAAGTTTCTTAGACCCATATCTCCCAGATGCATTCATTAGCCAAGATCCTTCCTGTCTGGAAGGGTGTTCCCAGTAAATGTAGTTTGGCTTGCAGTTGCTGTGACCTGATTCAGAACAGGAAACTTCAGAATGTTATCCCCGCCTCTGATGGCATTTGAACTGTTCTGGAACAGAGATGATCATGAAGTAATCATTAATGACCTCAAATTCTTTACTCATATGCCATGCAGTTTTAGAATATTGATTTATTGCTGTGGCTTCTGTAAGTCCAACTTTTACTAAAAAGTTGAATAATAAATACAAGAGTCCATCTTAGTTTTTTATTTTTAATTTTCAAGGCAAGCATGATTAGCCATGAGTTAATAGCTATAGACATCCCTCACATGATTCGTAATATCAATACATGAGGCAAGGATGATATAAACTCTCAACCACTGAACTTTTCTTTAGCAGTTTGGAGTATGTCTTTTAAAAAAAAAAAAAAAAAGGCCCAGACCTCTACTAGAAAATATTGTGTGCAAAGGGCTTTTGAAAAGGAACTTTTGAGAGGGAACTGACAAAACTAACTGTGATTAGATGGTGCAGGGAAGTAAAATCTATGTGTATTAATACTGATAAGGTCACTGGCTCAGGATTAAGACCAGTGATTCCACAACCACAAATGGGTAGAACCAACTTCCAAATCTCCAAACCTGCAGCACAAACATTGGGGAACACAATAGTTTCCAGACATGATGAATTTAGCATCCTAGCAGAAATGATGAATAAGAAAAAATAAGTAATTGGGAGAATGGTTAATCTTTGATTATTAATTAAGATATGGTCCATTAGGAGAAATTGAGCATGGATTTTTGAAGAGGAAATAATGGCTGATCAACCTGGTAGCTCACTACAAAGAATGACTAGTTTGGTAGATGAGAGGAGAGCAGTGGATGTTGTTTATCTTGACCTTTACAAGGCTTTCAACACTCTCTCCCATAACATTCTCATTGACAAACTGATGAAGTATGGGCTAGATAAATGGACTGGGGAGTGAATTGAAAACCAGCTAAACTGCCAGGCTCAAAGTGTTGTCACCGGCAGCAAAACCAGCTGGAGGCCAATCACTAGTGGTGTACCCTAAGGGTTGATACTGGGTCCAATACTGCTTCATGTTTTCATTACTTATCTGGACAATAGGGCACAGTGCACCCTCAGGAAGTTTGCATATGACCCAGAACTGAGAGGAGTGACTGACACACAGATGGCTGTGCCACTACTCAGAGGGACTTTGGCAGGCTGGAGAAATGGTCTGACAGCAATCTCATGAAAGTCAATAAGGGGAAGTGCCCAGTCCTGTCCATGGGGAGGAATAACCCCATGCTCCAGTACAAGCTCAGGACCAACCAGCTGAAAAGTAGTTCAGTAGAGAAGGAGCTATAGGTCTTGGCGAGCACCACGTTGAACATGAACAAGGAATGCATCCTTGCAGCAAAGGCGGCCAGCAGCATCCTGGGTTACATTAGGCAGTGTGTTGCCAGCAGGTCGAAGGGGGTGATCCTTTCAATCTGCTCAGCACTGGTGAGACACATCTGGAGAGCTGGGTCTGGTGTTAGGCTCCCCAGTATAAGAGAGATGGGGATGTACTAGAGTGAGTCCAGTGAAGGTCCACAAAGGGGACAAAGGGATTGGAACATCTCTCCTATTGGGAAAACCTGAGAGAGCTGGGACTGCTCTCCAGGAACATCCAGGAACAGAGGAGGCTCAGGGAGACCTTATCCATGTGTATAAATACCTGATGGGGGCAGTAAAGAAGATGGAACCAGGCTCTCAGTGGTGTCCTGTAGCAGGTTGAGAGACACTGGGCAGAAAATGAAATACATGAAATTCCATGTGAACCCAAGAAAACACTTTTTTACTGTGTGAGTGGTCAAACACTGGAACAGGTTGCTCAATAGTTATGGAGTCTTGGAGAGATTCAAAACATTACTGCTATAGTTGACCTTGAACAGGGGTGGGGCTCAACTACATGATATCTAGAAGTCCTTTCCAATCACATCCATTCTCTGTTCCTGGGAAATGGATAATCAAAAAAGAGGGAAAAATGACAGTGAATGCATAGGGATTCATTATAGAAGTAGCATCACTTACCATGGCAGGAACATCTCACCCTGTTCTGCAACAAGCTTTCATATAATTTTCCTACACCTGGGGAAGTACAACCCCATGCACCAATATATGCTGGGAGCCACTCAGCAGGAAAGCAGCTTGGCAGAAAAGGCCCTGGGGGTCCTGGTGGGCACCAAGTTGAACATGAGCCAGCGATGTGCCCTTGCTGCAAAGAAGGCAAACAGTATCCTGGGCCGCACTAGACAAAGTATTGCCAGAAGGTCGAGGAGGTGATCCTTCCCCTTTATTCAGTATTGGTGAGGCCACACCTGGGGTGCTGTGTCCAGTTCTGGGCTCCTCAGGACAAAAGAGACATGGACACATTGGAGAGATTTCAGCAAAGGGCCACAAGGATGATGAAAGGACTGGAGCATCTCTTCTATGAGGAAAGGCTGAGACAGCTGGGACTGTTCAGCCTGGAGAAAAGGCGGCTCAGGGGATCTTATCAATGTATATAAATGCCTGAAGGGAGAGCGGATGCATCCAGGTTCTTTTCAGTGGTGGCTGGTGACAGGACAAGAGGCAATGGGCACAGACTGAAACACAGGAGGTTCCCTCTGAACATGAGGAAACACTTTTTTACTGTGAGGGTGACCAAGCACTGGCACAGGTTGTCCAGAGAGACTGTGGAGTCTCCATCCCTGGAAATATTCAAAAACCATCTAGACACAGTGCTGGGAAGCTGGCTCTAGGTGGCCCTGCTTGAACAGGGGGGTTGGACAAGATGAGTTCCAGAGATCCCTTCCAACCTCAACCATGCTGTGATTCTGTGATTAAAGCTATCGAGGAATGTTAGAATGACAGCACAGTATAAGCAAAATACTAGTAAGAAATTATCCTGGAGGGGCTCAGTGAGGCCCTTTTGACACACACAAAAAAAATGAACTGTAGATGCTTAAAAGCATCTACAATTTACTGAAAGAGACAGATAGACGAGCTAACTTTTCATAAATAGGAGTGGGTATGAGAGATGTGAACGGCAATTTCGTTCTTACCTTCCTAGAGTAACAATAGGGTTAATATTCTCCTGAGACAAGCGAATACTGATATTTGCTCAGTGCTAAGGATGCTTTTGATCTGATTTTATACTGTTTCTTCTTGCTGCAGAATGTCTCTCGGACAAAATGGTCCTAGAGAATCAGCTGATTGAAATGGTATTTTATACTACCATTTGGCCATATACAGCTTGCCCAGAGAAGGGCATAGGGAAGAATTGTTTTGTAACACCTTCTTAAGAACTTAAGAATCTGAAAAGAAAGAGCAGAAGAACTAGGCTGAATGAAGTCTTTTAATGCTCTTTATAGTCTTGCTGGTAGATCCTGCAAAGCACAGGAAAACAGACCATGACTGACAGTTCTCATGAGCAACACAAGTTCTCATCCTAGAAGGCTGGATGTTTCCAATGCAGGGAATGGGGACCAGTTGTCACCCGAGCTATGTTAGTTGCTGATCTCAGCTCAGCACCAGCTGTGAGGAATTTTACATTCTTGTTAATGTTATTAAAACACATTTGTCAAGTGAGCAGGGGTCTGCACATGGACATGTAGCAGTGCAATTCAGCATGCAGTGCCATTTTGGTAGTAAAGTGTCCAAAGCAGAGTAATTCATCTTGATACATTTTCAACATCACTTATCAAAACATTGCAGAAGCATGACACAACCAAAGGTTGCAATGTGATCAAATAGACACACGTGCTTTAAGAACAATACAAGCAGCTCTTCGGACACTGCAGATGCTGCCCAATTATTTTAACTGAAACTTCTTTAGTGTTTCAAGGTCAGGGATATTCAAGAGTTCTGAAGATCATTTAGTTTGATTTCCAGTCTAGCACAGGACCTGAAATATTATGGACTGTGTATCAAAAGATTACCTGCTTTGCTGCTCAAAGGGCTAATAGAAAAATCTACATTGTACCAAGAGTCCAGATACGTTGTATCTCAGTCAACAGATAGGGGATTTTTTTGTTATGCAGGAATATTTAGAGATGATTAACATGACATTTGTTTTGCTAATTGCCCTGAAGGAAAATAAACTTACCTCATTTCCTACTGTAACTCACTCAATTTTGCTGCTTTCCTCACCAGCAAAGAATGTAATAGGATAATCTTAACAATAGGAGTCATTCTCATTAGTTTTGGAGGCTTTGATGGTACATCCCTAGTTTGTTGACAAAGCCAAAAGACATCAGTGGAGCAGTTGTGTGCATATACATACCTCACCTTTGTATATTTGTGTAGAGTTAGTAAGAACTATGATGTGGAATTCAACCACCTTGATTGTTGTCATGTTTGTCATGTTTGGAATAGAGCAAAGACATGACTAAACAAAGGTTTGGTCTTCAGCTCTGCTCTTCTATCAGATCAACTTCTGTGATGCTAAAAGGCATATATAAAGCATTCATACATAAAGCAATATAAAACTTTGCTGGATTTTACACACACACTCACACACACTCAAACAAATATACATATATATATATATGTGTGTTTGTACACAGAGTTATCAATACAGAATTTAAAAAGACACAACACATGCTTATTTCATTCTACATTGACCCTGTGTAGCTTTGTTTATTCTTTGGTTGCCTGATGACTGCCAAGTTTGAATTAAATCTCTTTCCTTCCCCTGCAATCCTCACTTACTTGAGAAGGTGGCCAACAGGAATACTGGTTTTGTTATTTATGTTTCCAGCTCAGAAGCTGTCCCACTAAAAATAAAGTGTCTTGGCATGGGACAAGAAAACATTGCATTCACAGAAATGGGCAGTGCCACCCTTTCCCTCATTCCCACCAGGGGTCAATGAAATTCAAATAAATATCATGACTCATTCCTTGCTCAAAATTTCTTCTTTCAGTAAATCATAGATTGATTTACTGAGTGACGTAGTAAAGAAGGCTTGGAACATAGTGAAATACATATGCAGGTGCACAATGGGAGCTGAGTTTAACCAAAGCTGATTTACTAACATCTTACAATTTAATGGCTTCACATTTTTTTCCACAGAAGTGTGTGTTCTTATGTCAATATGTGTTTTTGACACTAGAAGGACTGTAGCCACTAAATTTTTATACATCCTCTGTGTACCCTTTTCACTTTAAAATCAGGATTTATGAGCTGAAAATGAATTGCATACTTCATTTGTAACTTGGTTTTTATTTTAATTCAATCCCTACAATGCCATCACAGCTTCCTTAGCTTCATCTAAGCTTCATGAGCCTCATTCTCATGGATGCACTCAAATGCATAGGAGTAGAAGGAAGCTGTGTTTTGTGGTTTTATGAGTACATTGCATTTCACTGGATAAGGAAAGTTGAAAAGATGAAGGGGTGAATACACTTTCTGTCACTTCTTTCATACATCAGATGGCTACTGAAGAATGTGTCATTGGTATATCTTGTGCGGGAACATGGAGACAAAAAAAAAATTTAAAAAAGCTGAATTCAAAATAGTATTTGTGTCTGTGCGCTCAATAATCTACCACAAACATCAGCCTCCCTGCTTCCAAGGCCTGGGGGGGGAGGTGGTGGTGGGGTGTCTCCCAGCTTCCATCTGTATTAGGGATCTTCCTGCACACAACTACATTACTGTCTTAGCTCATATCACAAGTGTGCTTTTAAGGAGACTCTCCAGATCATCTTCACTTAAAGTGCTTTGGTTTGTATCATGGAGCAGTCTCAAGTGCATGAGCAGAACACGTTTTAGATAAAATTAAGCTGAAAGGGCACATGGTACATTCCAGATGTAGAAAGGTATGCTGTACACGCAGTCAAATTTGAGCTAATACAAACCATAACCCCCTGAAGCATGCATAGTGTGGATGTCAGCTCCTCAGCACCAGCTCTTTCACTTTACAGTTCCATTCTTTGTGAATGCAGACATAGACCAGCAGTCCAAAATGTCTCTCTGTAGTAGACTGGATGTGCTTTGAACCTGAATGGAGGAGGAGGATTCTGATGTTCAACAACTTTTGCCATTTAGAAACTTTCAAATGGCACCAGGGCCTGAGTGTGTTACACACAGGAAACCTGATATCCTAACATGACACACCTTTGCAGGTAGACCACTGGTTTGTCTTCAGGCCCCTGCTCCACTGATTCACTCTGAATCGGGCAGAAATCAGCTTCAGAAACTTAGATCTCTTTTGACAAAATGCAGCTGTAACCAATACATTTCAAAGGAAACGTAATTTTGCAGAAAATGATACAGCTGGGTCTTCAGGACTTCCGAAGGAATGGAAGATTTAGGACTCAGGTCTATGAGAATTTGAATACAGGAATCTCTCTATGCATGCATGTGACTTTGATAGCTAAAGACAGTTTCTTTTCCTTAGCAAGTGTTTTGGTCTTGATTTTTTTTGCCACATTGAACAGTGGATTTAAGAAGGATTGGGATGTGGACAGGGTGATTGCTTTTTGTTTTGTAACTGTTTTATAAACTTAAATGAAAATAAACATGCAATCAATCAATCAACAACGTGGCTGGAAAGGCTGAAAAACCCAAAAGAAAGAATAAACAATGATTAGCTCAGATGAAATCCTCTGTTGACACTACCTGGTGTTCTTCTCAAAGAGCTCTGAAGGCTGAAAGAAATAGAGGAATGGGCATGGAAATACTGAAAATTTGTGTTGTTGACTGTCAGGGCTCTAAGGCCCCTCATGGGTTTTAATTCCCCTGACTGTCCTGACCTGGGATACCTACCCAGGCTCTCTGCTGATAACCCAGGAGCTCCACTTAAGCTGAGGCCCAGGCACCTAGTCTTGCCTAGGCTGTACTGTAGGTAGCTGGTCTGCTGGCTCTGACTCCTGGGTGGCCTTTGCACCTGTGTTGCCTCCAGTCCTGTGTCCTGAACCATACCCAGCCATTGCCTTGCTCTGTCTGGACTTATGGAATTGTCTGCTGCCACCACACCAGGGTCCTATGTGTAGTCCCTCCCAGCTTGATCTCTTTGTGGAGCCCTGCTCTCTCTGCTCCCTTGCAGCTGACTATGCCAAAATCCATTTTCAGCCTTCCCATCTCCTTGAAAATCATCTCCTGAACCTCTCCTGTGTTCTTCACTGTCACACTGAAATCTGAATGGTGAGATAAGGTCTACATAGAAGATATGACGGGCATCTGTAATTTGCAATGGAATCAGTCAGAATTGCAGTGTAGAAAATAAAGGATGCATATATCCTTGAGGTCATTGAAAATCGTGACTCTATGACTACACACTGGAGTTCTGAGGGATATGATGAAATCTGCCTTGACAAAGCAGTAAGGAACTTTTAACAAGCTTATCCCTCGAGGGAAGGGACATGGATGTTTGGTGATACATCCTATTTCCTTGTGCTCTGTATTTCTTCTTTATGAAGAGTGAGGTCTTGGCCTTGATTGTACCTCTGAACTCCTCAAGTTGGGCGAAGACCAGCTGTTCAAACAAAGCAGAAATGATGTCAACTATTGGCACACAGAAGAAAATACAGTAAAGAATTCTGGGTATGTAGGTGCACTTTGAGTTTTGACATTTTAATAAGGAAAGCAAATGCACAGGACATCCTAAAATCCTTCCTATTAAAAGAATCTTGGTAAGAAATGAAGTACAGTGATAGAAATGTTTGACTGGGTTTGTACTTTAAAATGAGGTTACCATAACACTTGATTAATGCTGTTTGAGTCATGCTGCAATTGCAGTACATATACAAACTGTTCTAAGATTTATTGTGCAGTAAAAAAGTCTCATTAGAGAGATGTGTGGATATTCAGTGCCATGTTAGCCTCCTTGTAGCTCCAGGCTAGCTTTAAAATACTATTCTGTACTTTTTTAGGAAAGTTGGAAATCCAAATACTTGCATCTGACAGCATTTAGGAAAATTAGATATTAATAGTCAATTTAACATCCTTTTTTTTTGTTTAAGGAAATAACATTTTAATGCTCTTAAAATTAGAAAAAGGAAAAAAAATCCTTTAAGTTACTGATTTTTAGTACCTATTACTGTTCAATTATGTTCTTTGTGAAGCAGGTTTTTTGTGTTCTTTTCTTAAACGTTTTACTGTATTTCAGTGCAAAGTGGCTATCAGAATTTTTTTACTGCAAAGGTGATGGATATATTTTCCTCCATCTTTCTTGGGAATTAAAGGGAGATATTCTGTGTCAATATGGATTCTAGTTTGAATGTTTTAATCTAAACTTTGCCAGAGGACTAAGGCCGAATTCAGATCACTTGCTAAACAAATTAATTGGAATCAATTGTTTGTAGTAATATTAGTTTCTCCGTGACTCATCTTTTACAGGAGTATGCAGGTTTCTATGTCTTTTGAAGCAGATCTTGTTGGCAATTTATAGATTTTACACATTATGGTGGATGTCATGTCACCTTCTTATTCCCTCACCTCCTATGACAAGCCTTTTCCAATGTCAGATGAGTCCTCATCTTCAAGGAAGTTGGATGAGTTACAACCCTTGTGGACCAATTTGTGATGGAGGCTGGCGGCCACCATTTCCTATAAAGCAATCACTCAAATTTAAGCCTGGGGGCTTGCAGCTTCATATAACTTTCTGTATTTTACCATCTGCTGAGAGCAGAAAGTGTCAGCATCTAGTGAGCTACACAAAATTATTTCATGACAAAGCCGACATTTTGAGTAAGGGGTCTTCAAATTAGTTAGTTTTGAAGTCCCCTGATAACTGTTGAAGTAGTTTGTTATTGAGGAAAAAAATTGTAAATATTTAGTTAACACATAAAGAAGGCATTTTACATCTGATCAGACTATATAGCAAAAAACCTGTTAGAGGTGCTTTAAGAAAAACAAACAAAAAACCCCATTGAAATAATTTCTAAAGGAAAAAATGAGTTTTTAGGAGTACATTGTTGCCCTGGTCATCTGTGAGAAAAAAGGATTGTGTAAACATGTGTTTGTTTCCTCTGCCTGAACCAACTTGCTGATTTTAACTAAATTTGTTAGATGAATGGTGTTCACAAAGACAGTTCAAGTCCTAAAAGTTTCTTGAAAACAAGAAGCCAGGTAGAGAACAGTAAAAGGTGAAATATGAACTATGGATAATAGAGTGTTCACCTATCTTTTTAATATGGGAAAATTCTTGGCTACACATTCTTGGCTACAAGCCACCAAACTTGCATTAATAGGGAAACTAGGTTTTACTTTCTCTTCTTTTATGGATTTATTTGGTGGTCCTTTCCAGGTTTTGCTTTATCTACAAGTAGATCTAATTTCTAAAGAAAATCCCTAAATGCTCACAACCAAGAAAGGAAATGTTTCCCTGAATATTTTTAGGTCTATGATAGAAGACATTTTCCATGAATACTCCTCCCTCCTCTTTCCCACCTTTTTTCTTATACTGTGTCTATTAGAGTAGAAAAAGAGGTTTGTGGAAAGGGATAATTTGATGAACTGCAGGGGTCAGGGAAGTTTAACTGAGAGGCATTGAGGGGGAGAAGAAAATGGTACAAGCCTAATCTCCACCTTTTTCAAGGAAAATAATTTCTCCAAGTTCATTCCCATCCCTTGTTTTCTCAAACTTTCAACCATATATGCGGCTTTCTCCAAGACCTTTCTCCAATGCCCCCAAGGTTAGTATAAACCAAATGTTGTGCTATGTCTATGTGACAGACGGTGCCTGCTGCTGTCAACAGTAGTGAGTAATTTCTGCCAGCCCGATGTCAGGGCCTTTCTGTGAAATATTAACCTCTTCAGACCTGACTGACACTGATAAGCAGGCATCCTCTTGAAATCAGAACAGAAGGTGAGGTGTGTGTATCGGAGCTGGCTGCAATATCTTCCCCACCATTTTATTGAAGTTTACAACTGAATTGAACACATAACTAAAGCAAAAAATCACATTGCTTATTCTTGGAACCAGTATTTCAGTTTCTTGAAGAACAGTCAGACAAGGTGCATTTCTTATTTTCTGTATTACCTTTACTTAAGTGTCATAGCCAACTGTAAAGTGGTTGTAAAAACAAAAAGTCCCTAACCAGTGAGCCTGAGGATGACAGTGTGTAGAGTCTCTGGTGTGTTCATCTGCTGCCAGGAGCACTTTCTTCTAAGTTTGTTTATGTACTCCCTCTGGTTTTGCCTGTAGCGTCAATAGACATGAAATGTTTCCTGGAAATAACAATACACCATAATGCTTTTGTAGTTATAGTATTCCTTTTTTTTTTTTTTTCTTTCCTTTAGCAATGGGTTTAGGAACTTCTCTGCTTTGAAATGCTAAATAAAACACTTTAATTATATCAATCTAAATCCTGAAGTCAATTATTTTTTTTCTAAGTAAAACGTAAAATGAGTTAAAATACATAAGAGAAAAAATCTACCGTTCTCCTGTGCGCCTTTCCCCGTGCCACACACACCACGCTCTCCCATTTACCACAAAAACTTTCATTTTGCTATCTGTACGGGTCACCTTACAGTTTTTTCCCAATGTGTGCTTAGATTTACATGAGAAAATATTTACATACTAATGTCAAGAGAGATCAGCAGTGTCCTGGTTAGTTATTTTTATCATAGTACTAGCAGCACTCTAGAATAAATAATCTATAAAATACGTTTGTACATAAAATGTGTTATCTTTCACCCTTGCTCTCTCCAACCCTATTTTAAAATTAGCTCTAATATGAACTTCCAAATGTGGCTAATTTTTAGAAAACATAAAGTTTATGGAATACTCTGTTAAATGCTTCCAGTAGCCAAAGCATTATATTTGATCAAGAAATCAACAGTCATGCAGACAAAAGTCAAAGCTGACTTATCTGATAAAAATGTTTTATTTGGATGGGTTTTTAATAAAAGATTATATTTCTGATTAGGTCTGAAAGGAAAAAAGGGAGGGGAGTCATTGTCCTGATTCAGGAAAAAATCAAATCCTGAAGACTTTAAATATCTTAAGGAAGTTCTGTCTTTTGCCTTTATCTGTCTAGTAGCTGTACAAGAGTCTAATCAAATACTTTATTAAGAAAGAGGACATCTAACAATGCAGCTGACATTTGCTTTCCTATACCTTGTCTAGAACTTACGTTGATTGAAAGCTGAGAACTGAATCATAGCTTAAGTGGGCTTAACTAATGTAGAAAGCTTAAAAGTGAGAGTAAAAATTGGCCAAACAATTGTTGTGAAGTGACTGTTGCTTTGATAGAAGCAGTAATGACCACTATCATGGGAAACTGAAAATGAAAACATTAGCTTAATTTCATGGTTTTGAAAGATGAACTAGTACTAGAGAGTACTGGGACAGATATTTAGATATGGTGGTTACTATAGAAAAGCAAGACTGCACACTACACAGCAGGGTTCTACATGTCTTTTCTATATCTTTGGAAAAGTGGATTTGTACTTCAATATTGAAACACTTCAGTAATTTAATTTCTTAAATCATAAGAATATTTTAAGTACTTCTTAAAAAGGAAGAGAACTTACTATTGTATCATTGGCAGTTTAAAACGAAAACAAACAGTGGATTCCCACTTAAGATTTGTGAATTTTAGAGAAATTCTTGCCTACAGTGAAGGTCATCCATCTGACGCCTATAAGCATTTTGAGTAGAGCGTCTTGTGTATCACAATATTGTCTGATGGAAATGTGGCAATACTAGGCCAGGTGAAAGAATTGAAAATGACTGCATATTCTGCAGACTTTGTGACAAATATCAGATATCCTTTGCCATACCTAAGTCCTTTAATACCAAAAAAGGCACCAAGTATTTTTAGTGCTGCCAGGTCCCCTTGTTTCCAAATCTCAGGAATACGCTGCGCTACAAAGTGGCCTTCACAATAGTCATTGCAACAAACCAGGGATCTGGGAATTTTCTCACACCAGTACAGTTCTCAGTGGCCTTGCCTAGTAATGACCAGTGCTAGTGTATAATATGAGACTCATGTGTTAGCATTTTCAGAGGAATTTCCCAGCCTGCCTTGCTGGTATTTACCATAGTGCTGTGGAGTGGGGCATTGAGGAGGAGGGGGCAGGGGAAAGAGCATTCTACAATTTCCTTTCAGCACATTTACAGCTATTTTTTCAAGCTCAGCATGTGTGTTTTGGAGGCAGGAGAAGGCCAGGGCACTCGGATTGTTGTCTTAAATGAAATTCCAATCAGTCTAAAGGCTGGCTCTCTAGACAGCCGTTAACTTGCAGGTGTGCCGGACTAAAATGTGCAACGTGGTTAAACAAATGAAAGCCAGGCTACGAGTGTGCAGCCTTGAAATGTTTCTTAATATGAGAAGGACAAACAATGATAGCTATGCAAACGTATTTTGATGTACATACATAAAACGAAAAGAGAAATGATGAGGCTTTTGGCCAAAGCAGTTTCAAATCTGAAATACCTACTGTACTTAAATGAACATATATCAGGTGACTTTATTTAGGCAGTGGAATATGACGCTCACAGAAACTTTGCCTGTAAAATCCCTGTAAAGTACCATATTTGCCGCTACCTATTCATAACATCCCACCAGTAGAATATTAATTTAGAACTGATTTCATCTCCGGGCTTTGTTTTTTTTGCTAGCCCTAAATTTCAGTTATTCTGAAGTGATGTTCATTTCTGGGAGCACAGTGAGAATTCTTCAATCTGTTTAGCATTTTGTAGTAAGTGGGCCTGAGTGGCTGACTTTGAGTACAAACTCAATCTCAAAATACCCATGTGCTTTCAAAAGAATGAAGAGATCCATTGAGAGTACAGAAGCTTTTACTTATTAGGAGTATATTTCCCAGCCTAGAACAACATACTAATCCCAGAGCTGGAGCTCAGCCCTGAGATCTCCTGCAACAATGTGCAACACGCAGCTGGCCCGCTGCTGAAGATAAGAACAGTTTTGCTGAGGTAATAATACTCATTACAGGATGTCTTTCTCTTGTTTTTGTTTGCCATCTGGTTACAAATGGTTGTATTTTCTCAATGCATGTGTTATTTCAAATATTTGCCAGAAGAATTCTGATTCTTAGCTTATTGCCATATGTTGTTTCTGTCTGCTGTCTGATTAAAAGTCATAAACCAAGCAGTTTGGTTCAGTTTCCATATTAGATGGGATGTCCATAATCTGCACAAGACTTACAGGAATTTGAGAAGAATTTCTTAAAAACTTAACATAAACAATGCTGAGAGTAAGCACATTCCACATGGTGAGGAGACTAGGAATACTGGTTTTCATCTAAGGGGTGTGTGTGTGATGCCTACAACTATAAGTGAAACTATCCTGGCAAAATCACAGTAAAATGAAGATTACCTCCATTTTTCAGATGAAGAAACTGAGCCAAAGTATGTGAACTGTACAATTTCATGCAGGAGGCATGCAGCAGAGCGAAGAACCGAACCAGAAACTGAGTTTCAGTCAAGTGCCTTAGTCATGAGCACATCCATAATCAGAACAGTCTGTTTTAAAGACCCTTTGTATTTGTTTCTTTCCTTCCCATCAGTCTGCTTGTCATCAAAAATGAACCAAAGAAGGAACTGGATGCAAAAGGAAATACTGAGGTGGTTTTGTTACAGTAAATTCAAATGTCTTTCGTCTGTAATAGATAAACCAGTATAAAGTAGCTTATTAAAGGAATGAAATGGTTACATCAAAATGAACTGATTTTAGCCTACGGTGCAGCAAGTGGATGTTTCAGTACACTCTTGCCAGTTCTCACATATTTTGGATGGAAAACGAGGTCAATACAAGGTGTTCTTAAATATCATTTTGGTTTTAACTACACGTCAGCCAACTGGCACAGTGGACTTCCTCCCCTACACTATGGTTGACTTGTCTTTTCCCGCAATCAGGAAAAACATTACTTTCCCATCAGACTTTTAAGTAAGCATACACGAGGTTCATATTTACTTTACTAGCTACATAAATTTGGAACTAATGAATATTCTCAGTCTAAGTGATAACTGATAGGAAAAGCTTTTGTGATGGTCTCTTTGTGTTTGCCCCCCAGACAGAAGATTGGGAGGACATATTATCCACCCAGGAAATATATTTTTCAAAGCCAGCACTAAACCCTAGATTTATAATTAGCAAGTAGCAGCTGGACATATCATTTTAAAGTAGAATGTTTATAATCCCTTGATAATATTCAGCAAAAGTTTAGCCAAATGGAAACTTTCATTTGATTCAAACACCAAACCGATGAAACACCTTTTCCGGAACATCTGTGAGTAAGAGACTCTCTGACCTTTTCTTGGGATTCAAGTAATTTGCATTTAGACCCATAGTCTGTGGCCAGACTGTGGCTTCAAACCATTGCACACGTCAAAGAGTGGAAGAGTCCATCATGGAGAAATTTTGCAATAACAGCTCCTGGAGGTGAAAGCCTGAATCTCCTTTCAGTGTCCCACCCGTAATCACTGACAGCTGTGCAGTGGGGATGTGCAGCCTCCTTTCTGGCATGTTAAATCCTCAGGCTGGGGGCAGTGTTGACCAATGGTTGGAGCCACGTGGCCAAGCTCACACTCTGGCTCTACCTGTTGCTGGCTTTGTGACCTTGAGAAAGTACTTCCCTTCTGCTTAATTTTCTTTTTCTTCGTGTCGTGCTTGCATTTTCAGCTTTTGTTGTGAGATTTATGGGATCACCCTGTGGACAAATTCTAAATAATTGGTCTGGAGTTCTGCTTTTTTTAATAAAACAGGAAATAATGGCCATCAATAGTATGATTCCCCTTTTACAGATCACATACTAGAAACCCAGAGTTTATATTTACTTATGGAAAACACACCAGAGGTTGCCTGATGAGGCAGAACCCCATGACCCAATCTAGTTCCTTAGAGAAAATCTTTGAAAAAGAAATATTGCTGGCTTTTGTCTCTTATCTGTTCACTTTCTCTCATCTGACTGCTCTGGCCTGTTTCTTTCCTCATCAGTTTGTTCTTTTCAATCTCAACAGCACTTTAGAGGTTTATTGGGGGGCAAGTGGCAGGGGAGCTTAGTTCTCTGATCTGCTTGTCCTACAGCTTTGAGGTACAGTTCTTCCTGTATGTGACAACAGGAACAGAGACTGGATAGAATCTGGATCTATGCAGAGAAGAGACTTAAAACTGTCACGATAATACATTTCAGTTTTAATATTTGAACCATTTTTTCCTTTTCTTGTCAAATTTGTAATGTAAAAGAATCCAGACTCTGTAAAGATTGGAAACAGAGTAAAGGCTAGGGGAAAAAGATAATACAGACATTATGTGAGGAAGCATGTGGAATATAAAAGAAGGAGGAGACTGAGGCATTGTTTTGGTCTGTCCTAGAAATGAGACTCATTGCTGAAAGAGGGCATCAGCCCCTTCTTTCTACCTGGTTGTATCTAAACAAACACTATGAGTAAACAGGCACAAGTTCAAATCTACAAAGTGAAGAAGTAGGTCAAAAGTTTCACTTTTCTTACACAGCTATAATAAGTGAGTGAAAATAAAGAGACCTGGGACACAAAGATAGAAGGTAATCTTCCAAAATCAGGATAAAGGAATTCTGATGCAGAAGCAATGACTTAGGAAGCAGAATATTCAAACATCTGCTGGTGTTTGACATCCTGTGCATCTAGGAGCTGTTAATCTGAAATCTTTTTCCACTGGGTTTTACTTCAAGAACTACATGGCCTCAGCTGGAAACAAACATTTCTCATTGTATTCAGTGTAATTTCCCATTAAGAACTTTTTGTTAGTCAGAGCAATTTTGGTTTCTTAATGTGTTTCTAGAAAATGCTGGTCAGCTGTTTTGAAAACTTTAGTGTGTGCTAGATTACTGATCCTCATCCATTTTTTCAAGACACAGTGGAAAAGTTGTTCATGCTTTTTATTTCCCCACAGTAAATCTAATGTCAACTCTAAATGGCAGTGGAGCACAGATCCCATGGCCCTCTGCTTCTCAAGTGTGTTGTTTTGTCCATATCTTTGCATCCAAGTCTTCTGAGTCATTCCAATAGTACAAAGTCTTCTTGTCATTGTCTAAGTGTTTTCTTCTTATTAAAAATTGTCAGGTACTTCATGACAGGTGCTTTCAAGAACAAAGTATTCTTTTAAGGACTTTAAAAATATTTATTGAAGGTGGAAATAGTGGTTTGGTTTTCCAGATTGTGAGAGATTTAGATGACTAAGTTTTGTTTACTTCATTTTCTCATGGTACATCTCTTCCTGAAACGCAGAAAAGTCAGGGTGAAGGGAGTTCAGTCCTGAACCACAATATATTTTCTTTTCACCAGTTGATATTAAAACAACTGTCAGTATTCAAAAAAAGTGCCAGCATAGTATTTCTCTCCTATTCATCTTTCAGTATGAATAAGGAAGGCAGTGTGGTAGAGTGCATTGGCACTACACTTGGACTCAAGATTAATTACTGTTTCTGACCCAGCATGGATTTGGAGTGTGAAGCCAGTTAACTCATTTCATCTGCTTCTGTTCTACCTCCCACTAAATATCTGTCTTATGTCTTTGAATCATAAGCTCTTTGAGACATAGGTAGTTTCTTACTAGCTGTCTGGAGCCTGGTACAATGTGTTCATATTTGAACTGGAACTCTCCTGTCTTTATAGTCATTCAAATAATAATGCCAGCACAGTTCTTGTTTGCTGTTCCACAGGAGCACAATTGTGATTGTTTACATAATTATTTTGGCTATGTGCAGAAATCTTTAGGAAGCCATCTCCTCTTCTGAACCTAGGCATTTATCTGTTTCTCCCTAGAGAAACTCTTTCTATTCATTCCTCTTTGGTGAACCTATAATAGCTTTACAGAGAGGATCCTGTTTCTGCCCTTCAGAGTTTGCATGATACTTGAAATACAGATTTTCGTCATAAGCCCTGCAGCTTCCTCTGTTTTCAGCTGCCCTTCCTAATGTTGGGTGTTTGCTTGGTGAGGACCAGTCAAGAAAGTAGTGAAGCAGC
This sequence comes from Theristicus caerulescens, assembly GCA_020745775.1. Classification (NCBI taxonomy): domain Eukaryota; kingdom Metazoa; phylum Chordata; class Aves; order Pelecaniformes; family Threskiornithidae; genus Theristicus; species Theristicus caerulescens. Next base: position 28,454,987 of record CM036559.1, on the reverse strand, counting down.
ATGTATTGCCCCTGTGGTTTGGTCACGGGCCATCGAATTTCAGCTTGACCTCAGCTGCTTTCAAACTGCTTTGTGAAATAATATTGGAAATTGGAAACAGGGATAAAGGGTGGTGCTCCATATTTGTTGCCTGCAATTCTATACCATTTGCTGGTGTTAATCTTCCACCTGATGGTGATCTTTAGTGTGAACTCATGCAACTTTAATGATGCATGCAGAAGGGTTACTTCATTCTGTGTAATGTATTTAATCCTGCAAGGTATGCATCTTGTTTTGTCAGTGGTCTTTTACTGACATTTTTGGAGTGGTTAACAAAATGCTCAGAATCACCTAGAATGAATAATAGGAAGTATTTAGGGCACTTCTGTGGGGAACAACAGCTCGGGTTGCTGAAGAGAGGTCTATAAACTAGTTAGCTCAGGTAATTAATAAGAGCAAAACAAGGTTGGTGCTGACTATGAGATCTTGTTTCTTAGTAGATGAGACTGCTAAAAGACTTTAGACTTCTCCTCAGTCTCTTAGGTTCAAAATGTTATGTCTGAATACATGATAAGTTTATTGATGCAGAAAAACACTAACAATATGACCTAGGGAGATTTGGGTTTGAGACTATTGCCTTTGCTTCGTGTTGGAGAATTTCATGGGCAACTTGATGTAATACTACAAGCTATGGGTCATTAAGTGGTGCAGAAGACTTTTATCCTTTACTGTTCTTACCTTTCTGTTACATTCCAGTTCCAAGGGATCTTTTTTTGAACATGATGTAAAATAGTATCAGATGGGAGGAGAGAGGAAGTGATCTCAAATATTTTCATGCAATGGGACAATCATTTCCTACTTGTATCAAGGCAGGATGCAGATTTTCTCACAGGTGCCTTCACTGCATACATTAATAGCAAGATAGAAAAGCAGCAGTGAAGGTTTTGTTTATCTTATTTCCTCCACCTGTGCTGAACAGCCACATTCTATAATACTGAATAAATCAGGAAAGAGATTGCTGGGAAAGCAGTGTAATCTTATATACACATCATTATGGGGCGAGTTAAGATACTGGACTTCAAATCACTTTACAGCCTAGGGGGAAAATAAACTTTCGCTTCTGGGTTAGCAATCACATGAAACATAGCCTTTTTGTGCAGGGTTTTTTCCCCACTAAAAGATTTCTTCTTTGTTTCTTTTTCATAAATCCCAGATGAAACTTTCAAATCCAAGTTAGTTTGAAGCCACTGAACTTTTGTAAGGTTTGCTCTAGCAGTTTATTTGCACTGAACACAGAAGTCTTAGGGAAGAATGACTGCAGACTAGAATGTACCGTATGTCTACACCAGAAGCTTTGAACTCAGGTACAAGTGAATCATTTCCAAGTAATCTGGCCCACACAATGGAATATTTCCTGTCTGGATGAATTACATGCTGCCTGGGTGGGCCTGTGAATGGTGAGAAGAAAAACAAAGATTAAAAAATCACTGCTCCACTTAAACCAGGGAGGCAACCCAGTGAGAATGTCTGAAATGCTAAGGACTGCTGTAAATGTTTCAGGTTTGGCCTGCCATGTGCTATCAAAGTGTATGTGAAAGGCTGCAACATGTTTTGCTTTAGCAAAGACACTCATTATCTCCTATTTTGTACCAGATATATCATAGCAATCGATTTGTCTCATCCTGTCAGTGTCTACATGGTAGATTGAAAAGAAAGAAAAAAGTATACTCTTTTAAGGTTTTACTATTGAAGTGTGTCATTTGAATGCCTGCAACCATTAGGTGGAGGTTGGGGAGGGGAACCAAAAACTTGTGGCAGCTTAAAATCTTCACATTTCTGCACCTAGAGTAATTGCCACCTGAGGAGAGTTAGAAAGAAGCTTCCCTGGACTCAGTTCTCCAGGTGTCAACCCCTGTTGGGTTTGCGATCTTGGGCCTCAAGTAGCCACCATGTTCAGCAGGGCAACCTCTTGCTGTAGAGCATCTTCAAACTGCTCTGTCATATAGCCTGGAACCTTCCATGTGGGAAGAATCATCTAAGAAGTGATTCAGCCCATTGGGAGGATTTCTGGAAGTATGGTTGAAGAAGGAAAAGCTTTATTTTGCATAAAGGCCAATGTGTCTTCCTTAGTGCTAAAAGTGAATTACTTTTCATGACTCACTTTTAAAGTGTTTGCTCTGGTGAAAAACTGAAGTTTCTCAGCAAACTGTTGCCACCAGAGCAAGACTAGTTTATTCCTAACACTGTGCAAGCTAATGATGGGCAACCACCATACCCTACAGCATAGTTATAAGCACTCAGAAACCTGTATGTCTCATTCAGACAGCTGTTCTGTCACTTTCTTGCGATAACTGCCACCTCCTTCCCAGAAGAACCAAGTATGTTTTGTATCACCTGCCCACAATAGGGACCCGTCTCTAAAGTCGATCATCACTGAGAGAACAGGAACATGCAGTCGATCATCACTGAGAGAACAGGAGTTCCACTGCATCATCGTTTCCAAGGGAATAGGTTGAAGTCAATTTGTTTAATTTCTATGAACCAAGCATACAGATGAGCTCATGATGTCCTTGAGGAATCAGGCCTGTGGGCCCCAAGGCTCCAAGCCATAATGTTATCCTTCTCCATTTATTATTTTTGAGCTAAAACGTAATGTAACCAAATAGTTTTATCCAAGAGTAACAAAAATCTATCCCTCATGTAACTCCATGAAAGTCATTGGAGTTGCACCAAGCATGACTTTGGCCCGTTATATGTTTTCTTTGAAGATGTGAATCATCTCTAGCACAACTTCACTGATTTAACATTTTGGACAACAGATTGATGCAAGCAATTCTACAAAACCTCAGAAGCCATCCTCAAAAATTTCCATAGCCACTTTTTTCAAAACCACATAAATGTCTTGCAGTTGTGCAGAATGAAACATCAGGCCACAGAACTTATATAGCAAATTCATAAACATCTGATTTTAAGGTGTTGCTTAGCACTGAAGTTTCTGGCAGTAGCTTTCCTCTGAAATAAGAAGGCTGTTGTTCCTAGCTCTTACTATTGTGACTTCGAATGTGATCTACCAGGTCCTCTGTCTAAATCATTCTCCTTCTGTACAGTTTTGGTACTGAATGTGATCTCCATTGTGGATAGGACCTTGTTTAGTCTGATTTCAGACACAGGCTGAAGTTAAAATGTAAAATATTGTGCCACCACGTAAATTCCATTTTCTGGTGATAGAAATTTGCCATATTTTTGTTCTAACACATCAGTCAAGTTTTCTGAGTCTAAACAGATTTCCAGTTATTTTCTTATAGCTATGTCAAAACGCTTGAATTCAACTTTCATTGACAGTGACCTCATCATAGAATCATAGAATCATAGAATACCAGGTTGGAAGGGACCTCAGGGATCATCTGGTCCAACCTTTCTTGGCAAAAGCACAGTCTACACAAGATGGCCCAGCACCCTGTCCAGCTGAGTCTTAAACATGTTCAGTGTAGCGGAGTCAACCACTTCCCTGGGGAGATTATTCCAATGATTGACTGTTCTCATTGTGAAAATGTGATTACCTCTCGTGTCCAATCGGAATCTCCCTGGGAGTAACTTGTACCCATTACGCCTTGTCCTCACCATGTGACTCCTTGTAAAAAGGGAGTCTCCATCTTCTTTGTAGCTCCCTTTTAAGTACGGGTACATGGTGATGAGATCACCTCTAAGTCTCCTTTTCTCAAGGCTGAACAAACCCAGCTCTCTCAGCCTATCCTCATATGGCAGGCTTCCCAGACCCTTGATCATCTTGGTGGCCCTTCTCTGGACCCCCTCCAGCCTCTTCACATCTTTTTTGTATAATGGGGACCAGAACTGAACACAGTATTCCAGGTGTGGCCTGACAAGCACCGAGTAGAGTGGGATAATGACTTCTTTATCTCTGCTGGTGATGCCCTTTTTGATGCAACCCAGCATCCTGTTGGCCTTCTTGGCCGCAGCAGCACACTGTTCACTCATGTTGATCTTCCTGTCCACCAGGACCCCCAGGTCCCTTTCCATGGAGCTGCTCTCTAGCCAGGTGGATCCCAGTCTGTGCTGCACCCCTGGATTATGTTTTCCCAGGTGCAAGACCTTACACTTGTCTTTGTTAAACTTCATAAGGTTCTTGTTAGCCCACTCTTCCGACCTATCCAAATCTTCCTGCAGGGTGGCTCTCCCTTCCAGAGTGGTCATCATCAGGTTTTATTCTGATATGTGTATATATATAATAATGTGGCTGTGTTTATTGTAAATATTTAATTATTACCTAAACTAAAATTACTTGTATTGCATTTGGAACTTTGGAAATTAATCAGGACAGTAACACAGTCCTTGATTTCCTGAGGGGGTTGTGCTCATGTTAGGCCTCTCAACACTATTTCTGAGCTACAGTTGGAAGGACAATTACCCTCCAAAATCTTGAGAACTTTCTTTTAGTAATACTGAAATGTACACCTGTTTCATTATAATTCCCCATAAATATAGAGGTAACATATTTAATACAAATGCATGTAGCATTCTCTACTTTTGAGTCTAATAATTGCAATTTATCAAATTAACTGACAATTTGGCCAAATTGGTCAATTTCAGTCTTTTTCATTGTAGAATTAATCCATTAAGATTGTTCTTTTAAAATTTAGTTGTTGAATGTCTATAAAAGCCCTTATACAGTCAGGAATAACTTGTTTTGTGTATTTTTCTAACAAGACAAGCATTTAAAGAATGGAAAGCTTAATTGATTGCAGTACATATAGAAGAAATTTTACCACTGGCTGTAAATGTATTTAGATACCTAATTCATAAGAATGCCTGGGCTCCAGTCCTGATGAGTTTCTAGCTTCATATATATAATGGTGATATGTAGCTTTTCTCTGCTCTTTTTTACTGACCTATCTTGATTTCAAGCTGCCTATTGCCTGAGATTATTCCTTGTTTTAAGAATGAACAACACCTAGCTTAAATGGGTTTCTAAATATTTCTAAGTACAAAAAATAGTATATTAACAAAATTATAACTTATCAAAAGGTACTCATTAGAACTTGAAGTCATCAACAAAAATGTTAGAGAAGATTTTTAGATTGAGTTCTCTAATGTTGAATGTCGAATGTCTTTGACAGAAGGAAATCTTTTATCTTAGGTATTAGAGTGATGGGCATGATAAAAGAATAGGAAAAATAAAACATTTTGTTTGTTCTAGGACAATATTTAATAGAAGCACACTGGGAAACAAATGTTTTAAAACCAAAGAGATCTCCATAGCAAAGTGATTTGAAAAATTACATAAATTATTTGGAAAAACTACCAGAGGACTTAGAATTTTCTTATAGAAAGAAGAACTATTTATCCATGGAGCTGACTGAAAATTCACCATCCTTGGCTCCTTGAAAAGTTCATTCTTGATATAGCAATGAAAATTATAGCAAATAGCTGTATACACAGCAAAGTATATTTTGTCATGATGAAGGAAAAAAGTAACAGGGGATCTTGATTTTCAGACAAAGCTACTACTCGGAGGAAAAAAAAATTAAAAAGTGGTAGCCCTATGTAGCCCTATGGTAGCCCTTCCTCTTTTACTCTGAAGATTCAGTGAATAAAATATACTTTTAAATGGTATCAGGTTGTCCCAACAGCACTACAGCTCTCCTGTAAGAAATGGAGTTTTTGCACAGATCTATATGCTGCTTGTCCTGATGAGGCATTTTGTATGAGCAGAAAGTCTAATAGGTTCCTCCTTGTTTCCAGAGGAAAGTATGAGTTTTTACCTACAATTAGAGCTGGCCAGTAATAGTTCATTAAATCACAGTTTAGTTATGCAAGGATCATTTCCTTTTTGAAGGAAAGTCCTTAATTTAGAAGATTTATTCAATATCTGTCTCAGAAACTTCTCTCTAAAGGGGAAATCTTTTTTTTTTCTTAATATTCATGTATTTGAAACTCTTCTTGTATAATTATCTTTGTTCCTGTAATGAAAGAGGAATTCATTCAACACTGCTTATTCAGTCTTTCAGTATCTGTGGTGAGTCATGGTTAAAAATATTGAAGAGGATATTTATGAGAAAAGGGTAGTACTGGGAGTATTTGAGATATTCATTATGAATTTAGGATGAATTACAATAAATAAAATGTTTGTCAGATCCCATTTAGACACTGAAGTCATTTCATTAAAAAAAAATGAATTGGTAAGGAACCCTGATGCATTCCTGCAAAACAAGGGGTGAGAAACAGTACCCTTATCTCACACATGAAATAAGTGAGAATTTATATTCTCTGATGAAATTTGCCCTGTATCGTCTCCTTGGTACTAAAAGTAATTTTAATTTAAATTTTAACAATTGTTTACATGGCACATGTCATTATATAACCGCATCACAGTATAATCACCATAAACTTTAAAACTTTTATTTTTATGGTTCAAAAGTACCATTAAGAATGGTTTAGGTTTGGGCTTGGTTTTTTTTCCAGAATAGCCCCCCTCACCCGCATCAAAAAACTCACAGATTTGAAAGCGGCAAAACTAATTTGAGCCTGCATGTTTAGGTTATCTAATACTGTACTCTATTTTTTTGTAAACCTTTCCCTGAGGCATGTTTTAACATCCACTACATGATGACACTCCCATTGAACGATGCAGATTTATCTACATACCTTTTAGTGTCATAAAATTCTGTTTAAGTTTTGCTGAATATTGGCAAAAATGTCTCTCACAATCTTCCTTGGAAGAACACTGTTAACAAACCATAATAATAATTTGGATGCTGAATTGTCAACCTCATCGAAGACCCATGGTAACAGTCTTTATATTCTGCATAGATGCTAATATAAAGGAGTTTTTTAAGCAATTCATTTTTGCCAGCTGTCATTCTGCCTCATTCACTACAAGAAACATAGCACAAAACATATATTCAGAAATACAATTGTATAGAAAAGGTAAAACCAGTTTTTATTAAGCTTTAGCCTGCCTGACTTTAAAATTCAAGTGCTACTGTTTAGACATATCTGACGACAATGATGATGATGATGATAATTCCAAATAGTATATTAGAGTTGCAAGTCGAAGATTCAGAATTCAGTAATCACTAAACCCCAGATTAATTACATGAGCCTGCTTCACCTTTCCTTCCTTTTCCTTTTTCACCTTCCAGTCTCCTCTCCCCAGTGATTCTTTTTCTCAGTATCCTCTTTCCAGCAAAATAAACTTAGGTATCTCTGTTCTCAGTTTGTGTATCTATGATGTCACAGTGTCTCACAGAGCTGGGAGAAAATTCCAAGAGATTCAGCAAAAGAAGAATTAGAAAATGTATCAAACAAATTAGCAAGTTTTTACTAACTTACCTGAGAACAGGTATTTCCTAGGTTTAAAATGCACCAACGACTGAGATGGACTCTTATGGGAACAAGAGCAAGCATATCTCTGACCTTCTGGTGGTGTCAAGACCAGTACCATGAGCTTCCAAGAAGCTGGTGGTATCATGACCGGTGCCAAGAGCTTCCTTCAATTAGTGAAAGTAGTGGAGCTTTTGCATAATTTGCACATTGGAGGTGGTGAAAAGACTGTTATCTAAAGAAGTGCTGGACCATTAATTTTAAGACATGTTATGCTCAAAAGTAATGTCTGCATCCATTCAATTGAGGTCTTTTTTTCTAGACCCAGTAAAACTACAATTGCAAAGCTAGTTCTACTCAGTTTTAGCTAAAGGAAGATGAGGATTATTTACATATTTGTAATGAAGCCAGTCAGTTAAAAACCTATAGCTTTGGTTGGTGTTTATTAGTCATAACTTGTTAATTATGCATATGATTTTCCCACCCTTTCACTATAAGCACACATAGAAGCATTTCTCTATAGAGGTATATACTTGGAGGAATATAAGGCATTGCAGTATCCTCAGTGTAATTTCTTCAATTAAATTTTTTAAGCAAATAAACTTTTTCTTAGCAAATAGGCAGAACAGAACTGCCTCTCCATTCTTTCCTGTTTTGCTGGAAGGGTGGAATATGCTCCGCCTTTTTCAGGTCTTCAGGTCTGCAGCACATCCTTTGAGGTCTATAGATTCAGATATCCCCTTCCAGATGCATTCCAGATGCAGAGATTTCTATCTGATGCCTGCATTTCCATGGCCTGAGACATATGCTGGCCTAGTCTCTGGATGCCTGGATGATCTGAATGCCAAGGTGTGTTACGGTGCCTACTGTCAAGCTAGGTGCCATCTTGAGGCTTTTTAGAGCTCTTTGAGGAGTCATCACTGAGATGAGCCCACACAGACAATGAGATTGCACTTGTCATAGTGGTGTTTGTTACACCAGAAGGCTGGGGAGAAGAGTGGGATGCACACTTGCTCTTTTCGTCCACTTGCATTAGTAGAATGGAGGATACTGGGGAGACCACAGTCCTTGCTAGCAGCCAGCGAGTGTTGCTACCGCTTTAGACACAGAAAGTGGTGGCTCTTCTTGAACTACAATTACAGCCACAGCTTTTACTTGTAACAGTTCACAGAAGCCTAGACCCAACCCTCTGTGTAACCTCTCCGGGATGCAAATGTGATGGGAATTTCTGAACGTCAATAATGCCTCAAAAACTATGAAGATAGGTGGTAATGCATAACTGAGGTCCACTGAGAAACATTTGTCTGCTTTTGCTTGATTAAGTGAAAACAGAACTGTCTTGAGGGGCCCATTATAATGATATCCATCAGATGTTAAAGAAATTAGATCAGAAAGGAAGAGGGTGGTAACACTAGCACTCAACGCGTTGCAGTCCAACCGGATTATAACAGCTGCAAGCTAAACGTTATTCACACCGTTCAGGCCTTGAAGCACTTTTCAGATATGTCAAGTTTTCCAGTCCTTAAAAGCCAGTTCTTCTGCCATTTGGTTCCTGGTTTACACTGGAGACAGTTTGACTCATAACTGAATTATCTTCAGGCTGTAACACAGAGGGGATTATAAATAACTCCCTTTTTAACTATTAATGCCATTACATACTGCATTATTTCTCTTTCACAAATATATATATTTTACTGTTAAAAAATCATAGATCAGTAGAAAAATATATATGGATGTCAAAACAGATGTATACTGTACTTATGGACAGCTCCATGGATCTTGTAAGTCAGCATAATTGTAATTAAATTATCTGAGTTAGAACTCATTCCTGTTTTACTAGACAGAATGCAGTTTTGGATCTGGCAGATCCATCTGGATTAATCTTAAATCCCCCCTGACACTGTAATTTTTAACTATTTAATTTTAATATGATAATACTCAGAGAGGAGTTTTTCTTCTTCTTCATGCTTCTGCAACTGTGCTGAAGATTGATAACATTAGTGGAATAAATTGTATGCTAAAGGAAACATGGTCTGGCAGAAGACTGGGCTTATTTTATCTATTGGTGTTTCAGAATCTTGCAACAGCTTACAGCTTAATGTTATTTTGTATATTGACTTCAAAATGTGAATTTTGCACAACTGTATTTTTCCAGTGCTTTACACAGAGCAGATTTTTACAATGCATTGTCAGGTAATTGTCCACCTTAAAAAAATCTCAAACATCTGTCTTGGTAATGAGCTGATTTCAATTTAAAAGAACTATGAAAGCTAAGTTAAAAGAAGGTAATGCAGAACAGAACAAAAGACACTTATGATGATGATCTTGAAATTTAGTTACATTATTAATTTTGGATATCCTAAATGATATAATTTATTTTCTGTCTTTTTCCAACACTTCTGTACACTGCAACGTTGCTCATACTTCATGAAGACTTACATGGTGGATGGTTTTTTGTTGTTTAGGTTTATTGAACAAAAGCTGTCTCTGACACATGCATAAAAATGGAACAAATCAATTAAAAATTCCCATGACATTAAATAATACTAGGTAGCTATATCACCTAGTAAATCAATAGGCCATCAGTCTGGAGCAAGGAAGACTTGCCCTTGGTGGAGGAGGATAATGTTAGGAAACACTTAAACAAAATGAACATACATAACTCCATGTTGCCTGACAAGTTATACCCACAAGTGCTGAGGGAGCTGGCTGATGTCACCAGGAGGCCACTCTCAACTGTCTTTGAAAGGTCACAGTGATCAGGAGAGGTTCCTAAACACTAGAAGAAAGTAAATGTCACCTCTATCTTCAAGAAGGGCCAGAAGGGAGATCCAGGGAACTACAGCCTGGTCAGCCTGTACTCAATCGCTAAGAAGGGGATGGAGCAAGTAATCCTGGAGCCCATTTCCAAATACATGAAGGACAAGGGGTGATCGGGAGTAGTCAGAATGGATTTACAGTGGGGAAATCATGCTTTTCCAACCTGATAGCCTTCTACAATCAGCTGACTAGCTTGATGGATAAGAGGAGAGCATTGGATGTTGCTCACCTTGACTTTAGTAAGGTTTTTGACACTATTTCCAATAACATCCTCATAGACAAGCTGACAAAACATGCTTTAGATAAGTGCACATTCCGATGGACACAGAACTGGCTGAATGGCTGGTCCCAGAGGGTTGTCATCAGTGGCACAAAGACCAGTTGGAGATCAGTCATCAGTGGTGCATCCTGGGGATTGATACTGTGGGCAATACTGTTTAACATCTTCATTAATGACCTGGGGAATGGGACAGAGTGCACCCTCAGAAATTTTGCTGATAATATAAAACTGGGAGAAGTGACTTATACACCAGATGGGTGTACTGCCATTCAGAGGGACCTCAACAGGCTGGAGAAATGGTCTGACAGCAATCTCATGAAATTCAACAAAGGGAAATGAGGTGCTGGAGCATGTCCAAAGAAGGGCAGTGAAGCTGGTGAAGGGTCTAGAGCACAAGTCTTATGAGGAGTGGCTGAGGGAACTGGGGTTGATTAGCCTAGAGAAAAGGAGGCTCAGGGGAGACCTTATCGCTCTCTACAACTACCTGAAAGGAGGTTGTAGCAAGGTGGGTGTCGGTCTCTTCTGCCAAGTAGCAAGTGATAGGACAAGATGAAACAGCCTAAAGTGGCACCAGGAGAGGTTTAGATTAGGTATTAGGAAAAATTTCTTCACTGAAAGGGTTGTCAAGCATTGAAACAGGCAGCCCAGGAAAGTGGTTGAGCCCCAAAGACGGGTAGATGTGGTGCTTAGGGACATGGTTTAGTGGTGGACTTGGCAATGCTAGGTTAACGGTTGGACTTGATCTTAAAGGTGTTTTCCAATCTAAATGATTCTATGATTCTAAGTGCTCAGTCTGCCCCTGGGGAAGAATAACCCCATGTTCCAGTACAGGCTCTGGACTTACCATCTGGAAAGCAGTTCTGCAGAGGTGGACTTTGGTGTCCTAGCAGACAACAGACTGACAATGAACCAGCAATGTGCCCTCACAGCAAAGGCCAGTGGCATTCTGGGCTGCATTAGGCAGAGCATTGCCAGAAGATTCAGGGAGGTGACCCTTCCACTCTGCTCAGCACTGGTGAGACATATCTGGAGTGCTGAGTCCAGTGCTAGGCTCCTCAGTATAAGAGAGACAGGTACATATTGGATTGAGTGTATCAAAGGGCCATGTAGATGATTAAGGGACTGAAACATCTGTCCTATGAAGAGAGAGGCTGAGAGACCTGGAAGTGTTCATCCTGGAGTGGAGATGGCCCAGCTGGATCTTATTTATGTTTATGAATACCTAATGGAGGAAGATGAAAATGAGGGAGACAGTCTTTTCTCAGTGGGGCCCCATGATAGGACAAAAGGCAATTGACACAAATTAAAACACATGAAATTCCATCTGAACACAAGAAAACATTTTTTTTTTTTTTTATACTGTGAGGGTGATCAAACACTGGAACAGGTTGCCCAGAAAGATTGTGTAGTCTGCATTCATGAAAATATTCAAAACCAGACTGAACATGGTCCTGGGCAACCTGCTCTAGCTCACCCTGCTTGAGTAGGCAGGGGCTGGACTAGTCAATCTCAAGAGATCCTTTTCAACCTCAGCAACTCTGTGATTCTGTTATTTTTTCCCTATATATTGCCAATACTCTACTTAGGTTTTTAATGTTTTCTAAACAACGATTCAAGGATTTGTACTGAACATACCTTTGAAATTGAGCCAGAGAAAGAGGAAATAGATAATAGCAACTATAAAATACCTTGGAGGCATAAAAAGAAATGAAAAATGATGCATAGTCTTATTAGACATGACATTGTCAGGTGACAAAACCAGCCTATTTTGTAGCTGTCCAATGTAGATAGCTATATTCTGACAAACATCAAAATTACCTAGTAGGGGGATTGATAAAATGTTCCTTTTCTTTCAGCTATATACGTGGATCTCAGCAATACAAAATGCTGGTAAACAAATTTGTTTCCCCTCTCCAAATTTGCATATGCAAGCTGTGAACCTCTAAGCTAGTATTAAGAGTTTCCTATAGTAGGTAATATCTATATTTATATGCACCATAGACTGGACAGCTGAGCTATATGACTTCCAGAAAACACAATCAAATGGGAATAGCAGTTTAAAACTGTGTACAGTTTTAAAAGGAATGAAAGATCTAAATACATGATATGCTGGCCACATTGGCAACAAACATTCTTTTAATAAAAAAAGCAGTTTGTTTTTTATCAAACCTAGGTTCTGTACATGACCCTGCATGTCATTTGCTTTGATCATGCCATTTGTTTCATCATCATTGACTCTGGATATTGTTATATTCTAATACAACAGATGTAAACAGCTAATTTGATTCATTTATTTTAATCAGAATTGTTCATCACAGAGGATGTCTCACTGAAACCAACTTAGTTTGTTTTAAAAAAGAAAAAACAGATCAAGATAATTAGAAACAGAAAGCCCATGACCCTTCTACCTCTTTTTCTGTCTCCTTCAAATTTCAGAAGCTGAATTCTTTTGGCTTTTTACCTCTCTCTATGCAACCTGCATTGTTTTGAAAGAACAAATAAGTCCCTATTTTCTATTTGCTTCACTAAAGACATAGTCTGATTCATAAAGCCTGGCTTTTATTCTATATGTATTAGACACTGATGGAGTGTCTACCAGCACTGTGTGCTTGATTTTGTTCCCCAAATATAAGCACTTCATGCCCATAGCTATCCCTTCTGGCTCTCAGCTACTGCTCCAAAGGGCAGAGATTTTCTGCAGGTCCTGTGCTGCATCTGGCAGCCCCAGGTTGCTTCAGGCATCCCAGAGCATCTCAGAGAGAGTTAAATACCTATGTTTAGGCAATAAATTAATCCCCTGGATTCAGTGTATGAAAGTAAAGCATCTTTCCACCTGTGATACTTGTCCCTTCTTTTTGTAATATCCCTGCAGTTACTTCCAGTCTTCAGAAACCCAGTGCTGATTAGATAGGCCAGATTTAAGAAAACCATAGTTCAGTGGAGCTGTGAAGCCCTAAAGAAATTATTCCATTTTAAAGCATACTAAGACAAGCAAACTTCTCAGTCCACAGATGTACTCAACTGTCTGGATTAGCAGACATGTGAAAAATATACTGTGACTCCTTCCTTGCAGAGGAACCCCGGGGCATGCAGGAGAATGCGCACCAGCCCCGTCTCCTCCAGACACGGCCAGTGTGAGTCTGGGGACCCAAGCTTTGGGGCATACCAGGGAGCACATTTGTTCTGCAGTGTAAATGCAGATTACAAGCTTTCTCAGAAATACATAAATAAGTAAAAAATCCAATATCTTTTGAAATCTTCAGCACTCACAGGGTTTTGTCAAACAGCCCAGAAAACATGCCACTGATTGTAACTTAACAAGTGGAATTTCACAGAAATGTCCTGTAAACCTGCTTAGGATTGATAAGCAATGTGGTTCAAATAAGCTGTATTGTGGGCTGGAGTGTACAAGTGCAAAAGTGCAGAGAAATCGTATCTTTTGTAAAGATTCTCAGGTAATTTTTTTAAAAACTTAGTCCTGTGATGTTCATACCACCTTGTTTTGAAACCTGTGAGCAATAGATTTCCATATGAAAGAAAGAAGCTATTGTTCCACAAAGGGAAACAGATTAAACTCAACTGGAGTTATAAGAAAATGGAAAGAAACAGCTTTAAGAGAACAGAAATTATTGATAAGAGAGCAATTTGGTACAGTAATAGTAAAATAGTAGTACCTTAAGCAGTATCATTAGAATAGATGCTGAAGTTTCCAATTCCCTTTCACAATGATATAAATTTACTAAAGAAGTAGGGAAGAAAAGGTGGGGAGCAATAAAAAAAAGTAATCATGAAAGTAGTAACATCAGTCTAAATAATTTTCCAAGCTGATCAATTTAAAATGTTAAAAATGCTTTTTATATGCTTAAGTACAGCTTGTACTATCCCAAGCACAATGTTTAAATCCATACAATTTTTATACTATTACCTATATCTAAAAGTGCAATTACAGGTCACATTATTCTGTCTCCTGGCCAGCTTTCTTTACTATTGAGTTGGCAAGATCTCTTATGGTTGAGGCACGAGACTGAAAATTGATAAACGGAGGAGGTTTTTTCAGTTTGTCAAAGTCTTTCTCTCTGGCTTTGCTCAGTCATTTGGACTGAGAACACCTGCATATTAAACTAGCTGTTTGCAGAATAGTTTGGGCTTGGATATGGAAAAATTGCAAGTGTACAGCATGGGACTCAAACTAAGCAAGCTGAGCAAAGATGACAGGCAAGAGGGAAAGTTTCTTAACTTACAGTGCAACTCTGTAAATGACACCATGACTGTTCATTATCTGACCTGAGGTTACCAGCGCCTTGCTGTAGCAGCCAGCCTCACTAGCTCAAGCTGCCATCAGGCAGAGATCTCTTCATCTACCTCCACTGTACAGTTTTTATCTCCTCAAACCTAAAGTCTCAACATAGGAAGTAGGAATAAATACAGAGATCTTTTAACTAGCAAAATACAGACTATTTAAAGGAAGGATCATGCAATTTTCCAATCCTAATTTGCAGCACAGGTGGATAGCAATTTCAATTTATGTCTGCAAGTGATTCGAAAAGTAAAATAATATTTTGAATAATGCAAGAATTTTGACAGCAATATAGGCATTGATAAGCAAGCTAAAATAAAACAGCGGAAAGCATTCAATTTTGCCAATAAAGAACAGTTTCATTGGGTCTACTAATTTACACATGCAAAACAACATTTAAATTATCTGAACAAGTGCTGGTATTTTCTACTGATTTCTATTTTCTGTGGGAGCTAGCTTTTCTGTCTTTGAAAGTATCTAGTTTTATAGCTTTCTACTTTGCTATCTGAAATGCTATAAATGAGAGTCAAAGTCCTCAGATCTTGTCTCAGTATAAATTCAGAATATTTTAAAACTTTTGAGTGTGCGTATTCTAAAACAGACAAAATGATTCACTCCTTCCTTCATCCAATGGATAATTTGTCTTCATTCAGAAGATAAGGTCAAGTATGAATTAATCCCCTAACTATTGCATACTGACCAGAAAGGTTTTGGGTTTTTTTGTCTTTGAGTATTTTATGGTACTAGGTTGTAAATCATAGGAACAATAAACAGCAGAAGTAACATTGCCCTTTAATTGGGGGGTAAGTCATTCCAGTTATTAAATCTGAATCAGACAGTGGATGAATGGCATTATTATCCATTGCTCCTAGTGAGCAACTTCCAACATGAAGATTACGTGGAGGTTTGGGAGGGTTGGTTGGGGGAAAGTAGTACTCAGTGAGACAAAGCACGCACTGTTAGGTTCAGCTGACATAATCTGTTCTCTCAAATACTCATGAAATGGTTACCTCTTTGACTGAAGAAAAGAACAATTTGTGATTATTAAGTGAGACATTCTCATACTGTTCTGCTCCAAAAGACTAACAATAATTCTTGGATTTATAAGAATTACAGAATGACCATAGATGAGGTTGATTACCAAACAATAGATTAAATCATGCCTGTCACAAAGCTCGATGTTGCCACATTGGTGCATTGATTAATGGTATTTGGCAACTCTCTGAATGGCCATTTGCCATTCATTCATGGGTGCCCTCTGGAGTACAATATGAGAGTGACTTGTTAAGAAAAGGATTTTTTTTTTTTTCATCTGTTCATTGTTCTACTGTAGTAACAGAGAAACACTGGGGGTGGGTGAAGTCCAGACTTCGAGTTAGCTATTTCTTAGTGCATATAAATTGAGAAAGGGGGGAAACTAAGGAAAAATCAGTTACAATCAAGATGGTATAATGTGATAGTTTAAATCATGATTCTAGACAACCCAATTGTTTCTTCCACAGCACTGTAAATGTCATATGATTAAAAATAATTGGGGCATCTATAATTTCTTTTGATATAGATACATAAATTTCTGATGGAAACGTTTTCACAACACTTTGCTGTTCTATTTCAATCTTTCATTCAGAACCCTAGACATCTATGGGAAAGATTACATCAGTTCATGTCACAGCTTAGAATGGTAGGGAGAAATACTGTCTGTCTCTCCTTGCCCCCACTTCTCTCAGCAGCAAGGGTGGCCATCTTTCAGTATGGTCTGGGTGGGACAGAGAGGTTTTCTTTACCCTCAGGTCTCTGCCCTAATGAGTAACGAAGGATGGAGCAGAGACAACCCCAAGTGTTTTTTGCTCAGATGAGCAGGTTGAGTCTATTGGGCTCCTACATTGCATGCTCTGACAGTGAGTTTGGATGAACTCTGATGAGCAGAGAATTACTGATTCAATAATATAAAAAGTTTTAAATGAAAATTGACATATCTTGACCTGAAAAAAATCATTTTATCTCTGGAATAAGACAGACCTCATTTTACATTTATTCATTTTTTCAAGTTTCATGCAAGCTTCTGCCTTAAATCAAAAATTACACTCTAGCTGAGATCTGAGATTGAACATCACTTATTTGAGTTGTGTTCAGCTGACCTTCAGATGACATTTCATACACTTGTAGGTTTTTCAAGGAGATGAAGATAAACACCCAAGCCATCTGGAATCACAATTCCTTAGAAATCCATATCAAACACTGAAGAATCTTGTCATCATACAGGCACGTTGAAGGATGAGAAAGAAGGATTATTTAATGGCATTATTTCTCCTTATCCCCTGCAATTCTCCTGCACTTCCATTCTCATTTTGTTGCCAGTTACACTATTACTCCATTCATTTAGTAACACTGTCCATAGAGATTTCACTTATTAATTTCTCACTTTCTGTACTTCCTTGGGCTAGTTATGATTCTTCCAAGGCATGCTTAAGACAAAATAAATCTAAAAATTAGGGTCACCCAACAGAGATGCTGAAACAGAGATGTAGCATTTACTCCAGGCCTCCAGTGTTGAGGCATAATGGCGGGTTACTTTTCAGTAACTTACTGAAGGTTAATTACCTCAGTTACTTAAGTCACTTACTTACTGACTGGAGGAAGTCACAGAATAGCTTTTTCCCTCAGCCCCTAGAGCTTCTGTTCAGCTCTCCTGGTGGTGCTTCTTCGGATGGCATCCATATTTTTTTCTCTCTGTCTTAAGGTGCTTCTTATTCTTAATGGTATTCTAGTAAGCTGATTAAAAAAAAAAAAAAGAGGTGAATAGATCAACCCATAGACTTTTAATTATAACTAATGTATCTATTTGATATAGTTATGTAAAATACCAAGTGGAGCAGGAAATGTAAGTTGGTACTGCTGAAGGCATTGCCAGTGACACAGTCAGAAAGACTGAGTAATCATTTAATCATACTCTGCTTGAAGGCTCACATATAAAATGGGTACAGAAACAGCATGTACAAATTGCCTGCTGGGCTAGGAAAGAACTGAAAAACTAATCTTAAAATACTTTCCAGATATCTGGCACAATAAAGATATGAATGTCCATGTTTACTTTCACCGATGTACTTCTTCAGGAGGAAATTAGCTACACAGGAGTTATTGAGGATAGAAGCTATAGTCTGGACATAGACCGTTCTCCACTGTCTCTTCTGAGTAGGCTGACGATATTTCTTGGCAAGGCAGTGTTTCCTGTGCCTCACCTAGGAAGTCAACCCCAATGAGTTTTCCAAAGTCATCTACAAATCTTTGCACTGCTGTCTCAAAGTTACATTTAACACACTTATTTTCCTTGTTGATAAACACTTTTTTTTTCCATTCAAAACACAATGACTTACATTGAATGGTCTCTACTATATCCATCTTCATTTCTTTCCTTTATTGTGTTTCTTACTAAGAAATTTTGGCAAAGTCCATACAGGACTCGTTTGGTTTGCAGATTATCACCATGGGCTTTTCATATAATATGCCTTTTCAAAGCAGTTCCATGCTTGTTAGTCTTATGAAAAGCTGATTTATACTTCATGGATTCTAAGTGGTCATGGTAAAACCGTCACTGCTTCTGAAGGGTATCAGAATCTGCACATTTTGGCTATAGTGTATTAGAGCTATATGTTAATGAGAAATGCATTTTGAAAATACAAGTGTATTTTGAAATGTTTTCTTGATAAATCTAAACATCCTCTGTTTTCTCAGAATCTAAAGTTAATTTTTTTCTATTAACCTGATTTTTTTTTTTAATCACAGGAAATCTGGAATTCATATACAAGAAAAAACATTTCCACTTTAGAGGCAGACTTTTCATCTGAATGTATTGGCACTTGAAGAGAAAGCTGCAAACTTACTACAACCTGTAGCCACTTTCATATGCATCATACCTTGAATGCTGTGGTGCAGCTGTCCAGCAATTCCACTATTGTTCTGGTTTCCTTTTCCACTGAGGTCAAAGAGATCCTATGGTTTAACTGGTTAGGGAGAATTTACTGGGAAAGAATAATTTCCTTCATCTCCTGAAATTAATGGCATTTGATGGGAATTCCTTGACTTCAGTGGAACCAGGATTTCCCTCTCATTTGTGTGTCTCAGTGTGGGCACTTTATCAATGAATCCGTGCTTGAAAAAACTCACACTTAATTTTGAAAGATAAGAGTTTTACAAAATGTCAAAAGGTTGATTGGGAGCCTTTATGAACTGCTGGTCCCAATTCATTATCTAAAATAAGAAAATGTTCCTGTCATACCTTCAAATACACTTTATTTATTTATTTAATTTGAATATGTTGGCAAGGAAAAATTTAAGTATCTCTGCCATAGACAGTCTTTGGGACAAAGTCGGTTTCCGGGAGACTGTATGCATGGATAATATCAGATAAGTTATTCTTTGTGGATATGGTACTGAAGTAAACAAGTTGGTTATCTGTACTACACTTTCCTCAGACAGCAACTGTGGAGCCTCATTGCGAGAATTGTTCCCTATAACTTTTTTCCTTTCCTCTTCTCTAACTTCTAGTTACCGTATAAAGTCTTTAAAAAAAACAGTGTAAAAAGTTATTTCCACATAGATCCATGCCGTGGGGGACTCATAAAACATGATCTTTAGTGTTCTCCATGCATAGCTTTTCAAAACAAACCAGAAGTTCAGCAATAGACATTAGGATTGCCTTGGTTTTTAATGACCCAGTATTAGTAATGCCACTTACACCTGTTCATTCCTTCGTCTCAAGGGAGTGCAGGCAACATGCAGATTTTGCCATATTTGGAATTGCTTGCCTTTCTCCTATGTCAGTTAAAAACCTGCTGCTGGCAACAGCAGCGGCTCTCCACAAAGATCATGAGGTGCTTCTAATGGAAGTATCTTGAGATTTAGAATATGTAAAAATGCAGGAGTCAAAGAATCACACAGGAATGTTTTCATTATTTTTTTTATGAATACTTGCAGAAGTAGCAGCAAATATTAAAGGTCTACTCATGTTTGGCAGCCTTAAGCATTCATGTGGATATGTCTTTTGAAGGGCCTTCCAGAGGACTTTGAGACCTGAGAGAACAGTGTGTTGATATATTTAATAAAATCAGCATGAGCTGAAAATATGAAGAAGGTTGTTAAATAGCATCCACACAAATATTTTTAACCAGATGTTGTTACAGACTGCAGTGTTCCTGAGCTGAAATCTGCTCAGGGATGTAGAGATGAGAAAAAGTAGCTTCAAGCCAAGTTTACCTTCTGGAATGTCTGAGGTGAGCTCTTAAACTGATGTGGGTGTATTGGGTTTGCATGGCAAGGTTTTGGTAGCAGGGGGGCTACAGGGGTGGCTTCCATGAGAAGCTGCTAGAACCTTCCCCCATGTCCGATAGAGCCAATGCCAGCAGGCTCCAAGACGGACCTGCCGCTGGCCAAGGCTGAGCCCATCAGTGACGGTGGTAGCGCCTCTGTGATAACATATTTAAGAATGGGGAAAAAGCCTGCACAACAGCAACAGCAGCTAGAGAGAGAAGTGAGAATATGTGAGAGGAACAACTCTGCAGACACCAAGGTCAGTGAAGAAGGAGGGGGAGGAGGTGCTCCAGGAGACGGAGTAGAGATTCCCCTGCAGCCTGTGGTGAAGACCATGGTGTGGCAGGTTGTCCCCCTGATGACTTACTCTGAAATCTGCGCCAAGTTTTCTTTAATTCACTCTGATTCCTCTGGGATACAATTGCCCACTGCCATTAATTGTTTTACAAGATCTGAACACAAAAATTGGAGCCAGTAGAAAGCAGCAATGAAAATTTGAATTATCTTAAGAGCCAATTAACTCAAGAAATATGCAGCTGAGATAAGTATACCCCAACTTTTGTTACCGTAATGGTGTAGCTCACATCTCCCAAAGGGGATGTAGGCCTAGGAATTTGTCAGCCACAGGATGTCTGATGGAAAGTGCAGCATTTAAGATGAGAGAACTAACTGCCCCAGTCCAAAACTGTCTTCTAACAAGACATCTCATCATACTTACGAGAAATCTGCAGAATGGACTATGTCATGGCACTCTCTGATTTATCAGTACAGATGTAACTATAGTGTCCACTGGAAAGTTATTGTCAAGGTGGTGATACAGTAATATTGGGCCAGTACACTGGTAAGCTTCCTCTGGTAAATAGGTTGCCTCTCCCAGGTTCACCACCAATATAATGAGGTCACATAATTTCTCCTAGGTGAGCTATCAAAATCAACTATTTTGTGAAACATTTAAATACAAATAAAAAAACCTATCTTCCAAGTAGCAAGAGCATGCATATTCTCATAGGTTGCATCATCAAATAATTACAGATATTAAAAATATAGTATTTTGCATGACTGAATCATGTTTTCAAATTTGAATGGCAGGAAGAATGAAGAATAATATTGCTTGGTGTGAAGCACTTAGAATCATAGAGTACTTTGGGATGGAAGGGACCTTTAAAGGTCATCTAGTCCATCCCCCCTGCAATTGGCAGGGACATCTCCAACTAGATCAGGTTGCTCAGAGCCCCGTCCTTGAATGTTTCCAAGGATGGGGCATCTACCACCTCTTTAGCCAACCTGTGCCAGTGTTTCACCACCCTCATTGTGAAAAAATTTTTCCTTATGTCTAGTCTAAATCTATTTGTCATCATTTTTAAATAAAATGTTTCTCTTCTTCAGGAAGGACGTGTATTCCTGCTATAAGTATTTCATGTTTCTCCAAGCTTTCAGAGGAATAGTCCTATGGGCTATTTTTCATCCGTAAAATTCCTCTGATGTTTGCCATATTTTTCATGTGACCAGTTCATAAGACTGCAGGGAAACCTGTGGCTTCTGCTGTTTGGAAATTTCTTTGGAGTGTGTGATCTGTAGATAGTTCTGAAAGTCAAGAGACCTATACTGAATTATTAGCTGTGTTATGATATAGGCAATCACCTAGGACTTTATCCAAATCCTTCTGAAGTCAATTCACAGACAAATAAGGATGGTGATGATAAGTATCTTTTCCTCATCATCTGTGTATGTAGTCTGCAAACCATGAGGCCAGGACTGTTACATTCTCAGTATACAGAATGCATTGTAGTGGGACACTGATTGTGGCTCGAGACTGTAGGAGACGCGGTAATAAGAAATATTTTATCCCATTAAAATCAAATGGATGTTGTTAGAAAACTGCTCTATCCATGGAAGCATGCAGAGTTATAACATGAATTCTGTAAAGTTCAGCTATTTTCATGGGATATAGTTCCAGAAAGCATTCCATCTTCTTAAAAGATAACAATATTGAAGCATTTAAGATGTGCACCTCTCTGCTAAGTAGATTTTTATTTTACAGTTTCCAGGCCTGGCTGTGTCTCAGTTCATTTATTTCCAACTGGGTTCAATTTCCAGGGCAAGGCAACTTCCTATGATACTTCTTGACCAATAAAGGTGAAAATAATGTTCTCCAAACAGCACTATTTAAACTGGCATGCACATGTGGCTAAACAGTTTAATTCAATTTAAATAAAAATGTACACTGGCTGGAAATACTATGAAAACTGATATTCCAAATGGAGTAAGATGTTAAGTGTTCTGTGAAATGCAGGTTTTAAATTGTCCTTATTATCAAGCATCTTTTCCGGTTCATATTTTTTTGCCTAAGTAAGCATATTTTCAGCTATGAACTAAGAACAGAAATATGAATTCATAGCCTCAGTGCAGAGAAGAGTTTACCATGTTGCTATGTTGATTACCCAATATAAACTTATCTCCCCAGTTTTGAAGTGTTGTGCACGGTCTTTTCATACTATCTAGCTATATGATTTATATAGCCTATATTGCTACAAAATGACTGATGGACCAATTCTGAAGACTTTAAATTACTTACATGCTTGACTCCACTGCAGGATAGGGAAGCAGCATTCCCTCCTCTTATTTATAAATGAGAAACTGAACCACAGAGGCATTTGTCTGAGTTCACAGGGACTATCAAGTCATGGCAACTCTCCCAGAGTAAAAATGCTTGTGTGGTGGGTTGACCCTGGCCGGATGCCAGGTGCCCACCAAAGCAGCTCTATCACTCCCCCTCCTCAGCTGGACAGGGGAAAGAAGATATAACAAGAGGCTTGTGGGTCAAGATAAGGACAGGGAAATCACTCACCAATTACTGTCACGGGCAAAACAGACTCAACTCAAGAAAATTAATTTAATCTATCACCAATCAAATCAGAGTAGGATAATGAAAAATAAACCCAAGTCTTAAAACACCTTACCCCCACCCCTCCCTCCTTCCTGGGCTCAACTTCACTCCTGAGTTCTCTACCTCTTTTCCCCAGTGGCACAGGGGGACAGGGAATGGGGGTTGCAGTTGGTTCATCACACATTGTCTCTGCCGCTCCTTCCTCCTCAGTGGGAGGACTCCTCACACTCTTCCCCTGCTCCAGTGCAGGGTCCCTCCCACAGGAGACAGTCCTCCATTAACTTCTCCAATTTGAGTCCTTCCCATGGGCTGTAGTTCTTCATGAACTACTCCAGCATGGGTCCCTTCTACAGAGTGAAGTCCTTCAAGAACAGACTGCTCCAGTGTGGGTCCCCCACAGGGTCACAAGTCCTGCCAGCAAACCTGCTCCAGTATGGGTTCCTCTCTCTCCACAGGTCCTGCCTGGAGTCTGCTCTAGTATGGGCTTCCCATGGGGTCACAGCCTCCTTCGGACACTCACCTGCTCCAGTGTGGGGTCCTCCATAGGCTGCAGGTGGGTATCTGCTCCACCATTAACCTCCATGGGCTGCAGGTGGGTATCTGCTCCACTGTTAACCTTTATGGGCTGCAGGGGGACAGCCTGCCTCACCATGGTCTTCACCACAGGCTGCAGGGGAGTCTCTGCTCTGATGCCTGGAGCACCTCCTTCCCCCTCCTTCTTCACTGACCTTGGTGTCTGCAGAGTTCACATATTCTCACTCCTCTCTCCAGTTGCTGCTGCTGTTGTGCAGGCTTTTTCCCCATTCTTAAATATGTTATCACAGAGGCGCTACCACCGTCACTGATGGGCTCAGCCTTGGCCACGGCAAGTCTGTCTTGGAGCTGGCTGGCATTGGCTCTATCGGACATGGGGGAAGGTTCTAGCAGCTTCTCATGGAAGCCACCCCTGTAGCCCCCCTGCTACAAAAACCTTGCCACGCAAACCCAATACAGCTTGCCTCAGACTGCCTTGGAAATGAATCTACACTGAGTCTAACTTACTCAGAAATGTAATCTGAAGTCAAAATGAGGCACCTTTTACAGGGATAGGATAAACCCTCTGTACAGAATTCCCCCATTCTGTCTATGGAGTGAACACCTCAGAATTTAATTAGTCGACTTTGTGTTAACATTTATTCTGAAAGAAGTGAAGGACAATTTAAATCCATAGTTAAGGAATAAAGCAGGCTCTTTCCTCAGAGCAGAGTGTCACTGAAATTAAAAACTCAATCATCCCAAATCTTGAGCCTGATAAAAGCATTATTTTTTTGATCGGAAAAGAAATCACATGGATCAAATCTAAGGATCTCATTATTCGTTCTCTTGTTCTGATTTAAATCATTTAGTTCCATAACCCTGACAGCTTACCTTGTTTACGTAGCAGTAGGCAGGAGAAGAAAAGAAATAACTGAAGAAAAGCAAGTTTTCTAAACACACTATGTCATTGGAAAGGACCCTAGATGAGATTTACATGGAAAAAATAAGTATCTAATGTGCTCAAATGAGAAATAATGAAAAGGAGAAAGTTGCTAATCTGACAAAAAAATAAAATACATTTCTCTTAAGATGTTGGTGTGCCACTCATAGTACCTAAGCCCTTCTGAGACTGATTATGGTGGCTTAAACATAAAATGCATTTTTTTCCCTTGTTCTAGATTGCATGAGGTCTGTTTGTCACAGCTGGGAAGAGGTGGGGTGCAGCTGTTGTAAATCACTGCAAGTTTATTTCTGGTAGATGGTATTTATGAAGCACCTGAAGCACCTCTGTTAGTAATGGGAATCATCAGCTCCATGAGGTAAGAGCAAATTGCGGTGTGTCTCTGACTTGGTCTTCCTGGACTATCCTGCTTTCTGTAAGTGAATTTCTATTCAGAGACATACCATTCTTTAAAGTGAAACGTCACCCTTCTTTTCTGTGTTAGTATATATGGTGGTTCTAGATTACCTTCATACTGAATAACCACATGGACTTGCCCGTTTTGGTTGTATCTTGTGGGATTAGAAGCTCTGAGGAAAAAAACCCTCTAATATTCAGTTATTGTGGCTTGAGATCCTGTCAGATTCTTCCACTGGCCAAATAGGTCAAAATGTTTTTGGTCACACTTTTCTGGATGATGCATGAAAAGACAGGAAACACTTTTCCATTTAATTCTAATGTTTTCTAAATTGACACTTCAATGAAAAGTAACAATTAAGCATTTAATTTTTTCCTATGTAATAACAAATATATGTATGGTTTTCATTCAGAGGAAATTGATTTACCCCTCCTTTTTACAATAGACAGCATACAAATTTTGTTTGGGGAGAGTCTAGAGATTTTCATATTCTATATTACTATTCTATGTCTTTTGATTAGTCCTATGACACAGTCCTCTGTGACCTACCAGTTTCTAGATCTCAGCATTGATGGCTGCTGAAAAAGAAGGATTTGATTTAATTGTAGTGAAATCTTTACCAGCTCTTTCTTCATGCTAGCAATCAGTTAATGTTACATAGCACTGCAAGACACTGATCTTTTTGCCTTTTTTCATTCTGAAGTAGGAAATATTTAGTTTTTCATTGCATTTCCAGTTCAAATAATGACTGTCCATTTTATTTAATTGTATTATTTCAGACTACACTACTGTGCACATTTGTATATTTAGTGTGGTGTCCCTGAATCATCCATGACCAAGACTTGTGAGGTCAGTTGTTGTAAAAATATTTGGCTTGAACTGAGCTTGCAGCTGGGGAAATCTTTGCCTATGTTTTATTTGCTATTTAAGTAGTTTCTGTTTATTTTCTGGGTTTAATGGATACTGTACTTGACCTCATTGTTGATAACACCACGCAAGCTGGCACAGCCGTATTTGCAGTGATACAATTTTCATTCAATCTGTCCACGTATTTAAAAGTTGTTTGTTTTGGTTTTTTTTTTCAAATACAAACAGTATTATTAAGGTCGATACAGATTGTACTCAGGTGTTCAAAATACTGCTTTAAAGGCTCATTCTCTGTGTAGGTGAGATGTTACTTGTGAAATGTACAACAATGTTAGAATCCACCACCACCCCTATATATATACATTCATATTGACTGACTGAGAGTATTATATATCCAGAATATCCAAAGAAGTTTTGTTTTAAAGGCAAAAATTAACACTCTTTAAAATGAAAGGAGGAACGACATTGCAGAGATTTTGTCTTCACTACATCTGATGTGAAGCATATGAACCCAGCACAGAGAAGTGGAAAAACTGTTTTTTTTCTTTAATTTTTTTTTTTTTTTTGTAAACTCTAGTAGTTGGTGATTGAATCAAGTCTGCCCAATTTTCTCTGACATAGCCATGTTTCATCAGGACAGATACAACATTGTAGCTCAAACTCTAGAAATTTCCAAACAAGATCAGAAAGACAATTGCCTGGGATAGAAATAACTTCATATTTCACACAGTAGGCCAATCTCAGTAGTACGGAAGTCAATGAAAAAATTCCCATAAACTTCTCTGGGGACAGCATTTCAAACAGAGGAACTGTCTACAGCTTCTTGTCCTTCCAATAACAATTTGTATTTAGAGTTCCTGTCACTTTTGTTTGCAGAAGTAACTTAGGGAATCAATCTAGTTCCAAAAAATACATTTAAGTTCACGCATCACATGGGTATTGAATGCTGCACATGCTGTAGTCTTTGAAAACCACCACTGTAAAAGAGGATATTGTATTTCCATTGAACACTATTCAGCCTAGAAATATCAGAAGCTACCCACTGTAAGAGTCCTAGCACTTTGGCAGGGCATGTCATTGGCCTCTGCACAATACACGGGTACTGTTCCAGCTGTCCCTTCAGGGAATTTTTTAAAGTGCTGCCCAGAAAGTGTTGACATTTTCTGCTGTGGGTGGCATTGAGCTTAGGAACTGGCCATAGTACGAGAAATACAGGCACATTACAGGAAACTTTGGCCCCCTTGTCTTAGTCTGCAGCACGGTTTCCTCTTCATGTGATGCACTTGGAGAAGATTGAAAAGTAGTTGTTGAATAGAGGGTGAAAGAGGATACATAGTACTGTCTGAACAGTGTATTAATTCTGTAGGTAATGTTAAAGCTGTTCTATCTATAAGTCTGTTTATCTGGAACCCCTTATTAAACTAAAACCAAACACAACTTTTCAAAATTTAGGGGGCCTAATACTTTTTTTTTTTTCCTCAATGGCATGCAAAAAAACTTCGCAAGGCTAATGTAATTCTTACATAAACTTACATGTACAATTGCATCTTCTATCCAGTCGCCAAACCACACCATTTTTAAATGAGCATCCTATTAGTATACAATGCTATAATATAACATAGGGAGCTGTCGTTAGTCCATATTTTCCCACATTGATATGCAGAAACTTCTTCAGCAGGGAATGAGGGCTTCACAAAATGTTATCTTGTAAACAAAACTAAATCAAGAACAGATTTAGCAATAACGTGAAAAAAATTTGAGGTTTGTCTCTCACCCAGTACTTGGCAGATTGCAAATTAGGATTTTGTTACAAACTATACAGAAAATTATGTATAAATCTGCTGGTTGAGAATGATGCCAGCTCTTCCAAAGTTAAGGATCATTGAAGAAAAATGTTCAGTATCCTTTACTGGCATATATGTGTTTGTCTGTCATCACCTCTTCAAATATATAAATTGCAAGCAGTTTTGTTTTTCAACCCCTGTTTAGTAACCAGTTTTCCCCAACTCTGGCAGTGAATTTTGTAGCCAAATAGATCACTGGCAAAGTAGAAAGGAAAGAATTATTAAAAAGCTTGCCCTCTACCTTTACCTGGACACAGCCCTATAAACTTATGATTAGGCATCCTTCTGGTAGGATACAGAGTAGTACTCTTGAAACTGAGGGCAATTTACAGCAGCTGTACTGAACCATAGCAGTGAGGATTTGGTCTTAATTCCATGTGTTCCTCATCTTATGTCAATAAGACTGTTGTGCAAACCTTCATTAGAACTGTCTGAACTTAAGAAAAAGTAAAACACAAAATGCATCCAGCAGTTAGGAACATTAACGGCCAGTTGCTGTGTGTTGACACTCAGAGACTTGGAGCATGTCAGAAAGGTCTGCAAAAATGCCAGATTTGGAGTTAGTGTCTATAGGGCAGCTCCCTTAAAAGGTCAATGGCAACATCTGAATATCTTTGTGGCATTTGTGCCACTTTGAGGACCTATAATGAAGAAAAGGTCTCAAGCTTGTGTGTGGTGGAGCACCAGGTGCCAGGGAAGTTCCCCAGCCTCCTTGTATAAGGGACTGAGTAGGCTGTGTTTCTGCAGAGGTCATCTAGCAATTACCTCCCAAGAAGTCCTATCCTAGCAATGCTCTATGGTCTCTGCAGTTTCGTAGAAAAACCTTTGTCTTTTTGGCACTACAGCAAAACTTTTACCAAGTAAGTTCAATGCCAGAGTGTTAATTTTACACCTTGGCTTGACTTTTAGTAGTAACACCGGGGGAATTAGTGATGCTGCTGGCTACACCCTGACTCCACATCAGGGTGTGGATCCCTGGCCCATCCCATTCAGTGTATCGACTTTCATAGTACATAACCTTACTGCAAATGAGTAAGTTGCCAATCTGAGTAAGAGCTTATGGCCAAACTGTTATATCCTTCTGCATGCTATTTCAGATACAGTCTATATGACTGCAGATCTTTTTCTGTGGAGACTGTAGCATCAGTTGTTATATCAGAAGGTTCTTACAGCAGCTGCAACAAAATATGGAAAGTCTTGCAAGAACATATGCTACTCTTGTCTCCTTTTTTACCGAGATGAATCTCTACTTCAGCAAAATATAAGTATAGCACGTAGTAACTGGAATGGGAGTCAGAAATTTTTAAGAGTGTTCATATCTGGTGTTCTGTTTCAGGCTTAACACAAATTTTCTTTTAAAATATTTATGCGATTGCAGTTGGTATCAAAGGGTAAATATAACCCATAGTTTAAAAATAATATTTATTAAGGGACTGAAAGAAATAACTAAGGGAAACAGGATTGTAAATACACCAACCAAAAGCTGAAACACTTTTTCAGGTATTACCCATAACAAGAATAATTGATGCTAAAGCTCTAAATTATGTCATTCTCTGTCACGTGTCCAGAAAGTATAGAATGTAAAATGTTCAAAGTATCCTAGAAATGGTCTGTGTTGTAAGAATTGCAATAAATGCTTAAAGATAATCAGATGGTGGCAGATTCACTAATTCACACAGAAACTATCACACTTACCTTTAGAATACCTTGGCCTATTACTGTTGCTCTGTGAAAGGCAGTGCTTCCAGTAGAGTTTTTACAATATTTTAAATATAGGGTCTCAGTAAGACCTGAGGATCCATAATGGTTGGAGGGTGGAGTAGAACTTATCTTGCATTGAGCTAAAGTTTTTTGGGGTAAAGCTAACAACAGAGCCATATTTTTCCTATTTATTCACTGGCTGGTGCAATGTAAAGGTCATTAACCAAATGAGCCTGTAGTGTCTGTACACAGGTGCACGATCCAAGACTTTCTGAGCAGTTGCTGAAGGAGAAAAGATGGCAGAAATGGCTAGACTTGAAAACCATTATCTAAATTATTTCGTTGTGTTTTTTTAGACAAGGAGACAAACATCATCTCCAGTGCAGCAGGAGAGTAGGACTATTTTTACTGTGACTATGGTCTCACTCAAAATCAGCGCTAAAATTGCTGTAGACTTCCTCTTCCCTAAACAGACCCTAGGGAAGAAAGAGCAAGAGTAATTTTATCAGTTCCCTTGCCTTTGGTCACTCAGGGAAAGCATAGGAAATGCTGGCAAAAATATTTATGAGCAAAATAATTGCCCCCTTAGACAGTCCTGTTTGTGTTTCACCTAAAGGCCTTGCAATGAACTTGTTGAGGGGTTGCAACGTCCAGTCAAATTCAGATTCTGAGCCAAGGTATGGGACCATGAGGAAAGAGAACCATGCCAGCATACAATGTCAGTGATCGTGCAGCTGCTAGAAGTGATGGGTAATACTATAACTTCCATTTTCTTCCCATCTTTCCTACTTGTAGATTGTAAACTGTGAATAACAGGAAATCATATACACTCGTAGGTATTACAGGAACACTCCTGTGTCAAAGGGTACATTTATTTATTAATTTTTGATTTATCCATCTGTATTAAAATGGAAGGAAAATCCAGCACATGTTAGTATGTGAAGAAAATTTTACTTTATATAAAACTATTTGGAACTGTTTATCTCCACTCGTTTTGGGATCTGTGATGTATGATATTCATCATTTGTACACAATTCATCTGTATTTAGCTTGGACACAGTATGAGTGTGAAACTTCTTGCAGGCTGCATATAATCATGACATCATCCAAGATTTCATTTTGGGTCAGATGCAGCATTGCTATGTCTTCTCTGGAGCCAGGGCAGGTTGAATACAATTCACTATATGACTGAGTGTTTACTGTGTAATGCTGCAAGACTTGTCCCATGGTAGCACTACTGAGGATCTGAATGTTCCATTCTCTTCCCTGATCTGGCAGGAATAGCAATGCAGACCTTAACTAGTCCAAGCAATGACACATGCTTTGCTAGGGAATAGTGAATCCAATTTCATTTGTGCATAATTATGAGGACCGAGCATATTAAAAGTGAAGCAATCAGCTCTTTTACCAGCTCTGACAATATGTCAAGAACAAAATAAAGAAGTAGATTTTTTTATGCATGTGACTTAGTCTGTATGAGATATTGTTGTGGCAATCAACCTCCGTGATGCATATTATTTTTTGAAGTCTGCTGTGATTTGTATTTATATAAGCAAAATGTGCAATGCGGACTCTTATATGTTCAGAAAAGTTATATGCACTTATTAATATCAGTGCTATTTTTATACTCTCACTTGTTGTCCATAACACCTTTACCACATGCCTTTGCTACTGATACCCTGCACAGAGGCTATACTGTGGCTCTAGTTTTGAAGTTGTAGCACACCATATAAACCCTTACCTCAGGAAGGTGTTCCCTACTGCTCTGTATTCACCAGTATGGAAAGAGAAAAGTAGATGGGTTAATTGGGTTCAAATACCTAAAGGCAGAACAACTTATGCCAACTGTAAAAAGCTCTGAGAAGATGCTTCGGAAGCCAGCATGTTCATTGTATTCCCTGGCTGCTATGCCTCCTTTGACAACAACAGTCAATTAGTGATGTAGGAGGTGTATGCTGGTTCTCAGTGACAGTCTGTTCTGCTGGGGAAGTCCTCACATGCTGGGTACACCAGCATAGTTTAGCCTCACTGTAACTGAGAATGAGCCAGAGTTACTGCTTTTGTTGCTATAAACAAATCTGTACCAGAATATCTTATTCTATTAATGATCTTCAGAAATTAAATTATTTGAATAAGAAATGGTGTTGCTAAAGGAGAGGCTAGAACTCAGCTGTTGGCCAGGATTTTAAAAAAATGGGTAGTGAAAGAAGCTCTTCCTCCAAAGAGAAGCTGGAGACAGTAGGAAGGACTGTACTGTGAAAAAGTTTCTCAGACTTTTAGAAAAACAGGGGTTTATTACTTGTCTTCATTGCAAACTTGAAACAAGGGCACTCAAAATCAGGAAGTAGCATATTTGAAATTTTTGTTCCTCTTACTGAAATAATTTGAATATCTGAGGGTATGAATATTCCAGCTTGACAACAAACACAGTAAATGTAGTAATTCACACCATGGAATCTGTGAGTTCAGAATATTGTCTGAATTGTGACTTCTGATAATGATGTTCTGCAGTTCTAGATTATTTTTAGCAAGTGCTCAGTCAGACATTTATGTGGATTTGAGGGAATCCTCTCAGATCCAGTAAGCGGTTCTTACAGCTTTGTATAAATATTTTTATAAATATATTTATATATGTATTTTATGTTTTTTTTTAAATTTTTTTAATTTGTTTTGGAAGGAATTAGATTTCTGAATAATAATATATTTTATATTCATAATTAGGGCCAAATAAAAGTGCATTTCTGATGTCTGCACTTAACATATGCACATTGTGAGAGGGTCGGCTCTCTAACTATGGAAGTGAATTGAGCTTCTGAATCAACAAGCAGCTTGACTTGATACATATGAGGATTCAACTGACTTCAGTGCAATGGGCATTGTCCTGAGCTGTTTGCTGATCAGGATTATGACAATACATGATATGAGGACCTGAAATAACACCTTGCATGTCAAACCACTATCTATGAGAATGAAAAGATGGAAAACAAAATTGCACACCCCACAGGAAATTGGAGGTTTCACACACAAAACCCTAGATGGCCAGAAACAAAATCATTATTACAAAGTAAGTCCTTGCCTGTTTCTACTTTACATTAACCTAAAAGCAATGGCTTCTGGCAAAACTAATGATGATGGATCTCCTTCAGTCTTTACCCCCAAACCATGTGCACATTTCCAGAAATAAGCATTTGTTTATTATAATGACATATGATTGCATCACAGTATAATTTAATTCTGTGCCATTGTTTCCATTATAACCTCTTATTTACAGGACCTTTCAAAAAAATGTAAAAATTTAACTCTGAATTGAAACTTGCTGAAGAGTTACTGGTCAAAAAAAGGCACTTTTCCCTATAGGAAAACCTTTTAAAGTTGTTGGTGTTGTTGTTTTAAATATTATGCTCTAGTTCTGCAGCACTTTTGCTCAAATGAATTTTGATGCCCTGGGTAACTCTGATGCCTTTTCTGCTCTCCTCCTCAATTTCCCTGGATACTGGTCTTGAATCCTGTCACTAAATTTCTCATACAAGAATGACAGTCTAAAAGTACGTGCAGCCAAACCTTCTACTGTGTGCTTAAATATGACACAGTTTGTGTGCTTCCACTTTATATGGATAAATTTCACCTAAAGCAAGAAGGATTTTTATGGCACTAATATACATTGCGAGCATGTGGCAATTACAGAGTTTTCCATAAAAGCATCAAGTGGCTTCCATACTTCATGTGACCGTACAAGCCCCATAAATCCATTGTTGGAGGTCTTGCCTAGCAGGCATCCACAACACCCAGCCTCAGTGCAGTTTCCCCTATTAAACTGCTACCTTCTGTAATTGCTTGCCCATAGCGTGTATATTTTCTAATGACATAAGTGAAGAAAACCTGCAGTGTTTTATGTGAAGAGAACCTGCAGTGTTTTATATGAAGAACAAACAAACAAACAAGAAGTAGCGATTCCTGCTGTGAAAACTAAACCAGGGAGGTGTAAGTTGGTGAGACAACGCCACACACATCAGAGCAGGAGAGAGAAAACTGAAGAACTAAATCATCTAACTGGGATTCCTTTCTAACAACTGTGCTGCTGCACATGGCTATAGCCCAGCAGTCCTTTACAAAGGCATTCTAACCCTCTCCTCCAACAGCTCTGATGCTTTGTATAGGACTTACTATTTTATTGTGT
This sequence comes from Theristicus caerulescens, assembly GCA_020745775.1. Lineage (NCBI taxonomy): Eukaryota > Metazoa > Chordata > Aves > Pelecaniformes > Threskiornithidae > Theristicus > Theristicus caerulescens. Next base: position 28,421,613 of record CM036559.1, on the reverse strand, counting down.
GAATGGATATTTGTGTTCCACATCCTGCCTCCGCAGCTCTGGACTCTTTTTTGTGTTGGGCATAATCTGTCCAAAGATAAAGTGACAGTCACAATCCTAACACTCTTGGAGGCTTAGGGAGTCTGTCCCTTGCACCAGTTGCGCTTTCTTGGTTTCCCAAATTTTGGCTAGGAGGTGGTGGTAGATGGTGATCAGTGCACACTCCTAAATCTGGCAGGTGTATCTGAGAAGCTGATTACACCACATTCACAGATGATGATGTTTGTTCCTTTCACCTGGGAGTAAGGAAAGGCTGTGTTTGAATAGTCAGTCCCCACCTAAGTGCCAGAAGAGTCCTTTGTGTGATAAAGTGAACCAACTTCATATTTGCCTTTAAAGACAGCCCTGGCACACTGCATCTGGAGCTTCAGGGGCAGAGTCCCATGGAGGTTGCAAACCAGAGCCAGGGTGGGAAGGAAAGAGGTGTTGCTCTGTGCTGGACTTGGACACCACTATGGAAATTAAATCTGGAAGTTGTATTATTTCCCTCTGTGTCCCATTAATGATTGTTATTAGGCAGCTGCAGTGGGACCCAGCCAGTGTGGAGGCAGTTCCCACAGAAACCCCACATGACTTTTAAACTGGGCCATATGTAATCTGTTAGCACTAGAGGGGGGAAAAAGACTCCTAACTGAAGGCAACCATGCTGAACTCCAGCTGGATCTGTGGTTTTGCTCAGAGCTGATGGAGTCTTTAATAGGAATATTGACAGATGCTTTATTTAAACTGGGGTAATCAAGAGCTACTGGAGCACATGGACAGGCACACCACAGCACTTCAGATGGGTGGTGTGGTGTCAAAAATAACAAGACCTATAAAATCCCATGCTTTGTCTTAGCGTTTGCAAGGTGTCATTCTCATATGCTTCTAAATCTCTATACCTTGAGATCTTTTTACATAAGGGTCTTAAATAGGGAAAAGGTTACATTAGTACCCACAGTAATCCCATCCTTCAACTTGGTGCAGTTTCAAGAAAGTTGTAATTAAAATGCATTTTTGTCCATTAATGGTCTTTATAATTTAAATGGATATTAAAATGGGTTATTTACCATCTCATCTCTCTTCCACGTTGTTGCTCAGTAGTGATTACTTTGGGGTATTTTATTGTTATTACCCTTTTAAACAAATGTATCAAACCAAACAATCTGAAATGGAGTCTTTTCTTTGCCAATAGCTACCCACTTGTTATTTTCCTACAGATTCTCAGACAGCTGTTAACACTCTATATTCTTTTGGAGGAACATATATTCATGCCATCATTTACATCCCTTTTGGCTCTGAGACTTGTTTTCTTTCACTATATCCTGCAGGGAAGATCATTGTGAATTTCTCTGTGAAACTGCTCTACAAAACACATCTCTCTGCCTGCAAGCCAAAGAAAGCAGTTTGCCCACTGGATTCCCAGCTATATGCAGAGTTACTACATTTTTGTTTGGCTATTCTAACTATTTGAGCTAATTTTGCACTTTTGGACATGATGAAACAGCTGCCACCTGCTAGGAAAGCAAAGGAGATGCATGGTAGACCTAACAGTATTGCTAGCCTCAAAACATTAGTGGGAAACTAAAAGCAATGTGATTCCTTAATTCTGTGTCTGGTGGATAGGGAGAAATTTAAACCCATTTTCTCTTCAGTATTGCTTACTGGTCAACTTAAGTGTCCTTTCTTAACTGCGGAGCCCATTTCACAGCACCCAGTTCTCCTCATTTGTTCTTTATAAAAATTGAGGTGCCTGGAAGTGCTTTATGAAAGCCACGCTAGAAATATGGGTCCTAGAAGGTAAAACTCTTCTCATTTAGATGGTCTACCCATTCTCCTAGTCCCTGATACACCACTGCTTTTTGTTGCCTAGCTTGCATTAAGTGTGGGCAGGGCAAAGATGCTGCTTGTGACTTTGAAAGTTACTCCCATTCTTTTATTGCATTTCTCTGTCATTTGAATTCTCTGATTGGATGTAAAATGACAGGAAAAATTAAAGAAACTATCCATGACTGGGATTACCCCAGGTAAAATGTTTGACTTGAGCAATAAGAACGCTGTGAAATTTATACTTCATCCTTTGTGTTGGTTAACACTTGTGATAATTCTGGCTTTTGATATTCTATATTGGCTGCTTTATAGGCCTACTTGTGATAACTGCACACTGATTCTGGTATATCACAATACTCTCCTACTGACTAAGTAAGCAGCTGAGAGAATTTCCAGCTCTGAGAAGACCAAAAAACCAACTGAAATCAGAAAGCTTGTTGTGAAATACATTTCTAATTAGCAAGCTAAAACAGCAAGGAAGAAATTAGTTAAGCAGCTCTGCATATATTGATTTTTACAAACAAAATACAAATCCTGAAAAAGTAAGGATTAACTCTCTGTGTGTATGTATATTAGCATTCAGTTGTGATTCACTTACTGCAAGTCTGTCATTAATTTGTTATACGTACCTTTCCATTAAGACCCATTCCTCTTTGAACTGTTTTCTCCCTCTCTCCCATCCCTCATTCCCAGGTTAGTCTCCCTCAAAGAGAGAAGGAGGGATGATTTTCCCCATTAGTTTCATTAGATCACTTTTTAGTATATTGATGAGGGAATCATCTGCCATATGCGAGACATGCATTTCATCTGAAAGAGATTTCTTTAGCATAATAGCATTAGTGTGATGGCAATGGGCTGCGAGATGGAATAAAGTTGACACCATATGTATCATTTTATGTTGAGGGGAGTATCCTAACACCACAGTGTTAAAAAGCATGGTTCTCAGGGACTGTAACAGATCCAGGCATTCATTAATAACATAACATCTGTGGCTTGCAGTCAATGTCAAAGCTGAAGTAAATTAAAAATGTCTGACTCTAGATACTATGGGTAAGATTTTAAACAAGTTTTGCTTTAATTTTCATTGATGAGTTTCACCATATTCTTGGTTCAATAACTGCATGTGCCATATTTTTAGTGTATTCATCTTTTTCCACCTTGCTTTGCTTCAGTGGGAAATAGTGGCTTCATGTTAACTGCAACAACATGCCTTTGCTAGCCTTTTCCCCTCCCCTCCAAAAAAAAAAAAAGTGAAAAGGATGTTCACAACCTTAGAGATACTGTGATCTGCAAGAGAGACTTCTACATATAATTAATCCCTTGTATGGTAATTAATCCCTTGTATGGTAATTAATCTGTTTGCATATATATACACACAAAGTCCTGGTTTAAAGGTAGGGATAGTAAAGTGATATGTTATGCTCATGAATAGTGATGCAGTCAGCTGTTCTTGCTCCTGAACGAGAAAAGATTCCTACTAACTCGTAGAAGGTTTTCCATGAGTAGGAAGAACAGCATGTGCAAAAGCTGAAAGTGGCAGAGCTGAGAAGAAAATAAAGGAGTAACAAAACATAAGCAAGTCCTGGTAAACACAAAATTGTGGCTGCATAAATAGTAACTACTGTAAAATAAAAATATGAAATTACTGTGACGCAATCCTTAGCTGCCATCGTAGTTTGGTTTTCTATAAATATATTATCCGTCAACTCTGTACCAGCACTGCTGGTGTGAATAAAATGAGGAGGCATGGAAACATGGATCATCTTTCTGGATAAAATGTTACTTTAAATATGTTGGTTTACCTGTTTAAAATCATTATGACCAGAATATTCATAGAGCAAGCTACAGAATGAATACACTATCATCACAGTATTTTAGTCTCTAAAGCAAAATTCATGGTATCTTATATTTCAGAACGTATGGTAGTTGGATGTGAGGATAGAAATGCACCCCATGGTGCAAAGAAGGCCCAGCATAAACTTTTGCAGAAGGCTCTGTCCAGAATATTCTAACACAACAGCAAACAGAGAAAAATAAACAAATCACTGTCTTAGCTTAAGTAAAAAAAAAAAGCCTAAACCCTGTTTGCTCACATCTGCATTTCATGGTTTGGACCCAGGGTGGAAGCAAAAGTGTTGAAATATCATGTGAGTGGCTGTCAGTTAGAAGGAGAAAGGCTAATTTCCAGTACATCTGGGTCCTTGGGCTAAACCCAATACTGTTGAGTTCCCCTCTGCCTGGTATGGTGTGTCAGATTAGAAAGCTCCCTTTGGTTACTGTTCCACCAAGAGAGCTGGTGTTTGTCAGAGAACACTGGTCAGCAACATTATGAACTCTAGTAGATGCAAGGTGACATCTTAGCCTTGTTGATATCAGTAGGGAAACAGATTTAACCTCTGGGTTCACAAACAGCTTGGGCTTCGTTCATTTTCATTCTGCTGTTTCATTTACTACGTACTACTGTGACAGGCAAAGCAACAAAAGCAGCAAAAAGTTCTTTGCTTTTGGAAATCCCTGTATGAAAACACATATGTGATGAAGGGTGACATATCCTTCAGAAAGGGTGTGTGTCTGCACTTAATTTTCTCCACAATCTGCAGTTCAACAAATGTGCCAGGTTGTGCTCTGAGGGGCTTTGGGATGCTGTGATTTATGCTAGGGATGAGTCTAGTCTTTACAAAAGGCACCAGGATGTACAAGTGCATATCAAGAAGCACGAGCACATCTAAGTGTTCAGGTATAAAGCCACAGCTAGTCTGCAGTAAAAATATCTTTTCCAGGTCATCTTCTAACCTGCATGATACAGCTAGCAGGGATAACGGAGAAATGGCAGCGTGGACCATTGCATGTTTACTTAAATGGTTCTGCATTACATAGTTCATTAAAAGTAGATAAAGCCTGGGTGCTGGAAATAGCAGTGTTGTGTAACTGTTCATCTATTTTCTATTGGCAGCGGTTCCTCGTTTTTATGATTTATTCTTTTGTTTTCCTACTACTTATGCTTCTGTTGTGAAAATAACTATATATACAACAACTAATAATTAAGTTTCATGGGGACTGAAAAATACTTTGAGGTTCAAGTGGAGAATATGGAGGTCTGGGAGAACAGAATCATGTGATGACTCCTAGAATAACACTATTTTATATCTGACCTCTGATTCATTCTATTATCAGCATTGTTTGTTTGCATCTAGTTGCTGCCTTTGCATTTCTCATTCTCCAACTTATAACTCTGCTTCCTACAGTTGCTTTCCATTCAAACGCCTCACATCTAGTAGTGGTGCCTCAAAGATCTTTATCATCTTTCTCCACAGATAAGTGTGTGTAAGTTTCCAGTGACTGACTGGTTAAACTTCAGTCTTGGAACTTGCTTCATTTATGATTTGAAACTAAAGCATGTGAATTCAGGATGCTGTCCAATCTGTAGACTTGAAGAACACTGAGGAAAGAAAAACAACATGGTGTTTTAGTTGTCTGTCTGGGTTTTTCGTTTTGTTTTGTTTTTTCTTGTAATTTATTTTGTGGTCAAAAGAGAAAGAGAAGTTGTAAGTATTTCCTCTTTCAGTTTCAACATCAATACTTAAAACTTAAGCCCCTTGCTTCCGGGACGTGCATGCAAGGGAGCCCTGGCACTTTCACAGGGGTCCTTTAGTACAACAAAGACCTGAGAGTATAAACCTCTTTGCAGAGTCAGGTCTATACTTTCAATGAAGAAAGTATAGAAAATATATTGGAATGAGGAAGGAACGACAGTGGAATGCTTCTTACACCTGTTGAGGCAATCTAGCATCAGAGTTAATCGTATGGCCATCTGTCTATTTGGAATGAATGTACATGTTTAATTACATAGCTTGGAGCTGCATAAAGTTGTAAATGCTGCTGCAATGGTTAGTAACTTCAGTAAAGCAGAGATCTTGGGCACACAACTTGCTTTTAAGAAAAGCTGCAAGTTTTAATGTAAAACCTCCAATTGCATTCCTTCCTGGTCAGTTTTGTATCCTAAATGCATCCGAAGCATTGTGAAATTGAATTAATTGAAGCAGATACAGCACTGGTAAGTAAAAGAATCAATCTCAAAAAAAAACCAAAAACCCTACCTTCAAAATATGGAAACCTTTTATTGAGTTTTCTTAATTGATGGAAAGAATAACTTGACCTGTTTGGTTGCTTGACGAAGAATTATGTACATAGCTGGGTATCATCTGGAGTGTATAGGAGGTTCCCCTCAGAGCTGACACTTAACGGCAGAGAGGAGAATTCTCCAGATGTAAATGGGAGGCAGAGGAAGGAGAGTTATTCATAGGACATGAAGATTACCAAAATACAGCCTCTTGTCTTTACTGAGTCGGGTTTCACATAAAGCAGAGCAGCTGCTCCATTAACTATATTAGCTATCTATAGCCAACCGTATTCTACCATCAGTATGGTAGAAACTAGAGAAAGAAACGTAATGAATGCTAAAATCCTGTGTTGTGAACAGCTTTACTTATCAGTTTGAGTCTGTGGTGGAAGAACAATGAAAATCGGGTCTACTTGACATTATTCACTCTTTCCTTTTTGTACATGTTTCATCATGGTATTTCTTATTCATGGCCTGTCTCAGGTTTGAGTTTTTAATGTTTCATTATTTTGGTTTTGAATGCTCAAAGCATATGTATTTTTTGAAATTTAAAATAACTGTTCTCTTTGGGCTTCGGTGGAGTCCTGTGAAATCACTTCCACTAGTGTATGGTAAGGCTTATTTCTCTGGAACATTAAACACTTGACAAATTTAAATTAACAGTGTTTGTTTGGTACATATCCAAAAATAGCTTAGCTTTGCTTTGTGGCTCCTTTGTGCAAACGATGGCCATGATAATTCTCCAGTGTATCATCACATGTATGTTATTTACTGCCCTTTCAGAAATGCTCTACTGTTATCCTATATAAGCTTGCTCTTCTCACAGTGTATAAGAACAAAAGAGAGAATAAAAAATACGCTGAAGCAGCACTGGCTGTGCGTATGCCACCATGCAATTTATCTCACCAGGAAGTGTGAAGACAGTCATAAGTACGCCCTTCTATGCAATGCCTTTCTGCACTCAGAAGTCTTCCATATGCCCCCTCAGTAGAACTGGAGTGTTGGCAGCATGAAGTAGCTAAAACACTAACATGAGCATTTAGAAGGGTCTCTGTGATTTCTTCCTCCTCTTGATAAGTATTCAGCTCATACTTTCACAGGGCCCATGAGGCTTACAACTATGCTGATAAGAACGGCTCATTTTACTAGTCACCCTCAGCTAGCTCAGGGTCATAAAATACCTTTCCAAAAGCATCAGACTGCTCAGATGGAGGCTGGAGCCCTCACAAGAATCAATAACATATGCTTACAGGTATATAAAGAAAGAGCACGGCTGCAGCATGAGAACTTGGAAACAGTGTTGTGGGACTGCCACAGGCAAACATCCTGTCATCAAGGCCTATGCATCCAGTTTATATTCCAAATTCAAGGTACAAGTGAGCAGGTTTAGAATTGAGCTGGGTGCTTGAATTTCACATCTGAAAGTTTTAGAGAGCTTCCAGACATTGGTGGGAGAGCTGCCAGTGGACAAGTTAGGAGAATGATGAGTATGAACTTTTAGGTGTATTTTGTACTTAATCATATAGAAGACTATAAGAAAGTCTAAGTTACTATCAAAACTTTTTGGAGTAGGAGAGATGACAGCTGGGCAGGAGTGTTTATTGGGGTTTTTTTCTGTGTAATTCACAGATAAATGTAAAATATTCACATTCATTTGAATGGAAAAGAAACATTTGAAATTTACAACTTTCAACACATGCTTTTGAAGAAAAAGTAACAATTTCTCAAAAATTTAGATCCAGATTAATGCAATACCTGTGATTGTATCTTAATAAGTTTTCAGAGATTTTTTTTAAATGTTGATTATTGGTAGAGGATTACTGTGAACCTTCCAATGTACATCACTGGTTCTTCTCGGGCAGCCTCCATGGCTTCTCTGTATCTTACCTAGGGGAAACATTTGGATCCTTGGTGGGCTTTTTTTTCTCCTTCTGACCCTCTTAGGCAGGAAGAAGATGAAACTTGCATCAGCATTCATAAGTCACAGGACGATCTTGGATCACAACCACTTTTATCTGTGTTGTGCACACTTGAGTAAAAAACATCTGGCTGATGAGTATGTTTAAACACAAACACACCCCTGTATAAATATGTAAATACACAACAGATGTATACAAGTAATGTGGACCTTATTCAAATGTGAACAATCCAGTGTTGCTTCTAGTGATATCCACCACTCGTGACCTGTCTGGATAGTAGTATTACTTCTCTCTCAAGCAGAAACACATGTCCATGAGCTTGCAGTTTGTCTTGCTAGGTCACAAAAATAATCAATGGAGAGTACAGGTACTTTTTAAGTATAGCTTCCTTTATGTGCTCACATATCAATCCTACCATGCAATTATTAAAGAGGCTTTAAGGGCATCCCACTTTTCTAAGAATCTTAGCCCAACTAGAGCCTTCTTTCCATACAGTAGCTGAGTCTCAAGTTTTGACTTCTGCAAAAGAACAAAGCTGAGCTAGCCACCACTGTTCACAGATCATTGTTCCCCGAATATTTTGTAACCAACACTGAATACCATTGCAAGCATTTTTTTCCAGGCTTAAATTTGTTCCCAGGCTGAGGGAACAAAGCAAAAGGAAAAAAAAAAAAAAGCTATACAAAGCGTAATACCCTCTAGTGTCACCCATAACAGCAGGTAGAATTTGGTAGACTTGTCTGCAAGTAAGGTTACATGAAATTTCCATTATAAACTCTGTTCCTTTTTACTTTGCCAGATTTCACTGATTGGGCTGAATTTTCTGCAATTGCTCTTTACTTCAAGTGAAGTCTTTTGGGGAAGTTTCAGTGAAAACCACCCAGCTCTTTCCAAGAGGGAGATTAGAGAAAAATAGCTTGATTTCCCAATATTAAAATGTATTTCTTCGAAGGGCTATGGTACCTCCATGCATCATGGTACCAATTCCTCTTTGTCATCTCAGTGAGAATCTACTCATGGTCAGTCAAGCTCAAAACTTTGCAGATTGTCGTTTTAATATACTCAGTAAAGTTTCAGCAAGGCTTCCAGCTACATTTTCTGATGGGTCCCAACAAGCTCACCTTGTCCTAGTCCCAATAAGCTTACTGCACTGCAGACTTATAGACTCGGAGAACAAAACACCAATAATAACATTAAATTCCCTTTTGTCCTGAAAGGAAGGCATGTTGGACTGAGAGTCAAGAGGAAACCATGTGTTTTCCCTTAGCTTTTTCTTTAGTGGGCTTTCATCTTGTGGACCACATGTGATTTATTTTTATATTCCCCTTCTGAAATTTCCTTAATAGGGTGAATTTAATTTCATCTAACTTTAAATGTGTAAGTGTATCACATCGCTGTCTAGTCTTCTCTTGTAGTCAGTAGTGACAGACAGGTACATTGAAAGGCCTTTCTTCTCGTCAGTCATAGGTACATAACATAAGTTTGAAAAAAGATGTTCCCTTGTATTTTTCTTTTCTTCCGTTGACTACAGGGGAAGAATGACAACTAGCTGAGGTAAATTGCCCAGCCTTTAGTTGGAAAAATTAGACCAAATTAATCCGACTCAAACTGAAGACTAGCAAGAGATACTGAGGGGGGTGAGGGAATGGAAGGGGAAAGGACTAGGAGACCACATAGTCACAGCTAATAGTAACAGTATTTAGCCATTAGAAAGCCTAAAAACAGACATGGTAGATGGCCTGTGACTTAATATCTTTAAAAGAGGAATAAATTACAAATATACTGGAGTTCAAATAGGAGCAACTGATACAATGCAAAAACACACAAGGTGAGGACCCAGGGGCCACAGTATGTGGACAGCCCAATCAAATGGTCACAACATAACTTTGCGGTTTTTGAATCTCAACTCATAATCCTTTCCTGTGACAAGATCAGAGGCTCTCAACCCTTCCAACTTGACTACAGTGCCAAATATTAACAATGCAAAAAAGAACAGATTGTTTTGCTTCTTCACTGAAGTGTCCCTTATGAACTGGAGATAAATTATTTTTTCTGTATAATTATTGTGTATATTATAAATTATATAGGCAGAAAGACTGAAACAATAAGTTTCACTGCAGTCTGCATCTTTTTTCAAAATTTATGCTTATAATACTATACCTTTCTAGAGAATTTCTTCCATGAAGTGATCACTGAAAGAAAAATTCATTATTTTTTTAATACATTGCACATCAGTAGATTTCTAGGAGTTTGTAATGAAATATAGTATCGATACTAGCACAATCTCATAGCAGTAAAGAAAATGATTTCTATGTTATTTTAAATATTAACATTACCGTGTTCTGATTTTTTTACTGTTGTATCATAAATTGCTGTTCTTTTTAAATGAAGAACATATAATAAGATTCTGATCATCCTCTGACATGAAGTGGTTTAACAAAGACAGCTTGCAACCTGACACTGTCACTCTGTGCATACAGTTATGCAGTGTCAGAGCTTAATTGTCCAATGACCTTTGCTGTTCAGTGTTGGAAACTGTGAAGCTGTCCGAAGCAGCAGACTGTCCCTTTGAATTCAGGGCAGAAAGTGCTCAGGTTTGAGGTGGTTCTTACCACCTTAGTGCCTCATTCCATAGTACAGATTGCTTCCTAAAAAAGTCTTTACTTCTAAACCTTTGATTGTGAGTTTTGCTGTACATTTCTGACATGTCAGAGAAACAAGAGTGGGCTTGAGACATTAAAGACCTTGAAAGTAAAGACCAGGACACTGAGACAGAGTTGAAATTTTACAGAAAGGCAACAAAGACCAACCTGAGGTCTTTGCAGCATTGTAAGCAAAATAACACCTGAGTCCTTAAATGAAAGAGTTAAGCAGAGAATATTAAAAACTGACATTTACTTAGAAAGGTAAAACTGAGAGAGAAGTCCTTCATCTTAAAACGAATTTATCATCTACCTTGCAAATGAGTACTTTTATGGAGTTATTTGTTGTATCTTGGCACTTAAGGGTTTTTTTCACAAACTTTTGAAAGCTTCTCCTGATATAGGGAGGACTTTTAAAAATCCTTTTGTAAGTAATGAATGAAATACCAACCTCTATTTAATTTCCTTAGTTTTAACTAGTCTTCATTTTACTTTCCCTTTTTATAAATTTATTTTCTTTTGCATCTTCTTGGTTCACTCTTTTTTGTTAAAAATAAAACATTTTAAAGAATTTTTTTTCTTCTTCTTAACCGTTCTCTCTGTATTTCACCAGTTTGTTACAATCACTTTCATGTGCATTCAAGTTGGAAAAGAAGTGTTTAGCACTTCAAAGAAAATCCCAATATCTGCTTTAGAATGTCATATTTGAAGGCCTAAAGAGATTGTTATAATTAATAAATTGAGAAAACACAAGTTACTAAGTCACTTCCATCTTGAAATAGAGTTCAAGAACCATGCTTTCTCTGCTGAGTCTTAAAAACAAGACCAGACATTTCTGACATTTCTGATCTCAAGTATTTTAGATAACTATATACAAGAAAACTTACTCCAGCTGAGATGTGAAAATAAGCTTTTAACTTTCATTTTACCAAACTTTTTTTTGTAGTAAATATTGACAAAAAAGTTGAAAGAGTTCTTTCTGAGCAGGACAGAGAGCATTAGTGTTGCATGCTTTATTTGCTCTGCACAAATTAAAAGTTATGTTCTTCTCCCATCTTCATCACTTCCCCCATGGTTGTCTCAGAAAAAGACTGTAACTTTCCCCATTCTCATTCAGGCTTCAGCAGTGAGAAATGGGCTATCTATGAATCAATGATTAGACAGAAATAGGGAGGAGAAAGATGGCAGCTGGACCCAAGGAATAATCTTACACGTACTTCTTCTACTCCAGTGCCGCTATCTTGCGAAAGGAAGAAAAGCTCCATTCTACTCACTCTTTGGAGCATATTAGGATCTGATGATCTGGCTGTGAACAAAACACCAGTCACCCACTGAAACAGTGAATGAAGTCGTCTCTTCCATACTAGACTGCCATTAGTCTTTGCGTTTTAGTGATCACAGTTTGACAGGTGCTACTGCAGGTGGCTCTAAATAACAGGCATGCTTCCCTATAAAGCTATAAGTAGAAGGAAGTTTGAGGTACAAAGATCTTGAAGAAGATAGGAATGGAATTAGGGCTTCTGCTGTCTGATGAAATCAGGACAGAACTTCCTTTTTATAAAGGAAGACTGAAGATCCCACTGACTGTGACAGAATTATGACAACTCTATAGCAGCAGTTCCAGAACACATAAGCCACAAGGAACAAGTTCAAGCAACTTCAAAGGGACATAATACAGCTAACTGTGGAAGAGATGCAGTTCCAAATACGTTCTTATATGACTACAAACTATTTCAACAGTCAGATAATTTATTTGAATTTTATCTTGCTTTTTATGTCCTTCTCTGCTTTGATCAATCAGCCTTAGGTACTACAACAATTATTTTTTTTTTAGGCTTCCACTCATCTGTCCACCTCTACATTGAACAAATGCCCCAGAATATGTTTTATGTGAAAAGTGAGGTTCAGGCTACTCAACATTAAAGAATCCCCAGCGCTGTGGTAGGATGAAAGACCATTGTTCTGATTGGTTTGGGCAATTGTCTTCTGCATACAATTTTTCTCCTGCAGTTTCTAAATGTGTGTAGTATTATATCTCTTTTCTTTTTCAAAATTACTGCCTTTTCCTATGTACCACTTGGCAACTGTGTTCTTGAAATTAGCTGCAGATTCCTAAAGAAAGAGATAAAGACATATGTGTCAAACCTGGCATAGTCTACACTGGCTCATTCAGCAAAGTCTTAAAAAAATGAAATAATATGGCAAATAAGCTATCATGTCATCTGGAAGAATTGGTTCCCTCAGACCAGTGGTAAGGCACAGTACAGTATGAGAAAAATTGCAGCACAGATTGTCCTGGGTCTGCCTGCTGAGAGAACATAAGGATGCAGCCTCTGACATTGTTTGTCTGCATCCTTTCACCACAGCTAAAACTGAGACCGAGGAATGAGAAATTAACTTTTATTAAAACAGAATTTATACTACTTTTTCTTTCATGAAACATTTATGCAAGTAAAAATTGTATATATGGAGATACTGGAATTCAAGATGACCAAAAGAGTCTGTTTCCCAGAAAAATCCACTTAATTTCTGTTAAAATCAGCACATCTATTAAAAAAACAAAACCGAAACAACAACAGAAACCCAAACCAAATCACTTCCTTTTCTTGTACTAGTGATGGTGGCCACAAATTAAAAAAACACACTTCCTTCCAGCAGCAGCCAAGAGGAGTTCATTTGCAAAACTTCTTAAGTCCCGCTGAGTTCTGAAGTAATGTTTGCAGTTATTAATATAATTTTTTTTTGCATTTATGAGAAGTACTGCCAGCATTACTTACTGGACAGTGTCTTTCAGCAAGGAAGCTTTAGAAACCTTGAAATTTCCCAGTACTCTGTTGAAGTAACATGTAATGTTTTGCTTTGTTTTGTTTCTTATTCTGAAAAAATGGAAGTCACACGGAGTTTGGGATCCAAGTATAACAAATCTACATTACTCAGAAAGAAATAACAAAGTATAGGTATTAAATACAGGAAATAAGAATTTCTCCCCATCAGGGTAAGCATTTTGAACTATTTGTGCATGAATTTGTTTTCAGTGGTGAACAGTTCATATTATGATTAATTGACCACATAGGTTTAGTGTAGGTTTAAACCTCATCAGAGCTTTTTTATTAGCTTCAGTAACATCTTGTGCTTGTGCCAGTCATCTTTCCTGTGTATTACACTTCACAGTCTCAGTGTTTAGATATCCATATGGTTGTGCATTTGCTTCTGCTTACAAGCAAGCAGAAGAAAGTTTGTGGTTTCACTTTGTTGATTGATGTGGTGAACTTCTGTACCATTCAGACACACCTTGACCAATTGGTATTTATCAATTCTGACGAGTGATTTTGATTTCATTTAAACCAAGTTAAACTTCACTAATCTCATAATCATTAATGTCATAATACCCTTAGAGTAAAATAGTGGTCACACTGAATTTAGTGGCAAAACTGCGAATAGTTGAAACAGCTGAAAGAAACAAAACATCTCATTAACTGGAAACATTTAAAATTTGGTTCCAGCCTGACCTGAATGTGCTCCAGGGAAATCCCACAGTGCTGGCTAGTTAACCAACTGTCTGGAAGTGCTGGGGTCACCAGCCTGCTTTCCAAGCGCTGTGTCAGAGCTCTGTAGCAGGGAGAGCTGGGGCTCCCACAGCTCTGTGGTGGTGAGAATGGGTGCCCCAGAGCAACTGGGTTGCTGTGGAGCCATAGACCTTGGAAAACCCAGGGAATCACTCCAGAATTGAATATCCCACAAGTGCTGACAGCATGAAGAGCCCCATCAGCTTTCCACAAATGTATACAAAGCTTCATGGACACCCTTCCTCTCATTTACCTAATGCTTGCACTTCAGACAGCAAGTCAGCATTTTTCAACATAATCCTGTTTCACTGAACAGTAATGCAAGTCAGGTCTTATGCTAGCAAGCACCTCAAGCGAAGGTACCTGATGGTGGTCTTATAACAGTCAAAGTAGAACATATTAAACTCTGATATCTTTCATATTTTAATGAAAGGCAGCTGCTAATATGTTCATCTTCTAATTTTAAAAATACTTCTTAATTTTTTTTCCTAATTGGAGATGATTGAATTGTGATGAAATATGCATCCAAAATTTGTTGCAGGGTGCGTTATTGGAGTTCAAATACTGGAGTCTAGCTTTGAGGAAGCATATGGAGTTTTAGTTTGGACCAGTCTATCACAGATGTGAAGTCACTGAACAGGAAACAGTCTGGGTTTCAGTGTGACTAGATCATGCTCAGTGCTTTATCAGGTAGTTTAAGCCCAGGTTCAGTGATGAGGACATGACACTGCAGTCACGTTGCCTGAAAAGTGGTTAGTGAGAGGCTTTCGTGTTCTGTTTTGTATAGAGCCATCACTGTTGGGCAATGACTCACTCTTGGGACTCCTAAGAACAATTACAAAATAAGTAATAACACTTCCCATGGAGCATCAAGCATCTCATGTTCTCAGTAGTTTAACTACTTTTGATACAGCTCAAGATCTTTGTTTATATTGCTTCCTGCCAAATAATACCCCAAGCAGCATTTACTTTTATAACTTTTAAAGACTTTCCACTGTAAATGGAACCAAAACGCTTATGGTACAATTTCCAGTGAAGATCAATGGCACATTATAAATATCTTATAATTCATTATTCAATTAACACATCATGAAAACTGATTCCTTTCTTTAAAAGTTCAAATTAAATCAAACTTGGACTTTTTTTCTTTTAATTTGAAAAAGTGCTTTCTCTTTTTTTTTTTTCTTTCTTTATTTATTTGCATTTGCCTCAGGCCTGGTATGGAAATGAAAACTGGATATTTCATCCAAATTCAGCTTCTAACAGGAAGCACTTGAAATTTTGTGAAAGTCTGCTCTGGTGAGATGTGAAATTGCACAGAAAAAAGTTAAGACACATATATTAATATAAAGGAATTTTTTTATACTTCTACCCATTTAAACAAAAATGAGGGTGTGTTCCCCAACAGGATAAAATAGTTCACCTCTTAGATAAGACTGTTCCATTTCTCAGTCATAATGGATGGAGATATTGAAAGAAGCCAAGAAAATAAAGACTTGAACACTCAACTTGGAAGAAAATTTAGAACTCAGGTCAGTGCCACAAATATTTCTGAGCAATGCAGTGTACTAAATAGCTTTTGTATTGACTTGAAGAGATGGCTCATGCATTTTTAAAAAAGCAATAAAATATGTAACATCATGTGATACATATGCCAATGAAGTACTAAAGGTATCGGTATTCTTTTCAGCTTTTTCTTCCTACTGCATCCAGGTTAAAGGTATACTCTATACCTAAGTAAAATTTCATTTTCATTCCTGATTTCACCTGCTTTGAAGACAAAGATGATTAGACAATTTATGTGCCTTCAAAGCAAATAGAGGATATTTCTCTTGGAATCCACTGTGGCAATGGATAAAATATCTGGGTATTTTAGGACACCACAAAACCAAAGAGAAAGAGAGGAAAGATTATCATAACCAAACCAATAGATCAAGATACAGCTTTTGACTCATCTCCTGCAGTTAACTGGGACACTAATAGAGAAATACATGACTTTTCCTGAGTTACTCACAGCCCTGCGCCAGCTCACTTTCTGCTATCACTGCAAAGAAAGAGACCAGACTTTGGTGAGCATCAAGAGGGAGTCATATTGAACTCAGCCTTTCCAAAAGACATTCTTCTGGAAATCTGTGAGCATCAAGGAAAGCATTTGGACTCTGGAGCAAATGTTGCGAACACTGACTTGAATTGTCGGAACATAACCATAGCTGAATGAGGAGCAGAAAGCCAAGGTCAGCAGAATACAGCACGTCCAATTACATGTATTCTTTTGGAAGAAATGTGAAGGACAGCAAGCTCTATTTTCTAAATGTACACAGAGACAGAGAGAAGTGGGCTAAGCTCCCTACCTCTAAAAAAATAGTGATTTCAAACTCATTTTCAAATAAGTGATGCTTGTCTTTCATTCTGCTTTTAAGTTCAAATGCAGCTGTCATTTCTCATGACTGAGTTGTTTGATTTGATTAAAATCTAATTTTTTGAAGATTAAATGCTCTGAGTGAAAAATGTCTATGTTGTCTTCAAAGGTGCTTTGGAGTACTTTCCTGATGTTCCTCTTAGGGGACCAGCAGATGCATCTGCCTTTACTTTTCAACTATTCTCTCGAATTTACAAAATTACCAGATTATATAACTGAAAAACTGTCCATGAGGTGTTTTAAAGGGAATCTAGAGTATTTTGGGGGAATCCAGAGTAAACATTACTTTATTATTTTTGCCAGCAGAAATTATTTCTATTATTCATTCATTTTGCATGTGAAAAAAATAGTAGAACTATTTCTTCTTGGCTTCTTTAATTCTGATAGGTTTTGTTGCATAAACTTATAATGTGACTTTTCTAGAAAACTGGTGCACTACATATAGTGACTGTGCTAAAAATTATCTCAAGCGATTACCTAAATAAAACAGAGGTTTAGCAGTCTTGAATATTCATCTATTTCATTGACATCTAGGTGAACAAAAGGGGCAACCTGGAATCCTCAGTATATTACTAGAATTTAATGTATCTCTTTTTTTTTTTTCCCCCAAACAATTTTCATTCTTTTAACAGGTACAATTTTTGTTTGAATTTTTGTCTCCATGTTGTACTGACCTATCTGATAGTTTAATTGCTGTCCTTTTCTTTTTTCAGAGCTGATATTAAAATTCTTGGCCTAGTTTTTATCACAGATGAAAACATATGGACTTAAACATTGTTGACTGGAATGGACCTTAAGAATGGCAAGAAAGAGTCTTTCACTTTTTCCTTATTCGTTGCATATAGGAACCAATTCTTTGCTGAAAAAAGAGTGATTGTTAAGCGTTTATAACTTAAATCCAGAAAGAACCTGATTTTTGTGCAGATGAGCTATATGCACTTTAAAAAAATATTAAAAGAAATATATGTGGGTTTGAGGGGTCTCATTCTGTTTCAATGTATCCGTCCATAAATTTATTATTATGAATATATGAATTATGGTCATAATTCACAAAAGCACAGAAATATAAGAAAATAAACAAAAAAACGTAATTCACTTAAAAATGAAAATATTCATTGTGCTTAAGAGATTTCTAAGAGTTTATACATTGCTACAGTTTTGAGTAAAGCCTTTAGCTAGTTTGAAGTTTATTTCAGTTTGAAATGTCAGTCATTTTTAGTATTATATAATATGTATTATATAACTGATCCTTCAGCTTCCCTCAAGTTTATAATTCTAGTTACTACCTTTAACAGTGGGTGATTGCTGAGTCTTAATAAAAAACTTCCAATAAAGATTCCAAATAATCTTATCTGGAGAAAAAGGAGAGATCTTAAAACACAATGAAAATGGAAAATAAGAGAACAGATGCTAACATATTGGAAAGACTGAAAACTTGAAGAGAAGCTTGGTGTCTTTCTGAAGCTTGGCATATAGCAAACAAACTGTCCTTGAAAAGGAAAGGAGTGACTTCACAGTATATCTACTATATATTTTTGTCCACCTTTGATAAATGTGTAATTTATAACAGTACCTCGACATTGCTTGCATGTCACCACTAATGCTTATTTACTATCCAAGGTGTGACATTGAAGAATTTCTTAACTTAAATGTCTCTCATCTCATTTATAGAGCCAATTTTTTGTGGTCATTTTCCAAATTTCATGAGACAAATAAGTAGTGGTTCTTTTATTTGTATTAAAACAGTGCACGAAACTTACCAAACCAAACTGGCTAATACCTTCAAAGTCATATGTGCTAAGTCCCACACTCAGCTAAGTCCTTGAATGTGCTTTACTCCCATCTGGGAAAAAAGCATTTGAGTACTTGTGATGTGATTATTTATAGAATGTTGTTTTCTAGTCAGGCTGCAAGTTGCAACAGAAATGTTCTTAAGACTGTGACTCATTGGGGTTTGTTGAGTCACAGGTAATAAACAGGATCCTGCTAATATTGTACAACATTTACTCTTAAAGTAACATTTTAAAAAGCTCACTTTTCCTCCTTTCTAAGAAAAGAAATTGACATATGTTCAAAAAAAAGAGGCAATGGTCCTAGTGGAGTCAGGGTTTTTTTCTGCTATGCTGATAACAATTTGAATACTTCCATGTCTCTAAACACACTGAATATATGACAGCTTTGGTAGACAGGGCCACAGGCTACTTTGAGCAGTCATAATCATTACTACTTAACAGTTCTATGTGATCTTTAGATTATTTTGGAGTTCTTAATTGCACTGACAACAAAAATGCTCCCTATGAAAGTTAGTCAGATCTATTACTTTAAGAATGCTTCAGTGGCTACTTGCATAGATTATAAACAGAGGAAGAGGTATTGTAACTCTTTGAACTGGAGGTGAAATATGACAGTATTAACAAACTAGGTATTTACATTTTTACATGCATGTTAAACTAAATAAATAGAATTTTATAACTCCAGAATTTCATTAATTTTTGCACGTAGCAAGAATTATTAGTAGATATGGAAACCTTTAGGCCAAATTTTGAGTATATTAAAACCAGAGGGAAAAGTTCCTTACCTCCAGTGGCAGAATGATTGAAACACAGCTATTTATGCCATCTTTTATGCTCTGTGTAGGTACAGTACTGGTAATAGTTTTTCTCACTTTCCCACATTGCCTGTGCCAAGACATCCTGGTAAATTTTGAGATATAAAGAGATGTTTTGATGCCTATTCTAACAACCCTTTGTGCATTAAATCTTTCTTTTACCTTTTGGGAGTTTTCTTTAAGAAGCAGACAATGAGAAATGCTTTGCTTTTTCAGAGAAGTAGTTTCGAGGTTTACCTAATATTGAAAAATAAAGCAAATGCTATGACAAAAGCTTCTGATATATTTTGTATTTTGAACCGTAAAATCCAACCTTCCTTGGAAGGTACATCTAACTAACTTGTGATTGTTAGTATTGCATATTCATGAAATGTGTTATGAGTAAGGTGATAAGCCGTTTTTAGAAAAGCTTTAAAGCATGTGTTCAGATACTTCCTCCTTCTCAGAGTTGCACTGGATATTGCACAACACTTTCTTAGAACTATTTATTTTTCTTAGAGGAGAAGTCTATGATGACATAAACACGAAGAGATCAATTAGGACCACACTCTGGAAAAGGGAAGAACTTGTTCAGCACACTTTATTTTCTATGATTTTGGTTTAGACACAAAATATTTCACAAAGAAAAAATTATAACAAAATAGTTTAAAGATATACAAAGAACAGCTGAGCTTTTTATTCTGGATCAAAGAAAGGTTCTACCTACCTGAAAATGACTTGTGTTATAATCTCCTCCTTTCTTTCTAGTATGTATGCATACTAACAGATCTTACTGCATCTGTGTCCTGTACATAGTGTAAGGAAATATAATGTGACCATGGCTCAAGAATATTCAACTTTTAGTTCCGTCAGAAATAATTAATAGTAAGAATTGACTATTCTAGCAGCTGAAGTTCTTATAACTAATACTAATATTGATTTTTACTCCTGCAGTTTCTGAACTACTTTGCATAGAACAGGGAAACTGTTAGGGCTGTGATTTTGTGTTTCTGAGGTTTCCAGTGATAACAATATCATTTGACATTTTTGTGTTCTTTTGAGCCAAAAAGTACATTTGTAAAGTTTATGTACGAGTTTGGTCATTGTACTTGAGAAAGGGAAGAGTTTAAAGTCTGTTGTTTTTTTAATATTAATAAACACTGTTTCAACTTTGCCTTTGGTAACTATTCTGTCAGCAATAGAAGACACCTGTCAACAGTAAAGTAATTTTTCTTGGAATTAAACTCATTTAATTAAAAATTAAACATGTTTGTGAAGGTAGACATTATTGCTGACCTATAGGAACACCAGTTCCAGTAAAAAACTGATATTTTGAGATAACTTGACTCAATATAAATTGTGAAGACTACTCTTTTTAATATCTTCAGAGTTCTTAGATCTTCCTAGTGCTAGATACAGTCGAAAGCTAAATAAAATGTACTTCAAAGATGTAATATTTAAATTCTTTTTAGGTAGTGCAGCTCTGGTAGAAAATGGTTAACAGTACTCATAAAAAATGTTTTCATCAGTATTTGACGACACAGACAAAATTTCATCAAGCTTTCAAATTGTATACTCAACTGATAATAATGTTATTCCAAGTTATTTAGGTGACCTACCTAGTGATCAAAGTAAGATGATTGTTGTCCAAAACAGACTTGCTATGTCCTCCTCCCATTATACAAGGTATATCTGATGTAAGCTTTGATTTGAATTGTCACTTCCCTGGCAGCATAAAAATAGAGTGATTTATTAGGGTTGTATTTAAGAAATAAGACTATTAGGCCTTTTACTTCCCCCCCTTCCCCCTAAGAAAGGTATCTTATTTTTTGAAGACACAAGAGAGATCTTCCAAATCAAAATGAGTTCTCTTTCTAAGATCTTACAAAGTTTCTGAAGGAGTAACATTCCCTTAATGAAAGTACCAAAGATTTTTTTCTCCAATTTTTTTCAGTAGTCCCCAATTACCTTCCACAGGGCATCCTACCAGGCACAATAACTGTAACATGCTCACAGTTTCCCCTTCCTTTGTGATGACCTCATTTTAATTAATCCTGTTTGAGATCTCATGCAATTTATGAAACCTGACTGTTCCTTGAGCTTTTTCACAATACTTTGTCTCTTACATGGGTATAGGGGTCACTTCAGAGTTGGTTGGGAGGATAGCGGTAGCTTAATCCATATAATTCAGAGTTGTCATGCACCTATAAAAAGTTTCGTTATTGCTCAAACTGTATTGCAGAGATGACGTGACTGCATACATAACCCTAAACATGAATCTTGGCTACATTAGTGGTCACCTGGCACCTATAATAGCAACAGAACCACCTCCATAGTATCATGCTTTATATTCACATTCTGAAAGAACTGCATCCCTTTAAATTCTGTAGATGTTTTCACAGTAAGAGCATTTTCCCTCCTTTGTCCATTCTGGATTCTTAATAATACTTTGTTAGGATTGATCAATACTTCCATAATGTGCCTAAGAAAAGTTCTTATTTCGAGCCATTTCAGCCTACAAGACAGCAAAGCTATGGGAGCTTATGGCAGATGTATCATACTCCAGCTTCCCCAAAGACAAACTCTAGTCAGGCTACATGCAAAGTTTTTCCCAAATTCCTTTGGGATTTTGCCTAAAGTACATAATGCATTCACCACATTTTCTCCTAAACCCAGCCCTCCAGCGTCACCATTTTGAAATCCTAAGTGGCATATCTTTTAACCTAAATAGAACTAAAGCAATTAAGTCTCTTAAAGGCTATATATTGCATTTGTAGATACTAGAAGAGACAAGCATCCCAAATGTCCCAAAACTTATGCAACTGGATGTCAAAACTCAGGAGGCTGCACTATTAGTCAAATGAGAGTCATGATGTCAGGTTAGTGGTTGTCTCACCAGGGCACATGCAGCCTCTGCTTTGGAGAGGGCAGCTATCTTCTCCTTTTTTCCTTAAATGTGGAGGGCAGCTACTTGGTAGTCACTTGACATAACAAGCGATAGTGTTCTCCAGTGTAAAAATTACTATTTCTTGTTTAATTCTACACAGCTTTTTCTTTTCCAGTAGTACAGGGTAGGTACAACTAAAAGAACAGAAAGCCCATACAAAGCTCAGACTCATTGCTATATCCCACAGCCCACTGTCATTTCCCACTTCAGAATGAAGAATGTGCTTGGCCTCTCCTTGGGCAAAGAAAGTACAGCAAGGGTGTTGTGATCACCTCTGTGCATACTTGGGACAGGGTGGTAGTGCACTACCTAACAGTTATGGCCTCAAAAGAGGCTGGCCAGAATATTCTCAGTGTGATATTTTTGAGGTCATGATATGCACACGCACCAAGAGTGCACAGCATATCTCAGAACAATGGTCACCATAAGGCAAATAACTGTTTCTTTTAATATTATATAATGTCATATAAGTCTCAAATCTGATTTAATTTATACAAGCATAACTTGATTCTGGAATGAGATCAGATTTTGATCCAAAATCCAATAGACTGCAATCATTCTATCAGTTACAGCTGAAAATTGTAACCTCCAAGCTATAGGCACATAAAGTACAGATCTCAGCTATCTTCTAGATGCTCGTATTTGTATGGATATTTTAGCCTTTGATAGAAAGGGAAGCAAATAATTTGTCTAAACTTTGAGGTCACATGTAGGACACAATTTCCTTCTACTTGAGTGGATCAGTGTACAAATAAGAAAAATGTGAACAGACCAGAAGGAAAAACTTCTGTGCTGTTTCTGCACTGAGATGTGTGAGGATACTACTTTTAAACCTCAGGAAATTGTATTGGGCCTGGGGGTGGGGTGGAGGGAGAGGGGCTTTATCTGTTTTTCAATGATAAACTGGATAAATGCTTTCCAGAGGTCAGAGACAAAGAGTTGTAAGACAACTTTTGCTCAGATACTACTGCTTAAAATGAGTAAGAGAATACTAAATGCAAAACCTACAAATTTGTACTTAAATTTTTAAATGGTAATATGGTAATAAAATTATCCAAGAGTCATAGGAGCCTTAAATTAAAACCTTTTAGGATGGACTGTAGTCTCCTTTCAACTGTTTTACAACTTAAAGTTACTAAGTCTTTGGATTGTCAGGAGTTGCCAAACTTTTATCTTGAAATAGGACATCCTACAGGCCATTCAAAATTTCAGTATGGCCTGATGTAAGTTTTTGCTTGTAGCAATAAAAATGCATGAGTTGGCTACAAAATTTGCAACTAACTTTAGATCCTGAAACCTACACCTTGCCTAAGAATATTTGGCTTTGATTTTTTTTTTCATTTCATTTCTAGTTCTTATTTATACATGAATATAGATATTTTCATAATGGTGATTGGAAAGTGTTTTAACTTAATCCAGTAACATATGTACAAAAATCTTGAAGGACAGTAGTACATTAAGGTTATTTCCTTATAAAAAAAATGTTGCTTATGTAGGTGCATTTTTTAAATGGTTTCTACATTTTTATCTGTAACTTAGATTTCATTTTGCATATCCAAAGATCCAACCTATGCTTACGTTTATAGTACGTGACAGAAAAATTCACATGCAATTCAGAAATACAAATGTGTGAAGGAGATGCAAAGGCAGGCCCAAGCATGTCAAAGTGTAGGAATTAAATTATCATTCAGTCTCAGGGGAAATTGATTGGCAACATCTACTGGGAGATGTTTAATTAGTGAAGAACTAAAGTGAAACAAGAGGCTATGTGAAGGATATGCTTTTTCCATTTTTAAAAGGCAAGAGAAGTATCTGCAAGTGTTTTGAAAATCATTGAATTGCAGTGCGAGAAAGGATATCAAGGTATCTTCTGGTACATCCCATTGCCTTGCCTACAGGTGGGGTTAAAAAAAATATTGATATTGTATTTAAAGAAATTCTATAACACAAACTTTACAACCTCTGCAATGAATCTGTTCAAATAGTTCATAATAATTACTTTTAAAATGCTGGCATTTTACCTTTTTTCCCCCTTAGGTCTATAGTGAATATTTCTTGCTACAATTTTTGTCTGTTATCCCAAATCCTATTCCCTTTGGACACGGAGGACACCTTACTCTCTTTCTTCTTGCAATGTCCTTTCACATATTTGGAAAACAGTTGTGATGACCCTTCTCATCACTGCAGTCTTTTCTTGTGCACCTTGTTCTTCTTGCTCTCTGCATGTCATTGTATTTTTTATTCTGTACTTGTCTTTGCACAGAAATATACAGACCTTTCCATTCTGTTATCATCAGTAATGGTGAAAAGCATAATTTATATTCCATTGCTTGCCTATAACTTTTTTACACACCAGCCTATGCATACTCTTTCACATATTTGGTAGCCAGGAGGAAAGCAGTAAAACATAACGATGTTCAAAATACTCTCCCCTTCTTCTGCGGTAGATGTGCTCATCAGATTTAATCACAAATGTTTACACAAATGTGCGTACAGCAGAGTGGTCTGTTCTTTAAGAATCAGAAGAACATGGTCTTCACATCATTCACAAAGTAAGAAAAAGGAAAGGTCTGCATTGGTTCTGCCTCAACTCTAATCAGTTGTTCCCTTTCAAAAGGCCAGAGAGGGAGGTCCATGGGTCACATACTGAAATGCACACTGTGAAGCTAGTGTTCTCACTCATTTAAAAGTGCGGCTTCCTAAATATTGACACTATTTCCAGAGACAGAGCCAGAACACTTAAAAATCTTCTAGGTTCTCAAAAGGGAAGAGTTTAGAATTGAAGGGATAAAGCTGATTGAAAACGCTGTGTACACAGGTCTTTCCTCCTACTCATTCATATTACTTATAATCACTCTCTAGTCTGAAGTATTTTTCCTCCCTTGAGCAAAACCACTCCTGATGTGGCCTGGCCTCCACCATAGATTCTACCACTTTTGTTTATTCAACACTTCTTTAGACTAGGGCAGTCCTTTCACTTCCATATGTGTTTAATAGAACCACAACCACCTTCCTGCCCTCTCTGTAGATTTCTTTTATACTGAATTGTGCTTTAAAAGAAGTTTTCTCATTTTACTATCAGTTCAAAATGTAACCAAAACCAAGAGGGCCACCAACATAGTTTATAGAATCTGTATGTATATGTATATAGGGTATATAGAATTTAACTTCTGGTACTGAATTGCATGGGTTTCATCTGAAGTGGGATTCATTTGTAAAGGGAGTCTGGGGAGGAAACAGGTAGCTGAGACAGCTGTAGTTTCTATTGACTCACACCCAACAAAAGTGACAAAATTTTGTGTCACTTACTTCCTACGCTGAAGAACTCTTCTTGACAAAGAACAGAAAGGTACCTCCCTAAATACTTCCTAATCCTAGGAAAGAGAGAGATGTAACGTGTTATTAAGCTCCAGGTTTCTCCTGAAAACTTACACACAGGGAAAATGAAGAATTCAAATAGCATGCCACTGAAGTCCTGCTTTGGATATACACAAGCATCCTTAATGTCAGCTGAGGTTTGTGTTTTGTTCTTTTGATCCTGCAGTTTCCTGAATACAGGACCTTCTGCAAAATAGTAAAACTGTAGATCAACTTGTACTATGTATCTGTGGCCCAGCTGTCAAGGAAAGGAGAGATGTCTCTCTGAAGCTTACTTCCTTTTTGCTCTGAGTACCAGTTTTTCCAGAAATCTCTAGACAGCTTATACTACAACAGTTCTCTTTGGCGTGCCTCTGCTGCACAGCATTTGAGCTTGACTGCCAAATTTACTCCACTTTTGGAGTCTTGCACATGCAGTTACTCTTGGGAAACCCCAACTAAACAATTGGCATTTAATTTTCTTGGCAATCGAAAGCTCTATAATCTGAGACAGACTTCACTACTTTATTGAAGGTGGTGAGCTGTCCTTTATTGGAAATGTAATGCAAATACTAGACTGTAAAATTCTGTTCAGAAATTATATAAAATCTTTGTTCATTTCATTTCAGTGAATAAGAATGTGGGAAGGAGAGAGCTGTCTTCCACTGTTATGTGAGAATTTATATTGGTGAGTATGGCTTACTATAGACTTTATCTCCACTTAAAAGCAAGTGAAGTATGCTCTTCTCTTCCTTCCTTTGTATAATATATTGTAACTTCTACAATATTTCTAATATTTGTGGAAAAAATTTTTGCAAATTTAGCTGTGCTGGCAACTGAGCCTAAGAAGTGAACAGCAACACCAGCCCATCATGGATGTTTTGAAGTTACACAGAATTTAAATTCTTTTATTATTTTCATCCCACCCAATTATCTTTTTTTTTTTTTTTTAATGCCCAGCATACAGCCTGTGTAATAAGTAGAGGGACAGTGCCACAAGAGCTATAGTATGTTACTTCCTTCTGTTAGTGGATTTGGATTAATTTTGGCAACAAATGTGT
Organism: Theristicus caerulescens; assembly: GCA_020745775.1. Classification (NCBI taxonomy): domain Eukaryota; kingdom Metazoa; phylum Chordata; class Aves; order Pelecaniformes; family Threskiornithidae; genus Theristicus; species Theristicus caerulescens. Next base: position 28,395,147 of record CM036559.1, on the reverse strand, counting down.
CCATTCAAAGCCATAAAGATGCAACAAAACATTTTCTTTCCTTTCAGTGGTTATCTAAAGTTCAGCATTTCCATCTATGTAGACAGTGTTTTCCTCTCTTATAATCTCCTCCCTTAAAACTAATTAATGGACTAGCCCATAATTATATGTGCTTCCTATTCCAGCAAAGAGGAAGGAAATTTCCAAATCAGATGGACGTCAATTGGGCTGCAACTTCTGTAGAATAAATGCGTATCTACAGCAGGAAAATCTCTTTTATTGCTAAAACATGGATAGGAACTGGTCTTCCTCTCTTTAATGGGCAATCTAAAGGTCAAGAGCCTGAATGGAGACAAATGGTGACATTATGCCTGATGATTACTTTGTTGATTTGAAATGTAATACAGGAAGTCACTGAAAGCTGCCTGCAAGCTGATTATTACTATTCCATTGCCCCCCTATCAACAAAAATCAACAACATACAGATCTATTTGCCTGGAAAATAATAGTTATAATAAAAAAGTTCTAAGAAATAATTTTCCCACACAGTGCAGTGGGAAAATTGGTTTCCTTTCCATACAGAATTATATATAAATCCATAAAGATTTAGAGTAGATGGCAGTCAGAAAATTTTAAAATTTGCCATTATGTTTGGATTATGTTCATAAAAATCTAAGGGCATCAGTAGATGAAGTGATCATACTGGTTTGAATATCTGCTTAAGAGAAAATATTTGTAAAAGATAATTATTTATTCACAGTGTTTAAATACATTTTATGTTGAAATAAAGAAAAAAAGATAATTTGGTATCAAGCTCTTTCCAGACTTCATCTATATTTAGTCACTCCCTAGTCTGTATTAAGCTTTCCTATGAATGGGCCCCACCAGTTTCATCCATGCTACACAGAGCAGCACCATGCAAATTCTTGTAGGATTTTCACATCTGCATTAGTTTTACTAGCTCACCAGGGAACTCCAGGAGTTTCAGTACTGCTTTGGGAGAACCATAGTGTCAATAATTAATCACTTTTTACTTGATGATGCTCTCCTTTGTAACCCCCTTTTATGCCTTAAAAATACTCACAGTTTCCATGATTTCTTCACTTCCTGTTCTAGTCATGTTGAGTTCTGTATCCAGGATGCCAGGAACAAGTCTCTGAAAAAGTGTTTTCAAGAGTTTTTGACCTCTTTTCAAACCTCATTAAGGTTAATTGGAACTGCACTCTCATTCACATTAGGAAAATCAAGTACTGTAAGAAAAACTCTGATAAACTCCAAAATTTCTGCTATTTGTCTCAGTAATACCCTTTGTTAAAGGAACAGTGTCCTTTGTGAATACAAACGAAACAGAAGACCTATGCATAAGACTATCACAGATGAATTAAGCTTCATTACCAAGGACAGACTCTTGCTCTTGGATCACTTTAGCACCACTTCTGTGCCCACTTGCCTCTGGTTGCGGCTGCATTTTGAAAAGGAGCAACAAAATTCCAACAACAAACTTTGGGTTTGGGTGGATGACAAAACGTATAAATAACATGTACATGGAACTCATCTGAATCCCCGATCTTTCCATCCAAATTAAAAGCCAGGCATTCAATTATTTAGTAATTAATATGATAGTTCCACAATATGACTTCTTTTAGATGGCAAGCTTGGGAAAAGCTATCATACACAAACTACTGCTGCTTCTCCCTCACCCCCCTAAATTAGCACTGTATTTGGAGTTTCAATTCAGCAGGGATGAATTTTTATGTTTAAAATACAAACTCCAGTCTTATAGACCAGAAAAGTCAAGAAACTTCCATACTTTGTGTCTAATTATCTCATAATAATATATTAGGGTTTATTAATTTTCGTGTGTGGGGGTTAGATGTGTATATCAAATCTTCTCAGTTTGTTTTTAAGATGATAAAAAATGGGTCATACAGCTTTGAGACCTCCCACCTTCACTTTGAGTTTACACAGTTCTTCAGTTAAATCTGATAACAAGCTCAAATGATAAGCAAGAACTTGTCTCAATGGGACATACTGCTGTACTCTGAAAAGTAGAGATTGGACTTAAGACTGCTAGAAAAAGCAGACTTTCTACAGGGGAGAGAGGGAATGAAATAAGGTTCTTTAGTAGTTGGAATCTCAGCGTACCTGTATTCTTTAAGTACTTGGTTCATATTCTCCTGGTGAGCTGACTTATTTGATGGGGCAATATGAGCTAAGAACACAGCACAGTGAGAAGAAAGGCAAACACTATACAATATTCTTCTCTCTAGAAGTGAAAATTCAGGAGGCTAGGAATTCATAAGGTATTGCTCTATTTAGAATAAATGCCAGCATGCTAAAAATTTCCCTCTAGTAAAGCATTAGCTCTCAGGGTTCGTAGTTTGGCTGATCATGAAAGGCCAACAGTTTTCAGAGAGGAAAGCCAGTTAATAAATCCACTGCCTACATTTATCTTTCAGACTGTTTCACAGCCTCTCAAATTGCTTGTCTCCCTCTCTGCATGTATTATGCACTGGGAACTTACATAGTCCGAAGTACTGGGTCTGGCTGAGTGCCTTGGCCTCTCCTCTGAAAGACAGCTCTGTCTGGAGGGCAGAGGGCAATGTAGCACAACCATAGAAGTGTTTTTTAACAACTGGGCAATGTTTTCCTGATCTTTTTCTCTATCCAGCCAGCACTTACATTAGAGGGGGGGGCAGTGAGATACAGATTGCAATTATAGTCAGGCACAATTTCCCATGATTTAGGGGTTTATGAACATTCATCATTTTGCATACTTGTTTGGCACTGATGAGCTGTTAATCAAAGCAGAGCTTTTAGTACTTGACGCTTTCAGGCAGTCTTGGCATTATAAACATCTGCCTATGCTTTAACACCTGTGCACTCACACTAACCCAGCACCTGCTAGTGTCCATGCAGCGTGATTTATGTGCCTGGTTACAGGATCCTGAGGGCCTTCTGTGGCTCCAACCGATGGCACACGTGCGCTACAGTGTGCAGCAGGTTGCTGGGGCCTCGTTTGCACTTGGGCGGTGCAGTTAGAGGTCCTAGAGTGACCCGGGTGGGTGCTGCAGCTGAGACCCATGTCTCTCATCAGTAGTTCGCCCTCCCTCTGGTGCTGTGTGTGCTGTGGGGGGAGGCCGTTGGAGGGGTTTGAATGCACCAATCAGGGGGTGCGGTGCCAGCACGAAGCCCATTGGTTGAACCTGGCCTGGCGGGGCTGCCCTGAGGGGAGCCCAGAAGCTTCCAGAAAGCCCCGCCATGGTGGTGTGGGTGCATGTGAGGGGTTTCCCCTGAGCTCTGCTCGTTCCTCCTATCTGCTCTCAGTGAAACTTACTGCGGATTACATCTGACTCCATCCTTCTCTGGATACCATTTGATGGGGTGCTTTGAAATAGCTGTTGAAGAAATTCATGTCAGGTGAGCAAATGTGCAATGAGCTCTGTTTTTAAAGGTTAGGTGATATTCCCCAAAGAGCTTGCCTTGCATGCGTAACCGAAGTGGCCCCTCCAAACTTAAGACTATAGGCCTCAAAGATGTTTAGGCATCTAGCTTGTGCCTGTGCATCTGCCTCTGCAGTTTGAGCCCTAGCTGACACACGGCGTTTTGAGATATTCTGAAAATCTCAACCCAGATACATATAAAGCTTTAATTTAGTTTGCTGTTGGTGATACTTAAAATGGGAATTTTATGAATGAAGTGACTAATCAAGATGGCTAGGCATTTCTCAGTTATACTTACGTGATAGAATCATGTTGGCAACAGTTTGTAGCCTTCTTTTTGTGAGAACTGGGTGTAGAAGGTCTGGTCTTTCTGACTTCAGCACACTACAAAGCTCTTAATCATTAGTCCTTTTGGATTTTTTTTTTAAATTAATTAACAGCTGATTTTATTTGGCATTAGCACTCATTCAGTAATCTGAAGAAATTATTTTTCACTTGCTTTTGTGGCTCAGTACAGAGATTATTAAAAACTGCTTTCTATAATTTCTAAGGAATTATAAGGTTTATTGTGTTTTATTATACAAATGTCTACTAATTCTACTTATTTTACCAAAATCTGTCAAAATGCTTATATACCTTATTTTTCATGTTTTATTTAATTACAATCTGCCACTAAGGAAACAATGCTTGAGTGACATTAATATCTAACTGGACTGTACAACTACAAACTCTTCAGAACACCTGCTACTGTTTTTTGAGGATTTTTCTTTTCTTAGCTTTCCCTGTAGAATTTATATGAGTCACTCCTTCTAAGCAAGTAACCTTCTGGTTTAGCATCAGAAAGTCAATCTGTCTCTTTCTAGCAAAATTTAAAGATCCAGAGGAGGAAACCAAGTCAAACCTATTCTGGTAAGATTTGTAAAACTAAAACCTGGTAAAGCTGATTAAAACTCTTCAACTAAAAGTTCAATTAGATGTCATGAAGATAGTTAGAGTAGGACATGTCTAACATAATTCAGGCATCCAAAGTGTAGATAAATTCCTCTTCAAAACAAATGATTGTATTTAGTTACTCTGTAGTTTCCCAGCTCAGATAACTAACTTTCTATACCCCAGCATTGATATTCCAGTTGCCAAAGCATCTTCAACCAAGGGCTGAAAGGCCGACACAATAGGAGACGAGACATGTTCTAACTCTGGACATACCATCAGTCAGTTCCAGCCTAAATGGAGAATTAATTGCAACTATGTTGTCACTAGAAGAGAGAAGGCTGCCAGCCAGCTGTATGACTCTAGCTAAAAACTGTTCCTAGGAAGTACTACCTGCCTTTCATGCTCAGTTTGGGGAGAGATCATGTGACTGGGAGAGAACCTTTCAAGATTCCCTGCTTCACAAGCAGCAGAGAAGACTGCAGAGTAGGTCTAATGGTACCACTCAAAAAAGTGAGGCAAAAAACCATGCAGACTGAAGCTCAATAAAAATAACCCATGTTTATGCTAGCAAAGTGCTCTTATCAATACAGAGTGGCTACATGAAGACTGCTAGGTGAGAATGGTCCTTGCCATCTTTTAACAAACTCTGCACAGAAATCATTGATTTTTATCAGCGTACAAGCATATGCTGCAACCGTGTTCCAGTTCCCAGGCAGATTGCCAGACACTCCTGAATTTACTGGCCTTTGTGAGCATTGGGAATAGGGGATGTGGGGGAAGGGAAGATGAATCTGTGAGATTTAGGAATGTAGGGCTGGTTTAGGAAGCTGGTGTAGACAGGAAAATCCCATTCTTCACATTTCAGTGTACTCTGGCTTAGTATTTATATACTGGAAAAGTTATCCAAATGGGCTTTATGAAGGTCAGATCAACATTTTAGTGAATTCAAATAGCTGGAGTTTTGGACGAGAGAGTGTTTGTGCACTCTAGTTACAGCATAATATCTATCAATCTATGTGATGGCTGTCTGCTTTTGGGATCAAAAAGGTTAGGCCTGGAGAAATTTCTTTCCAAACTTTAAAAAACCTGAAGGGAAACAGATCAGCTTGTTTCCTGAGTTGAAACGTTCAGTGTTCAGTTTTCTAGATTTTTAATAGTGAAGATATTTGAAACCCCTTCGTGCCAATGCTTCTGCCCTGAAGAAAGATCATTAGCTAGGAAAACCTAATCCTGAATCTGCTATCTCCAGAATTTTTTCTTTAGTGTTTTGTGGGGTTTCAGGCTACAAATATAAGAACTGTATAATATATATTATTATCCCTATATAATATACATATAGCTTACATAAGTTCAAGGAGCATCTGGACAACACTCTCTAGTTGTATGATTTAGGTAGTCCTGTGAGGAGCAGGGAGTTGTACTCGATGATCCTTATGGGTCCCTTCCAACTTGAGATATTCTGTGATTCTAACTGATCAGCATCTATCCCCTTTTCCAAGTGCAGTATGAAAATACAATAATATATTAAGAGAGTGTGAACATATTCCAAATGTGAAGAGAGAGGACTAAATAAAACATGTTAACAGTTACTTAATATAATTGTTTTCATCATGGTTAAGTACCTGGCTGAATTTTTCCTTGCCATCAAAATCACCTCATTGGCTAGGAAGTCTATCATTTCCTAATAGGATATATTTTCACCAAGTTGCAAATAAAAACTCAACATCATTTGATGATCATTCATAAACAGAAAAAAATTCCTCTTATTTTTTGCTATGCATTTATTGTTGATTTCCAAATGTTAAAATATTTGGATGAAAATCGTGGTGGGAAGGAAGGGGGTGAGGAGGGGGGGAGAGAGGGAATGGACGGGGAAGAGAAAGAGAGAGTAATTGTTCCCGTTTCACAGTATTCAAGAACTCTATTTCTTTTTTCATTTTCCATTAACCCATTGTAAGGGCTTTTTTTCAGTCGAAGGCCCTGCAAAAGAGCTTCTAGTCCTCTGGGGATCTGATAGAGCAGCTGCTGTCACTGTGTGAGGAAACAATGCACAGGTGCTGGGAGTGTTTTTCAGCTGGCAATTCAGAAGCAAATACAGCCATTTCCCAAGAGGAATAAAGACCATTACAGGTTTTTTTTTTTTTTATTCTTGTTTCTTTTGCTTTCAGAAGTGATGCTACAGAAAAGGCTGCACACAAAGGGAACTTTTGTAAAGGATTTTAGTTCTCCTCCTTTCCCCTCTTTTTAGTTTTCATGCATTAGGTGATGTTAGTTGGATTTTAGTAGGTTACAGCCTGACAAAAATTTCTGCTGGTGTGGAAGCCAACAGGTGGTGGTGAGCTCAATCTAAAGGTCCTATCTCTGTTTAGTGGAGCCTAAATTTTGTGTACTTTAGAGCACTTGCTGGCTTATTCAAACATGTAGTTAAACACTGAAAAAGGGGAGGAAGGGGGCAACTATAAGATATTATTTAATTGCATTTCCTATAGATGAAATAGCTAAAATTAAAGAAAATATCAGCATAGCCAACATTAACATCCTGAATAACCTCAGCTCATGTGGGTTACCAACCAAACATAATATCAAAACACATTCAGATTAGGGAAGGAAGCTTCATCTCCTTCACAGCATACCTCTGTTCGATAGTGTAGAAACACTAACACGTTTCAGTGTCTTAGAAGTCAATCAGTAATCTCGCTTCCAATTTCAGATCCTGGATGAAATCTTATCACTAGATATTTATTTTCCATGTTATTTTCATCTTAGAAAGTATGAGATTGATGCCAAGATTTAATATGTGGCTATTTATTGTGTCCATTTCTCATTGTGCAGAAATTCCATAATTTCTTTTTTTGATCCTCTATGAATAAGTTTGTTCTTGTCCCATGTCAAATAGTGCAGAATTATATCAGTTTGAACAAAGTATTTAAGTGTACGTGAAGACCCACTGAAGACCCACTGAAATCAATAACTGCTCCGATACTTAAGCTCAGGCAAATGTTTTCAGACTTGAACCTTTTTGGTGTTCAGTTCTATTTACTTTTGTTTTAGTGAAGTTACCAAGGATATTCCAAGCATGGGGAACAATGTGAAAGAGAGCGTGGAGTTAGGAGAATAAAGGAATGAAAGAGGAGTCAGGCTTTCCATCAGTGGAGTAATGAAAATGGATAAAGGAAATTCCAAAGTGAGGCATCTTTTGTGCAAGTTGCAGGTGAATTACATACGTTACCAATGAATTAAATAGGATCTTCTTGTTCCGCCTACTGGCTGCTTCTTTTTTTCTTCTTTTTTAAAATATTCTGGTTGGCTGGAATTTTCTGGATGAAGGCATAATACTAAATGGAATATTATGTTCTAGACTACTTTCTGTTATCTATAAGAACCTTAAGCTTCAAGAGAAATTTTTATTATAGCAGTAATATTAGTGACAGTTCAGAGCATATCACGTAACTGAATTTCAGCCTGCCAGGGACTTGTCTGTAAATGCATATCTAACCAGTCTGAAAGCTTGTATATTCTTAGTGCATTGTAACATGAATGGTTCCTTTAGAGGTGTCAGTAAAAACAAAAAACTTGCTGTTATATATACATGTATAACTTAATATCTTTTTCAGCTTAAGCATAATTTAATGGATGAGACAAAAAGTATAGTCTCACCTGGTCTGGACAGGTTCTACCACATTTGTATGACCTTTATCTAACAAATAAACATTCTTCCCTCAGTTTTATTGCTTGTGAAATAACTATTAATTCTTAAACTTCTGTGCAAAGTACATTAAACTGTAATAAAAAATAACTTTTCTGTATTAGTGGAGAATGCTACCCTTACCAGCACTGTAGCTGCTGGTAATCACCACTACATCTAAAGTAGATAATAATTTTCAGTTAGATTTCAGAAAACTAATTCTGAGATTAACACATTCTATAATAGCTCTCTGCCCAGGGGTAGAACCAGGAGCTTGTAATTGTGAGACACAGATTTTCAATTATGAGTTGAAAAATATTTCCCACTTTGACTATTAGTTAATCCAGTTTGGTTTCTGGGTTTGAAAAAGTTTGGTTTGGGGTTAAAAAACACCATAGTAATACTACAGAAGTATGCCTTTGAACATTAAAAAATACTTTTTGTTCCTCTTCTTTTTTATAAATACCTGTGTAAACATACATAACAAATATACACAGCCTGATAAGTAAATATGTCATTTTTCGTAGTAGGTAACAGTTATGTGTTTGTATCTTTCTTCTCGAAATGCCGAGCTCTCTGGCACTTCCACTGCACCATCTTTCTGCATGTCACGGGAAAGTGTGGAAATATATACAACTGAAACAGTATGCTTCTTTAACTTTTGCATCTTGCTGAGTTGGATAATAAAACTGTTTTCCAAAGAGGTATTTTTTGAATTTTGCCATAATTTAGATTTATAGATGGCAAGATTATATATTTTCTCCGTATACTCTTCTAATGTCAACTGTTTGATTAGCATTGTTCAGACATGCCCAGCAGAGAGAGCAAAATATCGTCTGTGTTCCATAAAGTTACCAAGTGGACCTGTGGAAGGAATTAATAGTGTATTTTTTCGGTAAATTCATATGTGATTTCCACTCTAAGGTACTGAGTTAATCCAATGTTTGGGGGAGAATGAGGTGAAAAAAGGACTGGAAGACAAGAAATCCAGAAGTAATCTGACAGATATTAAAAAGTAATCATGCATATATTATGTAACAAAATTCTGTGTATATTAGTCTTTGTCTGTTCTTTATGCTAGAGAGATAAAGGGGGCATTCTAAATTTAAGAAGAGGAGAAGAAAAGATGGAATGCATGTAAAGTGACTTTAGTTTGAGCCTTACATTTTAAAACTACATTGAAACTATACTACTGCTAGGTTGTGCTCTCCTTGTGTGTTGTGCAGCTAACTGATTTAGGCCCTTTCACTTTCTTGTACATACTTCTATTTATCAAATACCTTGTAGTACTTGTAAATCACGGCAAGAGTGTGGCTAAGTAGTAAGAGTTGAAGCATACTGTTATCTGAAGTTATTTTTTAATTCCTCTCTCTCCAGTCTTTAGAAAGTCTTGGTGGTTCTTTGTCAACACATCCTTTTGTCAGTCTGTAATGCACAACAGATGGAATCTGATCTCATGGACTTTGGTAAATGAGCAAGAAGTAAAACTGTTGTGTATCACATATGTCAATAGCAAAAACATTTTATTGAAGATAGAGATTAACTTGAAATATTCTGCAATCCTTAAGTCAATGCCAAATCTGGAGGAAGGCAAGTGAAGCTTAATCATAAGCAAGTTAAAATATTGGTAAATAAAAAAATTGGCGTATAAGCTTGCTTTAAAAATAACTGGGAGTAAAACTAAATTTGCAACACTAGTTGCAGATTTTAGGGCCATAACATCTCACTTATATTCAAACAAAACAACATCTGTTTAGCAGAAATGTCTAAGGCATACATTTATTGACTGATTAGTTTGGAAGTAATAGGAACTGTTAACTAATCCAAGGAATGCCAAAAGGACAGGTGTGAGAAAATTTATATGGCAACATTTACAAGCTGGTGCAATTAACTTTCATGATGTTTTTAAAGAAATTAATCTCTTCTTTTGCTCTCTTCTTTTGCTCTCTTCTTTTGCTCTCTTCTTTTGCTCTCTTCTTTTGCTCTCTTCTTTTGCTCTCTTCTTTTGCTCTCTTCTTTTGCTCTCTTCTTTTGCTACCACATTGTCTTTTGTCAGAAACAGCTACTTTGCAACCTGCTGAAAAATGAAGGGTGTGTATTTTCTTGACATCAAAATAATTTAATGTTCCAACGAGATGCTATGTATTGAAATATCTTTGCAGAGTGGTTATAAGAAAAAAAAAATCCATTTCAGGGACAAAATCTCAATAATGATGACAAGAAAATACTATTTTGCACAGATTGTATGAAGTACCTATATAAACAATAACCGGTGTAAACAACTATACAGTTAAAGAACTCAATATCTTCACTTCCCTTTGTTTGGAGTTTAGACCAAGTGTACAGTCTAACATTATGTACAGAAACCGTAGATATAAACATTCTTGAAATTAGTTTAAAACTGTCATACATGTGATGAGCTTGCACTGAGCAGGAATTTGGACTAGATGACTTCCACAGATCCCTTTGAATCCAAATTACCCTATGATCCTAAGTCTGTCTCATTAAAGGGCTAGGAATCAGACAAGCCTGTACCCATTTAGTTACCTTTCCAGGTGATATGTGTTCAAGGGGTTTTGTTTTGATTTGATTTTTTTTTTAATATTAACTGAGAGAGTGAGCTTGCTGCACTCTTAGTAGCATGAATGACTAGCAGAAGAGGGATGTTATTCTGAGGTTAAGTCCTTCATAACAGCAGAAGTGTTAGAGCTCGCTAGGGATACAGCTAGAAATATCAAGTAGAAAATTGTATGGGAAGATTTAAAAAGAGGAGGAAATGTTATTTTCACTTGTCAGAAGACAGACTAGAGTAGAACAAACCACATAGGAATCACTGACCTTAGAATCAACCTGAAGATGTAACATATTGCTGTGGAGTGGTTTGTCTATATAGAGACTATTTACCTAGAGAGGGTAGCTAGCATGATAAACATTGGTAGTACAGTTAAGTCACTAGGGAGTATCATAACTCACATGCTCAAATAAAAGTTGTAGTGCTTAAATCTGAAAGAGAAGAAACAGGCTTGTAATCCTGTGTGCCAAAGTAATCTTGTTACTTCCTCTTTGAACTTCAAGCCTCATGTTTATATAGGAAAAAACTGTAATTCCCTGGCTAAAAAATGACAATGTCATTTCCAGCACCTAACCAAATCTCAACTAAGTCTTTCTTAGGTTTGATATTCCAAAGAATCCTTTGCTCTGAACTGAGAAGGCCTTAAGGGGATGAGATACCAAGAAATATCTCATTATCTGTCTTAAGTTACTGACGTCAGATATGATAAAGATTATATCCTGCTGTTCTGGATGCTTTTTATGTGATTAAGAATAGTAATGAAATGAAATTAAGCTAGTGCCAAGTCTTTAAGTACACACTCTGGCAAAATTTTATCTTCTGTTCCAGTTTGTATGATACTTTGTAATGATTCAATAGTTCAATGGCAACACAGCAGTGTCCAGCTTGTTTATTTACATTATGTTGCACTGTTATATGTGCCTTTACTGTATGCAATTGATCTATGACTGTTAGTGCCTTTGTCTTTCATGCTTTTTTTACATTAACTAGTAGTAGGTCTACAGTAATTGGGTATGCAACACCATTAGGCAAATTAGCTTTATGTTTGAAAGAAATTTTAGTTCTGGTGTTTGCTATAAGAATTGCAGTATAGCTATCCATATTTCTGAAAGCTATTAAGGTTCTAAGGAGGTTGTTACTTCTGCAAATTCTTAAGTATCTGAGAAACATCATGTAAGAATTCTGATCTAATTGTATAATGCTGTCTTACCAGAAAATTTGCTCCGAAAGACTGCCAGAACCAATTTTTTTTAATACTTCTCAATTCAGACAAAACCACAAATCCTTTCTATTTCATCAAGAGTAAGTAGAATCTCAACAAAATTTTACTTACAAAAAAAAAGTAAAATATATAACTTTTAATCTTAAAGTTAGCTTGCATTCTTTCATGATTATTAATGCACAAAGACTGGTAGCCATACATGTGTCTCCTCTTTTTCATCTAAACTAAAGCTAGCACCCTGGAAGCCATATATTATAGAATATGCCCTGGAGGTTCTCAGGTGTAGAATGAGTAAATTGCATAGTGGTAAAATCTAATTTTACCTCCCATCACCCCACCCACAAAGAGAAACAAACAAAAAGCGCTGTGGAAAGAAATCCATACTCATACACTGAAAGATCTGTAGATTGCAGAGTTGTGAGAAATCACGTCAATATAATAATTTTGTAATCCCTCCTGCAAGCTAAACACGTGAATGTAGGAAAGTCTGACTGTGAGAGAAACTGTACTTCCTGAGGTCTCCATCTGTGATGTTCAAGGGTATAAATTACTTGCAATTGAGGAATCTTATCATATTACTGCTGTTACAGTGAAAGGCATATTGCATGTTCCCCAACCATATGCTTTCCTTTTAAAGGGTATACAAACACAGCCTGCATCTTCAGCAGACAAAATGTAGTTCTGGTGTCTTCTAGTGATAAATGTGGGCTGTCATTGGCTGCTGCCCTGTGTTTCATCACAGTGTAGACTAGTCACTAAGGTCATGTAACTTTAAGTGCTAGTGTCCTAGTCTCTTATCACACTCTGTGCACTCTCCTCTACTTCACAATGCGTAATCCTGAAATTACTAATGTTTTGCTGAAACATTGAGATCTCTGTCTGATTTTTTATCTTATCACCCATGTGTCTGTTTTGTTATGTTCTTTCAAAGCTCTACCATGGAACAGTGTGTTAGAATCTTTGGTCTTCCAGGAAAAAAAGAAGGTTCTTCAAATAACTCATTAATAATAGAATTGTAAAGGTTTATTTCATCTAGGCTCCGAAAACTCTTTACAGTCACTGAATTAACAGTAATACATGAGTAAACATAATGCTGAAAGTAAGGAACTGAGAGTTTACTCTTTAAAGTGGGATTTGTGGGTTTGTGCCACTTTACACAAGTGTGCATACATACACACTTGCATATATATATTATGTACGTACCTGTAGAAGAGCATCAGGGTTTTGCCCAGGTGGAAAGAATGATGCCTTGGCATATTAACTCCTGATAAGAAAGTCAATAGCCGACTCATTCACTTTCTTTGAGATCATGATGTGTTACTCTGAATTGTCAGTCTTTCAAAACTAGCCCCCAGATACAAGTCTACATAGTTTATTAATAGAACTGCTTGAAAAAAATGCTGATTCAATATCATCAAAACATTCTGTGGGAACAAGTTGGTTTTTTAGTTACTCCTGACAGAAACTAGGCAGGTTTCCATGGAAACTTGCCTACCTCACTGACAGTTTGCCTGTCTGGAGCCAGATTTCCAGCCATGGGATGAGTCTAAGCTGCTTGGCTCCTGGGGCTGTCAGGGTTCAGAGAGCTTGTGGAACGTCATCTTGAGTTTGTTTTGAAAAGCCAAGCAAAAATATTGCATCAATTTCTGTAAACAACATCTGAGGATTCTTTTCTGAAGAAATGTTGAAGTCTTTTTCCAATATGCAGCAATTTTTCCCCCTTCTCAGATTTTCACTCAGAAAAGGAATTTTGTGCCCTGACCACTGATTTCTTGAAAAGCTGCCATGTCTCATACTTCAGGTACGGACCTACAAAGCTTTCCCACTACTTTTACAAAAGTCACAAGCTAGCAAAAGTTAGCCCTAATACTTGTCTGAGATGAACCGTAACTCATTGACGTGGCATGGTTTCAAAGGTGTCAGTGTAGGAGGAACACTGCCTTGTGGTAAGACAGGTGTGAAGGCAGTTATTGCTTAATAAACATGTATATTGTTCTTTGTAAGTGCTAGTATTGGTGTGCTGTAGAAGAAAACTAGTCTTCCAACTGGCTTTTAAATTCTACATGAAGACCATTTTTTTCTGAAAACTAACGATTTTTGAGATTTTTAAGATTTTCAAGACACGAGTCTCTGAAGGCAATATTTGACCTTGTTCTAAGTTTGCATTTATTAAAATATTTTTTTAAAATTGCAAAGTTTCTTTTTTTAAACGTAAAAGGAGGTACAGAACTACTGATCCACACATGAAGAGATGTAAACAAAATCACTTTTAAATCACCTCAAAAGTAAGGCATTTTAAAAAAAAAAAAAGACAATCACACTTGATAGCTAAAATTTATCTCATCCTGGCTGAGTTAACTTTTATGCTCTTTGTTTGAGAGTTCCGTATGAGGAATGTTTTCATCATGTTCTTCCAGATGTAGTCTTTTCTTTACTTCTCATTGCAAAGAGCTGTTGTCACCATTTTAGTCATCCTTCTGTTTTGTAAGCTGGGTGTTTACAGTGTGGTAAGAACATTAAAACCATCACTCGTGCACCAGAGAAGCTAATGGAAAAATCTTACTTGCAGCTGTGGAGGAAGCAGAATCATGTCTGAACTTACTTATTTTAATCCCTAAGTAACAGCAAAGCGTTGCATATCTTTGTGATGCACACAGCATCAACTGGGAGAGACAACAATTGTTCAGGAGCACTAAGAAATTACTGAACAGCCAAACAGGAAAGATGTATGTCTTTTTATTCAGCAGACAAATACATGTGAATGTACAAATCTTAACACAGCTGGTTCTTGCCCCACAGATCTTCTATCACATACTTTAGGCTCATGCAAAGCTCTGAGCCTTCAAGTCACTGTTGTCACAAAGTACTTTTAAACAAATTCTTTTAACTAAGCATGATTCATTAGTCCTTTCTGATCTTGTTTGTATTACTGCTTCAAGATCAAGCTTTTTATTTGGATTCACTGTTCTTACTACTGTGGCATGCCTATGTCTCTGTACCCTAAGGTAGTTGCTTTCTCCTATTAAATAGGAGTTCTCTCTTTGACTGTATTTCATAGTTGACCATGAAATATGCTGGGGAACCTTCAGCTGATGGAAAAGAACAACTCTCCATCTTCTCAGGAAGCCTTGCTTCCTTCAGAATGTAAAGACAAAAAGGTCTGCCTCTGTCTTTAAGATAGGAGAAATTATTTTCTTATTGCCATTTTTCCTCACTTTCCCCCTTTTCTCAGTTGCAACACAGACTCCCTTGTACTGGAAAGGGAGGACATCTCGAATTTCTGAGTACCTACTCCAGCAGGTCTTAGCTGGGACTGGCTGCCATGCCAATACCCCACCCCAATATTTACCTTTACAGCCAAAACTGCATAACCAACATTTGATGAGTGTTTCTGTTAAGATGAGTGTTGGTGAAGTACTGAATACTGTCAACTTAATGTTTAGACTGTGACTATTGCTACTTTTCCCCTTTATAGCTTTAATATTTTCCCTATTTTCATTCTTAAACACATATAAAATGCATATGATCACACTCCTGTTTTTCAACTCTGACTATATGATTTTTTTCAGGGTCCCAATATTCTGATGCAGTTAGGTAGAACTTTGCCATTAAGCATCAGTCAAAATCCTTTAACCATTTTACCTGAAGGACCTGTCAGCTTTCTGCTCTCTCTCCTGCTCACAAACCCACTGCTTTACTCATTTTTAAATCTGCTCTTGAGGAAAAACAACTCAATCCCCCTCACTACCATCACTTGTATTATTATGTTTAACAACACGGAGGTATCCTTTCTGCAAATCGTGACCTGTGATTTTCCTCTTTCTTCTAATTTTTTCACTTGAATGTTTCCTTACTGTCTTAAATTCTCTCTTGTGTTCTGTCTCATCCCCTTATTGTGTGTTAAGCAATTTCTGGCCTCAAGAAACTCAGTCTCATTATTTTCTGTTTCTTTTACCACATCTAACACAGAATACACCTTTTCCCAAGCCTTTTAACATCTAATATAGTCTGATACCTGACTAAGAGTCCAAACTCTTGTGTGTTATCTCAAACTTTAGTTTATTCATTTAGGAGAGTTTACCTACAGGGGAAGATAAAATAGGCAGCCTCTTCTTATTTTTCTAGGATATATGTGTGTGGAAAAGTTTGGACATTCAAAATACTGGTTATAAAAGGGAGCTGCCTTTGACAAATGAAGTGCCAATGCCCTCAGGAAAACACAAGATGGAATAATTTGTCAGTTATTAGCTGGCAGAAAATCTGAGGTACATTTTTAAAACTTCTGTTATTTAACTGTGGATGCAGTCACTGCATGTGGGCCAGATTATTTCATGTTCCTGCCTGTTTGAAACAGTCTGAGGTGGTATCAGGAAGGCAGATCTATCCAGCAGACTATTCCCTACATACCTCACATATGCTTACACACTGTGCTTTAGCTTGGGTTGGCAAAAGATTGGGGCATTTTTAGAACTATATCATCCTCTTACCTCCAGCTGGTTGCTATCTTTTCTGGGTGTTTGCTGTCAGATACAGGTTAGAAATGTTCAGGATCCTTATTCTGTGCCATGGCGCAGGTTCTTGCTAATAAGCTCATATCCATGAATGGTTTTCTGGTGATTCTTACCCTTTGCACTAAGTGGGTGCAGGGGTTTTGTTGGTTGTTTTTACCAAACTTGTTTCACAGGCATGAAACATTCATCCTGCAAAAAGAAGGAAAGCATCTCAGCTTCTGAGATGACTGAATATTACACACTGAAAGATGTGAGAATATGTGTAACAGAGAGAAAATAACTCTTCTGTGGAAGAAACTGACTTAAATAGTAATGATTTATTAATGATGTTAGGGATAGCTGTTTTACAGTTCTACTTCCTTGAAAAAACTGTCTGACCCAGAGGAAAATTATTGTCATAATACTCACAATAATGCAACTAATTTTCAGCAATTAAGTATCAAACTGTAATACCAATCCTTCTTTTTCTTCTGGTAGACTTTATAGCCCTGCTATTCTAGAAATGAAATAACGCAGGCCTAAAGGCTGCTACCATATGTCCTCTTTTGGCTTAGAAGAATGAAACTGACAGCTAATCAGCATTTGATAGCCAGTTTGTCAGAAGTACAACTTTGTTTAGTTGTGGCCTATTCAGTTTACGATAATGCATCATACCAAAATCAATTTACTTTTGTAGTACTTTTTGAGTTATCAAGTCCTTCACATTAACAAATCTACTGTTCAGAAATCTGAGTCAAGAAATGGCTAATTAAAGAAACCTTACAGTGTGTCATACAGAAAGCTGAAGTGAGCAGTTAATTTGTCAGTAAAGATCAGACATGGGGAAGAAACCAAGGAGAGAGAGAGAGAAAGGGAAGGGAAAAAAAAAATCTTTTCCTAATTATCTAATATCATAGCAAAGCAACGGCTTTGTTTTCTATGGGGAAGTTACACAGACAAAGGAGCTGAATTTAAGAATCTTGGATGTTGTGGTCAGAAGGGAAAGAGAATCCTGTTTTGGGGGGTTTGTTGCTAACTTTGAACAGTTAGATTCATTGCTTGTGACAAATAACCAAAAGCCACACAATTAGATGTGTAAGCATTTAACAGTTTTGCCAGCCAAACCTCTTCTACAAATCTGCACAACTGTGTTTAGAAAAGAAGATATTTGGTGTGCTCTACAATTCCTTTCTTACACGTGCGTGTTTCCCAGATGATGCAATAGGAAGCAATTATAAAATTAATATTTTGGAGAAAGTATTCAGTTGAATATGGGGGTAAGCCTACATCTCATATAGTGAAGATAACTACATTTTTGACTATGTGGTGCAATTTAAAATCAGTTTCAGAATTCATCTACAGTGGATTTGACTAATTGTTGTATGATTAGTGCTGTGGTGGTAGCATTGCAACTGTTGTTTGACTGGGATAGATTTATTGACAGACTGACGTATTTTTGTTCATTGCTTTTGCGTGTCTTTCTCTGGATTTGTGTTAAATGCAACCACATCATTCTGATGCAAAAATTAAAGTTTTTTTTCAAAACTTGTGGTTACTAATGTTGTAAAGTACTGCTTAGTCTAGACCTTCCTAAACTATTGCAGAGGGTGCAGGTAGGTTGGAAATGTAGTTAAGACAGTTTCAGGTGTACAGCCTAGTGGACAGAAGGTTCCTAGACATTGACGAAAAACTGTATCTCAGCAGTGTGAGCGTGTAACAAATATTATTGGGAGTGACTAAATTGTTTTTCTTGTTTCAGGCCATATTAACCTTTGTGAATCCTTGAAAGTATTCTCTTCAGTACTATTGGTTTGCTTTCCAATAAGGTAATTATCTCTTGGAGAGGACAGAGAGAATGCTGAAGGAAGGCAGGAAACAGATTTAAAGATAGGAACTGGTGAAAACAAAGTAGGGAGTAGACCAAGCAATTGAGACTGGAAAAAGGGAGTGGAAATGGAAAGAGAGATTCTAACGTGCCCAAATGTAGCATTATCCATAATTTATAGAACTTGTTATTTCTGCAGTTAGAAATAGGATAAAAATAATCATACTAACTTTTGAAGGGGACAATTAAATCGATATAAGTGATTTGAACTCCTCAGATTAGTTTTGGCAGCCCTACCATAGTAAAAGTAAATCATGATTTTGTAACTCCACTGTTTGCAAACCTACTCATTGAACTGGTTGTCTTTTGAGGGGGTTTTTTTGAGCATTTTGTTACTGACAATGGTTCTAAACCAGGTGAAGAATATTTGTATAGATTCATTGTTTTCTCATTAGAATTGTCTCTCGTATCTGTCTCTTTTAAAACAACTTTTATCTATTACAGTCTTTCTTAGAGTGGCTTTGATTTAGCAGCATTTTTTATCTGGTCCTGGAATGTTTATGGATCGTGTCGTTGGGTGTCTGTTCCCTGATCTGTTTTACCAAGCACCACACTAATATTTGGACTGGCATAAGAGAAAAGGTGATGTTTGCAGGTGAGGGAGATAGGAAAGAAACAATTGGGCCAAGCAGCTGCTTAAATTGAAACTACTACTGACAGAAATGTATGTGAGATATTGGGGTTTGGAGACTTGGAACTGATTCCCTGTTCTGCCACGGGGATAATTCCTTTCTAACTCTTTGGTGAGTTATTTAGGCTCAGACTGACAATTATTTTAGTACCTAGTTGCCATGGATTTTTATGGACATTAGAAGACTAAATGTTAATGTGAGTCTGGACTTAGACCCTTGTACCCTTGTTACAGGAACATTGTCAAATAAAAGATCTCTTTTTCATGCAACTACATAAATAGTGTCATGTACTTGAATAGGACAATTGCAAATGTGTCCTTTACTGGAGGGTAGGGAGTGCAATTTATCTTCTCTGAGGTGATATGACAAGTCAGGATTTGATCTTTATGGCAAAGGAAATTTCAATGTGTAAAACCTGATTTGCCTTTTCCTTTGGAATAAAATGCTTCTTAATAAACAATGCTGGTGGATCCTTTTCAAAGTTCCTTCAGAAAAGACTAAATGAGCCAGCAAGCAAGATTTTTGAATGACACTCCTATGAGAGTGTTGGAGGTCAATGAGGTATGTAAAACTTCCTCTAACATGTTCAGGCTTAGCACTCCCTTTCCCTGGAATAGTATCAGAGATGAATAATTTTTCCTGTGTAAAGTTTATTGTTTGAGACCCGCTTCTCACCTTAGAAAAAATAATACCCTTTCCCCTCTCCTCCCCTCCAAAAAGCAGAAGTTTCCATGTCCAGCTTTGTCCTGACACACCTTCTGAAATAATAAGTGGAAGTCACAGTTCTTCAGTACTGCTTTCGTCATAACAAAAAGGTCTACAGAAGCCTGGGAAAATAAAAGTGAGCAAGTAGCAATGTGTGCTAAAGTTCAAAGGGTGGGTTTCACTTACAGTGGTATTTTTCGCATGTTAGCTATCCAAAATGCTGTTTGTTGATCAAATTAGATCAGTGAGTGATCAAAGTATTCATTTTCTGTAAGCCAGCTTCAGTTAATATTAAGTATGGGAAAATGGGGAGAATGTGAACTGAATCAGAAGAGGCAGATAATTTGTAATTATTAAATGAGGACTTGAGGGGATGGTAGGCTGCCTTTTGACTGTGTGGGAGAGCTTTACAAAACACAACTTGAAAACATATTTCCAAATATTAGAATTAGCCTAGCATAAATCAGTAGCTTTTTTCATAAACAAGAACTGCTTTTTTGGAGAATAGCAAAACCATGATGCTTGAATAAGACCACACTTGGTTTGTATTTACCCTGGGCCTCTGCAACTGTTTTTATTGTGGAATTAATTTTTTCCCCTTTGTTACTTAGAATATATTCTTTCACATTCTATATGTAGCAACATTTTTTGGTAAGTATCCAAAATACTTTCAATGAAACAAATAAATCATTTGACGTGTGAGTGTTTAGCATGCCACTTTTCATGCCAGTTATGGATGTATTCGCTGCCATCTACTCAATTCCTGATAACAACTTACTGACAAATCTTTGAGGATTTATCACACTTTCCACTTTACAATGTAAGTACTTTCATACAAGAAAGTATTTACTCTTGAGTTTGCATAATAATAGCTGGGGGGTGGGGGTGGAACACATGGTAAAGAAACTGAATGTATTGAATTTCTTGTAGAACATTTGGTTGTGGCTAGAATTAGGTATATTTTACAGGAAAATATTGATTGTACAGAATAAGCAAAGAATTAGATGTAAGGAACTAGATAGATGCTACAAAGTGCTGGTCTAGAATTTACTTAAATCTCTATCAGTATATTATTAGGATTTTTAAAAACGTAGAATTTGCTATTGTTTTAATGTTACAAATCCTGAATTTGGGTAATGTTCTCATTCTCATTGAGACTCTGCTATAGCTCAAACATTGTAGAAAGAGATTTGCCCTAGAATTGAGGACAAATATTTATCCATGTGTAACATACCTTTTTTAAGAACCTCCTGAGTTTTTTGGCATGCTCAGAGGTGAAATTCAGAGAAAATGTATTCACATCATCCTTTCACTTCCTGAACAGGTATGAAATGGGTTCTTTGGCAGAAATTCTGGCAAAAACATTCTTACACTGTTTCCATTCCCTCCCTACCCTACAGGTAGTTGAATCAAAATTGTTTTCTTTCCCTTACTGTACACCTTCTACTATGTATTTAATCTATTGCAAGTGTCACATCTATAGGAAATACTTTTAGAAGAAAAATCCTGTTCAAAGGAAGGAAAGGATGGGGCTTGTTTCTTAGCAATAGGAAGAATACAATATGTAACTTTCACAAAGAATGCCTATTGTACAGTTCAAATCACAAGTAATTTCACTATCAAAATATGATGATTATATTTTAAAAATATTAGCTTTAGACAATTGAATATTTTATTGGCATTCCCTCCAGTACACTTGTGACAACTCTATGATCTGAAGACAAACCAGCAAACCATTTTAACAGCGAGTCCTATGAGTTTCATATGATCTAATTTATTTTCCATCTTTGGAATGAATGTGAGAGAGGCTACAGATAAATCCCAAATGGAAATAGGTGGAGTCCCCTTTGTCCACCTGAAAATACACAATACACCCTCCTGTGTTTTATGGTGGATAGCTAGCATTTGACTATTTTATCATGCAAAAAGCTCTGTATTGTTCAATTTGCATGCAATCTGCCTGTACAACTGATTAATCCCTCCGAATAACACGGATGAACATGCAGAGCTTAATTGAAAGCATGAAGAAGCAATAACCTCACAATAAACTGACTTCGCTGAGGGGCAAAAGTTATGCTGTTTATATCTAGTGTATATAATATGCGTAACTATTTCCCACAAAAATCAAAGATTCATTGTCAGATGTCAAGGGTGGAGTTTATCCGTGTGCCTGGTAAATGGTACTTTCTGTGCGTTTTGGTAGAGGGCATGATTTTGAGTACTTTTTTCATTTGTCCTGTGTTGAAAAGACTGACATTGAAAAGCAGAGAGTTACTTTATGTGATTCAGAAGGGTGTGAGGAACAATAACAACTAACACTTCTTGGGATGGGAAAACTTCTCTCTTCCCTAGTGAGCAAGGAAGTCTATCCACACCCAGTATTTTCCAGAGGCTATTCACCACCAGAGGAGAGCAAAAGAGGGCAGGGGAAACTGAATTCAGTATAGTGTAGGGATAAGATAAAGGGTGATAAAACAGATGAAGTAATGTTTCTAAAGGTATGTTTCTAACTCGTTAGGAACTGTTTTTAAATGTATACCCACTGGTGATACTTTAAGGCACAGCATTATATGAAATAAAATTTCCCTTAATATATCTTGACTACAAAATACCTATTATGTGTATATTTTTATGTAATGACTGAAAATATGGAAGCAGAAGAAAAGTGTGAAGAAGGGAGGGTAAATTAGCAAGGGTATATTTCTGCAAATTGCAGTAATTTCTCTGTTCTACTGAGGTGCTTGTAGTCTCATAGTCTTATCCAAAAACATAAAAAAATCTCCTCACCCCCCAAACATAAGCTATATCAGTAGTCATGAGATGTGATCAGGCCCATGATATCAAATTCTTACTTCAAGGTTCTGAGCAACCACACTGACATTTTAGTGGTGTACCCTAAGAATATTAGTTCACAGGCTGTTTAAACTAGCTTTGAACTAGTTAGGTCAGATACTTTTGAAGTAGTAGTTGAATCAGATTTCCTAAACAAAAACATCACCTGAGTGACTTGAAGTTCTTGGCATTCTCAAGATTTTACTCTTTCCTTTCTTTGAGTAGGCAAACAAAGTCAGGCTAGCTACAAAGCACACGTTATCTTGACAGATGAAGTCAAGGTCTTCCTAGGAAATACACCAGGCTGTTTTGTCTGCTAGATATGGATCCAATACAGGACCTGCAATGGAAAACAGGCTAACAGAAAGCTGTTGGACTAGGTAGCAAGGAAGATATTCAAGTTCTGGAAAAAGCATAGGTTTTCCCCAGGAATACTACCTAGATAACCCAAGCAAGCCCTGAGACTGTACAGCAAACAGTGTAAACAAGTGGTAAATTTGACCTGAAATCCACTCTTGAGGCAATAGCTGCGTATCAGTATAAATGCATCAAGAGACACGAACCAGGAATTGTGGGATGGCTAATCATGGACATCTGTTTTGAATGTCTGCCACTGACTGGTGATCACACTTGCAATACATAGAAAAGAAAATATTTTTCCATAGACAGGAGCCTTGTGAAATCTCTCTGGATAGTCTCTCATAACTTGCTAATGGCTCAAATTTGTTTTTGTTTCAGTTGGCACAGTGAAAGCATAAAACATTTTTGACCTTCTGTTTTCAAAAATCAGTTCAGAAGGGTAAAAAAAGTGAGTCTGACTGAAATGTGATGTAAAAGAAATACCATGTTTTATTTGTGCTTCTACAGAGAGAATGGATCCTCTTAAAGACAATAAAGCACTTCAGATATCAGAACTTAAAGATCTTATTCCACCTGTGGCCAAAACAAACAAACAAACAGCTTAGTCAGTAAAGAAACATAGGGCACATATGTGATCCGCATCATTCTTGGTTCCTGTAAAAGCTATGGGGACCCACACTCTGTAATCCCATTTACTTACCTGTGACTCTCCTCACCGAGTTTCCAGGATGAGATTTAGGGGACGGGTTGCACATTCCTTCATTCACATAAAGTACTAAAAACTCTCTTCCAATGACATTATAGAGAAATAGGTACATTCAAGTGGCTGATCATCCAGGGAATATTTCCCCAGACAAATCATGTGGTTTTGAGCAACACATAAGCAGTAAATCTTAGACAAAAGTTCAAACAAACATAATCTTTCTCCTGAGCACCTGTCTATTCAACTGAGCAGTCAAATACAAAACAAAAAACTCAAGTAATGTTAACAATTGCCAAACCTTAATGAATTATTAATTCTTCCAAACGTTAAAATATTTCTCCAAATGTTAAGTGTGAGATTTGTGCATGTGTTTGCTAGTTTTGAAGCCTAAGGAAGTAGTGAGAATCCTACCCTTGGACTATTTCTTCACCTCCAGTTTTCAGTAGAAATACAAAACTCAAAGGTGGGTTGTTTTGTTAGGTTGTGGTTTTTTTTCCTCTCTTCATTCAAAAGAAGTTAAGTCAACTTTTATTTTAGTCAATAGGAATGCATCTGTCTCTAATGCAGACTGGGCAAGGTTTTTACAGATGTGATCCTTAATTACACAGAGGGGGTTTTTGTGGTTAAATGTAACTTAGGATGAAATGGAGGGGTGGTGTTTAAATTAATTTTCAGCAACTAGAGTGAAAACTGAGCAAAAGGACAAAATACTTGTCCTGGTTTCACCTGGGATAGAGTTAATTTTCTTCTTAGTAGCTAGTAGAGTGCTGTGTTTTGGATTTAGGATGAGAATAATGTTGATAACGCAGTGATGTTTTGGTTCTTGCTGAGTAGAGTTTACACTGGTCAAGGACTTTTCAGCTTCTCGTGCTCTGCCAGGTGCATAAGAAGCTGGGAGGGAGCAGAGCCAGGACAGCTGACCCAGACTGGCCAAAGGGCTATTCCATACTGTATGACATCATGCTCAGTATATAAGCTGGGGGAAGAAGAAGGAAGTGGGGGACATTCGGCATGATGGCGTTTGGCTTCCCAAGTAACCGTTAGGCGTGATGGAGCCCTGCTTTCCCGGGGATGGCTGAACACCTGCCGGCCAATGGGAAGTAGTGAATGAATTCCTTGCTTTGCTTTGCTTGTGCGCGCAGCTTTTGCTTTCCCTATTAAACTGTCTTTATCTCAACCCATGAGTTTTCCCACTTTTACTCTTCTAATTCTCTCCCCCATCCCACCCGGGGGAGTGAGCAAGCGGCTGCGTGGTGCTTAGTTGCCGACTGGGGTTAAACCACAACAATACTGATATTCTAAGAAATTTTAGCTCATTTCTATGTTGCTAGGAGTTAACTCATTCTGGAGCACAGGATTTTGCACGTGAATACTTTCCACTGAAATATTCTTGCTAACATCAGTCATCAATAAATAATTTGTTTTGCTATTGAGGCCAGTAAAAATTAATAAGGCAGTCTTACATTTCCAAGAACTGAATATAGTCAATTAATGACATATTTGATGTTGAGTTATGAGTATAGAGGCTTTAGTACCTTTGTAGGCTAAGCTAATTTCACTGCTACTCCTATCAGCAGTAGCAATTCCTGAACTAGACTACTGCACTCTGAAGTACAACTTTAACAACTTCTGTAAAAAATAACTTGAAGATATAATCTCAACTGCAGCTGGTATTTTATAAAACACTGGACTGCCTAGCATAGTGATAGCAAAGAACTGATCATTGTTTTTTATACTTTAAAGAAAACTGCAGATGTTTTATAAGAACAGATTTTCTGATTATTCAAATTTCATGATGCATGTACCATGTCCTTTCTCAACATAATTTGCCTCTTAAGTGGTGACTATGTTTAGCTCCGGTTCTTTTTCTTTTTTTTTTTTTTTCTTCCTAGTTTACAGTCCTTGCCTTTGAGATTCACTGGGATGTTTAAGGAACACAGGGCAAAAAGACTAGAGTTTAAGACTTATTCAGATTTTGAAATAGTTCCTCAAGTGGATTTTCAGGCATGATAAACAGGTCCTCTGTTTTATTGATGATTCTCTAAACATGTCTTCTGACATTTCCTTCTCGTCAGTGGGATTATTTTTTAAAATGGCATTTTGTTCTTATATATAAATGCATTATACAGCCTTTTAGACAGATGGCTAGTTTACCTAAGGCTAGCAGAGTATCATAATGAGGATTGCTGTGGCTTCTTTTCTTTCATGTTTTTTTCTTGTTTACGAAAATAACACAGGAATGGGAAACAAAAAAAGTAAAAGTAGCATGAAGTTTTCTTCCTGTACATGATTTGGAGAATACTTCACTATTTCCTTTAAAACCCATGAGGAGCTACATCTGAAACCCTGTGAATCCTTCAGTTTAAGATACACATGCATGTTGAATTTGGGATTGTGTCTTTATATGTAAAGGAACCTTCCAGGTACTTCATAATCTTCAGATGGTTTGAGTGAAATAAAAACATGTATTTAGTAGATCAGAAACATATCTATTAGGCACTAATGATGTTCAAAAAAATGTCCTTAAACTGTAATTCCGTAGAGGGGTGATACTAAAAACCACCTGAAGCTTTGGCATAAAAGTCAGTGCCAAGGGTCAAATCTATCTTCATGAGAACACAAGATCATACAATTTATCAAATTATTTACATATGGCATTATGTAAGATTTACCATAATAAGTATCTACCTGGTTTTACTAGTGATTTTCTCCTTCTGTTAGATTTGACAGCAGCTGTTGATTCTGTTTGTTTTCCTGTTGGCCTGTGATTTTCTTGTTGAATTGAATCTTCAGTTGTTTTTCCTCCTCTCTCACTAGAGTGAAGAGTGTAGGGGACAGAGCCTTATCTGCAAGGTTCTAGCTCTTGACTTGTTAAGCTCTTAAAAGCCACAGAGCACTCTGGAATATATCTTTATCAGATTACTGAGGCTCAGGATTATAATTTGAGAATCCAGGAACAATTACAAGTGGTTTTCTTGTGGTCCTAATAGGAGAGGTTTCTACATTTAGAAAGGAAATGAAATTAGTTCAGGAATTTTGTCAAAGCTGACCAGCTGACACCTATCCTGAGCCTGCCAGAAATGGTAAAAACTCCAGTGAAGTACAGAAGTACTTTAGTGTCCCTAATTGGACAGATTTCAGTCTGGTCAACTGTTATAGTGAGGTCCGCAAAAAAACAAACAAACAACAACAACAAAAAAAAACCGACAAACCCCAAAGAGTTTTATATCCCCCCTCCAAAAAAGAAAGCTGTCTTCTTAAACGCAGAAAATAAGTGTAACTAAGCTAAAATGGAAAAACAAAGGGTCTACAGCAGTCTATGCCCACTGTGTCCGTGAAGGTATGGATTTTCTTTATAACAGAGTTGAGAACCACCTGTAGTCCCAAAGAAATGTATTCCATTCCTTCTAAAGCTTGGCTATCCACTTCCTGCTCCTCGTTTAAATCTTTCCGTTGGAGCTTTAGGCTCTTGGCCCCAAGCCATGTCTTTTCTCTCACAGACATCTCTGGAAGCTTCTAATTACATAATAACTGGACAATTTAAGCAAGTCTTCTTTGAAAAAATATAAAAATGTCACTAAAATATAAAATAAGGCTCTACATACAGTGTTTGTTAAATATGTTATTTTTTTTTCAGATGTCACAGCAACGAGTGACTAGCATGCACTCTCTCAGTGTGGCCAGGAGGTGGTTACTCTTTCTAACATAGAGCCTCTTAATGCATACCTTCATTACAGAAGTCAAGATTGGAAGTAATATTTTTGCATTTGAGTAGTTGTCAAAATTTGACATATCCTGGAGATTCTGAATGAGTTTGTCAACTGCCACTGGTGCTGCCAGAAACTCTGGAAACTTTCTGGGCTCCTGCAGATGCAAATGGAATGTTAGAGACTGATATCTACAACCATTTATTTTCAGGTGCTCCTGTATCACTCACAAATGTGTGATGCTATACAGTTAAAACCACAGGGTACTACATGAATATGGTAAGAAACAGTAATTTCTTAGCCTTTAGGGACCTAGTATAGACTTTAAAAATGATTCAGTGAGAAAACTTACTGACTTCCCAATATGTTTGCAAAATTACTACCTAAACGTTCATCGCAGGAAGAAAGCAAAATGAAAGAAATATATCAGGTTTAGAGAGAAATTGAAATTCTGTGATTACCTTCTGAGGAAATGCACGCAGATACAAGAAGGGTGACAGAAGGCATTGAATCAGTACCTTCAAAGCTTAATCCAACACATGAAATGCAAATCCATCCTTCTTACTTCTCAGTACAACTGAGATGGCTCCACCTCATGAATTCAGTAATCAAATGATTAATCAATAGATATGACTGTTCCTTTTCTCCTGTAGAATACATCCAGTTTATATTACTGGTACTATGTAGTTTATCTCTATTTCTGTTGCATGAATTTGTATCCCATAGGCTACTTAGTAATTGCACTTGGATGGCAGAAGAGTGATTATAAGAATGATTATTTAATCCTTTCTTATCCTCTCCACTTTTCCCCATACTTCGGGAAAAAAAAAAATGTGGCATTAAGTGTTGTTGTTTATGCAAAGAAATTATATTTTTCTTTTCAGAGTTGAAATTATGCTATAGCTTGGAGCAGAAAGGGAAGTAACAGATTGCTTTAGAAACTTCTAAGCCAGTAACATCTCACTGTGTATGGAATTAGGAAATCTGAGGAATTACAGTCCTATTGTAAGATTATTTAAAGAAAAAAAAAAAAACACCAAACAAAAAACCCTTCAGAGAGCTCATTTTCAGTTCACTAACTTATTCTTTCTTTCTATGGCTTCTTTATTTATGCTTGCCAAGTTCTTCTCCAGTTTAGACCAACTGAGATAAACAGAAGCAGTCAAAACACATTCTGTTAATATTACTTTACCACTATTTGAACACATTATGAATTAACACCACTTACAAAATGAATAGGAGTTAGGAGTTAAGAGAATGGAGATCTGGAAACACAACTACCCAATTTGTTCTGTTTGTTCCTAAGGAGACTTTTTATTTGTGATGATACACTGTATCTCTAGCATGTTTGATGTTGTAACTAAGAAACAAGAAGTAAAAATTACTTACCTTATACTGAGGGGACATCATTTTAAACCAGTAATGGCTTAGTGGTTTCATATCACAAAAATGCTACTTTATTTCTGTGCACTTCTGAGGATTTTTTTAATACTCCAAGTGTATAGTACCACAAATTCAAATATCACAGAGCAGAATGTGATGCTTTTGTCTAGGCTACAATACATGAAACGAGCCGGAATCTAGCAAGGACCTCAGTAATCTTTATGTGAGGAAGTGATACTTCAGAAATTGCTACTATATATCAGACAACACAGTAGCATAAAAATGTTCCATCAACAGAAATTGCTCACTGATAGTCACGTTTTCTTTTAACGGTTTTCTGTTTTCAGGTCAGACTTTCCTAACTTGACTGTGGTTGTTTCCTTCCATTTTCAAAAAGATCCTTTTGTCCTTGGGTAAATTACTGGGAAAGTAATCACCTTGAGTCCCATAGTTGCAAGGATGATGTGTCTAATGCTTAAGGTCATGTTTCTTTCCAGCGAACACATTAATATCCTCTTAAAAGCTTTACTAGTCTCTTGATAGGAGGTGACTGAAACTACCACATTGGCAGTGCAGTACAGTTAAGAGTAACTCCTACAGCACTCAGTCTGGTGAATTCAGATTTATGATACAAATGTTGGCATGAATTCTGAAAAATGATCATCTGCAAATGAAGAGTAGTTTGTTGGCATCTTTTTTTCTAGAGCTTAGCAGTAAAACCTGATGTCAAACTGTTTCCCTTCAGAATATTAATGCTCATTAGAAACTATATTTGTTTGAAAGATTTGCTGATGGCTTGTTATTATATGCAAGTTCAGGACTGCAGTAGAAGGATTTCATGTGTACCTATTAGGTAAAAGTTAAAAAAAAAAAAGTATCAACCATACTGATTTTCCTAGGAGATACCAGCTGCAATGCTGCAGATCCTGGTGTGCACAAAATTTAACAAAATCCTAACTTTGTCCTAATTTTGCTCGATACAATTAGTATTTGTTGTAACTATCATTTTTAAAGGACGTTCAATGTGCATATTTGCCTGTAGCTGACTGATAGTTCATCGCTCTGTCTGGACTCATATAAATAAATAAACCAGCATCACAGAAACATGACAGCAACTGTTGCATCAACTGCCTCTCTGTATGTTTCCCGGTATTCTGTCAGAATTGATTCTTCAACGTGTAGATGCTCGTGGAACCGTATTAAATGAAGATAAGGAAGTTGTTTGGTGGTGGTTTTAGCTTTTTTTTTTTTTTTTTTTTTTTTTTTAAGTGTTTTAAGAAGTATTCTGTGAGTAGTGTTTGATGTTTTCCCATTGGTCTGTGGGAGAAAATGAATGCAGATACCCTAAGCATCAGAATGCCATGTTACAAAGTTTAAGATATTCATTAAGCAGCTTTTTTTTTTCCCCTAAAGGAAATACAAAATAAGTTTTGATGAAGAAACTTCCTTTGAAGTTGTTGTTGTAGCCTAACAGTTGCACTCTTTTAATACAGCCCAGTGTGTGGTTGGCCTTCTTCACCAGAAGAGCACACTGCTGACTTTTGCTCACCTTTAGGACTACCCAGTTCTCTTCTGCAAAGCTGCTTTCTATCTCATCTGCTCTCAGCTTGTACAGTTGCAGGGGGTTATTCTGTAAAGGAAGAGGAACTGCAATGCCAACAGTTGTTATCTGTTTTTAGTATGAGCAGAAGCAAACATTGGTTTGATCAGCTTAATCAGTCCTGGCCTACTGCAGCTCAGCAATCTGAAGCTTTATCAATGAATGTCGTAAGTAATGTGATTATAGCACTCTCTGCCAGCTGGAGAAACCCATTGTCATCTTCAAGAGCAAGGAAAAAGAAAAAAATAATTGAATAGATTAGCAGCAATACAGGCTTGGAGGAGTTGCTCCAGCTGTCAAAGGCAGATTTTGTAAAGTTCAAGGTACTGGCTCATAGCATGTTCATATAATGCATTTGACAAGCAAATTGAAGCTAACTTGATGCCAATTAATCTGGAATGTGTAGCTTCAAAATTCATAAGTTTTTTAATATATGCAAATCATCAGATTGCATAAATTTTAAGCTGTTTTTTTCTGAGTTTGTTGAAATGTGCTAAAAGAGTACAGCAGTTTTTCCTGATTATCACAGTTTCTGGAAGTTGAATGAATCCTGAAAGTCTGCAGCAATCTGAGATACTGCTTCATATTTCAAGAAAATATCCCAGAGTACAAAAAAAGCCAGCTGGACATTATGCCCACACCCTTGTTTGATTCAGGAGATGTAATTTATTTTCTGTTACAGAAGGCCTATTTATTGATGCATGTTTGAACATTGAATTCCATTTGTCAAGAATCTGTTTCCAAAATTGAGTTGCTTTATAGGTTTTAAACTGTCTTTCTACAGATAAGTGGATTCTTCAGTTCATAAAGGGCTTGTCATGGATTGTCAAGTCATTACAAGAAATATTTCCTTTGTTCCATGAGATGACTGAATAGCTTCAGCAGGAGCCACAGGAAAAACAAAATTAAAACTACTGACTCAGAATTTTGCACTCATTTCATAGATTAGAAATGAGGGCAGTGTAGTATATTTAATTGCCTTTTCCTGCTGTACTGGCCAAAAAGTGACATAAATCAAATCAATAGACTTTTCAAACAGTCAGTACTCAAAGAAAAGAGTGACATCTTGAACCAAATACAAGAAAAAGGCAGTATGACGTTCATATCTTCTCTTATCTTCTGTCTAAGGACAAATCTCTTAGTTCTCCACTTGTACTGTATACAGTAACTAAGAAACCTGTAGGCAGCAGGTAAAGACATGAGGTTTGCTAATGTGTTGACATATTGCAGAGCCTTCCTAGAGCCATGTGAACACCAGGAAAGTTAGGATCCTTTCTACCATAAGCCTTTATTTGCACTATATTTAGGTGTAGGAAGGGCAGAAGTTCAACAGTATATGTAGACAATTTTGAGGTGTTTTTTATTGTCACTAATCACGTTGTGACTATTTCCCTTATATTGAAGCTGTTGCAAAGGAGTACAAATATCTTTCTAAGGAAATTTTTACTGCAACAAAATGTTAGGTGAAGTCCTGTACTCTCACTGAATGCAATAGATCACTAGAGTCTGCAAATTCCTATATACGCAACTTTCAGTGCTAGTTAAGGAAGCTGTGTTTTGGAATTATTAGCACGTTATAGAAAGACAGATCACTTTACAGGTGGTAAAGCTTTATCACTTTTTCACTTTTGCCCAAGGACCAGAAATCACTTTTATAGTGCCTGCAATATATATCTACACACTATATGATATATTATATATAAAATATTTTGCATGACCCAAAAAAAATGTATCCTTAGCCTGAATATAAAAAATGTTTCTACACAAGTCTTGGTAGTTCATATTCTCATAAAATAAAAAGTGTTACAAAGCAGGCAGTTGGAATTGCAGTAGATTTGGGTAGAGAACTGGAAGTAATTTTGAAACAAACATTGGTTCCCAACTTTTGCAAGAGTCATAGATGATGAAAGCAACTGTGTCATGTGTCTAGATTGCCATAGTCTGTCCGAAGTTGGTATACATTATCATCACATAAGTAAAACCTCTCTCAGATCACATGTGTTTATTCTTCATACTGTGACATGTAGCTGCCTTTGGGACTCTATCTGTCCACTACAGATTGGATTTTTTTTGTAGACATCAGAATCCTAGGGCCTATCTTGACAGACAGATTAAAAGCTCCATTAATTCAAAGTAGCTGGTTATCTATCTATCTATCTATCTGATGTGTAAAGAAAAGATACTCTTCCACAAGGCCAGCTCCTCAGACAGCTGACAGAGTCCTTAGCATTCCTGAGACCAATGAGAGCTGCAGTTCCTCTTAGTCCAGTCCAGCTTCAAGTAGTTATGATGGAAGACCACTTGTGGTTCAAGCTTGCATTCTGCAGCCTGAAAAGTTCTGTTATAATATGACTTTGAATTTTAGTGTTTCTAATGCCTGGATAAGAGGCTTTTTTCATAGATATGAAAACAAGCAAACTGGCTAATACAGCTCTCTTACAATATACAACAATATTGTAAGGTTCCTCCCCATTTCATAATCTAAAGATGGGCAAACAACTTTATTATCCAACTACACTAGAATAACATTATACTTATTTATGAATTTTTGTAAGCAGAATTTTTTCAATCTTAAGAACTTAAAGGGTGAAAATTCTTAGTATCCCTGCAGAAATATTTTCTAATGTCTTGCAATGGTGTTTATTAAATCTGGTCATTTACTGATTTTCTTCAAAATCAAAACCATTTTGTGTGATTTCATTTTCCCGTCTGAGATTACATAATGCATAACAATGTAGTGACACTTCTACTTTAATTGTGAAACGTATTTTAAATACATGGCAAGCAAAAATGTCTCCAGCTTCACTTGTCATATGTAGTTATTCCTGCCATTTGAAATATCTTTGGTATGTTATACAAATATTTTGGTTTAACCTTAACTGTGAAAGATAAAAAGAGAAACTAAGAATGAATCATGAAATATTCAAACAAAATTTTTCCCCTCCCTATGCAATACACAACAGCCTCAGCAATTTCAAACTGATACTGACTTTTTCATCATAAATTTCTTTCTGCAACTCCAAACCAAAATGTTTAGATTTATAGGATTATAATATAACCCAACTAATCCAACAGCCTTAATTATGTAACAATATTCTTTAGATTTCCATGTTTTCTCTTTTTATCTCTCCAGAAATCTCAGCAAAAGAAAAAAGTTCATGTGACCAAATATTGTTGGCTTTTCAAGTGCTACTCTTGAACAAACCAAACAAGCTTACAGTTATACAGCAATGTGGCTAAGATTTGGGATTTAAATGTTGAAATAGTTTGGCATTCTAGTAAATTATTAGTTTCATCCCAGATTCTAGGAAACACATGAATATGTCTTTTGTTGCAGACACATGCCAGATAATACAAAGGATTGCTAGACTTAAGGACATATCTATATTTAGGCATGCAGCTATACCAGAATATCTGAAATGAAAGGCCATACAGTACTAGAAAGAATGTATATAAGACTGTTGAGATACCTTTATTTTCAGAGTTTTCCTAGTATAATCACAGTTGGATTGTGAATAGACCTACCTTGTGCACTGCCAGAATAAGAAGCTTTTGTACTTCATTAGTTGCCCACAGGGGACTGAGTGGTGACCACTTGGCTCAGCTCTAAACTGCGGCATTCAGTTATCAGCAGGTTACATGGCCATTATTGATCCAAGGTAGTTTTGAGGACTTTAAGTCTCTGTGAACCACAAAGCTTTCCACTACAAAACAAACTCCATGTACGAAACAAGAATGAAAAGCAGGAAATGGTCTTGCTCCTTACCAGAATTTTTGCATCAAATGGTGAAAGGGCAGTTTGCACAGAGATTCTCAGCAATCATACTGAAAAGTAAAATATTCTGGAGTCAGGAATTAAGTTTTCCTCTAAATAAAGGCTGTAGCAATAAATGGTAAAGAGAAGTGTCTTAGTGCACTAAATTTTACAGTGGAGCTAATTTTAAGAATACTACATATTTTGCAGTTAAAACCCCCTGTATTTTACCAGGTAATTGCTACAGAGAAACAGGAGGCATGTCAGTAAGATGTGGGTTGTGTAGAATCTTAAAGCATGAGGAAGTTCAGTATTGTGCTTCAGACATGCTCAACTAAGAATATACAAGATCTGGTCACAACATTTGTAGCTGGTGTTAATGTACACTGTAGATCCTTACTGAAAAGAATGTTGTGCTTCATCTTAGGAATCCTCTCTTGTTAGCCAGAGATCTCTTGCACATCAGCACTGAAAGAATATCTTTTAAGTCTTTCATATTGTAAAACCCTCAAATGCATAGAGACAAGAACCACAACCCAGTTGCCTTAAAGCAGCAAGACACCTAAGAAGAAATGAGGCTATGATAGCATATGTCAGTTACTTATACAATAAACATTAAATGATGGCAAGAAAAAAGCTATGCTTCCTGTCACTTCTGTGTTGTTTTGTTTGGCTTGTTTGTTTCCACCACCCCCCCCCCCCAATTTAAAAAAAGTAGAGAGGAAATTGTTCACATGGAAGCAAAAATTACTAATGAAATGTATATTAACACTTGAAGGGGGAAATATCATCTCCTGTAACTTCATTTTCAGCCTTGTAAAAAAAACAGATGTTCGCTTAACAGAATTGTGAGTTCATTTGTCAATGAAGCTTTGGATTCCAGGGGCTGGTTTAGCAGCCATTATTCCACATACAAGGCATAGATGAAGTTCAGTATTGAATGACAGGGATTCAAAGTGAGGGGAGTGGGAGGAAAACCAATGCAAACACAGGGACTATGTAATGTACATTCTACCTTTGAACACTGCTTAAAGTTAATATTATTATGTTTCTCATGCTCAACATTTTTAAATCTAGGAATAGTTCCTTCTAGGACACCGATCCATTTTAAGTTAAATTTATGAACTATTTAGTGTAACATATACAATAACTGTACATAGTTATTCACCCAAAGAAAAAGAAATACCTGAGTTCTACTTGAATTACCACATTTACAATACCTCTTTCTTTAGAGTAATTTTTTAACACAAAGAGTGCTCTCTGAAATATGTTATTTTTTACCAGTAGATTCACTCTATTTTTATATTTCACGGTATTTTAATTTACCTGCACTAGTGGGACTTTCTTATCACTGATTCAGGCTCGATTTTCCTCCATTATTTCATATTTACGTGCTTCCTAGAAGTGGTTGGATATCTCTCCCTTACCACCTTCCAATCCTGATGGAAAATACTGTGTACCTGGCACCCTTGCTAATGTGTCTAAATAATTAAGTATGTGCAGCTCTGCTCAGTTGGAATTGCTGAGCTGTATATAAAACTCAGAGGGACTGTAACATTTTTTGATACCTGTGGACTTGTTCCCTAGTGTTTCTGCTTCTGCTACTCAGGCTTCTTGTAGGGCTGCTGCTTCTAAAACGCCTCCCTGCTGACAATTTTCATCTTCTCTTCTTAGACAATAGCTGATACAGCCTTCTCCTAATGGTGTGACTTTTTTGTGTGTTTTTTAGTCTCTGTTGACTGTGTGAAAATTTCTACCAAAAGGACAACACAAGATCAGCCAGAGCCCTTAAGATTTTCTTGCTCCTTTTAATGCTTATAATCTTTTATTCTCAGTATTAATAGCATAAAGGAATGGTGTGTCCATTTTCAGGTGTAATAAAAAAATGACCAAACTCTGTTCAGCGTACTCCTCACAGGGAAACCTGTATGCATGAAACATCAAGTGTGAGCTAATATTAAGAGGCTAAATAGTTAACATGCAAGAGTGCTCTTAAATCTCTTTCTATATCATAGAGACAGTGGAAGTAGTTTGATACGTCAAATCTCACAAAAGAAGCAGTGTTCTTTCACCAAGATCATAGGGATTAGTTATAACAGCTGTATTGATTATTAAGGTGGTCTTAATAATCGAAGAGTAGTTTGCTCTTTTTTTCCCTCCACTTCTGGAGAGTAAAGAACCTAATTATTCCTAAACCTCAGAAGATGTTCAGTCTGACTTCTCTGTTTTATTAAGAACAGTTGGTGTAAAAGGACCTTAAAGTTGCCTCAGTGGAGCTGAAAAAGAAACACCATGTGCTCTTCTGACATTGACATAAGCAACTGGCAGATGTTATAAATAAAACCTCTACTGAAGGCCAGCAAACCAAGGCAAAAGAAACTGTGCAATTCATTAATCACTTCAGTAATGAGTAGATGGATAGAAGGACAGAAGGGAGAGGAAAATAATCTAATTGTAGGCTGTGCTCTTTGCCTTTCTTCTCATAGCAGGTGGTACTCTACTATCCCATACTCTCCTGTACCCTTCACTTCCCGTTTATAAGCAGGTAAAAGGAAGGTGGGCACACACCTAGGCTGTGCACCCAGTCAGTGGAGACAGGGAGATTTCATGTTTTGAGCCCCACATGGATGGCATTGTTTGGAAGAACAGGCATAACAATGCTACAAAACTCACCTCCTGCACTTCTGGGAAATGCTGAGCCAGCCCTGCTGAGTTCCAGGATTCTTGAACACCATTGGAAAGTGTTCACTGGCAGTGTTGGGACCTCCATGCTTCTACAATTGCCTGTTGGTCATGCCAGTATTAATGACTGAACTCGTGTCTGTTGAAAATCCCAAAAGAGTACTATAAAGTTATCTTACAGCATAAAAGCAACATATTAAATGACTATGACATATGACCTCTTTTTTTGTTTTGTTTTGTTCTTGTTTTCTTTTTGGAAGATATTATTACATACAAAGATAGACTTTTCTTTATGCAAAGAGTAATGAGTTGTATAGGCATTCATCCCATTAAGACCGTATTTCCTTTCAGAACAGTGATGCCCATCTTATACACAAGTAATTCTGTTCCATTGTTACCACATACAGAAATGCATATTTTAGCATGAATAGGCTGAGAACACAGTGGAGCGTTTCATTAGTTTGTGATCTCGTATGGCTCCTTGTATTAAACCACTCTTTGTATACTTGACTATCAAGATATCTTCCCTGAAACCATAGTAAAGGTTCATGAGCTAGTCAGGAAGGTGATGGTTGATTTTTATGACATTTAAGGTATCATGTGCCTAGATTTGGTAATGAGTTTATTGCCATGGAATGTATACAAAATACGATCTGACCAGATCTGATCATATTCTGGCAAAAAGTGCCAATCATCCCTTAAAAAAAAAGTGTAGTAGCTTGCAGATAGTTACCAATGACACTTCATTAGACCTTCCTCAAGGTGTGCAGCTGCAGACAAAAGCAAGCAGTACTGTTTCTATTGGAGGAATATAAAATGATGGAACTCTGAATTATATCAGACTAATTTTTTTTGAGAAAAAGCTGGAAGGCTTCCTAATGCTGTTTGTGATTCATTGGTTGTGGATAACACAGACTGGGGGGGGCGGAGGGAGGGGGAGAGGGAATTCTGAAGAGCTCCAAGTGGTTACTGGGGAAAAAATATATAAATGAGTAATCTTATAGACCAATAGTGAAATGAGGCTCTGGTTGGAAACACTGATCTTCTGATTGTATGGTATTTGTGACCATTTGTTTGGAAAAAGCAAAATAAGAGGAGTCCTTGCCTGAATTCCCATTTAATCTTTGATATTTCTCATTCAGAGTAAGTATGTGTCTAGTGGTAAGCTGCAGTAAAACCTCAGAGGATGAAACTTTTCACAATCGTCATGATAAAGTGCTGAAACTTGAAAATGTGTGGACTTTGCATGGGAAGGGGCGGTGTGTTGTAGCATGATTAATATGAATAGATACATGTGCTGTAGTGGTGTAAACCAGTATAAGTTTGCTGAGCCTGATTCTCTGATCCTTTAACTCAGATTATATTCCTTTTGAACATTAGCCCAGACCACTGGCTCATTGATACTCAGTGACTGTCTCAGCAATTCTGTAGTTTACAATCTGGCTCCAGTGGCTAGATGTAATCCAAAGGTTAAAAATAAACTTGAACACTGCTTAAGATTCCACTCCCTCTCTTCCCTCAGCCATAGCTGGCACATAGATATTCTGGCATAATTTTTTCTAGGAGAACACTTTATCATTTCTAAAAGCAGTTTCCGTTTTCTTTATGCCTTTTCAGTGAGGTAACAGAGCTATAAAGAGGCAAAAAAAACCAAACAACCCACCGCCCCCCCCCCCCCGCAAAAAACAACAAAAAAAAGAAAAGAAAGTAGCTCTTCTGATTTAAAGGAATGCTTCAAGTTAGTGTACATGAGAACTGTCTTAGCCCAGCCTCCTGCAAGATCTATACAACATGAGCAGGCATCTCAGTTTAGCACAGTAACAGGAAGAAAACAATTGGATTGGTTTTGGATTTTTTTTTCTATGTAATTCAAATCTAGGTTCATTTAAGAG
Source organism: Theristicus caerulescens (assembly GCA_020745775.1). Lineage (NCBI taxonomy): Eukaryota > Metazoa > Chordata > Aves > Pelecaniformes > Threskiornithidae > Theristicus > Theristicus caerulescens. Next base: position 28,356,688 of record CM036559.1, on the reverse strand, counting down.
ACTCACCAGGGAACATTTCAAGAGTAAACTTGAAAATGTAAGAGAAACCATAGCTATAAAAATCACTGACAGTAAAGCTAAGCGGCTTGTTGATGTCAGTGGTTGGAGAAAGGCAATAAGAAATGCATGATGTCATGTTGAAATTACATATCAACTGTAAGCCAAAATATCTCTTGACTGTGGGTATAGGCTACAAAGAAAATCAAATGTCACTTTCTTAGACATGTCTGATATGGGGAATACTTCAATCCAGTAAGCTTTTGAAAGTGTTTTCTTAAAATATTACTGTAGCATTGACAATATAAAATCAACTTCCTAGAAGTTGACTGTTCCTGCAAATTTTGAATTGGTATCTTTATATATATGTAAACTTATGAGAATTCATAATGAAAGGAAAATCCTGTGGAAAAACAGGACTTTATTTCTTATTGCATTGTCTTAAAGTATCTTTCCTTTTAAGCAAATCAAGTGTGCAGACAGCTCCATAAACATCTAACTAGAATTTTCAGCATTCTGAAATTCTCAGACTGAATTCTGAGCATGTGATTGACTTCCTAGTATAGACAGGGAAAATCACACTTTGTAATGTTAGCTCTTTGTGATTGAACGTAACCTTCCACAGGAACAGTGAGACATTGTTTCCTCTGTCAAGAGTGTTTACTTCCACAAACCTGTACTTCAGAAAGATTGCCAGTTCTGAAAATGAGGGGTGGAAAACAACCCTGAAACCCTTCAGCGAGGGGAGATGAAAATGTTGCTTTTGTGGGTATCTAGTCTTCCTATAACGTAGCATATGTTTCCCTAATCTCAAAGTGCTAAAGAGTAGCAGTTATTACTTTAAAAAATGTTAAACACAGTTCTCCTTCCCCTGTCCTTAACAGTCTGATAAAGACAACTCTGATTTTAGACATGTAACAAAAGGCAACCTGGAACTTTCTTTTCATGTACAGCAATAGTTAATTAAGCCAAGGGAACTGACATATGCCTTGTATTACACAAAAGCTAGCACTATATTAAGGAAGCATCTGTTTGGTAACTGTAAATTTATCCAGTCTTGGGTTAGCTTAGCCAGGCTGGGGTTATAGCAGCAGACATTCAGGTATAACCTGATATAAGCTATACTTATGTCCATAAGTATATAACCATACCAAAACACAGATCTGACTGTATTTTTTAGTTATATTGCATAGCTAATAGCAAAGTTTCCTTTCAGAATTTTTGTTAACAAACAGATTTTGGCAAGATGCTTTGAGTTTTGACTTCATCCCAGCACGTCTTAAATTTTGGTCTTGTCAGATAGGAATGTATTTTGAATGCTCTTTGAGGAACTTCTGATTTGGAAGTGTGGTCTTAGTGGTGTTAGAGGGTGCCTGGGAAATTTAGCTGTTGGTTTCAATTTGTCCCTCTCTTGTGCATGAAGCACTAGAGCAAAAAAAAAAAACAAACCACAACACACTTTCTAGACCACTGCTCTGTTCAGACACTTCCCATGAGCATGTTACAAACGTAAGATGGTACACTTCTAGGCCACAAATTCCCAGAGCCAAAGACAGGGGCAAATATCATTTGTCTTTCCTGTAGGGGGTATAAGGAAAGAAGAGCAGATATTTGTTATGTGAAGAACATCTGTCATAACATATCCCTGCCTCACCTATCTTTTCCACAACAGCATTTATCCATTGTGCTTTTAATAGTTTACAAGTACAAAGCTCTTTTTATCACAGATATCAAATACTGCTCACGCACCTGCTAAGTCCTTCTGAGTTTGGAACACCTGCCTTCATGTTACACTGTCATGATGATGTGAATAAAAATCATACTGTGCTGAACATTATACAAATGCACTATATAATTCATCTGAGAGATTGTCTAAAATTAATCAGACCAGTGCACTAAATAAACTAATTTGCAGAGTACAAGAGTCAAAGGAAATGAGGAGAAACACTAGTCAGTGTTAAGTCTGGTTTAGAAAAACTAAACACTTGGGGCCCCATCCCCTTATGGCTGAAGATTTGCATCAAAAAAGTAGCCACATGTCCCTCAGGAACCTGACTTAAAAGGTGGGCAAGTGCCATATTGAATTATACAGGTGCAGAGGATGGAAAGGCTAACCCTAGCCATATCCCTTTGCCTGTTCCAAGTTGTACACTACATACAAAATCTAGAACTATTTCATTAAGTGTCAGGATTTTCAAGCTTCACAGTTGTTGAGAGTTTTGAAGGTAGGTGCTAATGTATGTCTGGTTTTCCTTGTGCATTTTCTTTTATGTATCAAAGGCAAGGTTAGGTGGAAGTAGACAGAAAGCTACTTGTTAAGGTAATCATTTGGTAAATTGTGCTGGAAAAGCTTAAAAACGGACTGTGATCCTGAGAAGTGATACTTTTGATATTGTTCAATACACTCGCATTTCCCCTCTGTCCCCACCCTTTTACTTCTTACTAGGCTCAAAGTCAATTTTGGGAAGCAAAGTTCACAGTATGCCCACTAGATATGATTTTGCTGTCCCTACTTACTTCTTATCTCTGCTTTCTAACCTGTGATAAACATCCTACAAGAGGTACTTATTAGTGCATATCGCACTTTGACCTTGTATTTTTCAGACATTCCTCCTCAAGGTTTGTGAAAAACAGAACTGAAAACAGAAGAATACTGCTGTTGCTTTTTACAGTAGTGGTTTGTTGCCAAAGAAAATGAAAACAAGTTGGTAATACAGCACTTATCACATGCCCTTTTCTGTTGTTTTCTTTTTTTCTTCAGTATTGCAGAATTATTCCTCCCAGGTGCAGGGCTTTGGACTTGCCTCTGTTGAACTGCATGAGGTTCCAATCAGCCCATTTCTCCAGCCTGTCAAGGTCCCTCTGGATGGCAGCATGACCCTCTGGTGTATCAGCCACTCCTCCCAGTTTGGTATTATCAGCAAACTGGCTGAGGGTATGCTCTGCCCAATCATCCAGATCATTAATGAAGATGTTGAACAGGGTTGGACCCAGTATTGACCCCTGGGGTACACTGCTAGTTACTGGCCTCCAGCTAGACTTCATGCCACTGATCACAGCACTGAGCTCAGCTGTTCAGACAGTTTTCACACCACCTCACTGTCTGCTCATCTAGCCCATACTTCATCAGCTTCTCTATGAAGATTTCATGGGAGACAATGCCAAAAGCCTTACTGAGCTCAAGGCAGATAATATCCATGGCTCTCCCCTCATTTATCAAGCCAGGCATTTCATCGTAGAAGGTTATCATGTTGGTCAAGCATGACTTCCCTTTGTGAATCTATGCTGACCACTCCAAATCACTTTCTTGTCCTTCGTGTTTTGTCCTTCGTGTGACTTTTCTCCAGCCCTATCTGTTCTTTAGTTCAAACTCCAGCTGGGAGCAGGGAGTTTGCTAGTTCCTGACTGCTGCCCTTCAAGGGAACATGCTGTCGCCTAGTACTTCTTATCTTCTTTGCATCTGAACTCTGTTCACTGTGACCACAATATCTCTTTCCACTCTTCTGCTTGCCCAGCTGAAACCACTGAAAGTGGCCATTCACATCCTGACAGGGAGTAAGTTAAATATACCACATGGGGTTTGACAACAACGAGAAATATTTTTGTTTAAACAAAGGTCACCATTGGCTGTGATAGTAGCAGCATGTCACATGTAATTCATTTAATCCTATTTTAAATTAAACAAGCTGTAGTCTGGCAAGTCTGCTAAGGAGTAAGAACTATTTTTGTTTCATTTTGCAAGACATTCTGATACTTTGAAAATTCTTCCTCGTTTGAGATGGAACAAAATACACATTTAAAAGATTGAATCTTCATGGAAGATAAATGGTGTACAAAAAAAAAAAAATCATCAGGGTTATTTTGAACACTCAAATTTCAAACCCTTGGAGTCCCAGACACCTAATTTTGGTTTATATGATCAAAGAGAAGAAAAACAAATTTCTGCTTCAGCAAGAAAATTGAAATATTTGTTCTTGATAGTTGAAATATTCAGATAAGGACACTTTCAACTTTCAAACATTTTTCATGTTCAACTGGAAAATGAGTAACATCAAAACATTTTAAGTTAACTAAATTGGTATTTTTGATAGTTAATGCAAATAGAAAATATCATTGCTAGTCAAATTTTACTAACCCATTCTCTTTATAAAATTGTTTAGACTACATGTTTGTTAATTAATCATTGCACCAAAAAAACACACAAAAATGTCTCTGATACTATTAAAATAACATGCAAGAGCAGGTCCCCTTTAACAGGCAACAAGTACAGTAGTTTTCATTCTGAAATTTGTCCTTTATCTATGAAGAGTATAAGCAGATATCAATTGTTACTCTCAAAAAAAAAAAAAAAGCAGGGCGTGGTGGCGGTGGCGGGAGGGAATAACCTAGAGTCAAAGGCTACTGAGCACTTGAACCTGTAGAAAAATCTGCTATTTGTTTGTATGTGTGATGTTTCTTGCCTGCAGACCTACTGTAACAAGTTGGGATTTATCTAGGATTTTCTGAACTTTGAGAAGATGACAAAATAATATGCATTTTTAATGTAGAAAATAGGCAAATGTTGTTTGTCACATGTGCCAAGACTGCTGATTATTAGTTTGTTATGTATTACTTTAAGTATTAAGAAACTCTTCTGGTTATTATATCACAGTCCTGGCATCATTCTGATTTCATACTGAATTTATTTTCCTACAATCAATCATAAATCAAACCTGTAAGTTAAACCTCTGACATGACCATAAGAAAGGGAGCAAAGGATGGAAGGGAGCAGGACTATAAATCTGGTTATAACAGTATTTGCACTTACTGTGAGAACATTACTAATTGGTTAAAAGACTAAGATAATTTAAAGATAAGCTTAATGGAAAACTCCAAAGTCATTAAAAACAGAAGTAAAACACTAGTCTGAGTCTGGCTGTTTTAGTGCTGGAACTGGAATATATACGTATATACTTTTAGAAGTTCATGGCTGTCTGCTCATCTGGGATAAACCAGTGCTCTACTGTTGATGTAGTAATTCTCTCCCTGTAATACATTGGTTCTACGTCAGATCTTTGAAACTTAAATTAATTGTATTTGGTCACTTGAAAATAAGGCACAAATTTGATACTGTACTGTCTTACATATGATTTATTCTGCAGGTAAGCTCTATTATAAGAGAAGGAAGTTTTGGTTGCCAAGTGCTGCTGACATATCTCTTCATGTGATAACTGGGGAACTCAGTCAAATTCCATGGAAAGGTTTATCAGAAAGATTTAAAACTTCCAGAGCAAATGGGATTAGAAGATTAATATTTAGTACACTGCAACTTTACAGACTAAAAGCCAAACACATGCTTTTTTGAGAAGCGTGAACAGAGATTGCTATAGATTTTCCCTGAAAATTCACACTCAGATGTACACGTTTTTTCTTCATGTTATTTGCTATGATTATGCACCTCTGTGCATTCTGATTTCTGCTGGAAGTTTAAGTTGCTGAGATATAGTCATATTCTCAATTTCTGTAACATTTCTGATGTGACTAGAAAGAAAAGGTCTGTTCTTATTGTCGTGGTTTAACCGAGCAGGCAGCTAAACACTACACAGCCGTTGCTCACTGCCCCACAGTAGGACTGGGGAGAAAATCGGAAAAAAAAGGTAAAACTTGTGGGTTGAGATAAAGACAATTTAATAGGACAGACAAGGAAGGAAAAATAAAAATAATTAATATATAATATATAATAATAGTAATAATAATGATAAAAGAATATACATATCAAGTGATGCACAATGCAATTGCTCACCACCCGCTAACCAATGCTCAGCCAGTTCCTGAGCAGCAGCTGCACCCCCCCTGGCCAGCTCCCTCCAGTTTTTTGTTCAGCATGATGTCATATGGTATGGAATATCCCTTTGGCCACTTTGGGTCAGCTCTCCTGGCTGTGTCCCCTCTCAACTTCTTGTGTATCTCCAGCCTTCTCGCTGGCACGGCAGTATGAGAAGCTGAAAGGTCTTTGACTAGCATAAGCACTGCTCAGCAACAACTAAAACATCAGTGTGTTATCAACATTATTCTCATCCTAAATCCAAAGCACAGCACTATACCAGCTACTAGGAAGAAAATTAACTCTATCTGAGCTGAAACCAGGACACTGATTTATAGCCCTAGCACAAATATGCATAAGCAGGAATTTGAATAAGATCTGGCTTAAGTATCCTGTCTCTTATTGTTGCTGTTGGCAGAGGGAGTGGGTTTTTAATGGTTGGTCTCAATTTGTTTTATTCACTTTATATTTAAGACACATTGAAAAAGAGTAAGAAATTAAACTTTATGGATCGGTAGAACTTCATGTCTTATTATAACTTGAGTTTGCTTGAAATAAAAAAATGCAAAGAAAAACTTCTTGAAAATAAAATTTGGTTTCAAATTTAAGTTGGTCCTTTAGAATCCAAGAACATAAGTGTAGCTGATGAGAGAACTGGTTAGAGACATTATTCTTGACTCATAAGAAACAATGATGTCCAATAGAGCTATGGGTATCTATGGCACAGATGTTTCTTGCTCTGTCAGAGGGGAAAGTAATGAAAGCAATGGAGAATTCTCTTCTATCATTTGGCATGGCATTACTTGTCATGCTCACTCTTCTGAAGTATATATCGTGGCTTTTGAAACTAGAGAGGCGACAGTTATCTAGGAAGGAAATACTAACTCAGCAATGAAGCTTTCAAATCAAATATAAAATATCTGGAGTTAGGACATGCTCCATAAAGTTTCCTGCCTAGGAAGTGCATACCTCACCAGAAAGCCTCTCCTCTCTGAGGTGGTGGGATTTGTTCTTCACTGCTGCTAGGAGAAGAGTAGTTTACATCTTTACTTCCCCTTATGAAATATGGAAATGATGAAGACTCTTCTTGTCAGACAATCCATGCCTACCCACGTGAATAACAATAACATGATGAAGCCTTTACTTGAATCATGCAAACACAAAGACTGAATTATAGAATCATAGAATGGTTTGGGTTTGAAGGCACCTTAAAGATCATCTAGTTCCAACACCCCTGCCATGGGCAGGGACACCTTCTACTAGACCAGTTTGCTCAAAACCCCATACAATCTGGCCTTGAACACTTTTAGGGATGGGGCATCCACAGCTTCTCTGGGCAACCTGTTCCACCTCCCTACTTGCACTTGGTCTTATTGAACTTCATGCGGTTCACACAGGCCCATCTCTCAAGCCTGTGAAGGTCCCTTTGGATGACATCCCTTCCATCTAGTGAGTCAACCGCACCACACAGCTTGGTGTCGCCAGCAAACTTGCTCAGGGTGCACTCAATCCCACTGTCCCTGTCACCAACAAAGATGTTAAACAACACCAGTCCCAATACTGACCCCTGAGGAATGCCATTCATCACTGGTCTCCACTTGAACATTAGTATAGTGTTGCTAGGTAAGTCACCTGAACATTTGTTGTGTTACTGCATCCTCTCTAGAGCTATAAAGGCTGATTCAGCTGTTTTATTGGCATAAAGATCATAGTTAACTTATTATTTATTAAGCCTTAGGAGGACTTTTTGGCAATTCCATTTGGCTTGCAGTAGGAAAGTCTGTGCTACAACTGCTTAAACAATATTTGGCTTACCTAGTACAGTAACATCATTACCCGTGTTGCCAGGGTCTTGTTCCAGAGATTTACATGCGGGTGGATGACATCACTGCGCTTGTTTTAACATTTACACCTCATCTGCTGAATCATTCTGGAATAAGAAATGTACCTTTACTGTAAAACTCAATTACACATCATTTGCCTCCCCATACTACAAGAAAGGAGTCATGTTATAGGATTGTTCATTATGATCTCCTTGGAACCTTTGTAACACCTCACACTGTAAGACAGCATTTCCAAAGCACTTCATCATCATGGTGTTTTATCACCTAATAGCATTAATCGTTACTTCAGAAGACAAACTCTGTTGGAGGTGAGTTGGCAAGAGATCCTGAATTTTAGACTTTGAAGGTTGCATTAGTTTATAATTTTGTTAATTACTAAGCAGAGAGGTACAGAGGGGAATTGCAGAGCTCTAGTTTGTATCTGTGATATATGCAGCTTAGCGACATTTCAATTCCAGTATTACTTATATCAATTGAAAAGGGTTTTTAGTGAGTGATGAGTCAATGATGGTTCACTTGACATGAGTTAATGCTCTTGCTCTGCTTTCTGTACAATGTATCCATTTCTGAAAACAACACTTGAAATGGGGACTAATCATTGTCCTTAATTATAACCTCTGCACAGAAGCTGTAGACGTAGGCTGTCCCACCTCTATTATGGTCACTACAGAAAAGGACTGAGACATTTGGGGGTTGTGGTAGATTGCATAATAACTATTCACTTCAAAGGAATTTATGTTATTTTGAAAGATTTCACTTGTTTTGAAAAATTTCCTATTGGTTTCGGCAATATAGATGAAATAATATTTCTCAACAGCCATGACACTATTAAATGTGGTCATCTGAATTGTTGGATTTCTAAAACAGACTATATTCCCTAAGGACTTAGCTTGGGAGCAAGGGACTGCATGCATTTTTGCTTCTGATCTTTTTTCAGTGTGTGCTAGTAAAGTCTCTGTAAAAATTAGTGACCACTCTCCTTTTCATGAAAACCAAGATGCTGTTATTTCCCTTGTTCCCCACACTGCAACAAGCACAGGAGCACAAACATTTTTTCTCTCATTTTCTCTTACTTTAAGTTTTGAGAAATCCTCAGATACACAACAAGCACAGACCTGGCTTTATGGATCCAAAGGTTCTTTTATGTGTTTGTAAGGGGTATTTTAGGAGACCATCTTTCATTTATTGAGAAGGGCATTCTTGCAGAAAGAGAGCGATAAATTTCTATCTCCCTTTTCCCATTTCTTGTTCATCAAACTATGGTGCCTACAGCTTTAGACTTCACAAAGCTCAAAAGCATAGAGGCAATAAGCAAAAAGGCTGGGTTATGCTTCTGGAGGGAAGGGTTTAGTATCCTTAGCTGTGTTTTGCAGGGATAACAAAGACACGAACTAGGTAGGACTGGAGGACATTCATGTTTGGAAGGGGTGGTTCAAGACTGGCATGATTCTGACTTGGAATACATCTCTTTCTGATATGCAAACTCTTGGTTTTTTCCTGGGGTTAAGCTCACTCATTCACATTATGTGAACGATTATCCATTCTTGCCAACAGAAGTACAATACACCACAGCTACTGCTCTTTCAAATTAAGACCAACAGAAAAGCAGACTAGATGTTAGAGACTTAAAATAGTAATAATGTTTACATCTGGGAGACAAACTGAACACCAATAGGAAAAGTAGTTTCTCTTCTGTAGTTTCTAACACTTAAGCATCCCAGAATCTTGGCCAGTTACGTTAATCATTGCCAGTGTCCTTATGGATGCTAGAAGCAAAGTTACAGTAAACCAGATACTTCTGGGTAAATTTTGCAAATGCATGATTGTAGCCAGAAGGAATAGGTGAGCAAAGCCGTAAAATTCCACCAACCTCATAAACAGGAAAAAACCAATCTGTAGCAATGGTTGTCTCTTTTTGCATCAGACCAGGTAATAAATATTTTTCCTCCATTTCAGTTTTAGAAAAAGGCTACTGTAATTTCTAAAAAATATTTATTACATTTTACTCATTTTAGATGAAATAGGATTTTTATTGCTGAAACAGAATAGTATGCAAAGTCCTATTGAACAACTTCACCATAAATTTAAAGCTGGTGGTACACAATGTTGAATGCTGCATGAATAGCCCTGTCTTTCAGATGGGTATTAAACCAAAGTCATTTTTGCTTACTCATCTCAGGAAGGGCAACAGCTTAGGTCATGTTCCCTTTATTTAATCCTTAAAGTGCTACTAAATTTCTTCTTCTTCTAACTGTTGCCCTTAACAATTGCAATCCAGGCTCTGAAGCAGTATAAGTTATTAAAAATCTCTAAGGAAGTCGTGCTTGTTCTTAGATTTTCAGGCCTCTGGTGTGTTTGTTACCAAATACATTTCAATTCTCAGAACCTTTTTATGTACTTTCAGTAGTGAGATAGTGATCCTACCTTTTGCCTTGTTTAGTTATACTCATCATAGAATCGGAGAAAGGAGAATGACAAGACTGTAACAATTCACTGTTGCATTTGAATGCTAACAATGCTGGCGAAGTTTCAGCTGGTATGAGGGGTGGTCTGGCTCGGGACTACTGAAAGATTTAAGCTTTTTGCTATGCTAAAAGACTGTGCAAAAGGTTGGAAACGAAATGTCCCTTGCTGCAGGTAAAGAGGAATACTTGAGAAGTCATTAAATTCCACTCAGTTAAATGACCTTCAGCTTCAAGAGCCAGTCCTTATAGCATTAAGCTTTTCCTACCGGCAGGTGTACCTGAAGCTGTTGCACCAGCCCAGGAAGTTGGGTAAAAAGTTCCTGGGGGACATTCCAACCTTGATCTCTGTGACCCATCAATTTCTGCCCAATCTAAAGCCTTCTGGTCACTTACCTGTGTCTCTGAACATGTCTTCCCAAAGAAATCAAGGTATTCTTTGAGGAATAGGGAATGTGAACTACTTGGTAGCTTTTGTTAGTTGAATTCCCAGAACAGGTGCCATCGAGCTAAATAAAATACATAGAGTCAGGTATAACAGATTTGCCCTGCCTTCCAAACTATAACTTGGTACAATCAAAGCTTTGGCACATCAAGCACTACAGTGTAAACAAGTAATGATTTCAGTTGTTCAAGACTTTCATTTTGTTTTTCTACCATATGATATGCTGTTGCATATAGTTTTCTTCAGGGAAAAAAAAAAGCCCTTCAATCACTTTGATTTGCTTAATGGTTTAGAATCAAAACCATATTGCTTTTTTAAATATTGAAAAATTATAGATTTCAAACCCTCATTTCTTTGAATGCCGCAAAACAAATTTTCCTTAAGTCTATCCAGTATCACCTAGTTTCACATCCAAACAGTGCAAAACCACAGATTTTTGTGTTTCCTTGATACAAAACCATAACCTAGTTCACGTTCATTTGGGACCAAGAACATCTGGTATTAAAAGTTGATCAAAACTGGCCAAAAATTCTTGCTGTTAGAAGAGGTTTATGACTCTCAGTGCCTATACGCAGAAACTTCTAACAGCAAATGATCATGTGATTTGGTCTGTAAAATCCACAGGTCTCATTCTGGTTTTAATTTTAGGGGTGTAACTCAAAGCAATTCTTGGGATTTCAATGGGATTAATCCTAAGGAAGAAAGTAAATGAGAACAGACTGTGAGTCATATTGTTACAAATCTGTTGTTTAATGACTAACTCTTCTAATTCCAATATAATTCAGCTGGATCATTTCCAATTAGCTTCCCTTTCTTTAAAAAAAAAGGGGTGAGGAGGGGGAAAGCTGGGGAGAAGATTGGTTAGATCAGCATCAAAGGCCTATCAGGGCTAATGAATCCTCTATCTAGCAATGAATATTAAAAAAACATTATTTCTTTAAAAGAAAAAAGGTGAATCCACTGCTTTCAGCTTAATCTATCACAGACAACAACAGAAACAAAAATATTTTACATGGGTACAAACTTGAGTGTAAGTAGATGAATGCTTTATTTTGAAATGGGTACAAATCTTCAACTTCTGATGTTCTGGGTTCAGTAATGACAATTTTGCATTTATAAAGTTATGTGTATGAAAAAGACTTTAAAATTCTTATTGGCTGTAAAAAATTCCACTTAAAATTACTTTATATAAAATTACATATTTAATATTTATTTATATATATATAAATATGCATGCATATATGTATAAATGCATATGTACATATACACCCCAACAAAAAAAAATTAAACGGATAGATAAATGAGATACTTCTGTAAGCTTTTTTTTTTTTTCTGTGTATATCAATATATAATAACAGAGTTTTGTTTATTTGTTGTTTATTTGTTTCTGGAGCTTTTGTGTTTTTTAAATAAGGACCTTCAGACCTGCTATGCTCCTCTCCCATTAAATTTTTAAAATAGAAAAAGCAGGAATTTAGGCCTGTCAACAATTTTCTAGTTCTTAAGCAAAAGCTAATAAATATAATATTTGTGCTGATTATAGGTCTATAGTCAGATAACATATCAAACTCTTCTATTACATCACTTTGTGGTTAAAGTTTGACATATAACACACCATATTGTGGTTTGCATTCACTTATGCAATGAAAACCCCTGTGCAGTGTGAACTCTGTATTTTCAGATTAGCTTGGTTACTATGAAACTCTCAACAAATAAAACTCTGTTGTAATAATAAAAACTTCTCTTCTCCTTAGACCTGTTGACAAGGTTATGTCCTTTTTCTCACTAATCTGAGTCTAGACTAGCACTAAGAATCATTCCAGTTGACTCTCACTGTCTCCATTTGATCTAATGGCTTCAAAGGGTTTGGTGCAGATAGGAATAATGTTTTATATTTGTGCTGATACAGTTATATTTCTTTAATTTCTTACCCTTAATTATGAAAAGAAAAAAGAAGTCAGTCTTCATCTAGTAACTTCACTGTAAAACAGGCTTGGATCTGTTAGTCCTTTCTCAATGTTCTCTCTTTGAGCTGCTGGACAACATTCTGATAAAAAAAAAACCCACCATATGTATGTAAAGAAAAACCCTATTGATGATTGCTTTGTTAATAGACTCCTGGCTTCAAGCTTGTCAGCCTGTTCCTGATGGGAACAGTTAGAAGTTAGAAGAGTTTATAAGTCAGAATGTTCCACTTTGGACACTAGTAGATCTGACAAAGGTCAAACAGCAGGACACTTCCCTTTCATTTGATTTTATTATTTTTCTCATTCTGAAAGGCCCAGTTAAATAGTCTTTTTCAGTATTTTCTTTTCAGAACTATGTAAAGAGTTTAACATTTAGAAACATTGAAGCTAAATAATGAAATACAAAGGTGAACTGAAAACAAAATCTAGTTCTTCTATCTCTAAACCAGATAGTAAATGTGTTTCTAGTGGATTGTTTACTGACTGCAATAGCCATAGTCACACCCATCCTCTGAATTCAGCACTGTCTAGGGAACATGCAGAAATGTACATCCCAATTAAGTTCTCAAAATGGAAATACAGGAGGTCGTCTTTGATACAAAGGCCCTGTATCATTCTTTGATTGAATTGCCAATCCAAATCTCGGTTATTGTTTCCACATGTGTTTTATTGCAGGTGTAAGGAACAAAGTAAATTCTTGGCACTTGCAGTTTATTCATAGAATCATAGAATCATAGAATTGTTAAGGTTGGAAAAGACCCTTAGGATCATCAGGTCCAACCATTAACCTACCACCGCCAAGTCCACCACTAAACCATGTCCTCAAGTACTGCATCTACCCGTCTTTTAAATACCTCCAGGGATGGAGACTCAACCACTTCCCTGGGCAACCTGTTCCAGTGCCTGACTATTCTTTCAGTAAAGAAGTTTTTCCTAATATCTAACCTAAACTTCCCCTGGCACAGCTTGAGGCCATTTCCTCTCGTCCTATCGCTTGTTACTGGGGTGAAGAGACCGACCCCCACCTCTCTACAACCTCCTTTCAGATAATTGTAGAGGGCAATAAGGTCTCCCCTCAGCCTCCTCTTCTCCAAACTAAACAACCCCAGCTCCCTCAGCCGCTCCTCATAAGACTTGTGCTCTAGACCCTTCACCAACCTCGTTGCCCTTCTCTGGACACGCTCCAGCACCTCGATGTCCTTCTTGAAGTGAGGGGCCCAAAACTGAACACAGTACTCGAGGTGCGGCCTCACCAGTGCCGAATACAGGGGCACTATCACCTCCCTGGTCCTGCTGGCCACGCTATTCCTGATACAAGCCAGGATGCCATTGGCCGTCTTGGCCACCCGAGCACACTGCTGGCTCATGTTTAGGTGGCTGTCAACCATCACCCCCAGGTCCTTTTCAGCCAGGCTGCTTTCCAGCCACTCCTCCCCAAGCCGGTAGTGTTGCCTGGGGTTGTTGTGACCCAAGTGCAGGACCCGGCACTTGGCCTTGTTGAACGTCATACAGTTGGCCCCGGCCCAACAATCCAGCCTGTCCAGGTCCCTCTGCAGGGCCTTCCTACCCTCCAGCAGATCGACACTCCCACCTAACTTGGTGTCATCTGCAAACTTACTGAGGGTGCACTCAATCCCCTTATCCAGATCATCGATAAAGATATTGAACAGGACCGGCCCCAACACTGAGCCTTGGGGAACACCACTCGTGACCGGTCGCCAATTGGATTTGGCTCCATTCACCACAACTCTCTGGGCTCGGCCGTCCAGCCAGTTTTTAACCCAGCTCAGAGTGCACTTGTCCAAGCTGTGAGCAGCCAGCTTCTGCAGGAGAATGCTGTGGGAGACGGTGTCAAAGGCCTTACTGAAGTCCAAGTAGACAACATCCACAGCCTTCCCCTCATCCACTAAGCGGGTCACCTTGTCATAGAAGGAGACCAGGTTAGTGAAGCAGGACCTGCCTTTCATAAACCCATGCTGGCTGAGCCTGATCCCTGGGTTGTCCCGCACATGCCGCATAATGGCACTCAGGATGATCTGCTCCATGACCTTCCCTGGCACCGAGGTCAAACTGACAGGCCTGTAGTTCCCCGGATCCTCCTTCTGACCCTTCTTGTAGATGGGTGTCACATTTGCTAACTTCCAGTCATCTGGGACCTCCCCGGTTGACCAGGACTGCTGATAAATGATGGAGAGTGGCTTGGCAAGCTCCTCCGCCAGCTCCCTCAGTATCCTCGGGTGGATCCCGTCTGGCCCCATAGACTTGTGGGCATCCAGATGGAGGAGCAGGTCGGTGACTGCCACCTCTTCGACAGCTGGAACTACATTCTGTGTCCTATCTCCACCTCCCAGCTCAGGGGCATGAAAACCTCGAGGATGATCAGTCCGACTATTAAAGACTGAGGCAAAGAAGGCATTAAGTACCTCAGCCTTCTCCTCATCCTTCGTGGCCAAGATTCCCTCCGCATCCAACAAAGGAGGGAGATTCTCCTTAGCCCTCCTTTTGTCGCTGATATACTTGTAGAAACATTTTTTGTTGTCCTTGACAGCAGTGGCCAGTTTAAGTTCTAGCTGGGCCTTCGCCTTTCTAATCTTTTCCCTGCATATCCTCACCACATCCTTGTAGTCCCCCTGAGTCACCTGCCCCTTCTTCCAAAGGTGGTAGGTTCTCCTTTTCTTCCTGAGCTCCAGATAGAGCTCTCTGTTCAGCCAGGCCGGTCTTCTCCCCCGCCTGCTCGACTTGCGGCACATGGGGACAGCCTGCTCCTGTGCCTTTAAGACTTCCCTCTTGAATAACATCCAGCCTTCCTGGACTCCCTTGCCCTTCAGGACTGCCTCCCAAGGGACTCTGTTAACCAAACTGCTAAACAGGCCAAAGTCTGCCCTTCTGAAGTTTAGGGTTGTGGTTTTGCTGGCCCCCCTCCTTACTTCTCCAAAAATCAAAAACTCTACCATTTCATGGTCGCTGTGCCCAAGACAGCCTCCGACCACCACATCACCCACCAGGCCTTCTCTGTTCGTGAACAGCAGGTCCAGCGGGGCACCTCCCCTGGTTGGCTCGCTTACCAGCTGCGTCAGGAAGTTATCCTCCATGCACTCCAGGAACCTCCTAGACTGCTTTCTCTCTGCTGTGTTGTATTTCCAGCAGATATCTGGTAAGTTGAAGTCTCCCACAAGAACAAGGGTTAGAGACTCTGAGACTTCAGCTAGCCGCTTGTAGAAAACTTCATCTGCTTCCTCATCCTGGTTGGGTGGTCTATAACAGACTCCCACCAGGGTATCTCCCTTGTTGGCCTTTCCCCTGATCTTTACCCATAAGCACTCAACCTCGTCGTTACTTTTGTCGAGCTCAAGACAGTCAAAACACTCTCTGACATACAAGGCTACCCCGCCGCCTCGCCTTCCTTGCCTGTCCCGTCTAAAGAGCTTGTAGCCATCCATTGCAGCACTCCAGTTGTGCGAGTCGTCCCACCATGTTTCCGTAATGGCAACCACGTCGTAGTTTCCCTGCCGCGCAATGGCTTCCAGCTCCTCCTGCTTATTGCCCAAGCTGCGTGCATTGGTGCAAATGCACTTGAGTTGGGCTATCGATCTCTTCTCCAACACAGGCGTGCCACCCCTGGGCTCGTCCCTAGCAGAACTGGTTTTATCCCCTTCCCCCTTCAAGTCTAGTTTAAAGCTCTCTCAATGAGGCCTGCTAACTCCTGAGCCAGAATCCTTTTCCCCTTTGGCGACAGGTGAACCCCATCTGCCTCCAGCAGGCCTGGTGCCATGTAAACTTCCCCATGGTTGAAAAACCCAAAGTTCCACCTCTGGCACCAGCCTCTAAGCCATGTGTTGATGAGGTGGGTCTTCCTGTTCCTTTCCATATGCTTCCCAGCTACTGACGGGATGGAGGAGAACACCACCTGTGCTCCTGATCCTTCAAGGAATGGCCCCAGTTCTCTAAAATCTCTTTTGATTGACTTTACACCTCTATCGTCTACCTCGTCACTGCCAACCTGTACAACCAATAACGGATAATAATCAGAAGATTTGACGAGCTTAGGGAGCTCCCTAGTAATGTTTCTTATCCTCGCCCCAGGGAGGCAGCAGACTTCCCTATGGGATGGGTCCGGTCGGCATATCGGGCCCTCTGTTCCCCTCAGAAGGGAGGAAACATTAGATTCCTAGAAACATTTCATTAGATGCAAAACTTGCCATGTAATTTTTTTAGACTCAGGCTATACTAAAAGACGCTAAAATGTAGCTCTTCGCTTTTTCACTGTGTACAAAAAAAATCCATAAATAGTTTGTGCCTTTATTCAACTACTCATAATTCATTCAGAACTCCTGTTTCTGACCTGCTAGTAGTTTTTGCAGGAATTAAGTTACAATGTCTTCTGCAGAAATATCCATACAGTAGTTTCTGAAGTTTGTATGAATGTTTGTGCCTGTGACTTTAATTTCCCTCATACAATGGCATCAAACAAAAAAAATACTCAAATGTGTTACAGTGAAAGGGCTAATGCCTGATGTATCTTGTGACCAGTTCAGAACAACCAGTGATGGAGACAACAAAACCTCATAACCTTAACACTACCCACAAAGTGTAACGTAAGGACCATCCAAATATAAATGAGTTGGGGCAGGAAGAAGCACTTTACTAGTTTCCAAGGGTTCAGAAACCTGTTTTCTCTATGTCTCCTTGCTATCTTTTGTTCAACAAAGTTCCTTCCAGAAAGTGTGTAGCTTCAGAATTAACACAATGTGAAGGTCCTTGTTTGGATGCTATGGTATTAGTGTGATCTTCATAAAACCCTATGTGTCCCTTCATTTTCAACTGTATTTTCATATTGCTTCTTGATTTTTCCATTTTTACAATGTTGTCTCCCTGCAGTCAGAGAACACTATGGTTAGATTTTTTTTCCCACCAAATGCATTTACAAAATATTAATTTGCAGTTCAAAATAAAGGGAGAGAAGCAGCTATTGGAGAAAAATGGCATGTAAACCATGACCTTTTTTGTAAGTCTGCATTTCCAGAAGAAATATCATGAGGGGAAACTACTAAGTCAGCCAGTATAAATTGGATTGGGCAAGTTCCAGTGGAACAATCTGGGAAAAAAGGCAACACAGGCAAGAATGTGTTTAATCTGGATGTATCCCAGGTTTACGTAAGTATACAGAAAACTGCTGTATGAGAGGAACAGGGTAATTGATGTCACAGTGATATAAAGTACATCCTTGACTTTCTGCATACTTAGCTGTATTTGCCCAAGTTATCTTACAATGCAGTGTCTTTTCATTAAACAAATGCAAACCACTCCAAGAGAGCATATTGTTCTGTTTCATCCCTATCTTCATCTCAGACCTTCCAACAACCAAAGATGTTCTGGCAGAATTATAGCACCAGTCTATCTGTTGGTTTGAGGAGCCAATATATTTTACAGGTATATAAAACTTCTATTAAATAATGAAAAAGTGTGGATCAATACGGTGTCCCAAGACCTGTTGAAATCTAATAAAATTTGCCTGAACCCATTCAGCTGCCATCTTCATAAACCATAGTTCATGCAGTGAAAACTGGCTTATCCTTGACTCTAGTATTAGTGCTGCTTAACTCAGTGGAGGACAGCTGGATATTTTCACAGTGTTCAGAAGCATACTGTACAGTGCCTTACACAGAATGCAGGAGGTGTCTTTTTCCCTTAGGAACCTACATCCGAAGAGCTGGTCTAGACTGCAGAGCATAGCTGTGTCTGGTTTCTATATGTGCAAACACAGAGACCAGACAAGAGGCTGAGAGGCCAAATTCTACCATCCCCTGGGAATTTTTCCAGCAACCACAACTACTGGGATTTATAATCCTAGACTGCTGAATTGTAAGAGGTCTAATCATGTATCAATGTGATCAAAACACAAAGAATGGTAAATGCCAGAATTGCCTGTCAGACTGTTAAGTCTCTAATCTTGATCTTATCTTTAATCTAGGCCTATGTTTGTTAAATATGAACTTTTAGCTGCTTCCACTCACTATTTTGCCTAATCATCTGTGTGCCTTTTGTGACAATGGGAATGTGGAGGGAAACAGAAGTTATTTTCACTCTCAGCAAAAAGCCAAACTGTTCTCATCTTATCTGCCATGATCAGGAAAGAAAGATGGAAGATGATATTCAAGTTCTCTGGCTCCAGGTCTTGAAATTCTCTCTTTGGGCTTTTCTGGACCATCACCTAATAATATACCTAATAATTTGTATATATACATGTGTCAAGTGTGCCATCTGGATTTGTTCTAGCACTGGCTTATTTGATTTGGACATCATTTCATCTGATGGAGAATACCATCCTAAGGGCTACCTACTGAGGCAATGGAAAGCAGTATGTCAAATTTCTTTATGGTGGTCAGGAAGGTGCTAGACTTGCCATTCAGGACTTACTTTACAGTAAGCTGTATTAAAGTGCTTAATGTGCTCCCTTCTTTTGTCCATTGCCCAGATGTTCCTTTTGTCTGCCAGTATGTTGAAAGACGCAAGTGTTTCTGGTGCTCCTTCCAAAACCTTGGGGCTCCTTTGACTGTGGTGTTAATCAGAACACTGATACACTTAGCAGCTTGATTATTGTTGAAAATGAACAGACAGAGCTTTCTGGTGGCTGTATAAAAGAACAGAATTAACTTCCTAGAAATTTCATAGAGAGCTGGCTGGATAAGGGAGAGAGATTTCCCACAATGCCTGAACTGCAGGAAAGATCACAATCTGTGGTGACATCCCTAGACATAGAAAATCAGAAAATCAAGAGATCACAGGTCTCCTCTAGTGTGGCCTCTCACCAGAAAAGCTTCAGGTAGAATTTCTGTGGTGGGGTAATTGTAAGAATAAGTCGAGATAAGCTTGGTTCCAGAGTGTCCTGCTCTTGATTTCCCCTCTGTCCTTACTGCAGTACTTTGCCATTTAGAGTAAAAGTGATGCCTCTATAATAAAGTACAGCTGTGACATATGATCTTTTCACAAAGACTATTGGAAAGAGAGAAATCTTACACTAGCTTCACTTAGTAACAAAAATGTCTGTCTATAAATATAATTATAGCTAAAGTTCAAGCTTTAGATATTAAGAAAGTCTAAGTCTGTGGGAGTTAGACCTCTGAGAAATTTGGAAAATAGGACCACTTTTATTCAGATGTTCCACTTTTACGTGGTTATCTTTAAGTGACAGAGGACAACTTTATCTATTGTATTCCTAGAGACTTTTTCTGTGGACTTTTGATGTTGGAACAGCTGACTTGTCACAGTGAGAATCTGCACTATTAAGGTAAAGATTTGAACTCTTGCCCCTCTCCATAAAGCACTTCATAAAAGCAAAGCCTGTATTTATGATACTTGCTTCTGTTGAAAATGATGAATTACATTTTATGACATAAAGTAATTTCACCTGAGATGCTTTTCTAGCCAGAACATGACATGTCCTACCTCCTTTGCTGCAGCTGCGTTAGGGCTTTGTTCTGCTACAGAATACAGTAGTAACAGGGATGCTCTGCTGGAATATTGTTTCTTTCTGGACACACCAAAGTACATAAAATGCCGCTTTGCCCAAATACCTCATCACCTGAAGTGTGAAACAATTCACATCACATGACAGCCTAAAAGCAGCTTTTGTACAAGGCTATATGAAAGCATTTGTTTGAGCAGGGGGTACATTCATATTATCTTGGAGGTAAAGATGTTTCTGTGCAACAATAGCGAAGGACCATAATTTCCAGGGTGTGTATTCTTTCCATTAATCCAGCTGACAGCTATGTATAATTTCCCCCAACTCAGCTGTGCTGTTCAATTGTGTACTGGCCAAGATAGCTAAGACATCAGCCAAAGAAGGGGGAGGGAAATGTCTGACTTTTCCAACAGCAGATTAATGTGTCAAAGGGAGAGGAAGTAAGTATTGAAAATATCAGGTGCACTTCTGAGTTGTGTCTGCCAAAGGGTGGACCTGCATAATCTGTCCCATAACCAGCATTATTACATCAGTACTTGCAAGCCTTAGCTGTGCACTTACAATCTCTAAAATTGAGTGAGCATTTGGAAAAATCTGTACCATACATATATACATAAATGCATACACCCATACATACTATAATATCTCAGGAAAGATTACATCAGCTGAAGATTTACCCAATCCATCTAGCTGTCATTGTGTTAAACAAAGAAGGATGTTTTATTGAAAGTCTCCAATTGCTGTAGCACATCACAAACTATATGCAGAGGTATAGAACCTATCTTTGCTGCTTCTGCTGTCTTATGGTAGCTGCAGAAACGGGAATCTTCCTTTCCCTGTTTTTTCTTTTGTCTTTGGTATTACAGCAACAAGAGATGACTTAAAGAAAACCACAGATACTGAATATGTTTTCAGGATTTGAATAAGCTTGGTTCAGGAAAACTGAGGATTATTCCTTTTTTCACAGTCTTGTAACTGGTTGAAGAGCAATACCTGGAATGATGTGATCTTGTGACCAATGGTAAAAGAAAATGAGATCAGCCTTTAACTTTGAAAACTAATGGGATTTTACACAGTTCATTACCACCTGTAGCAAAGAACACCGAGTCTTGTACAGTAGTCCCTCAAGCTACCTCCAGTTGCTTTCAGTAGATTGTAAAGCTCTCTGTGCAATGGTGACCCCTAACAGTAGACCCAGAAGTCGGGAGGTGAGAATGAGCAGTTCAGGGAGCAGAAAAAGGTTGCTGGGTTCCTCATGACACAACAAGGTGGTCAGGTGCATAGGAAGGGGGCTCAGTACAGTGTTTTTGGTGTATGCCTTAGCTGAAACTAACTCTGCTATCAAGTGGATAAAAATGCAATCATAATTATCCTGCTAAGTTCCTCAGTTTGATCCCTACTCATGTTTCAGGCATTATCTTGGCTTTGCTAACTTGGACATATCAGCATAATAAATTGTGTATAAATAATAACTTGGTCTGAGACTGTTTAGTTTTAGAAAGCTGGTGTTTAAACTAGTGTCCACGCAGGTTGCCAGCACATGAAGGCTGGAAATTTGGCATTTTAAGCAAGGCTGCTGAGCCAACACTACTGCACAGTGGATCTGTCACTATTATCAGGAATGTTTTTACAATGTGTATGACTTATTTCACAGTAGTAAATCTGTTCAAGTGCAGTTGCCATCTTTTTTGCTTTCCCTGCCAGATTGGTGGTTTTTTCCATGATACAGATGTTTTGTTTTGTTTTTCAGATGAGATATATTAGTTGTGAAAGAGTTGTTTATAGTTTAAAAAAAAATCCCAAAACTTAGATTAACATTTAAATCTGACCCTGATATATTTCTTTCGTCTATCTTCCAGGGCCAAATCTTCATATTTTGTAAAATGCATAGCTCTAAGGATTCCATTGTAATCCATTTGAATAATAAATATTTTCCATGTCTCTTTCTGCTTCCAAATAGCATCTGTCAGTATGGAAAAACAGCATGAGATAGCATAGGACCCACATCCCAATAGACCAAGCTATAAATTCTACCTCTGCAGAGACTGGGAGAAGAGGAACAGAGATGACAGAAAAGATGCTTCTGCCTTTTGATCATCCCAGTTATATGGAAAGCAGTATTACCATTTTTCTTGTGTAAAAGCAAAGATGGGACAGAAACCAGAAAATACGCCTCATTTTCTTTCTCTTTCCCTGTTAAAAATATATAAGCATGATGTAGGAAAAATTATGAGATGAAATAGCATGGGAGAACACTATCTGCCACTTTGCCTATATATTCATAGGCAGCCTAGTCAACTTTTGACAATACTTCAGCTAGGCTAATTAAATAACTTCCCTTTTTAAACTAAGTATCTTTTCTTTCATGCCACAATGTAGCAGGATAAACATAATTAAAATTAGGTGTAGGAAATATCATGTTCCTGCACTTTAAAGATAGAAAGTTTCAAGTTCTATATTCTTTATTATTATAATTATTATTAAATACTTATTTATTTAAATGCCAACCTTAGCATTTTTTCATGTTCATAATTTGTTTGCTATTTATAAAATCAAGAGAAATATAAACACCAAAGATGACCTCTCAGAGAAAACCTAATTTGCAAATGTACTTAAGCTATTCTTAATTGCATCATACCATGTTTACAATATAAACATGATACAAATGTGACATAACACAACTGGTGAAGTAAAGGGTAATATCATCATCCAATACAAATTCTGTCAAAAACAGTGTACAAATATTTTGAATAATAAAGCCTGACATAAAGATGTAAACCACTTTTTTTTTTTTTCCCTTTGCAGGTGCTTTGTACGATTACAAAACCAGCATTAGTTAATCCATTTGTAAAGGTTTTTTTAATGTAGCAAAAAACTATATTTCATATACATATTTCAATTTATTACTTTCTTAGATGACAGTTTTCTGTAGAAGATAATACCACCTTCTACATCTCCCCAGGTTTCAAGGGACTTTTCACTGCAAAATGTTCTTTATCATAAATAATGTTTTTAAAATTAAATCAATAACAGAGAAAGAAGAACATTCAAAGACATACAACATTTCCCATGTACTTTATTTTAAGTAACAAAACTCACTTTATTTCAGGTGTAGACATTTTATGTGGAGGGAGGAAAAGAGGTGTTTTGGTTTTCTTTTTAATCCAGTAATATTCTCCTATTCCTGAGGCTCCTTTGTGAAGCAGCTTGAGGCTTCACTTTTCAATATGTTTTTTATTTACCTGAAATTCCAAGGAGAGATAGTACTTTGTTGTGCTGCCATGTTAAATAATTATATTGATATTTAGTTCTATTCATGAAAATCAAGACCATCTTAAAAAGGGCAACACTCACTTCCCTTACATTTTAACACTTAACCAAATTTATTAAAAAGTCTAATTAGATAAGACAGGCCAAACCAGCTCTACAGGAATCAGATGAAACTCCACCCTATTGAATTTAGAACTACATAAGTTTCTTTCTTTTATTTTTTTATTTGTTAAATTGAGCAGATAAAAGCACCAGACTGTACAAAAATGTCATTTGCTGATATCTTTTTTTTTTTATTGATTGGCAAATTGGCCATGTAACACCTATGAAAATACTTTTCCTTCTGGTAAAAACTGATATTTTCTAAAGAAACATAACTCTTTAGGAAACATTCTTTTTTCAGAGTAGCAAGTTAATGTTGTATTAGATACTTCCATTTCTCCATGTTACAGATTTGAAGAAAAACTACAGAGGAACAAAAAGAGATTACGTCTCATAATATTTTGATATAAAACAAAACCTAAAATTCCTCTTAAGTCAGATATTCTCTGCTGTAGCTGTAACAAATAACTGATTAATACAAACATTTTTGGGGGGAACTAGATCTTGCTTCAGCTCAGTTAGTAATCTTTGATTGTGATATGCTTACAAGTTTTTTGAAAAGCCAGCTTCATTAGAAAATTTGAAGCCATGATCACTTGCTGATCATGAAATGTACTATCATCAGTCATTGCTAACAAAATATAAGTGCTAATTTGCAGCAGAAAATGCAAGACAAAGGGATGATTTAATTTAATTTTCACTACCACAGCATGTACCACAGTATGTCTGAATCTGCTTCTTGCTAAAGATGGAAAAATGCCAGTGCCTCCAGTGAGAATGGAATCAGAAACATAAATAATTTTTGCCTGAAATTTCTTTAATTGGAAAATATGAAATCAGTTAAATATGATATTGTCTCTAAACAAGACAATGCAAATAGGGAATGTCATTAGGCATGACTGATTCTGCTCTCTAGTGTGTGAGTCCTGATACTAAAGACACGCTCTTAGTGAAATGAGGATGTAATTACCGTATTATTTAGGTGTACACTGACTTGATGTACAACTGCCTAAAACAAACTGAACAAAAACTCCCTCCTAGTAGATCTGTTCATGGCATTTATGACAGTCTTTCACCAGGAGTATCTGGATTCCTAGAGCACAGTAGAACCTTACCCAGAATGCTCTGTCTGCTGCAGATACCCTTTAAGCTACAAGTGAGCTCCTTTCCTTCACCTTTTACAGGGAGTCAGATCTTTTGGCAGATGTCCTTCCTGTGTCTTGTCCCTTTCTTTTTTTTTTTGAGGACAAATAAATGCAAATGTACTTTGCCACTATGACCCTATCAGGAACCTTTCCTTCCTTCTTAGCTGGCTGAATATGTATGTATGAGTAAAGCAAAAGTCCACTGCTTGATTAATAGAGTTAATTTAACCTTTCTTTTTTTAAAAAAAACCACCAACAACAAAAAAAAAACCCATATGCCATTTTTCTAAGTACCAGAATGAAAACAAAAAAGTTGTCAATCTAGTTATAGCTATCTTGTCTTTTCATTTTGAATACAAACTGGTCATTCCCATTTTTACTTTTTTGAAGACAATCTTTCTCTTATCAGAACTGACTATGAAAATTTCTGCATAGCACGGACTTCTTTCTGATTCTTATCTATACAGTTGATGACTTCAGCAGCCTGAGTCTCTGACAGTGTAAAACAGGATTTGATCATGCTGGATTACATGCTTCATATGGCTTAGCTGCTGGAATAAGTGAAAGAATAGGCAGGGCATAAAGTTCAAAATGCAGAAAAAACAATGAAACTTTGTAAATTTACAGAGTGATGTATAGATCAGAAATTCAGTGATATAATAGTATTTTGAAAGGGTGATACAGAATTGTCAGGTTTCTACATGTTAATTAAACAACAGCCAGTATAATCGATAAATAAATCTATAAACAGAGCACAATTTCTTTTGTATTTGAATCAAATCTTCCTCAGGCTTTTTTGGTCTGCTGTCATGTTGCTGAGAGAACAGTAAATGAGAAAATAAATCTTTAAGTACTAAATTAGAGTTCTTGTATTTCTTTACACTCTGAAGTACAGCAACATAAGTCTCCACAGGAAGTAATAACAGAAGAAATATTGAGACAAAATAAAATTATCATACCAAGCCTGCATCTTACTTTGAGCATTCAGATGTTTTGGGATGTGAAACTAAGTAGGACTCATGAAAACAGCCTGACAGAAAGCCAAGTGGAAATTCATTGCTCTTGTGGAAAATATTACTTATATCAGTATACAAAAGTCTGATGTAGACTCAAGTAGGAAAAAAGAAAAGTGACTAACTCGTTCATCAGCAATAGGACGAGACAAAGACTATGCAACTCAAGTACATGAATTAGGAAACTGATGGAATAGCCTACTTCATGGTAGCTAGCAGGCTGAACAGAAGTAGTAATATAATATACCCTTTATCATGTCCAAAAACATGACCAGATCTAGACATTATTCTGACTATAATAGGAGTATCTCTGTTGTTCATAAAGGAGCTGTCAAACCAAGCCCACAGCTCTAGTGTGTATGTGCAGTATACCTGTGGAACCAATTGTTGACTTAATCATTTCAGTTACATGCTGATTATAAACCAATGATAAACAAAACCCTGCATACTCAGGATTTTGCAGTACTTGCTGCACGGTTGGGTTTTTTTGCCCCCATTTGTTTGCTTGTGCTTTTTCCCAGGTGGCCCAGCCTGAAACTCTTAAACAATCCTTATCAAGAAGTAAGTAGAATTCAACAGCTCTACAATCCTAAGCAAGTTAAGTGTGAGCATGGCTTTGTTTCTTAACATGTTTAAAATACTGAAATGAAATAATCTTAGCAAGAAATGGCAGTGTTCCAGTGAGTGTGATGCAGGGCACTTTCTCCACAAAACCTAGGATTGGTTGCATCTCTAAATTTTAGAAAAATCATGGCTCACTTCAAGCTATTGAGTTTTGCAGATTGGCTTTTTTTTTTTTTTTGATGGATAGACCTGCACAACTGTAGCAAGTTTCTCTGTCCTGTGGCCGCCATATACCATCTTGTTTACTAGTAAGGCATCTGCTTTGACAAGGTGACAGTCTTATGGTAAGTGGTGCTTTCTCCTGAGCAGTCACTGGTAGAACTTCATAGAAGAGTCACCACAGGGTTTTCTGTTAGGGAGTTACACCCTTCTTGATGACCTGATCTGTTGTTTTGAATCACTATTTAGCAAGATACAAGAGTTCTTCAGTAGCCTGGGATCTGGATCTGGCTATTATACACTAACTGCTCCTCTAATGGTGGCTAATCACACATCCTTTCTTTTATCTATAAAATTTTTGTGGATTGTTGCTAGCTGAAAACTGAAAGCAATCAAATTTGTAGTGGCAATTGGTGGAACAGGTAGCTTTTTAAGCAATGAACAAATCTTTCACTTTGTAATTATGAAAAATCTTTCTGCATAGACTTGAATGGGGTGCCAAAGGAGCTTATGCACTCAAAATACAAAATTCTTACTTCATCTTCAGGGTTGTGATAAAGCATAGCTTTATAAGCAAAGGCATATTTTAGTAGGTTTCTCTGGTTCATTTGTTCTTCTCTTAGTGTGTTAAGAAATCTTGTGATCTGATCATACAATCAGGGAAAAGGGAAAAAAATACCAAAAGGGTTGTGTGGAACTGAGTCATAGAAAAGAAAGAGGCTGGAGGATTTTGCAAAATGTTCTTTCAGTAATCTAAACCAAAGTGCAAGATCAGCTTAATAAAATCAGTTCTTGTCATCAGTCTGTTATCAGCACTGTGGTTTTGAGAAATTTCAGATATCTGTACAGAAATTGAAAGGGCAGATTTTACACAAGAATGTAGCTGCTTGTCTGAAGCTTTAATAATTAAACATCTGTGATATAGGCAGTTTACTGTGGTCATCTTTTTCTGCTGTGTAAACAGATCATTACTTAAGTGCCAGACTTGTCATTTTCAGGATCTTGATAGACACTTTTTCATTTTTCTTCTGATAATGAGATTATGTTGATTTTACCTCCTTTTAGATTTTTTTCATTTTATTGTTATACAGAATATTCATAATTTAGAATATAGTTACATAAAGCAAGTTAGTAAGTAGGAGATGCAAAAAAGCCCCAAAATATCCAAACAAAAGTTAGTTATGTATTCCAGACTGAATATATTTTTATGTAGACTCAATAAAAATCACTCTTCTGCTTTTCCAATTGTTTTAATATTATACCAATAATACCATTATTCTACTAACTTTTCAGCTGTCACTTCCCCAATATTTCTCCTGAGTTTCTGAAAGGTCCATGTTTAGCCTGTAACCATCAGGAATCTAAATAGCAAATTATACTAAATTAGATGGATTCTTTGCCACATCAGTACTCTTTCAACATGAAGGACAAAAAAATCCCCTCTTCCCTTACATTTGTAATCAAAACATTCCTCAAGCTTTAAGCATTCCTAGAGCCTTGCAAGGAACCAGCTCTAGAGAAAAACTGATGGCAGAGAGTGTTATCTTGGTGTACTTTTTTCCCATCCTGAGGCTCAGTGAGTTCCTAAAGATGAAAGGCAGCTCCCAGCAGGACCACACATGGTAAAAATAGGAGATGACCTACATTAATGTGAAGAGGCAGTAGTCATTCTGAAAAAAATTGGCCTTGCTGATGTTTAAAGGAAAATAAATCTTCTTTGAACAGAGGTCTGGATGATGATAGTGTTTCATCCTCTTCCTTCAGATAGAAGTATCAGTTTTCTCTAGAAATACCTATGGTAACAATGAAATATACCCAGAAGTTAATAGGCATCGGAATAAGCATAGCCTATGAAAATGTCTGAACTTTGTCTACAGTAAAGCTTTCAAAGCCATTTCAGAGAGCTAAGTGAGGAAGAGACCAAACATTTTGGGTCTTCTTTCCATGCAATGCTGAGTTATTTCTAGTCTTTTTCTGTGATATAAAGGGACCTGTTTGACAAATGCCATTACAAATGTGACTAGTCATAAGCTAAGCAGTGAAAGAAGTAAGCACCTTAATATGAATTTGAATTTCTGAGATCTGCATAGCTGAGGTCTACGAGTCTTGGGATTTCTTCCTCCCCCCCCCCCCACTTTTTGTAATGGGTAAAATTCCCCATTCACAGGAACTATGGGTGGCTGTGAAAGAACACAGCTTTAGTTTAAAACCATCAAGTTTTATGTCTCTAAAATACCTAACTGTGAGTAGGGAAGGAATAATAAAAAAAAAAGAGGTTATACTTGGATCTTTTCCTGCCAAATTTCCTTGAAGATAGATCTTTGCTTCCAAGGTTTGATTTACATTTTCAGTTCAGTCTTTTACCTTGCTGCAAGCTCCTCACCCTCTTTTCTGCTTCCCAGGAAATTTCTCACAGTCTGTGAGGTGGGTGCTCCCTCCTACTTTCAGTAGTCAGCATGTGAGCCACAGAATTTGAGAGCTTTCTTGAACATCTTGTAGCCTTGAGTTCAGCCTGTCATCCCTAAAGTGTCTTTCTCCAGCCATGCTTATTTCCCCCAAAGAAGGCACAATCTTTTCCCGTTTTTTTTCAAGAGATCCTAACTGATCGGTGCTGTCCTCTTTTAAAGAAGCATTAAACGTAACTGGAGAACAAATGAAGAAAAGAGATAATTTGTCATGAAAAAAACCTTTGTCAAAACAGAAGGGCAAGAAGTCTATTTTCTGCAGGTCAGATTTTCAAACAAACCTAAATGAGTTAAGAGAAGAAAATCTTTCTAAAAGCTGTCATCTTATTAAATCATTCTTAAACATTCCAGTTGAAGTAGTTTTGAACTGATGATCCATCCAGTGGGAGCATGATAATTTAGTTTTATTTTACCCTAAAAATATACATTCTTGATCTGAGACATTTGAGTGATGTCAAAGGGTCAACACAAAGGAAACATGTTGCAGTCTTTATGTGGTCATTCTGAAGACCAGAGTATACTGAAACTTTCGGTATATCTTGGAAAGTAGGAACTGTTATCCTGAGCGGGAAAAAAAATTATCAGTGACGTGGATGCAATCAAAATGGTCAGTGAGTCCAGGCTTTTGTTGAGCACACAGTCAGACCTTGCATGCAATCTTTTAGCATCACTATGTGCTGTTCTGATGACAGTCCCAAAACTGACTTTTGCAGACGAAACAAAATGTGCAGATAACAGTAGTTAAAAAGACCACTGACATAAAATATGGGTTTATTGAGGGTGTATTAACCAATCCAATACCTGTTGGAATATTTAATGCAGAAATAGGTACCGATGATTGGTGGGGTCTTACAGTTACAGATCCTCCTTCTGCTACTGCTCTTGCATTCAGTTTGGAGAGACAGTGGGTTTTCTTTTCACCTATAAGAGGAATTTGGTTTAGGTTTGGAGAATATTGGATATATATTGGCAAATACTTTTCCCTTTCTTGTTGTTGCTTCTGCATTTAGTGCTCTCCTTATGGAATTATCTTACTTTTTATGACTTTGATTACTGTAACCATAGAGGAAACTTTTCTTTAGGTTTCTGTAATTTTTCTGTCCTTTTCCATTGTGATTATAAATAATGCACTGAGTATTTCGTTATATCAGTGTTACACATTTTGTGCACCTTGACAAAATCCTGAAGAAATCCACTTGTTAGTTTATATCTCTCGGCATTTTCAAAGTAACACAACGCTAGACAACTGTAGACAGTTATTTCACAACTGTGATTGTTTTAATATTGGTTTGGTTTTTTTTCTCTAAGTGAGGAATTATTTCACAAATGGTTTTCTGTTCTAGGTTGGTGTGAAGCAAGTTGTGTAGGACTGTATGAAATATTTGGAAGTTACCATTTTAAAAATGTCTTTAAAACATTGAACTTTAAAGTATTTTAAGTTAGTTTACCCATTTCACCATTGTTCTTTTCTTTACTATGCCACTCACTGTCTCCTAAATTACTTTGAACCTCTAATTTCCTTTCTTGTTTCTAGTTCCCATTTCCCTATACATGTGCAATTTATACTAAAGAGCCTGGATCCAATAACATGGATATAGCCAGATCTGTCTGTACAACTTTCAGCTTCAGTTGAATTTGTTATACTTGCACTGAAGTAAATGGAAGTACAGTCTGTGTACCCTGTGCTTTAAATAGCATCTATTTTTAGGCCTCGTTCAAGTAGTTGACAGAATAATGAATCCATAATTTCTGAGAAATCTCAATTTGGAAACATTTTTTAACCAATTTCTTTTTAAACAGGCTGTCTGTTCTTGATACTCCTTGTATGCTATTTGTTGAACACATTTTTAAGAGTTTAACAAAAATCTCTTTTTGCTATATGTTTTTTGGTACAGAGTGGGAGATCACTGGGGCTACCAGGCTCCAGTATCTACACACACTAAGTAGCCTTGAAAATACAATTTGTGAAGGGAATTCAGATCTGTAAGTGACACTGTATGTCTTATAATGCAACTGAGATGCCAAAGTAATGAGTATCTTCCAATTATTCCTAAAAGTATTCTCGTGCATGGGGGAAGGGAAGAGAGGGATAGATGGAAACAGAGGGGGCTGGAAGGAATGGCATGGGTATCTTTCTTTGTATAAAACATCAGGTTTGTCCCCTTCCCTGTTCCTTTTGGATTTCCATCCTTTTCAAATAACTTCTAAGAATATTGGCTTTTAACAAAAATATCCTTTGTGTTAATATGTGAGGAATTTAGGTCACTGAGCATTGCTCATTTTTGTCTAGCCCTTGAATTAGACAAGGTTTCTAATAACCACTGCAGCTAATGAAAGTTGTTTCTGTTTTCATACCAACTTCCAGACAAAGAAATGCCAGGAAACAACTGCATGATTGTTGGTTGCTAATAGTTGCCAAACCTAGAAGGAAAACATGTTGCTACCTGATAGCAACAGTGCTGTTCTACTGAGAAATTAAATTACCAGACATATAAAAGAGTGATTGATTGATTGATTTGGAATAGATTCTTCTACCCAGAAAACAGATGTGGTAGAATTCTTCATGTTCATCATTTTGTTCTCAGATGTTAAAGCAGGAGAATGTAGTCTAACAAAGTTTTTACATTTTTGGCTGAAACTAGGCAGGACCTGTCTTTCAGTGGCCAGGTATGTGGAGACAATATTGATATACTGGAATATAGATCTGCAACCAAGCAGGTGGCCTAGAAGCAGTCATGTTAGGACAATATTTGTTCAGACTGATAAAGTCTGGAAGGATTACAACTGCTTGTTCTTCCTTTATTTAACCAGCTAGGAAGGCCAAAGAGCTGTAGATACTATAAGGAACAATGCTCTAGAAAATCTCCAGGTATATATGTTGAGTGTCATCTGTAGTCATGGAGTCATTCTATAAGTCATAGAATAGAGCCAGGAAACATTTGTGTATATCACTGAATGGCAACTGCTGTTCAGAGCAGATTCTCTGTCAGGCCAGGTGTCCCTACGTTGAGTGGAAAAGGCACCATGTTAACAGAGCCAGTCCTCTCTCACTTCACCTTGTGCACAACTTGCACTGCACTGCATCCAATGTAGATTACATAAGCAAAATCAAGACTGTAAAAATCAATATCACTGCAACATAAATAACCAACCTTCAAAAGACCCTCGTAGTGTATCCTGCACCCAGATGGTTGTGGCCAGAAGTCTTCTATAACATTGTTGAAAGTAAAAACGTTGATTTGCTAAAGTAGTTGCACCTGCCAATAGAAGCTGACGTGCTGTAATTCTGACATTAAAAATGACCACTTGGTAGCTTGTTCCTCTATGAATGACATTGTTTGCAAGTAATGGGAAAAGTACAAAAAGTAAAGTCAAATCCTGAAAAGCAGGAAACATAGAAACTGAAGTTCCCTACATAAACTCAGTTTCTACCTCTTCTGCACATGCACTAGGATATCTATCTTCCTCTCTTCCCCTCACAAGATTTCTGCATAATTCTGTGCAGACTGGACAGATTGGGATAGCTCTACTTGGTTTAATCACCAACTGTTCAATTATTTTTCCTTGCTACTCATTGTGTGGCCCATTTACTGCGTACTAGTCAAACCCACATCTGAAAACAAAGTTATTCATTTTCTCTTGAGATTTATTATGGGATATGTCAATGGAGAACAAACACTTCACAAACATTTCATTTTCACAGGGGAGTATTGTAGTCATTCCCACCATGCAAACTACAGTCCAGACATGAAGGTTGACCAGTCATTAATTTTAGGTGCCAAATTTAAGACAGACAGGACCTGGATTTTTTTCAGGTAACTTAGTATTATGACAGATACAGAACATTGAAAGTGCAATCTTGATCACCTTGAGTTGTCATCATGAGGGTCCATTTTTTTTGTGGGTCACATCCAGGAATGTAAATCTAGACAGCCAGAAAATTAAGAACAGCCCATTAGCAGCTGACCTAGGAAAAGTTCAGCTTCAGGGAATTGTCCAGCACCACATTGAAAGTCTGGAGCATGTTATTGTCTCATCCCTTTCCCCAAGGCAGGATTCAGCTGCAGAAGTCATGAGACTAGAACTTAGAGAAACTTTTGAAATCAAAAGGCTTCTTAAGATTATATCTTTTTTTCTCCAAGGTCTTTGCTCAGAACATGGGGAAAAACAGAATAATGTTTCAACATTTAGCAACATGTATTGTTTGATGTGTTTGGATTTCAGTATTTCATTATTTTCTTCATTAATTGTTTTTGTAGTGAAGGGCTTCTCAACATATCTTTCATCCCCTTTGAATAATACCTAACTTCATAAAAAGGGCAAAAGGGTTGTAATTGACATTTTTTTAATAAAGACTGTTGTGAATTTATTTGAAATCAGAACTGGAAAAAATCAAGAAAACTATCAGGTTTTGAGGAAATTGAACTTTTCTTTACTGATTTTGGAGTTTATAACCAATTTTCCTGAAGTTTTGTCTCATTCCCCTTTTCATCTCTGTAGGTAACATTGTCTTCATGTCATGACTCTCATTCTTTCCCAGAGCAGGTCCATTCTTTTTTCAAAATGACACAGCAGTTTTATAAATTGTACTCTAAAATCTGTGCACAAAGGGCTGAATTAAGATTACATGGGAAACGATAATCGCACTATTTCCCAGCTTTCATCTGCATGCCTTGTCAGATTTAATTTTACCCTCTGTGTGTGTGTGTGCGTGAGGGAAAGAGGGAGTACCACAAAGAAAGCAAGTAGGTCTTCAAGAAACAATGATGTAGAACAGCCTAGTGGTTCTAGTCTGTGGGCATCTTAGTGACGTGAAAGAAAATCAGCATTGTGGAACTGTAAATCCAGAGTGCAAAGCTCTACTGCTCATTCTAGAAGTGGAGCAGGGAGTCGAGCAGCAGTGAGCTGCCCTGCTGTAGAGACTGGGGGATACTTTCCCAGTTGAGTTAGTAGCAGTTGTTATGCAAAGACAAATCTCAAGACTTGATATAATTTAGGCTCTCTTGCAAGCTCTGGGAAGGAAATGTGACATAGAAATGTGGGACTTACTGCTCCCATATCTGATCTATGTTGCATTGTCTCCAATAGATCTTTCCCTTTTTTCCTGACTCAGTTATCTGCTGGCCTGGCTTTTTTACCACTCCTTCAAACTTCATTTTCTCCTTCTTGTCTCAGTCTGTTTGCTTAGCTAGTGCCAGTTCTTCCTGACTCATAATCCATTTTTTTTCTCTACCTTATTGGCCTGTGGTCACCCTTCCAGCCACATGTGCATTCTCCATTCCCACTGGCTCCAACTGTTAGGTTCCCTCCTAGGCTCCTTGTTTAATACTCATGTCCCACCCTTGTCCTGCTACAGTTCACAACAACCCAGAGATCTTTCAGTTTTCTGCAATTCTGGGCTTTTCATGGGCAGTACAAATGGGATGTTCACAGAGTCTGAAGTGCTGATTCTCTTTTGCCAGGACGGAAACTCTCTTTCACATGCACAAATCTGTTGTTGGTCATGTTGAGCTGTGTTTGTCAGTCTTTAAACTTGGTTAAATTTGGCTGCATCTTACTGGGAATGACTAAGAAACACACATCTGGACTTCAGTGGTATTCTTGTGAAATTGCTTTTCAACAGTGGCTTGCATCAGGTTTTTTCAGCTGTTTTGTTTTCTTTTTTTCCTTTTTTCAATCAGCATTATTATTATTACTATGATTAATGGGGGTAAAATAACACATTTTCTCGTCTTGTTCTCAGAAATGGCTTACATTTCTTGGCTGAAATGTAAAATAATAAATCAACCTGAGAGTAGCATGAAAAATATCAGCCTACATCTTACAGATTGGTAAAGTTTAAGCATCTGAAAATGGGCTTTTCCAACAGAAGTGTCAGGCAATCTTCATAAACAGTCACAAGTCACCACGTCATGTATTAGCAGAATTAATTCTAGATTGTTTCACTGTATCCAGAAGAATAAAGCAAAATGTAAAAGCCCTTACTGTGCAAAGTTTCAAATCCTAGAATCTGAACATGTGGCAATTTCAAAAACAGAATGAGATGTAATTAGTTTTTATGTGCCTATAACTCCCACTTTTAATGCTTTATTATGTTTTTATTACTTTTATGATGCAGTACCTTTGGTAAGTGCAGGGCATTAGTATGTAAATAACTAATGCACAGTAGCATGCTGGAAAGTGTCAAACAGTTGGGAAAGTTTTCTTCTTCCTCCTCTGCCCCTCTTTTTGTATTTGCTTTGGGCTGGTTTCAAGGAATTTGGAATCAGTTTAAACTTTTGAGGGTTTAACCCATTTATGAACTTTGGAAACATGTCTCCGCAAATTCCACTTGGCTGTCATGTTTCCCAAGAATGCTAGAGTTTTGTTAGATTGTGACAAATACTTTCTTATATCAATAAGCTTGCAGGCTGTTAATCTGGGAACACAGCAAAAAAAAGAAAATTAGATTTGATAGTTTTTAGTTTCTGAAACTCTTTAAATAATTTGAGCTACATACCTCTCTCTTATCTTTCATTTTTATAAAAAGTATGGTTATGTTAAGGACATTTTGAGACTCTGGGATTTTCTTTTAGTGAAAAATAGACATCTTAAAGCTAAAATGCATACCATTGCTGTAGATCCCAACTCTCAGTTTTACAAATCCTGTTGACTAAAACCTTTACTAAAATACCATTATAGTTTTGAACATCTGATGCTGGTCTTCTGGCCTCGCACACCTTACATGGATACTAAGGCACTGCAAAATTGGATGGAGGAGTTCTGATTTTGTTGCAAGCATGTGGCACTTACAATTAACTGCTTAACAGAATATTTCTCTTCACCTCTACTGTTATGTTCCAGTCTGTCCAAAGTGAATTCATCCTTCCTTTGTGTTCATTGTGACAATGAGAGGACGTCATGGGTATACTTTTTTAACTTCTAGACGAACATTTTAGAATCTACTTTGAGGGTTTCTGCAATAAAATATTAAATCAACACTCTAGTTAGTGTTAAAAATCTCTAAGTGCATCAGTTGTTTAGGGGAAATTTATAC
Source organism: Theristicus caerulescens (assembly GCA_020745775.1). Lineage (NCBI taxonomy): Eukaryota > Metazoa > Chordata > Aves > Pelecaniformes > Threskiornithidae > Theristicus > Theristicus caerulescens. The sequence continues at coordinate 28,320,891 of CM036559.1, read as the reverse complement.
ATTGTCTTCAATGACTGGCCCTTCACAACTACTTATTCTGGAAAGTGTTTTTGTGTGAAGAAACTCCTCCCTTCCAACACTTAACAAAAACATTTCCCCAAGAAGAATCACAAAGGGCAACTCTTTCAGATCTCTTCAGCTGTTTTTTGCAGTCACAAGGTATCTTCTCCAGTTACTCTGAACTTCCAATCATCCAGATTAGTTTTTGGTGACAGTCTCCCACACTATTCAATACAAATGCTGAACAAAGAAGGACATAAAACTATTAGCGTGTCCAGAGGAGAGTGACCAAGATGGTGAAAGACAAGAGGGCAAGACATATGAGGAGCAGCTGAGGTCACTTGGTTTGCTCAGCTTGGAGAAAAGATGGCTGAGGGGTGACCTCATTGCAGCGTACACCTTCCTCAAGCGGGGCAGTGGAGCGGGAGGTGCTGATCTCCTCTTTCTGGTGACCAACAATAGGACAAGAGGAAATGGAATGAAGCTGCATCAGGGGAAGTTCAGATTGGGCATTAGGAAAATGGTCTTCACTGGGAGGGTGGTCAGTCGCTGGAACAGGCTCCCCAGGGAAGTGGTCATGACACCAAGCCTGTCAGAATTCAGGGACCGTCTGGATGACCCTCTTAGTCAAATGATTTAGTTTTAGGTAGTCCTGCAAGAAGCAGGGAGCTGGACTTGATGATCCTTATGGGTCCCTTCCGACTTGAGATATTCTATGATTCTATGATTCTATGAAATAGTTACAAATCCAGCAAGACCAGAGTTCACTGTGTGAATATTCTGAATCAGTTGGCCTACATGTTCACATTGGAGAAGTAAAGGGTAGGTTCCCAAGTCCTTTCCCAGGCAGCTAGGTAAAAAAGGATCATGTGTTCAGTGTACTGTGTAGTAGAGTTTAAATTTAGCATGTCCACTACTCAGCATTTAGACTCATCAGAAAATATTTTGGATGTTTTTTCCCCTGTAAAAAAATTAAAACGACATTTTTAGTGTCTGGCAATGAAGAACAGAAAAACATTGACTACAAACAAAAATTTTTGGATATAAGTAGCAGAAGTCTGGAAGAAGGTTTCTAGTAGAATATTTTTGTTTTCACATTAAAAGCTTAAAATTCTATGTGAAGTGCTTGATTTTTCCAAGAAGATTTTGTATAGTAAAAAATATAGTTTTGGGTAAAATATTTGGCAATCTCCTGAACATGATTGAAAATCAGTCACTCTTTTACCTAAGAAACAGTTTAGTTTCCTGATCTTATATGTCTCACTGCAAAGATTCATTAACAATTCTCTTGACCGACTATTGAGAAAATCCAGGAATGGGTGATGCATATAATAAAATACAGTTTGTGCATTAACTTCACTATCATAGTATAAAAATACATTTTCATTTTATAATCCATTAGAATGAAACATCATCTTAATTTCCTCTTAGTCTCCTCAGCCACTTGACATTAGCTCTTTTTCCCCTTTAAAAGGTAATTTTTAAATTATTTTATGGTGCCTTTATTTGCGTGTACCCATTTTGTAAGAAGTTATTAATAAAGCTTTATGTTAGCCAGGTTTTATTTACTTAACATCCTCTGTTAACCTCAGGTTCAAAATAGTGTAATAGGGAATTATTATTAAAATACTTTTAAATAGCTCTTTGGGAAAAATGCCTTCTTCAGTTTTGTTCCACTGCTAGGATTTATTCTGTGGCTAAAAAAAATCATTTATGAAACTCAAAATGTATTTACCATTGCACATAGATGGATACATTGAAGTTATTATCTGCAGAATCTAAAGTGAAATATATTCAATAACTTGCTCCTGCTTGCACAACAATAAATTTATTGTGGAGTTAGGAAAAAAGAAGGCACAGAGAGTTTGGCAAGGATATGGGAGTGGCGGTTGGTTTTTCTGATACCAAACAGCCACCATGTAGTAAGCCTTGTTTTCTTGTCTCAGAAAAGACTTTTCTTAAAGATTATCTCAAGACATTTCTACCCTTGGAGGTTCAGTTTCCCTGAATTGTTATCACATTTTAAATATTTTAGGCTCTGATTAATTTCATAATTTTTGAAGTTCACCATGTTATATTTTGACAATCATGGCATTAAGAGTTTGCATTGATATACCTCGTTCTATATATGGTTACTCATTGGCCATTGCGCGTTTCACATACCTGTGATTTTGTTTCAGTTTTTAATCATTCAATATGTACACCAGCTGACAAATCAACAGGATTCAAATCATCATCTTCCTCACTAGCTGACCAATTTTTCAAGAATACATTCAAGATAAATGAATTAAGAAAGCCAAAGTTTTGACACTGTGGCAAACGAAACTGGTCAGTTTTGCAAGTACTTTTTTTGCAAAAAGCTCATTATTTGAGGAGACTAAGAAATTACTAGTTCTTTTGGGTGATAAAAGGATTAGTTCTAGGGGATTGTTAATAAAGCATAGTACAGTAGTAGTTGCTTTTGAGGTAGAAGCTTTATTGCTATATTCTATGCTTGTCAAACGCTATTCATTAATGAGTGATTTTTGCAATGGTTCTGTGAATCATAATTTATAGATATTTAAAAATTACAGATGAAATTCAAAATTACCTAGAAACAAGGAGGAGTAAATAGGGCTGCAGCATCCAGCAGTCAAAATTTGACAGTTTTAGGCACAGACTTCACTACCCTCTTATTTTTCTCATGAAATTAAATACCACTAGTGTTATGTCTCTAGAAATCACTTTCTTTTTCCTTTCTCTCTTTCCAGCTTCTGTATTCTCCTTCCCTCCAATGCATTTTGAAGAAGGTATCTGTAAATGAATAAATGTAGCCAATACACAAAATAGCTTCAGTTAACCTTTGTCATGTGTCTACTAAAAAAACAGGCCTTATGAAGAAACATCTATAAAAATTTTGGCTTCACCAACACAAACGTAAAAGTTTTCCCATGCATTAAGTTATGAAGGTGATACTGGAAAAACAAACCAACAAGGTCAGGTTGGCCTTGTTGGTTGTATTCAGTAGAGACATACTTGAGAAAATGAAGTAACATGAAAGATGGGAGGGTTGTTCAGAGCCTCTGAGATGGTACAGAGCTTCAGTGTTGAGAGCAGAGATAACAGAGGAGTTGGGATATGCTGAGGACTGCAGAGTGAAAGGAAAGATTGTCCTGGCAATAAGTGCACTTCATATGATATGAACGGTGTTGAAGAATAGACTACAGTATCACTCAAGGTGTCAGGAGGTCTCTAATGCAGAAAAAAAGACTTCTTAAAAATATCATCCTGAATTAATGAAACTCAAACACTCTGGATAGTACAGCTGGAGAGTTCAAATACATGTTTTAATAGCAATTATTTCCTTGTCACTAGATCAGTCTTGACATAGTGTTTTGTGATGTCTATTATATGCACTGGTAGCTCTTACCATGAGGTTTGTCCCCACCAGAACTTTATAATTCTCAGTGAAATCTTTCTGAGTCTTATTTCCCTCTTGCAAAAAATGTGAATAGAGCATATACTAGTACCAAGCCTGCACCTGCACAGAAGCAAGCCCTCATCCAGCAATTCCTCTGCTACCCCCAAAGCCATAGACATGGACACTCAGCAAGTCAGGCTGAGCATGAGGGCAGCACACAGAAAAAAGTCAGAAGTTCCCGATGCTCTGGTTTTCTTGTGATTTCATTACAAGATGAGTAGTGATAATTTATAGTATAACGCTGTGTTTGCACCTTCCTTTTCCATGAAGATGACTTAAGCAGATTATTTTGTTAACAAACAAGTTCAATAAATATTTTGAAGTTCTCATGCATTCATGTGCCTGCACAGCAGCACTTAGTGGGAATTTCACTGGTTGTCCCCAAGGTGAGAGACGGGCATGTGGCAGATCAGACTGTGTGTGTAAAGGAGCCCATAGAAGAATGTAACAACTTCCTTACAAGGTAATGGGCATTTTCTCTGTTTCTAATGAACAACAATTATTCTTGTCTTATTAGTGTTATTGCAATACTGCATAACCTATTATATTGTTTTCTTAAACCTCTCTTGTAAGTGTGTCCATGCATGCACGCACACAGGAACACACATACTCACACACATATGTGCATGTGTACATATTCACACACGCATTTGTGCACATGCCCGTATACATATACACACATGCACACGCACACACTGCAGAGCTTTCTGCTGAGTTCCTCACCAGTTAAAAAGCATTAGAAACACCATGGATTTTTTTACCTCCCCTTGTCTTTATGAAAAATGTCATAGTGTGGATAAGGCAATATTTTGTTCTTTTAAAATAGCTGCCTTTGAAAGTACTTCTGATAAATGCTTCGTAATCTACAAAAAAAACCCCATTTATCAGTCCTGGTCTGAGCTACTCTCCTACCTTGTTTGGAAAAATTGGTAACTGTGTAAGTCAGGAGCTGTGAATGTCAAAAAGTTTACCATCCCTGCATACAGGGAGATGGTTCTCTGGACTGTAGAGGATATGAGGGAAAAACAGGCTTCACTGATGAGCAGTCACCGGATCTGTGGTACTTGCCTTGTAAAGGATAAACAAGTCAGCACAGTGGCTAAAGGATGGCTTTCCTTCTTCATTAAAGAAAGCTATTTTTTCAACCTCTGCTACTCCACTAGGGATTTTTGACAATAAATTGTTGGAGGGAGGGTAATAATTTTGCCAGTTATATAGCAGATTTCTATTCTAGTTCAAGTTTGTATTAACGATGCTGAACTCCTTCAATACCTTTACTGAGAGAAATGTCATTATTATTAGTGCTGTTAGTGTTATTGCAAGGGGAAAAAAGAGATATTGCATGCTTGGAACAGAGAGGTTTGATGTGATAGTTGTAAAGCATATATCTCAGCAAAACCAGACTGAAGTGCTGAACTGTTTCTCTGATAACACTGATATGTCCAGAATCAACATGGAAATGAGTCAGTTTAATGGTTTGAGAAACAGTGAGCCTGTTTCTACCCATGAACCTAGAGAATAGTGTGTCAGTCTTAACAAAATTTGATTGAAGACATATGCCAAGGCAGAACAAAAAACATGCATATTTATATTAAATTGTACTTGTATTTATTTTAATTATAAAGGGTAGAGTATATTTTGAAACATTGTTTTCTGAGCCACAGGGGAATGGCAAAGAAGATGGAGCAGATTTGTAGAATTAAATGTGACATATGCTGTTGCTTTTCCCAGCTTCAAGAGGGGGGAAAAAAACCAAAATAAACAGATAAACAGAGGGCTAAATGGTAAGATTTTTTAGCTGAACATTTGGCAAGCAGCTAGGAGTTGTAAAAGGAATTGATGAAAAATGTTATAGAGCACACTATCAAGCCTTGTATTTTAGCAGTTTCAAGTAGTGAACTCATGTGTTTGGAAGCCAAAAGTATTTCAGAGGTGCCAGAAAAATGAAAAACAGTTTAATGAAAAACGTTTAATGGCTTGTTTTATTAAAGTATATATTTGTCTCTATGTAGTTCAATTTCAAGGTATGTGGAAAGTTAAGCATGTGCTTTTCTTGTTTTATCCATATATTTTTTAATATATTGATAGTTGTATAAGCTTATGCTTCCAAACACTTAGAAAAATTTTTAGTTAATTCACAGACATCTCTTCCTTCCACTGGGAGAACTATGGTTCAAAGAGAGCTACAGCACACCTTTGGGCTGAACTCAAAGGAAGACAAACCTTCCAGGAAACTCTGGCCCCCAGTGTGTTACACTTACACCTTCTTAATGGTGCTCAACCCTTTCAGAATGGTGTAAGGGATTCTTCACATACCTGGGAACAGCATTCTGGCTGACCGCTCTGAGGCAGCCATTGCAGAGGAGATGAAATAAGGAACCCTGGAAATTCCTGCACTAGTCTCAGACCTGTCTTCCTCCTCTGGATTATCTGGTGATTTTGAACTCTCCCTAGCAACACAGTCTATGGAGCATGTTGTCTTTGGTGCTGTCACAGCATCAGTTCATTTGCTCTTCCTGATGGAGTGGAGTCTAGAGAAAGCGTAACACTGTTGGACAAGGTACTCTCTCAAGGCATGTTACTTTTCAGAGCTTTGATGGTGAGACAAGAAAACTTTCAGGAGGAGGAGCTGTTTCTGGGCTCCTCACTCCTCTCCAGCACCGCAGAGCAAGAATAGAAATACATTGGTGGAGTCTGTCTGTATTGCAGCAGAACCACTGTTCTTCCCTGTTGCAGAGGCCTGAAATTTTTGTTCATGAGGAAAATGATTTGTCCAAGGTCACTTAAGTGAAAAGCAGAGCTGGGAAAAACCTATTTTAAAGGCAATGCTGACTTCCCTTGCCTCTTATTCCTCCTTGCTCACGCCTTCCTTTCATCCTTCCTTCTATTTTCAGGAGACCTTTCCTTTCTTATTTAACTCTTTTTTGTAAACTTTGTTGTAATTAAATCTGAGAAAGCATTCAAATGTCTCAAAGTATTCAAATAATCAAAAGTAGGGTGAAGTGCAGCAAGGCTGCATAGACTATGAGGAATTTTTTTTTCCTTGTATAAGGGCAGACTTATCCTTTTGCCTTTGAAAAGTGATTCTTTTTGTAGCTTGGGTATGGAAGATTATTTTGGTAATATTCTGTTCTATGCATTAAAAGATACCCCTCAAAATGGATTGTAACTGTTTGTCCTTGATCATGAGATAATCTTTATCTCAAACACAGTGAAGTCATACAATGTCTGTAGCTGTTTGTAATGACTGCACAGTAATTAATATTGTCAATATAGAAGTAAAGCTCTCATTTCATTTAGTCTAAGCCATCAGTCATAAGTATGTCTTCACTAGGTTCGACACAGTTTGTCAAAGGCATGTCATGTACTTCGTACCTTTTTTGCTTCCTCAGGAGCTGTTGAAATTCAGCATGCAGCTGGATGGATATAACTTGATTAAGGAAATTGTCCTTTGGAGCCTTTGTTTATTTGCTCAGCAATGTGCATGAACAGAGGGCAAGTTAAAGGCCAATGTCTTTGGAACCATGGAAAGGAGCACAAAGTGCTAAATGAAGAGTCACTAGTGAAATGAAAGGCCTGCTGAGAATGCATAAGCTGTGCATACATCAAGTACTGTATTTATCCTCCCAAAGTCACATATCCCCCAAAACAATAACAAAAACTCATTGTGAATGGTTTATTTTACCAGTTAATTTTTTCTTAAATCAGATTATTATGTCTTTAATGGACTATAGATACATATATTGAATTTTAGTTTTTCAGGGCAACTCAGAAATTTAATGGAGTGTGAACAGGAAGAATGGGAAATAATAGTAGTATCTGTGCACCTATTCCTCACCTTTGCTTCTCAAGCTAGAGGTGTGCAACCCTCCTCAGTCAGATGGCACTGAAGTTGTTTGAAAGCTGATAACACGCTCACTTCTAGATTTACGAGGGCCAAAGCTTAAGGTGTTTTAAGTACAAACACTTCTAGCAATATGGTTTTCAAAGAAGGGAAAACACAACTTTTGGTACATGTTAAAGCTACATAACCCTTGAATCTACATGACGAGTGGGCCCCAAAGTTAATGACTTATTTAGCAAAGTTTTTCAAGGCTAAAACTTCTGTGCTTTGTTAAATGGATGAGCCATTATGTACTGTCAAGGCTATTCTAATTAAAAACGACACTGGAAACATTTTAGCAGGACACTTTTTTTTGTTTTTCACTGAATAGCTGTTTGAATCTTTCAGCCACATGGCTTCTAACACGTACACATGTCTAGCAGAAGTTGCCCTTCACCTCATCCTACTTCATTATCCAGTCTGTCAAAGAAACACTATCCCAATAGCTATGAAAAAGCCACACACAACATCTACTGTATGTTATTGTTGGCATCCTGAATTGGCATGTCTGCTACAATTAAACAGAAGTTCTAAAAGATTCCCAGTTCAGTGCTCTTTGTAAAGACTTTGACACTGGGAAAGAGTAAAGCGTGCTCAAGAGAAAGAGGGTAATAATGCTCCTGTACTCTGTGGTGCAGACCAAGTATATTGATGGGGAAGAGAACATCCCATGGGGAAATACAAAGGAGAAAGAAAATTTTATACAGAAAAAATTTCTAGCAAAATTAGATTTGCTATTAGTGAAGTGAAACTAGAATGAAAACTTGTGTTTGCATTTAAAATGGTAGGGGTATAATCTTGTAGATTTCACAACTTTCTAAACAGATATTTTTCAATCATAATTTCAGCAATAAGAAAGGGTAGTTTACTACATGTCAGTTTTTTCACTTCTCAAAAAGATAAAATTTATGAACAAATTCACATAGTTTAAGGATGTTGTTTGCAAAAGGTCTCTGGAATTCTTCCTTCTCCATCGTATTATGCATATTTTTTTTAATCCTTCAGCTTTTTTAGTAAGAAAAAAATTTAAGTTGTTAAACTATGCTATGAGATTACATCAAAATATATTTCTGAAGCTGAAAATGTAGACGTTTTAATGCTTTTGAAGCTTAAAAAGTGAATTTTGGAACTACAAAAATGGTCATTTTAAAATTCAATTTTTTGTAACTGATTAGAAAAAAGTTGCATTGAAAAAGAAAGTGTGGTATTCAAGAACCTTTCCGGTACTCTCTACTTTTTTTAAAAAAAACATTTTTGTTTTAAACATTTCTTGATGTAAGCATACCTCAAAACATGTCAGAAGTACATGACTAAAATCAAAAGATGTTATTGAAACTTATGCGCTGAGAGCAAAAGGCAGGGCTAAGGCACTTGCATTACAATGCAATTAGTCCCAGCTAGCTCCTACATGTCAAGTTGTATTTTTCTGTACCTAAGTAATTTTACCTTTTAAGATTAGCACCTTCTTCCTGAGGCCTAACATCTGCCAAATTGTTCCTTATTGTTTGGTAGCATTTCCAAAACTGTTGCTGCCAACCCCCGTAATCCCTGTGCAGGTCATAGATATGTCATCAAGGACAAGTTTGATGTGGTATTTTCAGTAGTGCTGTGCAGTAGGTAGTGTGAGCTCCCTTGTGTACAGCTCAGGGTTCCCAGTCACTGAAGCTAGTCACTGGTATCTTGATGTTGTCTCTCATCATGGTTGTCAGGACTGAGCCATACATTTAGTCTCATTCAGTTTACCAGGCAATGTCCATGAGGTGTAGTAGTATCAGAGTGTGGTTTGAGGTGCTCAGCCATACAGTCCACAGTTTTGGCCCATTGATCACCCAGACCAAAGGACCTATTCCAATGTGGATTCTGTTTGTTTCTGGATACGATTCCACTTCTGAACTGAGTGGGATAGCTGGCAGGATGGGGAAGGCTGACATTGATTGATGTAAAATCAAGATGATGGAACGGTATATCACAAGAACATTGCGGATGTCATAGTGTGGGCACAATGTGTACCTACCCAGTTGCATCAGCTCTGAAAAATTTCATGTTCTATTTCTGTTAGTAATGACATGTAACAGGTAAACAACACCACTGAACTTGAAACTGTTCCTCAGCTGGCATTGGGTAGAAATTGGAGGCTACTAATGGTAAAAATCCAAAAGGATTTTGGTGTTTATTGTAGAAAGCTAAATGTACACTCTGAAAAATACACTCTTGTCTACATCAGCTTTTATCCTCTTGTAAAGTCTTATGAAATGTGTTGCAGTTTGCAGCAGAGAGTTAAAAAAACGCCCGACAAACAACAATTATATTCTCTACTTAATCCACTCACATCGCTAATCTTTTTTCTCTTTTAAGCATTACGCATAGAATCTAGGAAGTCTAATAAAATCATGCTCTACTATATAATGAAAATATTTGCATCTACGCAAGGGGCAGTATGGTCTCATCACATCTCTGCAAGTATCATATGATGGGAAATTGGTAGAGGAGGTAAAAGGAGAAGGGCAACCAAAACTCTGAACTCTCTTCCCTCTCTGTCCCCCCCCCAGCCCCTGGTAGTTTGTGCATGCACCCATCTCTCTCACTCACACTCTTTAACTCTTTTGGTCTTTTTTGCTTCCTCTCACTTTCTATCTCTCTTCCTCTGCCACCATCATGCTCCTACTAGGATGGAATTGATGTCTGGACTGCTAACCCTCATCTCCATTCTCCAGATATAGACCATTTATAGATGGGTATGCTGTCTGCTGCCATTCATGCCATTTCCGCACAGTTTGACATTCAGTCAGTCAAACTGGGAGGAACCTCATTTCTGGAGGAGATTTCTGATCTGCAATCTGTCCTTGGAGTGATATTTGTGTAACAATTCTCTATACCCTTCCATTCAACGTTGTGAGTAAAGGTGAAGGCAGGTCTGTCCTGAAGTCATTAGGATCATAAAGAAGACTCTTCGTATGAATAAATATTTGTTAAAGTTGAACAATGATGGAGAGATGGAGTTAAAGTAGTGATTTTCATCAGTTAACCAATTAATAAAATGAGACAAAGTACGAAATGTTTAAAAGTGCCTAAAGGCCATTTAAAAATTATATTTATGATCCTAAACCTCACAGTGAATATATATGACTTAAGCTTCTAAGCAGCACAGTCCTTTTAAAAAACATGCTCAGCCTAAGGCCTTTTCAAGTCTTCAGACACTTCGATTTTACCTAAATACAATGCGAGTAAATGCATTTTTGCTTAGTTTCATTTTTTTAACTCTGAGGACTCCATAAGACTTATGTATCAGTGACTGACAAATTTGAAAGGAAGTATATTTATCAATTAACAAACAGCACTCTGCAGGATATCCCAGCTGAGCAGGTCACGGTGCAAAGGAAAACAGCTAAATCTACAAAAATGACCTTTGCCACCACAGCAATAGGCAAGTCAGAATTCTTTCATGATAACAAAGAATTGGAACAAGGCCATGGTTGAGGAATTTGCAGATATGAAGAGCTGGTTATCTTCTTCTGTGCCTCTGCTATGTGTAGACCCAAAATACTTGCCATCAGTGATGTGATGGAATGTATAGATTACACTGAAATTCACAGTACAAGAACCTTTCTAGGCCAGAAAAATTGTCTGACCTCCTCATGGTCTGAATAAACTCTTGCTTTGCCTCACAAGGAATTTTTCTTTGGCATTGATTGTATTATCTGAAATATTCTTCTGCCTAGACACGTGACAAAGAGCAGGTTAATATGCCGTAACTGGTAGGGTATTCATTTATTTCAAAATGTTCATTCCATATTCAGCTGAGTATGGCATGAGGTAATGAGCTGTGTGTATCCCCTGAGTATTCATTCTCTGAAAGTGTATCCCAAACAACGGGCACTGTCTTCCAGGAAATTTTTTCATGGTTAACTCCCAGCAGGGTGTAACAACAAAAGCTCTGTCTATAAAAGTAGTTTATATAACATAGCAGTTTCTTTATTTGGGCAAATACTGTGTAAAGACATTTTACAAACAAGATAATATAAAACACTGTGTTTTGTTAAATACAAGGGCTTCCTCTCAAAATGCAATTTGAAAAGGCGCATTAGAACATTTACATTCCAGTAGCTAGATATGCTGTAGATTTAAAAAGTGTAATGGATGAAATAAGACAATTGTAGAAGCCAATATTAGAAAATGACTTGGGGAATAAAGAAGAGATGAGGATAAATCCATAATCTTGCTTCAGATTTTTGAGAAGATATGAATATACTTTAATAATTTATTGCTAAATTTTAGTAAGAATTAGTAGATGAGCTACTACAATCTTAATGTAAAAAATTAATTATTTGGCAAAAATAACTTGCTAAAGGGATACTCAAGTCAATGCATATGTTCATGCATAGTTTACTTCATAAATACCTGCCTCCAACATTTTTACGTTACATGAAGATCTGTGATATTCTCCAAAATTTAATGCATCCCTGATGTTGGCTTGCAGACAGCATTTTCAGAAAAGTAAGAGAAAATTGGCAAAAATATCTGTGAAGACTTTACAGTCATGTTAACCAATGTTATCCACAATTTTGTTTCATACTGATTTAAACTCAGTTGGGATTAAAAGCAAAGATTTTCATGACTGACAAATCTTTGTAATACTTGTAGATCACCATTGATATGAGAGGTCTGTTTAATGTGGCATTTCTAACTGACACAAAAACATTTCCCCCCACTTAAATATGTGGCTAAATGAACTGAGAGGAATTTTTTTTTCATTTTAGGGGAACTGAAACATACATAAAATGATTTGCCTCAAATGTCCAACCAGTATTTGCCCCCCTAAAATTCCACTCTCAATAGTCCAAGCCTTGTGCAACCCATCTACCTTCTATAGGGGACTTCACAGGTATGCTTTTTAAACATGTCTTTTTAATTTAAAAAAATATTTATGAAGAACAAATTTAGCTTTTTTTCGTTGATCTGGGGATCTGAGAGGGAATTAAGGTCAAGACTTACCTCCTAAGGGAAAGCAGTTGGGTTTTTTGCCTAAAAATACTATAAAACATTCAGCTCAGGTCTATTCTATCAGTAAGGAGACAGCTAGGAAGAAAGTAGTAGTCTGTTCTGATAGTAAAGTTCCTGTCTGCCACACCACCCTTCAATACATGAGTTTAAATAACTACACTAATGTATCCAGCCATTTTTTTCTTTAAACATCCTCAGATAACATTATGGCTGTTCTCTCAGTAACCTGAATACACCAGGAGGTGCCTCTTTATTCAGTGGGGTGGGATTAGCCCACACAGGCACAGTCATTATACACGCTGCCTTTTATAAATACAGCAGTGTCCAGTTTTGAGTTGTACCCTAAATATGTTTTCATTGGCTAAACAGGAGCTGTCCTGATTGCTTTGTGCCCCAGAAAACATTCTTATTTAAGAGTCTGGATATAGCTGATTTTCAGCATTACCTTTGAAATTTGTATGCTATGACAATTAGAAATTATCAGTGTTATTCTGACTTGCTTTTCTGTTTGTGACATTGTGACTGCCTGTAGAAAGGACTATTTGCATTTTTTGAGAGAAGCTGTGCTGGAAGTTTGCAGTTGTCAAATCTGGCAAGAAGCAGATATGGGGTACAGGCGTGTTTTGAACATCAAAGGCCAAAGCTGCTGTTTGGCTACACCAAGCTTGTAAGCAGCCACAGGACCATGATACTCAAATCAAGCTCTTAAACCTCGAGTTTTGTCTGTGGGTGTATTGGGTTTACGTGGCAAGGTTTTTGAAGCAGGGGGGCTACAGGGGTGGCTTCTGTGAGAAGCTGCTAGAAGCTTCCCCTGTGTCCAACAGACCCAATGCCAGCCGGCTCCAAGACAGACCCACTGCTGGCCAAGGCCGAGCACCTCTGTTATAACATATTTAAGAAGAGGAAAAAATCTGCACAACAGCAGCAGTCAGAAGAGAGGAGTAAGAATATCTGAGAGGAACAACTCTGCAAACACCAAGGTCAGTGAAGGAGGAGGGGGAGGAGGGGTTCCAGGCACCAGAGCAGAGATTCCCCTGCAACCCGTGATGAGGACCACAATGAGGTGGGCTGTCCCCCTGCAGCCCATGGATGTTAATGCTGGAGCAGATACCCACCTGCAGCCCATGGAGCAGGTGGATGCCCAAAGGAGGCTGTGACCCTGTGGGAAGCCTGCACTGGAGCAGGCTCCTGGCAGGACCTGTGGACCAGTGGAGAGAAGAGCCCACCCTGGAGCAGGTTTGCTGGCAGGACTTGTGACCCTGCGGGGGACCCACGCTGGAGCAGTCTGTTCCTGAAGGACTGCACCCCACGGAAGGGACCCACACTGGAGCAGCTGGTGAAGAACTGCAGCCCATGGGAAGGACTCACATTGGAGAAGTTAATGGAGGACTGTCTGCCATGGGAGGGACCCCATGCAGGAGCAGGGGAAGAGTGTGAGGAGTCCTCCCCCTCTGGAGGAAGGAGCGGCAGAGACAACATGTGATGAACTGACCACAACCCCCATTTCCCATCCCCCTGCACCACTGGAGGGGAGGAGGTAGAGAAAATCAGGAATGAAGTTGAGACCGGGAAGAAGGGAGGGGTGGGGGTAAGGCGTTTTAAGATTTGGTTTTATTTTTCATTACCTTACTCTAATTTTGATTGGTAATAGGTTAAATTAATTTTCCTGAGTTGAGTCTGTTTTGCCCGTGACAGTAATTGGTGAGTGATCTCCCTGTCCTTATCTCGACCCACGAGCCTTTCGTCATATTTTCTCTCCCGTGTCCAGCTGAAGAGGGGGAGTGATAGAAAGGCTTTGGTGGGTAGCTGGTGTCCAGCCAGGGTTAACCCACCACAATGGGATAGGTGGCCCAAAGCTATCCCAGTTTTAAATTGTGTTGATATTCCCATTTGTGCAGCTGCTAATTATTTCGTAATGTGCAAGCAGTGTGAAAGATATACCTAAATTATTTTTCAGTTACATATTTTCTGGTGTTTCAGTAGTAACTCACAAAAAAATGCTGATTTCCAAAATGATTGATCTTTCCTGCTGGTAGTGGTTTTTAGACTGTGAGCAGAAAATACCATTGCACTGTCTTTACTTCTCATGAATTGCTAACAGGTTTGGTATAACATTCTGGTGGCCTCAAGAGCTGAATAAGGATGAGGTTCCTAAAGTGTCTTACTTGACTCTCAATTGGTCTTGTGGTTAAAGCTGTCTGCTAAAGGACTTTACGCTACCCTGCCATTGTTCTGAATGTATCTCCACAACAGTCCATTTATGAAAGCATATAAATATCTTAGGCCTCCAAGTGATGCTGTTGAATACAATCTGATGCACATTTAAGTATTTACTATTGGTGATGAGTATCTACAATGTATTTTCTTTTTTTTTTGTCAGTGGCTTAACCAAAAAATATTGTGTCATGAGCAAAGCAGTACTTACTATTGCAATTTTTAGGGCTCCTCTTATGAAAATTTTTCACTGTGCTATCGCTCACCATTTCCGTTGTTACAGAAACAACATACTTGGGGAGCTTGGCTATGTGTACCTTTTCAGTCTATTTTCCTATGGAAATACGCTAAATATGACCTACATAATGTCTGTAGTGTTTCTCCCTCAGCCTTTAGAACACTTTAGTTTAAAGTTGGCATAGACATAGATGTCCTCACGGTTGTTGGAAACAGATAGTTGACTAGAGAGACTTTTACAAAACCAGAAAATCCAAACTTTACATAGTTTCTAACCGTTGGACAGCTTCAGTCAGAATTCACAACATCTTACACGACAGTCTATCATGAGAGTGTTTCTAAAGCTACTATGTTCATCATTCTGATCTTTCCAATCCAGGTTTGGTAAGACTGTAAAGAATTATGATTAACAATCATAAAGAAATGAACATTTTCTACTGCAATATTAAGAACCAAACAGTTTAGCCAAGAAAGGAGGTGGTGAAGGGCATAACCAACAGAATTCACCCTGGCACATTCCACTGCACATGAGGGAGACTCTTTTCCAACATAACTGTTTCATTGGCTTGACAGTAATGGGAAGCACCTGTCTGTTCTGTCTAGACCTTCACGGTCCAATATCTGTTACACCAAAAATTATAGTTGCCAGTTAGAGTAACAATAAGTAAAATTCCAGACTGTATCAGTCAGAGAACACATTGACCTACTGACTGTTTAGCAGAGTAACTAACTAATGCAAGTTACACATCGGATGAATAGTTTGAAGATTGCAACCTGCCTGGACACATTCCACTTACAAGACAAAGAGGATTCCTTTAACTTGTATATGGTTCTTCAGTCTTCTGCTCCCACTCAGCTTCTTTGTGTTGTATGTTTGTTTCCAAATGACAATGTTATTAACATCCAACTGATGCTATTTAAATGTTCATGATGTCAAAGAAACCGAGTTAAATTGGTTTATTTTTAACACTTTATTATTTTAAACTTCTTTTCTGACAAAATTCTACATATATGACAGGTTTTCTCTTGCTTATCACAATATCACTCCTGCCTGTATTTGCCATTGTCTCACATCTATTTGTTTGCAGGATCCCATCCATTGCAATCAAGGATCTGACTGGATTTACATTTCTTTTTATTGATGTGGGAGGAAGCATGAAAGAAATGGAAAGAATGCAGTGTTTAATCTTTTCATTTAAGTAAAATTGTTTATGAAAACAGTGTTGATTTGGCTATGAGCAGACTCAATGAAATTGGGTAAGAAATTCCTTGTGTGGAATTTATGTTCTTTTTGGCTATGTAGCAAGGCCGCAAGTAGAGGATAAGTTACAATAGCAATGGATTGGAGTGAAGTACTCAGGATGACTGCTTCTCATGCAGGTTGAATGACATGTGAATACTAATCAGCATAGTTTAGTCCTTGCTGAATGTAAAGTATTACTGATATCATTTATATGATGAAAAAAATACCCCCAGAAGTTCAACCTACAAATTCCTCTCTGAAATTGAAGGAATCTTGCAAATAAGCAGTGCAAAGATAATCTTCACAGTAGATTCCTTTGTGTTACTTAGTGATATGTGCCAGTGTTAAAGCAAGTATCACAGCACTTTACACACGTCCTTGTGTAGGTGTAATTAAACTTAGTCCTTATCTACTAAATAATTAACACTGGCTTTACTACACTGGATGAATGTTATGCAAAGAGGAGCAGGACCCTCATATGTCTTAATTTTTTCTTGGATTTCACTGTTCTGAAAGTGAAAATTATAATTTTCTGAAAGCTATAAGGAAATAAACTGTAGTTTCTCACTCAATGAACTGTAGAGCACAATATAGAAAAGAGCTTGGCCCCAAAGGAGAACAGCTAATTCCTTTAACCACATTGTCACACAGATTCATCTTTGCAATAAATTTTAGTTGGTTTTCAAAGCTATTTTTCCATCTTGGCAGAAAAAAAGCTCTGTTTAGTTTGAAATGTAGCTATACTCCCCTGATTATGTCTTAATCAGTTCATCTTAGACCGTATTTTTAAAAAGAAATGTACAATGAAGATAATGACAACATGGCTAGCACTTTAAAGGTCAGGGAACTCACTGCTAAATGAAACAAATTGTACTTATCATGAAATATTAATACCAAACTATTGTACTTGATTTTTCATAGTAGATATGACCAAAACCATATGCTTTTTTTGGAAAGTTAATTGAAATAACAGCATCAGCAGGTTAAGAAAAAAATTATAGTTTAAAGTATTTGGTACTTTAGACATGTGCCAGCTCCATTATACTCCACTTTTTGGTAGCATTTATCTAAGGTGTTTGTAAGGGATGGGTAACTCCAAAGAACCCTGGAGTTTAATTTTGAGTCTGGAAACAGACATGGGTTGCCCATTCACACAGACACAAAACATATTGCAATGTGACAGTATTATTACATAACTATAATAAAGGAATAGAAGTATAGAAGAATGCATGTTCTGTAAATCTATTTACAAAGGCATACATGTATCAACGAGATGTAACCACATAGCTGAAGCAAACCTGTCAGTGATCCTTATGCAGAAACTAATCTTTTTGCACAATTTAAAGAAAAGGCAAAATTTTCCCTGATTTCAACATAGCCAGAGTTTTCCTCCAACATCTGGAGATGAAAAAAGCATTCAGTATTCCACTGAATTTGCTTCCTTTCTCTGAGGTATATTTCACCACATAATAAAAGTCTCTTTGGGCTAATATAGTGAATCAGATTTACCAACAGAACTCAGACATATATATATATAAATTAACCTAGGGTAAAACTTTTCCACACATATCTGAATCACAGTAAATATCCTTGAAAAATTATTTTACTTCATAAAAAATGTTATGAAATTTGAGGTTAGCTAGCTGACAATACAAGAAGGTTGTGTTAACTGTACTTGCCTTGTATTTCTTATGGATTTATAGTAAGTGTATGGAATTACATTGATTGCAGACCAGCTGACAAATGAAAACTCATTCCAGCTGATGCACAGTAATCTCTTTAGAGTTGATGTAGTATAGTCTTTGCACTTCTGAGGTGTCATGCACTCCAAATACTTCCAAAGTACTGCTGAGGAATCTTTCATTTATGTCTAATTGCCTGTTTCCCTGAACTTCTCTGAAGGATGGCAAATATGTAAAACCAGATTGGCTAGGATAGCCAAACAGCATGAAATTTACTCTTCTGCAAGCTTAGTAGTACAAAAAAATTGGAATTAAACAAATACTTGTTAACCTTGCATTCCCACTGGCCAAAATTACAGTGTTTTTCAGCTGTCTTTAGGTTGTTGTGTCTTGTCAGAGCTGAGATGGCTGTTAGGTGTGATACCGTGTTTTCACCAATATGTTGACTTTTTATGTGGATGCTTTGCTCTGATATTGTGAGAGTTATGCTGTGAGTAATCAGGAAAAAGCATGTTATGCCTGCTTTATATCCCTGTTAAGTATGTAGGATGGTTTTCTGACTGCTTAGTACAATTTTTAGAACCATGAAGAAACTGGAGAAGGGCCTGAGATGTTTGTTCATTAAGTTTACAACAATTTTGCAACTTTCCCTTCACCAGATGTGAGGGAATATCATATTTTTTGCACACTGTGTCTTACTTCATTTCCCTTAGAAATATTTTGAGCAATGCAAACAACTTTTCCTGTGGGGATACTTGCAAAATTAAAGATAATTTTTGCCTGAAATATTTGAAGCAGAGTTGTCTCATATTATGCTTTAGCTAACCTGGCAGAGATGTTGTTTCCACACACACATACCTCCTGTACAAATGCAAAGCCTTATTTTCTAATTTAACCATGCAGGTCATTGGTGTGACTGTAAGAAGATTCAGTGTTTTCAAAATGCACTCAAGGGGTTTTGGTAGTGTCCAAACATAACTAATTGTTTTTCTGGATGATTAAGAAAGAGGAAAGCAGGCTTCTCATAAGAATGGCTTTTCCAGTCAATGTTTGTTATTGGAAAAAAATATGACTTTTAATGACTAAGTAGCTATAAAAATAATGCCTTAGATTTCTCTTACAACAAACAATAGCATAGTGTGATAGTCAAGCTCTATTTATCAAAACTTAAATATAGCATTATTATTCTAAAATTAAGAAAAGCCCAATGCCTAGATTTTTAAGAGAATACTTCTGATTATTCTTGCATCATGATTTCAGCTTGTATGATAATTACAAGTCGGATTTGCTCCTGTGCTTAAGATAAGAGCAGAATCTTCCTCAATTAGTTCCACTTTGTGTAATCCTGGCAGGGATCCTGTCTTCTTCTAAGTCAATGGCAGAGCTGCATCAACTTCACTTGAGTCAGGATTTCATTAAATGAATATTTGGGGTAATTAAGGATGAATCATGAGACTCCTGTTTTTCATTCTTAATGATCACAAATAAGATCCATGAAAAGCCTACTGAAGTTAATTGGAAGATTAGTGTTGCTTTCAATAGACTTTAGTTCAGGCTTTTTATTTTGCACACAGGCACTTGTGTAATTTTTTCAGTTTTTTTTAAAGGCTTTTAGATTTGTTATGGTACCTTCCCATCTACAGAGTTCCCACAGTGTCCCATATTTCTGAGCTGCAATATAGACAGTATTGAGTCCGTTGTATTTCTTAAATTATGTCAGTCCACTATTAGCATGTGTGATGGTCATTGTTGGTCACCATCCCTAGTTTAGGAGAACAAATGAGATGATTGTCCTTTGATGCAAATTTCCCTCCTCCAGATCTGCTTAGCACAGGGTTAATAATTTGGCCCCGTATTCTCTCCTCTCCCATTACCTAACAATTAATTTGGTCTTCCAGTGTCTTCTGCTTATCCCCCACATTTCTCATCATTTCTTGCTTACAGCATAACCTCAGTACATCCCTCTTGCAGTTTTACTGGTAATTTATCCACTTCTCTCATTGTAGGACAGCTTAGTGTTGTAAGACAGAGAGAGGAAGTATTTGAGCAAGCTGAAGGTCTCTTTTTTATATAGAAGAGGAGAATTGCTGAAATCAAAGTCTTTTTCAGGATGGGATTTAGGATGGACCTTCATATGTGGGGCTCTAGCCTTGGCTAAATTTGTATCATTCTTTTAAGACATAAAGTGAGAAAAAGTTGGCAACACTGTATGGCTGTGGTCTTTCAGTATTGTTATCATGGAATATATAATTTCAGCACTGATGTCAGCCTGAAGAACTTGGTCTCTGAATAAGAATTTGCTTCCTTTCAGAACCAGAAAGAAACAAAGCCAAGTAAATATGGAAGGGCAGAGAGGAAACAGGGAAAGGGAAATTTATACCGAACTGTTCAGGGAGCCACGTAATTTTTACCCTCTCTTTTGAATTGTTTCCTCAAATTCTCCATCCCTGTATCTATTTATACAGCAAAAAAGACCTTGACATTCCAGCACAGAATCCTCCAGGTGAGAAGGTCCCACAGGAGGTCTCCACTGCAGGCTCTTCTCCAAAGCAGGGACAGCTCTGGAATCAGACCAAAAGCAGAGAGCAAGCATGGTCTTCCAGTGAGATGGAACTTCCTTTATAAAGAGTGTTTTAACAGGTTATTTTTAAGCCTAAATATGACATATCATTTCTCTATGTTAGATTTCATAAATGCTTTGTATTAATTATTTTAGGTGTGTACAGTGGATGGTATCACGGTCACTATGTATGTGAGAAAAGAAATCGTCACTGTAAACTCCTGAACCAAAAGCACAATGGTGACCAAAAATTGATGATTTATAAAATATTTTTAAAATTTGGAATTTCCTATGTTTCTGAGACTGAAAATTTCTATTTCCGATTTTATGCTAAGTGTCATCAGATTACTTTGGTTATGAAGAAGTTAGATGGATTATCTGCAATCCCAGAAAGTAGTAAAAAAGCACATAAGGACTTTTCCAGTCTTCGGGACCATTTTGAAAAATCCATATTTGCTCCTTAATGACCAATATGTCAACAGTAAGATTTGTATAGTGCATTCTTTACATATTTATGTGCCTTTCCTTCAATAATCAGATGTTAAAATGGTTATTTACTTGACTAGGGTTGTGTAAAGAAATCTTGCTTCAGTTCTCCCCCTTTGGATAGGAATTAAAGAAGTTTCTGTCTAGCTGAAAAGCATAGGTAATATTGCATGGATGCAAGCTTTAGAGCCACGATCAATACTGTACATGCAGTAGTGAATCTATCTTAGTCCCACATGGTTATGTTGCTTCTAGCACATAAGCTAAGATTTCTGCATAGACCCTTTCCATTGGTTACAATATTTACATGTGTTTCATATTGTGGTGGGTTGACCCTGACCAGCAACTAAGCACCCACCCACCCAACAGGATGTAGGAGAGAACAGAAAGAGCAAAAGCAAGAAATCTTGTTGGTTGAAATAAAGGCAATTTAATAACTGAAGGACAGAGAAAAGAGGAGGAAAAAAAAAAAGAAAAGAAGTGATGCAAGGCAATCATTCATCATCTATCATAAGCAGATCGATGTTCACCCAGTCTGCAAGCAATGGCTACTTTGGAAAGACCAAAACTCCAGTTTTTATTTCTGAGCACAACATCATATGGTCTGGACTATCCCTTTGGTCGTTTCAAGTCAGCTGTCACAGCTGTGTCCCCTCCCAGCCTCTTGCCCACTCCCAGACTACTTGATGAGGGTGCAGGCAGTGGCAAAACAGACAAAACCTTGATGCCATGCAAGCACTGTTCAGCAAACACCTAAAACACTGGTGTGTTATTAACACTGCTTTAGTCACAAATCCAAAACACAGAACCATATAGGCTGCTTTGAAGAAAGTTAACACCATCCCAGCCAGACTCAATACGCATATAAAGGAATGGATTGTCTGTATGTTTCTTCTTTGTAAATTTCTAGCATCATAAATACTGAAAAGAAATTATTAATTAGCATTTGCTCAATGTAATTAAGTGATCTTTATCAAATGATGCCAAGTGTTGACTTTGAGCATAGCAGGAAATAATATGGAACTTACTATTTTTTTAAAAGCAAAGACAATTAGAGAGTTTATGTTAGCATACTAATACCAGTGATCCACAGGTAACTATCACTATCTTTTGGCTGAGCTTTTACTTCTCATATTATAAGCTCCTTGAGCTGATAACTGAATTTTAAAGGAGGTTTAATAGACCCCCACAAAAAATAGCGTTACACATTATTTGATAACACAAGAAGATTAATACTAGAAAAGATCAAACTAAAACTTGAATATCTAATATAGTCAGGCTTCCTCTTATTTAAAATGAATGGTGTGGAGGAGAAAAGGTGAAAGGGTTCAGGCAGGCAAAGAGCAAGGAAAACCTAAATTATTGTTTCCCAAACACTTCAAGTATTTATTTTAAATAATTATTAACAAATAGCTTCATATTTGGCAAATAATCACAAACACATTCTTGTCTGAAGATGCATGAATACCCTGAAGAGCACTCAGTTAAGCTCAGCTCAGCTTGTGCTGGTGCAACCTCGCCAGCTGGACAGCTGATACAGCTGATAGCAGCTATTCTCAATGGGTTACAATTGCATTGATCTTACCCTCCTCTTCAGCAAACAAAACAAGACTAGGTTAGCATGCCCTCCCCATGGAGGTCATAGGCTCCAGACTCTGCTCAGCTTGGTGTGCTCAACTATCTGTAGGTTCTACACATCCTTCCTGAACTCTGGGACACAAAACTGAACACAGTATTCCATCTGTGGCTTTGTCAGCACCAAGTAGAAGGTGGTGATAATTTTTCTCAATCTGCTGTCCATGATCCTCCTCATAGAGCTCTGAGCACTCTTTGCCTTGTTCACAATGAGTTCAGCCCAGCATTCAGTTTAATTCCAGGTCCTTTTCAGCAAGATTGTTATTAATCAGCTCTTTCCCTGCCTGTACTGACACACAATGTTATTCTGCTCTCACTGCAGAACTTTACGTTTCTCCTTATGGAAGGTATCTGCTAGCTTAGTCCTCAACTTTCTCTGGGTACCTCTGGATTGAAGCTCTGTGTTCATTGTGTTAGCCACTCCCCTTGATTTGTTGTCAACCACTACTTTACTGATGGTGTACCCTGAGTCATTGTTCACATTGAAGATGTTGGACAGCGGGACCTCCCGTATTAAATCCTGTGGTATTTCACACATTGCCAGGTGAATATCAAGGAACAGATCATTATCCTTCAAAGTTCAGCAGGTAGGTCAATTTTTAAACCACCTAGCAGGTGATATTTCCTGAGCTTCCAAATGAAAGTGACATAGCCAGTTTATTGTAGAAAGAAGTGAGGTTGATCAAGCTTGATTTGCCTGTTGTAACTCCATTTTGACTATTCCCAATTACTTTCTTGTCTTTTGTGTGCTTGGAAATTAATTTCAGGATGATGTGCTCTGTGACCTTTCCCAGGTCTGAGATGAGGAACACCAGCTTGTAGTTTCCTAGGTTTTCCTTCTTGCCTTTTTCAAAGTTGAGTTTAACATTAGTCTTTTTCTCCAGTCTTCAGAAACCTTCCCAATGGGCTGCGATTTTTCACAGGTGTTAAACAGGGAATGTGCAATAGCACTTGCCAGCTATTTTTTCACTTACAGATTCATCTCATCCAGTCCCATGCATTTGTGTGCATATACAACTTCTCCAAGTAATCCTTAACATGCTGTTCCCTCACTGTTGGCTGCTCCTCTCTGTCCTAAACTATGCTGGCACACGCAAGGGTCAGAGAGCAGACTTCACTTCTCTGTTCAACATGATGGATGAAGGGCCCAAACTTAACAGACTTTTATTGCCAGTCCTTTTGTTGCTAATACTAGTTTCCAACTCCTGTATACCCACTTTTTGTGGTTTAGGTGGCTGGGAAGCTTCCCATTTGGCCAAGCAGGCCTTCTGCCAAAATTCCCTGTTTTCCTCCACAATGAAATGATAAGTTCCTGAAGTTATCAACAAATACCTTCTAAAAATCATTCCTCTCTCCTGGGCAGTCTTTCCTTCCACGATTCCTTCTCAGAGGAGACTGTCTCACTGCTTCATGAAAAAACCACAGTTCATTGCCCTGAAGCAGAGTCCTAACTCTGCTGCTTACCTTCCTCCTTTCCTACAGATCAAGACTTAAGCATCTCATGGTTGCTTCACCTCAAGCTGATTATTTTCTTTGTTCTATTTATCCATTCTAACTATTAGAGTCATTTTAAAATGTCAGAATGGTATTAAAATATGGAGAGTACTTATTTTGATTGTCAAACAAGTGTTAATGCTTTTTTAGTTTACCAATTCTGGCCCTCTAGATGATAGTGGTTAACAAAAATAACATTAAAAACAACTGGGGTGAAAAACATACTCAAATTATACAGTAAAATGTTGGCCTGTTCCTATTAAAGTTTTCATTTCAAACATGCAACTTTCAGGGCACTGAATACAGGCTTGTGTTCAAAAATGTATACCTAGATATTGACAAAATGCAAGATAGCCTTAGAAAGAATTTTTTAACATTACTTTACTGTTGGAACGTTGTTTTCAGATTTTTTTAATTAACTGACATAAGGCTGTTGGTGCTTTGCCCATTCTCATTTCCAGCACTGTTTAGACTTTAGCAGATTCCAATATCAGAGTTAAATATTAGGGAAGCAAACACTGATTCTTCTTTGCTTTGTTTAGAGAATTTGAAATGTTTTAGGATAATTTAATCAAAAAATATTGTGGGCAATTACAATACAGCATTATATAAATGCCAGTAGGTTTTCTAGGCCAGAACAAATCTTGCACGCAATAGACTTTTTTTTGCGTAGTAACCATGATATGCGGAAATTCTTTTATGTCAGCTGCAATCTTTAATTTGATCTGAACAAAATAACATTTGACTGATTTTTTCTTTAAGTCTTTTAATATTTAAGTTACATTCAAACTGAAAATTAGTGTTTCAATATAAAAAGACAAAAATATATTTCTCAACATAAAAAATGAAACAGGGCTTTCAAGAATAGCATTGTGACGGATCAATAAACCCCTACAATGGAAGACGGGTCAGAGGAGATGGGCAAGGGCCATGTGCTGGTGAAGCTCAGGTAGGAATGTAGGGAGTTAACTGACCACAGTTGTTGCTAAGAAAGCTGAACCTATCTCAACGCAAAGGGGACTAGAAGGTGGCCTTTGTTTTATATAAATGTCTGTATCAGTTGAGTGGATCAACTGATTGTGTAAATGTTTTTTCCCTGACTTAATCAAGAGTGTGAATGTCTTCCTGAGCCAGCCAGACCAGCGTGGGGGAGGTGTATGCGTTTGCTTAGCCCAACATAGAACATAAGAACCAAACAACGAAAAGGACTTTGTAAATAACAATGGGCTTTGGCTGGCTTCAGCCCATATGTTCCTTCCTGGCTATGTGGGACATGCAGTGTCATGATGGTGAGCATGTAGAGACCAGTAATAAGAATCACATATATATTATGATTCAGCTGTAATATACAACAAATGATATATTCTGCTAAGCGTACTTCTAATGTGACTTGAGTACATTGCTGTATCATTCTGCTAAATGAAAAATCCTGTGTAACGTCAAATATCTACAGATAAATAAATTTGGTGTTAAACACTAAACTGTCCTCATGTGGAATATCTAAGAGAACCTGCTCGGAGACTATTGGACTCTGATAGGTTTCCATAGACTTTCCCAGCCAAAACCAGTTTTTGACAGGGTGAGAGCCTGGACAACATGCAAAGTGATTGGATTTTAATAGATCAAAATGAAGAGGAGAGCTTTCAGTACCTGCTAGTGTAAAATTAGTCAAATAAATAAAATGAATAGTAAATAAATAAATCAGCAGATTGACTTCTGCTCTGAGGAGATTTTTGTCAGTTGGAGAGAAGTTAGGCAAAACCCTCCCCATTAAAGCCCCACCGAAACCCCGTTTTGATTTCAGTGGACAACGGACAAAATCTATAAATAATACCACTCAGTATTAATTATATTTAACTAATTTCATTTTTTTCTTTTTTGGAGAGCTTCTTCCTCTGCTTCAGTTAAACTTGGAGAAGGTGGCAATACTTTGCTGAATTTGTTTAACCCAAACGAGGGAGAAATGACTACAATAATCTGTACTTTGATGTTATTTTGACTTGATGAATCTTTGTATACTTCACAACTGACATACCGACATGGAAATGGCACTCAAAGGTGTACAGAAGTCACTCCCACCTGTAGAAAACAAAGCCATTGAGCAAACTCAATACAGCTGCTTTAAACCCAAAGTGAGAAGTATCTTTTACATAGCTAACAAATATGATCAAGGAAACGTAGCATACTTGTTCCAACATAGAAAACCACCAGGATCATTGCTTATGGTGGTATGGGAGAACAGCAGTAAGGCTGGAATGTTGGGAGATTCAGGCACCAAGTAACAAAACAAAGATGAGCACTGTAAGGACAAGGGGTATTGAACCCCACATCGGATAGGAGTCTCTTTTTGGTCCTAGCCTCACAGCCAACACCTCTACATTAGCTGGTTACTGCAAAGCTTTCACAAAGGTCTTTTCCACAGATCCAAGAACTGAATGCAATAGGTAATAGAAGGAAATAACTGAAAAGCAGAATAAAGGGAGGATGAAGTCCAACTTAAATATTTCTTTTTCTGATTTGTGCACATATACTAAAGACTTCACACTGTTGGAGAGTTTTTGAGTATACATCTATACACCATGGCAATGTTTTAGGGTTTTTGTTATATGTTCGTCTTTTCTTCCCTCTTTTCTGTGTGATACTTTTCTTGTCCCATGTTTGCTATGGCCTGTGTAATGGAAAAGTATTTGACAACAAAACTGGTTTTGAACTGCCTTGGTTTTGGATAGCCCCAGCTAAAATATGCTAACAAGTTTATGCTTCAGTTGCTTTCCATTTAGAGAGAAACTTTGACAAAGAAAAACAGTAATCTGTAAATGACTGCAACTGAGGGATGAGTTTCCCTAGTGCTTTTAATTTTGTCCTTCTACTTTTACTCCATACCTTGTCGTTCTGGAGATATTTTTATAGAAGTGTTTTGTGATTATATTTCTATCTTTGTAACTAAATTGTATTTTCTCCTATATATCATTTATCCAAAATGAATGCATGTCTAAATGAACCATACTCCTAACTCTCATGTGTCAAGGAGCATTGGCTGGAGAATGTCCGATATTTGAACATTTAGTCTTTGGATGACATTATTGAAAACTTCTGTTGAAAGATGGTATGATTGGTACAAACCTGTTTTAAGCAAAATTATGTCACAACACTTTCAAAAGAAAATGCTTTCTTTGTTTTCCAAAGAAATATTCCATTTCTACATCTTCTGCATTGCCTACATTTTCATTTCCATTTCTTTTCTTTCCTTTGTTCTTGTTTTTCTTCACCACTTCTCTGTCTTCTGTATCTCATACCTGTTTCTTCATACACCCCTTCTTTAATATCAAACTTGCAATATCTGTCAGCTTTATCCCTACACTGCCCCAAAAACATATCAGTTTTCCTTGAGACACTGTACATAAGCCTACCTAGAAATAGCCTTACTGGTAGTCCCATCAAGTACTTTTACAGTTACTCCTCCCCTGTTCACAATTATCCATGCTAATATATTCTATTTACCTTCCTCTGCTTGCAAAGATATATTTTTTTTTTGATCTCTTCACTCACATGGGCAACTATTGCATACCCACAGCTGACTTTGCCTTTCTGGAATGGATTCAATTTTACTTCTTCCTCCTCCTCTTGCTCATTTCCCCTCTCTGCGTCACAAGCTCTATCAACAGAGTGATGCCTGAATTGCTTCTCTGCCTTGTCGCTTCTCATACGAGAAAAGCTGGGTGACAGAGAGATAAAAGGCTCTCTGCTTATCCTTTATTGGATTTTGCTTATCCTTTATCATCTCTTTAGATTTTTTTTGTCATGTGAAACATAAAATGATTCATACTTATTTGGCAACATATACTTCCAGCTGGCACTGCTTAATATGAATTGTTCTATGCAGTCACAGTGTCCACATTCTTGATGGGAAAGTTTTATGATCTGCTCACTATCACAATTTGGTATCAGAAGTAAGGCCTCATACCATACATAGGGGATGGAGACAGAGAGGCATGCTTTTAGGTGAGAACTACAGAAAGACAAGGTCAGAATGTACTGCAAGACTAAAGTCATGAAAGTCGTGAAAGAATAAAAGCATTTTTTTGATTTGGTTTGGTTTTGCACTGACATTGGGTCAGCCACAAAGTTAACATCAGGAAAAGAGAACACAGAGAGGTTTTGGCCTTTTAGGCCACTACAGCATTGACTTGCAAATTTCTGTAGGAAAAGAGCTACATGGTTCTAGTTCCGCTCCTTCTTCTCTCTGATTGTTTGCAGGACTGTCTCACAGTGCTTTACAGTTACAGGCAAGAACAACTTGCCAAAAAATATTTTGTTTTTAGTAAAACAGCTGCAAATATTTATGCCTTGCTTTGATTTATGTTTATATGGTACTTTGGTAATATAAACAGACACAGCTCCATGTAAGCATTAGTATTAGGTAAAAGCAATAGTATTGGATAAGAAACCATCTTTCATAAATTATCATAACTGAGAATCCACCATTGTACAAGAAAACTATTGCATCACATTGGGGTTTTGTTTAAGAAAGCAATTAAATGTGGTTTGGATCAGCTACCATCAATGTAATTATTTGTCAATTATTTGTGTTAGAATATTTGTACATTCTTGAAAGATTTCCTCAGCTTGCTAATTCAACAGCACAGAAATCTCTATAAATGTTTTTCACCAACATTTTTGAGGAATATGAAACCTGTGAGTTCAATTCTAGATTTCTTTCTATCATCTGTAGAGTTTACACAGAATGTTTGTATGGTTTGTTTTTATTTCTTATTTTGTAGTGCAGTTACAGATCATGCACAAGTGTGAGAATATAGACAACAGTGAGCCAGACTGATACTTAGGGCTTGCTCTGAAGTGATAAGCTCTTTTTACAAAATTGCATTTTAGGTCACTGTCTAGTATTTCCCTGTTCAGGGAACCTCCTCTTTTCTACAGATGTCCTATCCAGAGATTTATGAATTCATCTTCATAGAAGAGATGCAAGAAAAAGCAACTAAGTCTGAAAGCTATGTGAACACCTGGATCACATCAGGTATTTTACATTCTTGTTTTCTGTGTTATATACAGTCAACATTCTAGGTTTATTCTTAATTGAGCACTAATATTAATGCTCTCCATTTTGCAACCAAAAGGAATATCAGAAAACTATGTAAAACATTCTAAACTTTTCTTTCAAATATCTTTATATGGGTAACTTTAATGGAAAGACTACCATTAGACTCTGGTAAACCAAAATCTTTGCTTGCAGAGCCAAGCTAAACTTGGTATTTGAAGCCAAAACATAAACCGAGCCACTAGAGCTGACTGCACGTATATGAAAAGGAAAATAAGTAATACTCATGTACAGAATTCCTGTGGCAAAATATTTTATATCCTGTCTATTCTCAACTTCTTCATAGGTTCCTACTACTTTACTATATCATTGTTAGGAAGAACTATGAAAACAATAATTTGAAATGTGTAAACAATCCGTCATGTTTAAGGCATGGCATAGCAAAAATACTGCTATGTGACACGATACAGTTCCCTGAAATATCCATGTTACCAGTCAGTTATCTCAAACAAGGATCTGTGATATTTTCAAGCAAATATATCCTGGCATATGTCATTGGTTCTCCATGTGCTTTTCCACATGTGACTTTGCTCCATTTCTCATCCTCTTCTCTGTAAGACACACTTTTTCGAATGTTTTATGCATATATATGTGCACACACACAGACGTCAGAGAGGCTATTCCAACATACTGAGGCACTGGGAACTGAGTTGGTGTGGGGTGGCTGGGGCAGAGCAGAAAATGTGGCTGGAAGGAGGTGGTTGTGGCAAGCTCAAGGGAAGGAGCAAGGAGAGAACTTTCTTGGTTTTGTCCCTTGCTTTTTCCTACTGTACTTCAGCCTGCACTTCCTTGCAGCACTGTCCCATGCCCAGCATTACCACCAGCAACATCCCATTGGAGAAGCTCTGTATTTACTGCAACATCTTTGTATCACGATATGCCATTTGAAGAACTACTGCTGTAGTTGTTTTAAATATTTATGGTTGGAAATACATGAGTTTTGACGTGAGAAAGCCAGCAACAAGGGCATCAAAAGGAAGAGGGAAGGTGATAATGTAACATTACACTCATTTAAAAATGCCTCAACCCACTTTTCCTTAAATAAGCCTGCCATCATTTTAGTTTCTAATATTTTGTGGTTAACCAGAGCTAGAAAAATACTGGTCTGATCCTACCTACTGATGCTGATTGCAAACATCCTCATGAACTTCAGTGGGATCTGGAAGTAGTCTTTCATGCCTTGTACCTAGTAGTTAAAGATAGAGGGAGTTGGCTTTCCTTGGTATATGGTTTCTGGCACTAGCTCTGGTTTGTGTTTTGTTTTGTTTTGTTTTGAGGTTGAGTTTTTTTCCTACCCAAATATATAAACCTCAACTTTGAGTTTTCTGTCTCAGTGTCCAAAATATTTGCAAGTACCATGCTAGGGAGTGACGGATAGCAAAGATTTCCACTTCCCATAAAAGTTTAGCCTCTGCCTGAGTGGGGATCCTAACAACCAATGACCTTTTACAAGGGAGCAACTAAATTTAAGGGGCTTGTGACTTTTGTTGCACTGGGAAAAATAGACAGTAGCAGCATCAAGATAAATAATGTAGTAATTCAAGGAAGTAAGTAGAGAGAATATTTTTTTATCAGAGGAGTCTTTAATCATCTCTAAACATCAAAAAAGTGAAAAAATATAAAATTCAATGGTTATTATTACATGGAAAGTATAGAGAGACCACATTTTTCTTTCAGGAGGGGATTTTTATCAATTTTTAAAGGAAAAATGTTATAATTTCTGTGTCTTGAAGGCCATATGTAAAATTATACTTTAACCCATAAATGGGTCAGTTATTTTGAAAATTACTTCTGTAAACAAAAACTTAGGATCAAAATTCTTACTGGAGACGTTCTGTAGCCCTTGTGCATCATAGCAGTTGTATTCGTCCCCATGTGTGTAAAATACCTTACCTTTAACCAGACAACCATGACCAGTGTGTTTATGATACTTATAAGCTATATTCACATAGTGTCTGTTGTCAAGGCACATAAATGAAGTATATTTTAGAAATCCATCCTGGTATGTGGACACTATATCAAAGAAAAAGGAGGAAACTGTTTTATAATTCTGGATTGCTGAGGAGCAGATAATGGTCATGATGCTGTCTTTAGTGGGAGCAGTTCAGACCCATAAATTTTGAGTTTACTAAAAGAAATAATGGTCTTACTAAAATTACAGGAAATAAATCCACACACGCTTTGGAAGTTTGCACATTTTTAGAAAAATAAGGAACTGTAAGGTTAGTTATGAGAAAAGTATGTTAAAATTACTAACCTCTTACTCTTCAAAGACAAATATTGGCTGAAATCGTTATTTCAATTGTTGCAATATCCTTTTAATTCTTTTTTCCTTTAATGTTATTCTATATTAACTTATTGCTTTCTAACAAGGAAGGCTTAGCAAATCTAGTTTTAGTTTTGTGTTCACACTGTAATTGTGATTTTGTATTCATGAAAAAAAAACCTCATCAGCACTAATTCATATATAGTACCTATAGCTAAATAAATGTTTGAAGATCATGAAAATACAAGGTTTAATAGTCATACTTTTATAAAATAAATTGATACATTAAATTGTCAGTCTATAGTTGAACACAAAATAGATCATTTCATTCAAAGTCTCAGTCAGGCAGTAATCTCTGTTAAAATCAGAGTTACATATCTAACACAGCTGACCTTCTATTCAATGTTAAGATATTACAGAGTTTAAGTCAAAGACACCGTATACCTTACCCCTACTGTGTTGATCTGTCTTCATTTTCTGCTTAATCAGGAGTAAATGTTTTAGAAAGCTTGTCTAGCTGGATGGAGAAGATGGAAAGCGTCGAGGATTGAATACCATTTTTACAGTCTGAAGGCATGCTTTCAGCTGTCCCATGTTCTTTCCAAATTCAGTAAAAACACTATGTTACGTTTCAAAGAAGTAGAACATAAAAGAATAAAGAAGAATACTGATGAAAAAGAAAATTAAACAAAAAATATTAAATTAGATTTACTTCCATCTCTTACTTCCAAAGTAACTATTTAGGAATAATAGAACACAATGTATTTTGTATACTGTAACAGTATAGGAAAGAGCTCAGTGAGTCTTGATGATTGACCATGTCCTATTTTATAATTACTTGTATCTTCTTATCAGAAATAACATGCCTTGATGCCTGCAAGGTCCCCATTTAGATGTATGTTGTTAACTGTAACTCTTAATATCATTGAAGTTTCCTGCTGTAACAGAATTTTTGAACACAGAGAAATCAGGTCATGGGAGAAATTTACATCCTTAAAGATCTATTCAAGATTATTCTGTATATATATGTGTATATATATACTGTGTATACATAGCCTACTTATGCAAATAGAACATTTTTGTCATGGGAAAAATATTTGGAATGCACTTTGCTTCATAAAAAAAAAATCACTACAATTCATCCATCTCTTTTTACTCTTGGAAACTGAATCTCCTTTGAGTTACATGTTGCAGAAGTTCATAATCCAAACAAAAGCAGAGTCACCATGAAAGGAGACATTCCAAACCTTTGCAACCAAAGCAAGCTTATTAAAAGGAAAAAAAAAATAAAATGGGAAAAAGTATTCAAGTGTTCCCAAAAGTAAAAGGACAAAAGTTATTTGAATGTAAGAGCACAGTAGAACAAGTGTTGGAAATAGGCAGGAATATGGCCATGCACATATCAGAGAAAGACTGTTGACCTATTAGCTTCATGTAATATTTCTACAAATGGAGAAACTCCCCAAAATAATTTAAAAATCTTTAAAGTCTCCTTTAAAGACTGCAGTTTAGGAAAGCATTCTTCTTAGACACATGGAATTAAATGTTGTTCTAAAAAGCAAATCTGTATTTTTGTTGTTGATTTTTCATATTAGAATGTATTTAAACATAAACTTAAACTTGTGATTCACTTGGAATGAATGCATTCCTTCTTTCAGATGAAGAACAAGGGAAACTGCCAATAGTTTCTGCAAAAGAAACTCATAACTTCTATTTTATTGCAGGTAGATTATTTGTTCTCTAGAATTTAACACAAAGTTTCTAAATTGTGATCAGAGCAGGGGAAATTCTAGTCTTGAAATCTGTCATTAAAACAGACATTTGAACACATCCTCTAAAATAACTGTTGGGTGTAAATGGTAAGAATTAATCAATGTTTGTGTGGGTGAATTTTTGTCTTGTGTACTCTATTGAGATGAGTTACCATTCTTTTCAATATCATTGTAACAGATCCTCATTGAAGAAAGAACTTTAAAAATGTAAAAGACCATGATTTCTAAATTGTGATTGCTTGTTTTCAAAATATTTTAGTTTAAAAATGCAACAGGGACTACATTAAAAGTAATATTTTCATATATTATGAAAAATTAAATAAAATATTTTGACATTAATATGTCATTTTCTCCAAATCAAAAGTAAATTTTTAAGGTTTGCTAAAACTATATTTGTTTCCCTTTCTACCTCTGCCATTCTGTCAACAAATTTTAAGAGGACTGCATGATCAGACTTTAGTCCATGGTACTACTCATAGGCAATATTCATTCATAACTTTTCCATGTTTTTCTAGATTTACAGCTATCTGACAGAAAACACTGGGCTCAAAAATCATGAGGGCTTCCCTGCTTGGA
Organism: Theristicus caerulescens; assembly: GCA_020745775.1. Taxonomy (NCBI): domain Eukaryota; kingdom Metazoa; phylum Chordata; class Aves; order Pelecaniformes; family Threskiornithidae; genus Theristicus; species Theristicus caerulescens. The sequence goes on along the minus strand of CM036559.1, from coordinate 28,287,266 downwards.
GCCTAGATTGTGAACAGAGCCCACAGAGCATCTCACCTTCAGCTGTGAAATCCAAGAGTCTACTCATAGAGATGCATTGACTATTGTCTTGACATAGCCACATAGGCATAGAGAAAGGCTTTATGTGCCCTATTTTGCTCTTCTTCTCTGTCATCGGGACTGTTCTCATTCCTACTCCAGCAGAAGATGAGAAGTGATATCTAGTGGAAAATGTAAAGGTCTCTTAGCTCACCATTTCCTATGACAAACATAACATTGATTATCCAAGTTCTATTCAGATACAGAACAAAACAAAAAGCAGGAACATCAGCAACCTAAAAATGTCAGGTTAATGAAATATCTGTGATGATTTCCATTGGAAGCACCTGCTTACCATGAAAGGCAGCATGGATGAAAGCATAAGTTGGTTGGAAAATACAATGAGTGAGAGACAGAGATTTACCAGAATTGAAAGTCAATGCCTAGGAGACAAGGAGGAAGAGCACAAGAAGGTATGGCAGTGGACAGGAAGCTTTTGGGGTTTTGCTTTTTTAATAAGTGAGAAATTGTTAGTCATAATACTACAGCTGAGAGCTAAAGATACTGATTGACTTAAGCATTTTTTTTCTATGAATAAAATATCAGATCCAAGTAATAATAAAGTGTGTTCCCAGAAATGCGTTCCACAGATATCCTCCTCCCTTCAGGTATTTTCTTTAGGAACAGAAAACTAAAACAAATGTAAAAGAGGAGAAGTAATTCACTGTTAAAAATAATATTTTGTTAAGAAAGGATCTGAATTTAAACAATCTAACCAACTTATTTGAGTTGTGAAAGTTGGAAATTCTGAGCTGCAAGTATGAAGGCTGACCACTCTTGCCGTTCCTCAAATTTATTGAAAAGCCTCTTTTAACATTCTTCAGAAACAATATTCTAGGAATTCTACTTGTACAGTATCCAGCCCTCTTCCTGTTCTTTTTACTGTAGTATTTAATGGCAAGTAGCCATCATCATTAACTAATTTGCTGTAGTATTTCCATGTTCAGTGACCTCCTGTTTCAAATAACTTTCAAAACAAATAGTTACTCATTCAAACAAAGTTCCATACTAAGAAAATATTTAACTAAGTCTTTGCTTTATCAAGTGTATATATGAGAGCTATTCAATTTAAGATGTGCGTCAACGTAGCAAAATGGTAATGAACAAACACTGAATAAAGTCTTTGAGATAAAATCCTCCACAGCAAACTTTCACTAATAGTTTTATGGTCATCTGTTCTAACTTCCTTTAAGCTGCAAGGTTTTTCTATGGATTACAAGACAAGGCAAGAAATAGTGCAGAAGTGCAATGAGAGCTTTTTGGAGTACCGCAGATGAATTATCTGTTAAACTGCTAATAGGTTTGGAAAATCCAGTGTTCTTTGTGTCTCAGTTTAAAAAAGATCAAACAGAACGTAGCATAGCAGATTTGAAGGACTATGTAGGATCTCAGAAACTGGTCTTAGCTGGAAATTCAAGGCCCTGACATGCTTTGTATTCTACTGGAGTTTATTTATTGACAGTTTTCCAACAATGATTGAGTTCCATAATATGTTTTGCGATTTGAACTTTCTGCAGACATCCAACGCACAAAGAGACAAATCCTGTAGTGGGGGTACTTTTTCGGTCCTTTTCTTTGCCGTGATTACCAACACTGAAGCACTAGTGGGAACAAGGTAAATGGGACAAGTGAAAGAAGAGTGAGGAGAAGGAGCAGGGGATGGAGGACTGTAAGTCTGAAAGTGTTGCTACTAACAAACCTGTGGAGCCTACTCGTTGGTGTTCATACACTAGAAGAAAGATTTTCCCAACCACATCTGAGGGCTTTTATGCTAAAGTAAAATACATTGCTTGCTTATTGTTCTACAATATAAGAATTCAGGGAAAAACAATTATCTGATCATGTTTTCATTTAGAGTTTAACACTACCTCCAGTAAAACACAAAAAAAACAGGTTTTCTGCAGGGAAAGGTCTTTCATCCAAATACCAGATGTCATGTCACCTAAATTATTTTCAAATGGTTCTGAAAACCCACAAACTTATTAACTTAATAGCTTTAAATCTGGAGCAGATAATGTATTCATGAAAAGAGGTTTATTTCTGCATTTGGGAGGAAACAAAAATAAACAAAATCTAGATAGGAATTCCAATATTTTATCTTAATTTCTCTTAGTCTCTGGTTTATTTATTTGTACTTGTGGAACAAGGTAAGAGGGGAAGGGACCTAGTCTGTGGTACACAGTTCTAGTAACTCATTAGTTTTGTCTTGCCTGTCCAAGTAGATCTTGGTAGAAGGCACCATGACAGTTGGTCTTTAGAGAAAAACAGTCTGATAAGGTTTCATGAAACTGGTAAAAAAGAGAATACTCAAGGCATTCTAAGGTCAATTAGAAAAGTGCCAAATAGATTTGCAGCCACCTACAGAAGAATGTGTTAATCAGTTTATGTAAACTGAAAGATACAGAATGTTTCTTTCCTTCTCATATTCATTTTCCTGGTGTGATCAGACTCAATGATTTAGCATAATTGGTCTGCAGGATATGTATGTCTTTTATTATTTATTTTGCTGTCTTTATTTTTTCCCTTTATATTTAAAAGCCTCAAGTTGAATTAATGGAGGTTTCCTAAGTTTCTCAAAGACCAGAGAAAGATTGATTTTTTTTTTTTTCAGGTTTTCCTTCAATGAAGAAAATAATTCCTCAGTATCACAGGTTATCCCATTTCTGAAAGATGATTGATAGTGTATCTTGCCCTTTGCGATTTCTAACTTTGAATTTATTCCCCAGCTTCCTTTGAAATCAAATGTGGAATACATAACCCTTAATATGCATTGCTCAATGTTAACTACCTTCAATATACAAGTAGCTCATCAAAATTTTAATCTAATCACCAAAAGCTTATTAGCTAACTGCACTATTCATCCAGGTTTATTTGTTTTCTCTGGTTTCAGTAATAGAAAACTCTCACTGGGTCCAATGTCAGCAGAGATAAACACTTTATAATGTCCTTTCCTGTTTTACTTTTGTATGACACTAAAAACATGAGGACTGCAAATAGGCAGAATTGGGTACCAAATGCTCGTATTTACTGACAGTACACAGACACAGAAAAGACAACTGTGTATCTTTGCTCTGAATGTTTCTAAAACATAGAAAGGAGTGAACATTACTGGAGGACCTGCAAACTATTTCAAGGGTATAGCTATCTTACATACCTTCATAATCAGTTAGAGAATGCATGAATATGGTTTTTTTAGTGTTTTGTACTAAATTACCAGGCTTTTTTTAGTCCAGGTTACTGTGTCTTCACAGATAAGTGATGTACAGAGGGCTTCTTTGGTTTGATTTATGTACCTTTCCCAGACTTAGATGCCTTATCTCTACCATCCTTGGCATTGCTCCTTCCGATCAGGACTTGAAGGAGGAAGAAAGAAGGATGCTACATTATCTTGCTGCATTATCTTCTGAAATTCTATGGCTGGAGGAGCCTCCTCTCTGGATAAATGATAGCTAAGATCTTTACATGGTACTTCAGGCTTTAACCAGGCTTTTAAATTGTGCTCTGCTCTGATGAGGATTTCACCATGTCTTATAAAGCATGTGATGTCATTTGCATCAGCTGTCTTTCTAATGCCCTATCAAAGGCCTTAATTTTGTTCTTTAAAACCAAAATTACTGCATATGCAAAAATTAGAAATCATACCAGTATATAACTGAATAAGAAATTCATTCTCTCCCTCTACTTCCCTGGTCCTATTCCTTTCTCTCTCTCCCTGCCTCCCTCTTCCTTTTTCTCGCTCTCTCCCTCCCTCCCTATTTGTATATATGAGATATGAGGAGTCACAAAGAGTATGTCAGAGAAATTAATCATAATATGTCTTAATCCAGTAAGTGGTTTGCTAGAAAAGGGATTGCAGTTAAAGTAATACATTGTCCATATAGGGACTTCAGTAGTGTCATAGGGTTGTTTATCGGCAGTTTGTGAAATAACCCCTTATCTATTTGTATGTGTTGGTGATCAGTCATATCCATTTATTTGACAAAACTCAGATGTGTTTCAGTCAATGAATTGCTTGTAAATTTTCACATATGTGCTTGCTCTCCAAAATTCTGAATACACACCTTGACTCTTTGTTAGACTATAGAAGACTACCTGGAATGAACCTTTTCCGTCAGGTTCGTGACAGATAGAATTATGTTTTAGTGTAAATATCTATCATCATAAAAAATACATTCTAAATTGATAAATACTCTTCAGTATCAAAGTTATCCTCTTGAAGCTTTTCTGTCAATAAACTTTACTGTGAGGAAATTAAAGAACAAAAACAAAGAAGACATAAACAAATTAAATGACTGTTAATAAATGATATTTTGCAATATCCGCCCAGAAGCATTTCAGTACCACATTTAGAAATTGTCCCATCAGTACCCTATTGCTACATCAGAAATTCTCACAGATGAAAACCTAGCAATGTGTTATTTACAAAAATATTATGTGATCAAGGGACAAGCTCCCTCAGTTGGACCCTATTCTAGGACTATAAGCAGTTATTTTCAGGACTAAATACTGATTATGTTGCCCAAAAGTCAGTTAGTCTTTACTTCCTTCATATATAGACTGCAGAACTTCCTTATTCAAATTGGAAGTGATCTCATCGTTTTCTTGGATCCTGGTTGAGCAAAAATCTTTTAAAAGTATTTAAGAAATACTTAAAATGTAGAAAAAATACCTACAGACACAATTCTTTTCTATTTATCTAATATTGTTATATGATGTCTAAACATAATTGCCTATGGCACTCCTGGTATCTCTAAATAAACAACTGAGAATGGAGATATGGGCCATATAAACACTAGGGAAGGTTATTTGGCATGAAAAGACACTTTCATTTAAGCTGTAAAGAATATATCTTGTTTGACCTTACTTGAGTCTCTAGTGATTAGTTCTGAGTCACTGGGAGAATGTGGCTTGGAATTTAATTTTGATTGACAAGTGGCCTCCCACTGAGGGAAAACTGAAAAGTGCTGAGGAAGCAACATCCCATATGAGTGAGCTGGTTTTGTGGTTTTGTTTGTGACAATTAGGATAACCAAGAGACAGAGCAGATTAGAGGGTTGCACAAGTACTCCAAACAGTCAGGTTAGGGCCCCAAAAGATCCTCTGCCTGCTTCTAAAGAGCATTCAGACTTTAGTATCTTGTTTGAGCCATAAGGTGTACTGACAGTAGGAGGGGATTGAGAAGGCTAAGTTCAGTTTGAAGGTTTCCAAACACAGCAGTTTCTCTGTATATGTCACCTTCTCCTGGGGTCCTGCTGATGCACAGTGTAACTGTCAGCAGGCATAAAAGAGCATGTTGTGCAAATGAACAGTGATGTCTACAATGACATGGATTTGGCACTGAGGAAGCAGGCATTTATCTGCAGAAATGAGTGTGCATTTGTGGCTATGGAAAGAGGCCTTGTGCCCATGTGGCTAACACCATGTGGTGGACTTCATTTTGGCAGAACAGTTTTAACAAAGTATCCATGTCCAGTTTTTCCTCCAGCCTTTATGAAATGTGCTGAAGCAAGCTATCATGTCCCAGGGCAGCTTTCTATGAATGTGTGAGTTTGTAACAGAAATAAATTCCTCCGGTGCAAGAAAGGTTTGACGCAAGCAATGTTGATAATGTCTTTATTTACTAATGGATTTAGGGTGCATTTTCTTAGAACTTGAGATTTGATACAGCAAGTAGCAATCTTGGAGCACTGGAAGACATTTGAGAAGAGCAAATAGAGAAGAGACTTTTTTGTTGTATGCATTTACATAGGTAGGTTGGTTTGTCTGTGCTTGTAGCCTTGCTATATTATTTTTCATTGCTTTTGAGGGGAAAAAAGTCATCACATTAAGGAGTTATGGAATTCTCTATGCTTTGCTTGGCAGACTTTCATACAGCAACTTGAACCCACCTAACTTCAGTCTATCTTTAACATAAATCATCCAAAGGGCTTCAGAAAGACATAAGCTATTGAAAATACACAAAGTGCTCTTTTCCCACAAAACTTCAAACATAACAGCTGTTCTCTGTTTTTTTAATTCTTCTGAGAATGCAGTGATTTGACAAGTTGCAATATGGATTGTATTTATTTAGTTCATATTCTGTTTTTCAACAATTATTTCAATAATTATAGAAAATATTTGAATTCACACTTTGCACTTCACATTTTCTTCCCACTCAACTGCATAAAGAAAAACAATGACCTGTGATACCATTGTCCAAGAGTGTTCCATAAGAAAATGAAAAATATATTGTCCACCATAGTTTTAAATTTATTTAAATGGATATTCATATTTAGCAACAATTTATATCTAGATTTCCCAGAGAAAACAGAAATTAGAGACACTATTTTCTCTACATACATATTAGCATAAAACTAGTTTATGTAATTAGTGGCATTATCAAACATTGGAAATACAGAAAGAGTCAGAGCTCATGTTTAATTCACCTGATTTCTGTGGAAACAGTGTTTTTTTCTGGTTAGCTTTTCCTGAATAATTGCAGGACAAGATTGACTTTAGTTTATAAGCGGGTCATTCATCTGTCCTTCTTCCAAAAGGATCATCACATAATTCCTGACATGAAATGTCAGACATTTACAGTTAGACTATAGAAGATATTTACAGTGTCATTCAAAGCAGCTAAAATTGCTTCTGTAACTATTTCCTATGCTAAGTATAGGGAAGGCTACATATGCTACAGCCAAGGTAAGCACATGTCTAGGGTATGGTAGACATTCAATTTTAATGGCACCCATTTTGGCAAAAGTAGTTGTTTACCTTCAGAAGGAGGTCAGCTTTCTGTAGCTCCATCGTGGTTAGTTGTCTGGATATCCCACAGACTTATTTAGAATAGGTCCGGCAGGGATACTGGTGTGTGGCAGAGTGTAAGATGTATTCCATCTGTGGGCTTGCTTTCAGAGGCAGATGAGATACAAAAAAAAGTAAGCAGAAGTAACAAATATGAACGTATAGATAACCACTTCATTGCAGAAATTAAAGCCTATGTTATTTCTAACACCAAAGTACAATAAGCAATCATGTTCTGCCTTCTTAAAGACATTAAACTGCAATTCAGTAACCTGTGTTTACACAGCTAATGTAAGCTATTGGAGTACATTAACACTTCTTATGTATTTCTAAATTGCTAAATACCCACCTAGGATTGTGTTCCCAAAAATTTTTTAAGTCATTGGAGAGTAGATTAATTTGACTTCACATTACATTTCTAATCCATTGGTTTTGTGGCAATGGAAGATCCAGAAGTTAATTAGTACTTATGAGTACTGCTACTGTCATTTGCTCTTTCCCTGAGAAACAGTGTTGGGAAGATTTGAATGAGTAGTCCTTACAGACATCCTCAAGAAGATACTTCTGAAAGTCAAACTTGGGCGTTCAATTTTAGTTGTGAATTGGTTCAACAGGCCTCTCTAAACTGGAAATAAGATTATTTACCCTTCATATTTAATACATAAACAGGAACAAATCATTTGGAATTGTTGCCAGCTCTTGAAACAGGACCAGAAAAGTAGCCAGAGCAGTCGTTTATTGATGATTGTGCCTCTCCCCATGAGTAACTCTCACCAGAGTTTCTGGTTCAATATCTCATCTGTCCCAAACCTTGTAACTATTACACAGTAATTGTTTAACAAGAGCAATGTTGATAACAGGTCTGCATGTATGTCCTCATCACCCATTAGAGTGCTATGTAAAACAAAGAAGTGCAGTGTGGGGCAAGTGCTAGAAAACCTGCTTGGGAATGGTATATGGGCCTGTAGGGTTTCTGGTGCTCCAAAGGATGCTTCAGGCAGATGCAACATGGAAGTACCTCATGGAGTGTGGGTCTGGAGCCTGGGTTTACATAGGTGTTTTCTTACTTAAGACAGCCTTCATGACCAGCCTGACAGAGGAGTGCAACTTAAACAAGCCTGTACTTAAGCTGAAAAAAGCCTAGGAAAAAAATCAAGGGAGGCTTTAATTTATTTACGTTTAGAGTTATTGTTGTTGTCATTGTTGTTGTTGTTATTCCTATTGTTATTGTTGTTGCTATTATTATTATATTTCCTTATACCCTTAAACAATCTCTTGAAAGGAAAGATAAATGTACACATCTTCTGTGGTTTGTATAATGATGTGTATATACAATCATCTAACAAGGAAAGTACATGTTTTTATATAAATGTGTGTGTATGTATGCATATATACACACAGAGCATCTTGATCTATATTACTGTCTATCAAGAAACACATTGCTATTTGTTTATTGGAATACTCATATAATATTATTACATATCTCAATTATAGTCAAAACATTTTAAGTACCTTGAAGATACATATAAACACAGTCACGACAATAAGTACAGTTTAAAAAAAGAAAAGAAAAAGTTGGGAGAAATAGCTGTAATAGGAAGTTCAGGGTAAGGCTTATTCATTAAGTTTGTTTTGCAATTGTTGAATATGAATGATCTGGATGAGGGGATTGAGTGCACCCTCAGTAAGTTTGCAGATGACACCAAGTTAGGTGGGAGTGTCGATCTGCTGGAGGGTAGGAAGGCCCTGCAGAGGGACCTGAACAGGCTGGATTGTTGGGCCGGGGCCAACTGTATGACGTTCAACAAGGCCAAGTGCCGGGTCCTGCACTTGGGTCACAACAACCCCAGGCAACACTACAGGCTTGGGGAGGAGTGGCTGGAGAGCTGCCTGGCTGAAAAGGATCTGGGGGTAACGGCTGACAGCCGCCTAAACATGAGCCAGCAGTGTGTCCAGGTGGCCAAGAGGGCCAATGGCATCCTGGCTTGTATCAGGAACAGTGTGGCCAGCAGGACCAGGGAGGTGATAGTGCCCCTGTATTTTGCACTGGTGAGGCCACACCTCAAATCCTGTGTTCAGTTTTGGGCCCCTCCCTACAAGAAGGACATTGAGGTGCTGGAGCGTGTCCAGAGAAGGGCAACGAGGTTGGTGAAGGGTCTAGAGAATAAGTCTTATGAGGAGCGGCTGAGGGAGCTGGGGTTGTTTAGTTTGGAGAAGAGGAGGCTGAGAGGAGACCTTCTTGCTCTCTACAACTACCTGAAAGGAGGTTGTAGTGAGGTGGGGGTTGGTCTCTTCTCCCAAGTAACAAGTGATAGGACGAGAGGAAATGGCCTCAAGCTGCGCCAGGGAAAGTTTAGGTTGGATATTAGGAAAAACTTCTTTACTGAAAGAGTAGTCATGCACTGGAACAGGCTGCCCAGGGAAGTGGTTGAGTCCCCATCCCTGGAGGTATTTAAAAGACGGGTAGATGCAGTACTTGAGGACATGGTTTAGTGGTGGACTTGGCGGTGATAGGTTAACGGTTGGACTCGATGATCCTAAGGGTCTTTTCCAACCTTAACAATTCTATGATTCTATGATTCTATGATTCTATGAATGTGGATATGTATTTACAAGATACATACATTGCCATTTTTAGAAACTGCGTATTATGTTTACTTGGTTTTCAATACTTAACACCACTGCTTTTAAAATTGGCTAGGATATATTGCTAGCATAATCCTGAAATCAAGTAATTAAAACTTGGTACTGAAATACCAAATGGGTGCCTAACTTTGTCATTCTTAGCATGGGTATAATGCTTATTAATTATTCTTCTCTGATCTAGTGTAGAATTCATTACATGTCCTTTAGCCTTCAAAATGACACTTAGAAGACTGACAAGCAGGGTCATTAAAATTTAATTGATTGAATGGACCTTTGAGATCTTCCAAACGAGGGCAAGGCGCTTGCATAGCTTTGGGAATATGGTTTGCCCACAACGTTGTTTTCAACTTCATGCATACTTTGAACATCACATATGAAGATAACATACCTTGTGTAGCGAGCAGGTCTCTTCAAGTGAGACTCTGATCCCACAAAAATTCATGTGTTTGATTTTATGCAACTGGAAGTAGTTCTGCTGATTTCAGCAGAACAACGCAGAGGCTTAGATTTATGTGGTCTCTCTTTATAAGGTCAAGCACAAAGTAAATAAATAACAGAACATAAAGAATGTGGAATCTTAGGAGGAGGAAAGTAGTTTATTGACTTGAACAAGGCCAGCGTTTTATCCTAAAGCCCTCTTCTTGAAAAAGTACGCATCATAAACCACCTGGGATGGGGATGGTCTCCTCACTGCCATTTATAAAGGTACACTCCGTTGAGAATTTCAGGCATTTTTATAATATTTTTATTTTTATCTAACATTTTCTGTCTTCTAGGTTAGTAAATACTAATAAACACAATAAAAAGTTTGGATAGTGTTATTGAGTGGAACACTCTGTGTTGGACTCAGTAGAGCCCAATATGGAAAAACTGATCTGATTTCAGTACACAGGAGAATACGTTTAGGATTAGGAGTGTTCACAGCACCTCTACTAAAATTGGTTCTCTAACAATCTATTTCATGAAAGAAGATGTGCAAACAAATTGAAATTTGCAGGCTAGCAAGATGACTTTTAAACTACAGTCCTGCTGTAGACTGTCAGTGTCTCAGTTTCATGGCTGTGTGACGTGTGATGCAAGAGGAAGGAGAAGACTTTACTGGAAATCCAATAGAGTTTGGACACATACCTTAGTAGTACGGACGAGGATCAAGTTCAGAAATACTGATTAATAATTAGCAACATACTTCTTTATTCTTTCAATAGAAAAGTTATCCATATCACTCATTGAGATACTGACAAATAAAGTTTAAAACTTAAAATTGAACAAATAGGATTTTCCATCATCAGTAAAGTTCCAAAAATTAATTTGATACTTTGCATATATTCTCATTTATGCAAAGTTCTGTACATTTATTGACTTTCACTAAATGAATAGTACTACTAATATCAGTGCTAAGCATCTGCATGAACCTTTCCACAATGAAACCTCAATTTTGAACATCAAGCCATTCACACACCAAGTTCATTTTCCTTACCATAAATGACAAATATTTACTAACGTCAACAACAAAGTGAAAGATAAACATTTGCAAGATAAGAAGTTAAAAATCTAGGTTTCTTGAGAAATTCACTGCCCTTTGAGACAATCATCTGGTACATTTTAGTTGTTATGCTTTAGGGGAACTTTTAAATTTTTTTTTAGCACAATCTTGAACCACTTTGTACCAATAAAAATTATGACTCCCCGCCCCACTTTCAGAGACACCAATAATTCTTCCAATGGATTGTTGGTTTCTTTTTTCTCCATCTTTAGTTTTATTATAAAAATAAATGGATTTTTTAAAATTTTTTTTTAAGTCAACAAACTTATTTTCAGCCACTCCCACGCTGTCTTTTATTATTATCTGTCTCCTGTAGCCTTAGGCACCTATTTTTGTATTCATATTTAACATCATAATAGATCTTATCCAACCGTTTTCTTAAGGAACTTTTATGTGGCATCTGTTAGGCTGGAATGTTCAAAAATACTTCTGAAAGAAGTGCCAACTCTTATTTAATGCCTCTAGGGAATCGATGTCTCTCTCTTTGGGGCACTTTTGAACATACCACCTGTGGATGCCATTTCCTGGTGTTTAGCTGTGCTCACTGTGCAGGTGATCACTTACATATCTTTTATTCTGAGTCAACTTTTAAAATGTCTTCCACTGCAATTTCTTTCTTAATAGTCTCCTGAGATCTGATCCAGCTATGTTACTAAGCATGAGCCAAGCTTTACATTGACTTCAGCAAGATTACCCTATGCTTTAAGTTATTCATGAATTAACATGCTTTCCGAGATTGGAAATTTGATTGCGGTGATTTCATTAGATTAGACATTTGGTAGAGTTGCAGGCACAAGAGAAATTTGCTAATAAAATATTTTAAGTAGAACTTTTAAATGGTGAGTGAAAATAACAGCATTAGGCCCAATTTTTCTCCTTTGGACAACATAACAGAGTACATTCTCAGGATTCAGAATTTATGTGCTATTTGTTCAATATTAGACCTGTTGAAAATAAAGCAATAAATGAGAGAGTGTGATATGGAAAGAAAAAGGCTTTAGCATATTTCCTAATATTAGGAAATACTACTACAATTCCAAATATTGAATTTAAACCAATTCTAGACAGTTAAAGTAATATCAGAGATAGTAAATGTAATAAGTCAATGTCTGCTAAAGTCAGCAAGACTGTAGTCTTAGAAGCATAGAGCTTAAAAATATTCACACTTTAGTCTTTCTTATTGTGTTCTGCATACCACCATGCTGTACTGTGTGACAGCTGTACTAAGTGCTAATGAAACTTACTCCAAAAAGAGTTCAGCACTCTGCTTCTTCTTCATTAAAGCTCACTCAAATCAATTTTAATGCAGTATAAAGATTTGCAGGATGATATTCTGTCTGATAGAGAAGACAGAAAAGCAAAAGGAAAAGGACTACAACATGACATTTAAAAAGAGTAAAGATCTGTATAGAGAAAGCAATACCCAGAAACACTGTGGGGGAAAAAGTAAAGGAAGAGTCGTATACTGGAGAGTATAAAACAGGGAGACACAAATTTGTAAAGGTTGGCTTTTAAAAAGTATCTCTAAAATACCAGAAATGAAAAGAAAAAGTAGGTAACAATGAAGGTTTTTTAAGTGTTCACCTTGTGCCATACTACTGGAAAATGCATTTAACAAATTCTGTAAATCTTCCACATTTTTAGGCCCATGTAACTACTACCTCCACAAAATGTATCTGCAGTCAGTATAAATCAAAGAAGAATCAAGATTTTTTGTTTGTTTGTTTCAAATCACTTGTAAAGAATTTTGTGGATCCACTATTCACCCATAGCAGTGTTATAGCATCCAAATGTAAAAAGTGTAAATATTTCAGTGCTTTGAGCAGGTTTACACTTTTTTTTTAACCTCATTTCTGAGCAATAAAAGTACTTCTTTGAGATGCTTTGAGTCAGTTGATATTCAAATAGTATATCTGTATCTGAAACTATTCAATTTTCATATTTCAAGAGTTATTGTTAATTGTTCAAAAAGTAGCGTTATAGAACACAATATTGCACGATAAACAAAGTCCATGTCTGTGGAACAATGGATAACACTAGCTATCTTAATATTTTCTGTTCTATTTGTGGTAATAGCCATCAATTTATCTTTTTATTTGCTACTTATTTATTATCCATAGCATCCTGACACTGTTCAAACAGACAAATCTTAAAATGGTGTTTTCATTCATCAAAGATAACACTATTTATGTTGCATAACACCTCATTTTCAATTGGCTCTTGTTCAATTTTTCAACTCTGTATCAAAGCAAAGCCTGACAGAGAAAGGAGAAAAGAAAATGACAACAATCTTGTCCTTAGACTTAGAGATTAAACATCATTTTGCTGTTAGACATGATGAAGTAAGTTGCATTGCAGTTTTATGTCCTAGTGAATTACTAAACATGGTCTCAGCACAATGCCACCTCAGTTTTACACAGCACAGAAACTTTTTTTGCTGTTTATGTGTGTTTCAGAAATGGAAGGACCTTGGTGTCCTAAATACAATGAAGAATATTCATCCCTCAAAAGAGCATGGGCATTTTACCAGTGTAGCAGAATACAGCCAGCACCATCATGCATTCTCGCCCAGCTTTAAGAAATAACATCAGAGTTGCATTAAATTTGGAGGAGAAAGTATAGTGGCCTATATAATGTCTCAGATCTTTAAAAACAGGGAACTAAACAGCTTTGTGCTGCTGACAGCTAACAAGAAATTTCCCCTTTGATTTAACATTTTCAAATTCAGTGTGATGTTACTTGTAAATGAAAACACATTCAAAAAGATGCCTCTTCAAATGGCTCGACTTGTTCTTCCAAGATACACATATATAACAAGAGGTTTAACACATCCTCTCTAAACAGGGACGGTGCTGTTGTTATTGGACATTGCTGGGGTAGACAGAGAATGTTAGAGAGGCTCTTCAGTGACCAGTGGAGCTGACAATTTATCCTGGTTAAATGTAGAAGTTAATATCCTATGAAGGTGTAATAATATTAGTGTACCTGCGGTACCTGGGGGATCCATTTCCACATTTTTCTCATTGAGGAGACATTGTCTGAATACAGTCCAGTGAGAAAATGGTTTTCTTAGCCTACTGAAAACATCCCGTACGAGATCAAACTTTGCTATCCTTAGGTGCCTTGGTATATTTTAAATTATCCTAATATTCATTCTAATCCAGTCTTCCATTACACTCTTCACTTTCAAAAATGGTCAAGTTAAGCCTTCACCTTTATAGAGATAAATTCCTGCCCTTCTGGAACCATGTATATCTATTTTATATGGGTTTATTTTATATGGATTTAAAATGCTGAAATAGTGTGAGTTCACAAGAGGATACAGAAACAGGTTTTTGCACTGGTTTTGATTCACCTGGAATTTCACCAGGTTTGCCTTAAGTGCGGGGTTCAAAGAAAATTTCAGTGATGCCTTCCAAATTTGGCTTGGGTGAGATCCAAAATCATAAATCCTTCATCCTTTGTACACATGTATTAGAGTACTCTCCTATGCTCTGGAAGGTGGTACACTCAGAATTCAGCCTAGGTCTTTTGAAAGTTTGTTTGAAGCAAGGCCAAAATTTGGGGCTGTAATTAAACCAGAATTGAGGCAGATTTGGCCATAATTTGCATTCAGTTGTGAATGATTTGCAGAATCCTAGGAGGTGGTATGAAGCCTTACTGTTACTTTACTTACCAGTCATTACCAGGAGGCGTGAAGGAGGAAGTCACGTTGGTCTGATTCTCTCTGGTAGATATAAATGCACTTTCTCCCAGGCATCTATACAATGTTCTTAGTGAAGTTTATTTAGAGGAAAGGTTAGTCTTACACAGAAAATTATAAACTTGGTTACATCTGCTTTTAAATTTAATAAGGGATATCAGAATATGAGTTAAGATGAAATCCTGGAAATAAGGAATATATTTTAATGACTTTCATTCTTTATTCCCTATCCTTTTGATTTGTTGTTACAGCAATAAAATTCAGTATTTTCCAATATGTAAGCATATACTTTTGATTTTAGACCACATCTTTGACCATCTCAGAATTAACATTTTCGTTGCTCTTGTGCTATGAGCTGTCTTTTTCTGTCTGTGGTTAGTACTATTCTTGTACAATTAGAAACAATGAAAGAAAGGAGATGCTCTGTTCTGTAATACTTGTCCTTTAGTGTTAGATTCTGCCACTTATTACTGAATTACTTTAACAAATAGGTGTTCTTTTTGGACTAGGGCCTTCCACTGACATAACTTAGATAACATTCAGATGAAGAGTATTATTCAGCAGATATCCATTTTCCTCATTTTAATTTCAGCACCAGGCAAGCATGCACATATTTTTTTTTACTGTATTTAATTTTAATTCTGATATATCCAGTTGAAGTCAAAAGGTATCTAGTCATTTTTTCCAGAACACTGATCCACATGCATGTTTTCTGTCTTAGCCTGTTTGAGCTTTCCATCACGAGAAAGCTCCGTGGCAACTCAGTGTATGGAAACAGAGGTGAGGTCACACAGAGCCTATGGAGTGAAATCTGAAGACAATGGAAAAAACTTTCAAGTCAATACACTCTGGCAATGTGCTCAGCTTCACCAATAAAAAAGCTTTAAAGACGTTTAATGCAAGAGTTCAGTAGAGTTACATAATCTCTGAAAGGTTCAGTCAACATTTTTTGTATGAAAAGGTAGTGTTTCAGAGTACACTCTTCTTTCTTACCTTCCTTTCTTCCTCCCTCAGAGATCCTCTGTTTCAAATTTATTTTAAGAATCTTCTTAGAATGGCTTGTTGAGGAAAACTGAAATGCGGGCTACAGAAAATTGTCTCCACTTAAAAAGAAATGAGTAAAAGTTTCACAAGCAGTTAAGCCTGATTGACTATCAAAGAGATAACAGACTTCAAATCACGTAAGCCACTTTTCTAAAGAAGCTGTACGTTCTTTCATCATACAGGTACTTTGAAGGTCTCACTGCAAGATCTCTTATTATTCAGAATATTCAGAAACGTAAAATGAGATTTAATGTTACCACTTATTAAGTCTGTGAGTCATCTTTCAAAACCTAGTTTATTTCCTATGTAGTAGATTCTTTGCAACTGGCCAACGAAACTCACTCCCACCTGCAGCACTATTTAATTTCCTAAAATTGCATTTTTTACACAAAGGTAATCTGAGTTTAAATTTACATGTTGGTTTTATCTGCATTCTTGCACTTAATATGTTAAATTACCTGTACAGAAAAGATCAAAATTTGCCTATCTGTAGTTTCAACATAAATATCAGTGATTTTATCTTTTTTCTGGGCTGCTTTGATACATGCTGAGAGTTTATTCCACCTGAGGTCACAGGTGTGTTTACATAATTCTTACTTGACTTATGTTTAGCATCCTTAAAAAGTTTTAGGCAAAACCAGACTCCTACTCTTCTTTAAATCAAATGATGTGTCAATTGTATGACTGGAGCCTTGCATTTCAGATAAAAAAGATTGTTGCAGGCCCTTGGGTTAATAAGGAAGTAATATTTGGATCTGGATGGGATTTATTTAGTGCAAAAAGACTATGAAAAGTCTTTAAATTATGGAGATCTCTCTTCTAAAGTGATCAGAAACTACTTCTGTTACTTCTAAAGCAGTATATTAAGAGTAAAGGAATAGCAGTGACAGCATCACTGGAAAACTGTATTTTGTCTCAGAGGTGAAGATGATATAGGCCTAAAGGGTGCAACAGGCATCAATATTGTCTGTACTGTTCATGTCAGGGCCACTCAGTTTCTCTCAAGAGAGACCTGACTGTGTAAATGTAACATACTCATGATCCCAGTCCCTCTGAGACCTTGCCAGAGCTCCTAAATGTGTTGTCCCCACAAAGGATTATTTTTCTTTTCACTAATACTCCAATAATGGGAAATTGTTGTCAGATTTAATGTAGATGTAAGCAATAATAAAAAGCTGCCATTCTCACCTTATTTTCAAAAGAGGAATGCAGAATTGTCCTGATAAGGCACAGGCTCTTTTCCTTTGGAATTGTCTTTGTTTCAGGAGGTGACTACTGATCTTCTGCACATCACTGCAAACACCAGTGCAGAAGTACAGGACTGTAAGGGTGCCTTTGCACCCCATCATCTCCTAAGCCTGAAAGAATGGCAGAAATAAAGGAGTTCCGGTGCTTTATGAAGGCTGGGATGAGGGGTCTGGGCCACTTACCCAGCCCAGAGGCACCCACAAAGGAGTGATTCAGCTTTTGACTCCTGTTTCTACAAATAAGAGATAATACTTAGAGAGCCTTCAGAGAAGCCTGGAGCTAAAGAAAATCAGTGATGTGCAAGTTAAAAACATTTAGAGGAAGTGTGACTAATATAGATCAAAGGCAATTACGTAAAAACAGACCAAATATCCCTGGGGTTTTGTCCCTTTAGAAAGAGACGCTGTTCCTATATCCCACCAGTATTTGAACAAACTTAAAAGTTATAGAGACCTGGCAGAATAATGTCTCAGAGAATTTCTGAGCACATAGAAAACAGGTAGGCAGAAAACCTAGACAAACACATTTTCTGGTCAACTGTGCAATATCATAATAATTTTCTTCCTAGTTTTCCATATTTAGCAAGAAGTATTTTACCTTGACAGCATTTGAAGAGAAGAGCACTAAGAATATCCTCCTGAATAATTTGTCGATGGCATACCAGAACCAGTTTGGCAAATTATGTTGAAATTTGTGTATAAATAATGATCCCCAGGGCTTGCAATTTACTGAACATCTTCAGGTGATTTAGAAATAAATAAAACAAAGCTGCTTCTCTTGTGCCTGTCTCGACATTTCAACAGGAGTTATTTTCTCTCGGAAGATACTCTGTACAGCACCTCACAGCAATGTTAGCCCTTCCAGAAAAGTGAGACAGGCAAGTCAGCTTCTGACACTTGGTCCTTTTTCCCCCCAGACAAGTCAGCATGAGCACAGTTTCAAATCCATGTACCAAGTAGCATCTGAGGAAATGAAAAGGCACAGTTTATTTTCTAGAAATGTAAAGCTTCTGTACTAAACCTATGTTAAGCCTCAGAAACCTCTAAATTAGCTGCTGAATGTTTCAGAAATGTAGACGTGTGCATAATTTTGTCAGTCTCTAACGCTTATGAATAGGATTCCTAAAGTCTCAGCTGTTTGTAGTTTTCATAAATGGCAAACAAATGTGCAACTATGTAACACTGAGATCTAAGTTAATTTTCCAGGCTGAGCTAAGATGCTCAAGATGTTGTGAGCAACGAACTGTGTGGGAAAGATGTGAAAACCCTGGGAATAAATGGCAAGATTCACTTTCTTGCAGAAGAAACCTTAAAATATGAAGATCAATGTAAGCAAGATTCAGAAGTATTCCTATTCAGTGTTCAGAAAGGGATTGGGAAGACAGAATTCTTAGTGTGCGTCATCTGCAGAGAACTGGGGGAAAACTTCAAAAAGCAAGACTATATTTAGGGAATACATTTTATCAGTAGTCAGAACAAAAAGATTAAGTTTTAGCCTTTAAGGAGTGTGGGGAATTGAATGTAGATTTCTCAGGTTTTGACCCCACAGGAGTAGGGCAAACACTGAAGACCTTGGACAGCAAAAATAAAACAAAAAAGTTCTGCTTCTTCAAACCTTGAGCTGCACTCCTTTTACTTCTTTTTCTGTTTGAAGAGACGCTGTAGACACCCTTGTAACTAGTGGACCTGGTAGTACTATCTGTTATGGAAATTACCTTTTGCTTCCATTGTAAAACTTTGTCTTCAACATTAATAACTTTGTTGAAATTCTTTCTTCCGGTGTCAGATATTCAGGTTTCTATATAAAACTTGATTTTTTGTTTCAGAACATTGATTTGTGGGGGAATACAGGAAAAAGGCTAATGTGTGGGATACAATTGCTAGAAGGAGGATAAAGAGAATAACTCCTGACCTTAAAAAGTGTGTTAGCATATTTTTCATTGAGAATGAAAATTCTAGCCCTGTCTTATTTAAGAATGGAAACTCAAAGTTTTACAAAGATGGACTATCTCTGTGAGAGTTTTTTGGTGGGTGGTTCGTTGGTTTGTTTGGTTGGTTGGTTTGGTTTGCTGTGCCTGTGCATGAAAATTGTTTCTTATGATTTTCAAAGTTCCAAGAAATGGATGAGAATAGGACGTACTTGCTGCCTATAAATCATTAGATCAGCAAAAAGAGAGCTTTGTCAGTTTATAGACTCAGTTAGCCCAAGAAAGATGAGTCTATACTGACCCTGAACTCATTTTACCAGAAAATAAGATAACTGCTAACCCAGTCAATGTAGTCAAGTTTCTTCAATCAAAATTATCAAATATAAACACAGTCCAGCTATAAAATGGAAAGCAGAAGCATTCTCACCATTCTTGAAAGGTTATCAATGGCTTCATTTCTTCATTAGCCCTGCCTCTGGGACCAGAGAGCACCAACTGACACAGTGGAGGCTTTGGGGGAAAAAAATTAAAAATCATCATTCACCCTGTACAAGCGCAATAGGAACAGGAGCAGAGGAATCTTTTACTTCTGTCTCTCCCACCAAAAAAGGTAGCAGAGGTATTTTCTCCCGTCCTTCCTGTGGAGGGCTGAGGATAGGGAAAGGGGGATATGCCCCTTTTATGCCTTGGAGTGCAGTTCTGCTGCATTCCCGGCAGATTAGGTGAAGTGGTGGTGGGGTGTGAAGGGGCCATGGGACAGGGAGCACAGGAGAAGGAAGGAGACTGAGGATGCTTACAGAGATCCTTGTTTTTTCACTAGAGTGAGGCTTCTCTGTGGAGAGGGTGATGCTGCAGGGAGCCTGGATTTTGTTCTACTCTTTTTTGCATTTACTCCCTCAGAGCCTGTTGGTTGGAGTGAGTAGGGAGGCATGGATTTCTGAACCAGCATTTCCACTTGTACACTGTTTCCGGCTGCTGCCTTGTACCTATGTCTGAGAATGCTGGCACAGACAGCAAGGGGCAGAGCAGGTTGACTGCTCCCCAAAGTGTATGAAAATCTCTCCTGTGAGCCATGAAGATAAATATGAATGCACAGTGCGAGGCATGTAGTGACTCGCAGCCCTGGTGTGTGACAGCCAAGCAGACCTGTGTGAGCCTGAGACAAAGGAATTCCCAAGAATTCCTTATATTATGAAGTCAGTTCTCCTTAGGTTAAACCTGGCCTTTACTTATTGACAACCTCCAGGCTTGAGCAAATCACAAACTGGCATTTTCCTATCTGCAATGCCGGGAAACTGATAGCAACCTGGCTACCTCACAAGCCTCACAGGAGTATTGGACAGCTCTAGTCAGTGGAAGGTGATTTTGGAGGAATTGTCACATAAACTCTAAGTCGTAGCACAGCAAGTGATGTGGTTTACAAAACACCTAAGTGTATGTTTTGCAAATGTTCTTCGGAAGAAGTACCTGCAAAGAATACAGCATTCTGTGAGCAAGACAATTTGCATCTATACATTTTCATGAGCCTTCTCAATACATCCATCAAAAAGAAGCAAGGAATGTTTGTAACTTATTTTTCTCCCCTTCAGTTCACTCTACCCCTCCAGTCTTTTGTAATATAGCCAGCTGTTCCTGGGGTTAGGAGTTGTGAGGCTTGGCTGTTTTCGTTTTTTTCATGAAGCCTCAGCATATTGAATCAAGTGAGTACATACGAAGATAGAGCAATAAAGTGAAGCCACTGCGCAGTATTTTGTTTCTTAACCTACTTGTGCTTGCTGCCTGTTCACGTTCAGCTCTTTTGTTGTACTGTATTTATATTTTAAGCTTTTGCTGTAGAAGTATTGGTGTCCCTGTCACAGAAAGTCTTTTCATTCTTTGTTTTCATGACATCTACACTGTGACTGCAACTCCTAGCCTTCTTATTAAAAAAAAATAAACTGTTTAGTTGTTTGTCATTGGGGGTTTTTTCTGCAGGAAAAATACAGGAACTGAACTGGCACTGCTAGGGACTTCAAACTTTGAACAAAATTAAAAGATTTCCTTATTTTTGTGAAAGTACATACATAAATAGTAGAGATTAGCAACACTGATTGCAAAAGAAAACATTTTCCATCACTCTCTTACTTGTGGGTTACCTGTATTGTTTATTTTTACTAAATGGTCTTGCTTGTATGTTGAAAATATTGGGAAAGAAATTTGAATACTATTAATACATATTGTCACTGATTTAGCAGTTCTGTACTTGAAATGGTGAGTCAGGAGCAGAATATTTATTTGTCCATGTTGACACCAAATATTTGCTCTGGAAGACAAGAAGGCAATATTCCAGAACATCTATTCCCCAACTGTGTTATTACTTTTGTTTCTGAATTCTTTTTTCCATGCAAATTTTTTCACAGCTGTTGCTTGTACAATTGGCTTGGATGCTGCTCAATTCAGAGAAATAATATTTTACAAAAATTCATAATTCTTTCATCTTCAGAACCCAATGGATTTCTTTGTGTTTAGGTTGGGTTATTTTGTTAATAATCCATGGTCAATAAATCATAGAACTCTCTTGTAGAAATAGTTTTCAGCTTGCATAGCAATGATTTGAAGAACTCATATCTTTTGTTATTGTTCTCCTAATGATTTGTTTGTGAAGGGTGAATGCAATTTTATACATTGGGGTTGATTTGGATCCTAATATAGGATAATTTTGCTAAATATTTTTATCTTATTAGATATTTAAAACCATAATAACTTTTAAGTGTCATCTGGATGTAATACATTTTTACTACTTTTTGAAAGTCTTTTGGTATATAGAAGCACTATTACAACAAATCAAATTATTAATAAATGCTGAGAAATCTGATTAAAATAATTAATGTTAGGGTTTTTTTAACTAAACAAAGTTTCTTCCCCTTCTCTTCTAAGTATCATGTTTCTTATGAAGACAGGCTTTTAAGATGTTCATTGACAAGTTATGAACTTTGTTTCCAGTTTTGAGACATGTAATAAGCACGTCTTTACTGATGCCTGTGATGTTGTATAGAGGTAGCAAAGATAATGCTGAAGAGAAAAAAAAAAGCTGGAAAATTAGCTTTTACTGAACCCTATTCTGTGTAACTCTATTTTCTGGTACTCAAACTAGCAAAAAAAATAGAGCTAAATTTGTTATTTGTAAACTGCATCACAAGGAATCACCTTTAACAATTCATACAAAGCCTATTGGAGCCCATAGGCTGTTTTCTGATAATATGGTCTCTGAATCTTATAATCACAGAATCATAGAACTGTTTAGGTTGGAAAAGACCTTTAAGATCATCAAGTCCAATCATTAACCTAGCACTGCCAAGTCCACCACTAAACCATGTCCCTAAGCACCACACCTACCCGTCTTTTAAATACCTCCAGGGATGGGGACTCAACCGCTTCCCTGGGCAGCCTGTTCCAATGCCTGACTGCCCTTTCAGTGAAGAAGCTTTTCCTAGTATCCAAACTAAACCTCCCCTGGTGCAACTTGAGGCCATTTCCTCTTGTCCTATTGCTTGTCACTTGGGAGAAGAGACCAACCCCCATCTTGCTACAACCTCCTTTCAGGTAACTGTAGAGAGTGATAGGGTCTCCCCTCAGCCTTTTCTCCAGACTGAACAACCCCAGTTCCCTCAGCCATTCCTTGTATGACCTGTTCTCTAGACCCTTCACCAGCATCGTTGCCCTTCTCTGGATACGCTCCAGCACCTCAATGTCCTTCTTGTAGTGAGGGGCCCAAAACTGAACACAGGATTCGAGGTGCGGCCTCACCAGTGCCGAGTACAGGGGGACAATCACTTCCCTGGTCCTGCTGGCCACGCTATTTCTGATGCAAGCCAGGATGCTATTGGCCCTCTTGGCCACCTGGGCACACTGCTGGCTCATGTTCAGCTGGCTGTCAACCAACACCCTCAGGCCCTTTTCCACCAGGCAGCTCTCCAGCCTCTCTTCCCCAAATCTGTAGCATTGCATGGGGGGTTGTTGTGACCCAAGTGCAGGACCCGGCACTTGGCCTTGTTGAACCTCAAACAGCTGGCCTCGGCCCATCGATCCAGCCTGTCCAGATCCCTCTGTAGAGCCCTCCTACCCTCAAGCACGTCAACACTCTCACCCAACTTGATGTTGTCTGCAAACTTACTGAGGGTGCACTCAATCCCCTCATCCAGATCATTCATAAAGATATTAAACAGAACTGTCCCCAATCCTGAGCCCTGGGGAACACCACTTGTGACTGGCCACCAGCTGGATTTAACTCCATTCACCACAATTCTTTGGGCCTGACCACCCAGCCAGTTTTTTACGCAGCGACGTGTACACCTGTCCAAGTCATGAGAGGCCAGTTTCTCCAGGAGAATGCTGTGGGAAATGGTGCAAAAGGCTTTATTAATGACCAGGTAGACAACATCCACAGGCTTTCAATCTTGATTTTTTTAGCAAATGTTGAGAGACTGGACTTTTCAGGCACAACTGAGGAAACACTTTAGGTGATGTTTGGGTCTGTTATCCCTGTTGAGAAAAGGACTTCAGGCATATAGTTACACACACAACGTATGCTAAACACTTACTTGAATTAGGATAGTTTCCTCTAGGACAGGTCCTAATTGTAATTAAATGTTTCTTACTAAGAATTGTAAGGGTAACTAGACAGAAATACTTTGAAACTGAGGCAATATATAGAAGACATATTTGTTTCTTCAAGTGAAAAGAACTATTCCAAAAAGTTTGTTTGCTTTTTTTCCTCTAGTTCTGTTATAGGCCTTTCCCCTCCTTTCCATTATTGTGTAAATAATCACACAATTCACCCTTAGAAATTAAAGAGGACTTTTATAGATTGCCCATGTGGCACACAGGTCTGTTTATGCTGAGCTGCCCAGTCTCAGCTACAGCTCGAGAGAGCCTTGGAGAGACCCATTCACCCATCCAGAGCCTGCATGCAGAACGCTTCAGAGCCCTGGGCAAAATTATTCCTGGCAGTGACTGTGAGAATTTTTTTAATGCATGTATATACACAATTTTCATCTCTTCTACTTTTCAATACGTTACCTAATTATTGGAGAGTTCATACTTTCCATATTCTTCCTTTTCCATTGTTTTGTTCCCATCGTGCCTAATTCAACATACTCATGCTAATTCACCCCTGTTAGTTCCCATCATGCTAATTCAATATCAGTATAATTCTGATTTATGATGCCATGTATGTTAGAATTGCAACTATATGGCACCTCTTTATAGGTAATAGTCATATTATGTATGACTTTTTCCCTTTTATTCCTTTTAGTTTCCTCAATATATCAACA
Source organism: Theristicus caerulescens (assembly GCA_020745775.1). Taxonomy (NCBI): domain Eukaryota; kingdom Metazoa; phylum Chordata; class Aves; order Pelecaniformes; family Threskiornithidae; genus Theristicus; species Theristicus caerulescens. The sequence goes on along the minus strand of CM036559.1, from coordinate 28,262,979 downwards.
GTCAGCAAAGAAATCAGAAGCCATGAAAATGGCAAAAGAAGTAAACAATTTTGAGGTTGCATTGCTGAATCAAACTATATAATGTTAAAAATTGGAATAAAATTCTGGTATATATTGCATAATCTCAGCTAGGAGAGTTCTAGTTGAAATTGTTTTGCCTTTAATAATATCTGAAATATTAATATGTAAATACCCTCTGATTTGATTAGTTGTTTTGTTTCCCCTGAAATTGTCAGGCTTTTAATCAACTCATAACTTCTCCAAGCTATTGAAAGAAAAGGATGAAGAATATATAGACATATATATAAAAAATACATTTGAGAAAGGAGAGTCAAACCACATGACTTGTCAGGAATTCCTCCTTTAAAGAGGAAAGATATAGCTGGTCAGGAATATTTTGACTAAACTAAAGGTGTTGCTACTGAAAGGTTATTTTGTCATTGGTGTATAGGATCTCCCTATTTTAGTGGCTCCCAAATAGAGGTCTGTGAGGCCATGGCAAGCAGACTATAGATCATTCACGTTCATACTGCTTTTGGTTCTACTCTTCATAATGAGTGTTCATGGCCTGTGAAATGGTGAGTAGTGATCTAAAATATTTGAGAGCCACTGCAGTATTTCTTTAGGTATGCTATGCTATGTTATGTTATGCCATGCCATGCCATGCCATGCCATGCCATGCTAGATGTAGTTATCTGTTGGGAAAGATTCTTGCTGCCTTTCCAAAAGGATATAAAAAATTCTAACATCACAGCCCTTCAGGATTTTTCTTCTGCATGGTAGATCTAGAGTAGTGAAAGCTATTGTCAAGGTTTTAATCCCAATCCCTAGAATTCTTAATAAGTTTGTGAATAAAATAACATTGTTTACAATGCTAAATAGATTTGGATCCTATAAATATCTTGCACCTTCTTTCCCTAAATGCCCTTTATTATCCCTTCTATTTACAATCTGTCTCAAACTGGTTTTCTGTTCAGGATTGTTTGTGTTCTGTTCAGATTGAGTTAATTCTACAGCTAAGATTTTGCCTTTCTCCATCAAAATGCTTAGGTAATTTTGTTCTGTTTTCCACCCTTTACTTCATTATTTGAATAAACAGCAGCTTTGTGCAGCAAGATGTGTTCTGTACAGATCTAAGATGTTTTCTGTATCAGTTTTCATTTTGTTTCAGTTACAACTGGGAGAACAGAAAGTTGTGACTCTGATCCATTTATTCCCTTTGGCTACTCCTCTAGCAGATTCTGCACTATAAAAACTGGAGAGAGAATAAGGAAAAACATCTTATTTCCGTGCTATTATATGGGATCCTTGTCATGGACAGTAAGCTGCTGAGAAGAACTCTGAGCATCTGGAGGAAGAGAGAGGAGTGAGTTAGGAGGTGACACGTTGCCTCAGCAGCATTCAGTCAGTCTGCCATCTCCTCTTTCATAGAGAAGCCTTGATTCTCCACATGTAGAGGGTCATCTGGGCCAACTCCCCAAAGTAAGGAAAAGATGGCTGCCACAGGCCTTGTTGTGCTCAAGCTTCTCTCTGTGGTCTTCAGAGCTTGTGTTGTGTGCTGAAGACCATAGGTGTTGGATCCCACTGAAGAAACCACCCTGCAGCTCCAAGCTTAGCATTATCCACTTCCCTCATGTGCCATCACACCAGATGGCCTCACTGAAGGTGACCTGCTTGAGGAGACCACCCCAGGCTCAGGAGGGGGAGCTGAGCAGGCTGCTGGAAAGAATTTTTGCTGGGTCCCACCATTTATTAAAGAGGGCAGACACTAAACCAGCAAGGCCATCCTGCTGGTGGCCTGAGTTGGGAGAAGAGACAACCTGACAAGTTCAGGAGTCTCTGCACTTGGGTATGTAGCAAGAGCCTCATGGGCATGTGGACAGTTAGCCGAGGTGTTAAAGACCTACAGTTTTTGCCGGAGAAGCTGTAAGAATGGTAAAAGAGGAGATGCTGTAATGAACAGTCCCATTCAATACTTTGTGTACTGGAAATCTACACAACTTATCAGTTTAAAAAAAAAAAAACAGAGAGAGAAAAAGAAAAGACGTATGAGCCTAAAAAGTTAATACAGGAAAACCTGAGACATCTAATTCACTTTCTCTAAAAAATGTTTGTACACATAAGCATATTTCTTTCCATCACAGAACAATGTTACCCTAAGTCTTTACCTCTAGCAAAGTAAGCGTATTTTTGATTGGAGCTAGAGTTTAAAATGATTTCATGGTTTTTTGCATATTCATGGCTACAGGTGGCAAGTGGTATTGAAATAATTGACTTTGATGTCTCCATTTTTTCCAGTCTCTCATTGCATTTGTTAATTCTGATTTCAGCACTGAGACTCCAAAGCATGTCAAGCTTACCCACCCAAGGAACTAGTAAGTTTTGTCAGAAGAAGGGCCGATGGCTGCCAAATGTGGGAATATGCTCACTAGGTGCATCACCAAGCAGTCTCAATAAAGCCCAGAGAGATCTAGCCCTGTGTTAGCAGGATTTTACTCAGGAAAACCAGGCCTGGATCCAATGCTGTAAAAACTGCATGCACTCTTCTTGCTTGAATGGCTAAAGAAAGATGATGTCATTTGTGCTCTTAGTGAAAAGATAGCAAATTAAGTTGCCAATATTTATCTCAAATAGTAGGCCCATATGAAAGCTCCTTCCACTTCAGATATTTCACTTCTAATCACTTTTTACCAATATTTATTGGATTTTTTTGCTGTCAGTACTCAGGGGATTTATAGGACTAAGTCCTCCTAACACTAATGAAACTTGTGAAGGGATATTTCTCAATCACTAATACTTGGCCAGAGCCTATAACTTCTTGCCAAATATCAGATATCTAAGCAATTCAAAGATTAAAATTATTTATTCAGCTTTTTTCCCTTTCAATTATTCTTTCTCTTTATTAATCAAAAGCTACAAATGTGTTTACTAGAATAGAATCTCCATAAAAAGAGGTGTTCATTACTTGAGTAATACGTTCTCAGAAATCAGTACAATCAAAGGCAGGCATTTTTTTGTGATAGCCTAGGACAAAAAAGTGTCAACAACATTATTGAACAGGTTTATTAAAGATATCGAACACAAATTCCACAATATAATCAATCCTTTATTACCTTCAATTTGGATCCTTTTTTATTGGAAAACTCAGCTGATATTCTCAAAATCTGCATTACAAAGTGAAGATATTATTATATGGCTGCATCTGTTTAAAATATGTATATTTTCTTCAACCTGTTCATCCTTTCATGAGATTGTAAAGACTTGGATTATTTATTACTGAAAGAAAAATGCCTACAGGGAATCTATCTATGTGAACTTCTGGAAATTACAGTGTCAAATAGAGTGATAAAACTTTCCATTTTATTTTGCACCACAAAACAAGAAATTTCTCTATGAAGCCAAAGGTCAACATATTTAGCAGCAAAATGAGTAAGCAGAATTGTAATATACTTCACCACTGGGTTTCATTACCTCAGGAGGTGGCTGAAAGAAATTTTGCTGCTTAGCTCTTTGCAGAGGACTTGAACCAGGCATGTTAAAAGCCTGACTGTGCAAAGTACGTTCACAATGCCTGCATTAACCCTTGGAAAATTATCATGCTCTAAGAAGTGTTTTGTTACAGTTACTTACCACTCGTGTCCAGGACACAGTGCCTCTGCTGTTGTGAATGCCAGTGTAAAGTAGCATTGCAGAGTTAGTTAAGAGAAAGATACAGCTCTTTTAGCTAGGCACTTAGGACTATTGTATCCGAATAAATCAAGAGAGAACCTGGAAGAGTGTGAAAGGCAGATAATAACAATAAATGCTCGATTTTTAAATACATGAAGAGAGGTTCAATGTAAGTGTAATGCCTTGAGAGTTTGAGGATTTGTTTTAAGCTCAGCAATAAGGTGCTTCAACAGATACTTTGACAGATTTGAATAAGCCTAAAGAAATACTTAATGTACCCTTCTGAGGTTACCAAAGTGCTCTCTTTGAGATCTGTTAATACTAACCTCTGCCAGACAAGCAGAGCCAGCTTCTATCTTAACTATATGTATTTGCTTAGGGTGCCTGTACTTGGGAACATTGTATTGAGCTAGTTACCCTAGTCAAACAGAGTCCTTCTTCGAAATCGAATGAATTGGATTTGTTTATTTGTTTTGTGGGTTCTGGAGCATAATTTTGCAGAAAGAAAACCTGCCATTCTTGCCGCAAATTCTGACATTATGGTGTTTCACCATGTAAAACAGTCATGTCTATAAGGTTAGAAAAGAACAAAACACTGATAGGTGGGTGACTTTTAGCATGAGGACTGATCTTATGAAAGGAAAGCAGCAAAGAGTTAAATGTGAAAGCTTGTAATATTTGCAGTGGTAGGAAGGAAGCAAAGACACTTATCCTTAAACACATGGCAACACTTTAATTTTTTTTGTTGTTCCAAACAACAAACAGAACAGTGGAAGGATGGTGCCTATCTGGCATGGTATCCCCTGCCCTATGATTTTGTTGGCAGGCTAATTGCTGCAACTGACATCAATGGCAGGTCAGGTAGCTTACAAAAGAAGACCACTGAATCTTGGCAGTCTACCCAGCAGTAAGGACATAGACGTTTCTAGTTTAATTAGTGAAATGAAGTAGCAAACCACTCGTTTTCCCCAGAGAACCTTAGAGTGAGTGACTCATCAGATCATTGTTGGAGCTTGAGTCGTCATTCACAATTTGAAAGGTTGATGACCACTATGCTTTTGTGTGCCATGCTCTACTGCTGGGAACAGCGACTTAATTCCCATAAAAACATTGTTAAAGTATTGTTACGGAAACACGCAAATAAAAGGGAACGGCTATCTTAAGTTTACAAAAAGGTTGCAGGGAAGTCTTTCTGGAGATTCGTTTCTAAAGAAAGCAAAGCAAATAAACAAACAGCTCCCACACACACGTACACTTCCTTCTCTTTGTTTTACCATTTTAATGCACTGATATTTAAGAGGAAGAGTTTTTACAGAACCAAAGGGCACTTGAAACTTTAGGTAATTTTGTTCAGCCTAATTTCTGCCAAACTGATTTTCTCCTTGCAGTTGAGGGAAAAAAAAAAAGGAAAAAGGAGTTGCAATGTGATTCTGATCACAGGACCTATTTGTGGGTTGTAGCAATCTCTCTGCTTCTCTCAAACGTTCCTGTTTTATAAAGTCACACTTCTGAGAATTTGTAGGCTAATGCCCATTTTATTGCTGGGGGTTTTTTTTCCTGACAAATAACTGCACCATCCCACGCAGTTAATTTCCTGCTTACAACATAGTTGTGGTGATGTGATATTTTGTTTTAGCTGATATTTCCTAGGTAGGTATTCACACGGTGAGAGAGCCAGAGTAAACTTGTGAGTAAATATGAAATAAGCCCATACCATAAGACTCACATGAAAAGTGTACAAATTTTGATACAAAGAAAGAAATATAGTAAATTATAGCTGCTGTATTAATACTTGCAGCAGATAATAAGATTTCTTTTACATTTAGAGGTCAATGAACAAAAGATATAGCAATGCTACACGTACTATTGTCTAGAGAACTAGGTCACTTTGCTAGCAAAAAATTAATGGACTGCTACATTTGGATGGCTGGCAGAAGTCATGATAATTACGCTGCTCGTGTAAACAAGATTCTTTTTTTGCAAAATCATTATGTAGTGTTCTTAGAAACATTTTAGTTTAAAATACTATCATAAAACAACGAATGAGACCCATGGGTTTGCATCCGTGATGCTGTTGTTTCTTGTGAATCAGAGTCACTGAAGAGGTCAGGACATGGCAGCCAGCTCCCAGAGTACCTGCCATGCTCTGGCAGGCCACCAGTCACCTGCAGGTCACAAGGTGAGTGACACTGCTCCAGAGAAGGCTTGCCCACATGTACATTTTTAATATAAAATAGCTTTCCTGAATATTACAAGATTAGGAGAGCCTTGGTATGATCAGTATTATTTACATTACTGGCTCCAAACAATGTAGTTGGCACATGGCAAGGGAGGTAAAAGGCAGTATGCTTGTCTCAGGGAACGTTTGCAGGAGGTCTCCAGGTGGCATCAGTAAGCAATGTGTGCAACAGATGATATGTAAGGCCTAATTTGAGACACAACACAATCAAGCACATTAAACAAGGACTGGAACTCTCATTTTCACTGAACAGGAATATAAATTGACTTAGCTGAGCCATGAATTAACCAGAGAGAGAGGAGAGAGAAGAAAAAGAAGGAATATCAGTGCCAAGTATTTTGTTGTCGTCTGGTAAAGCCAGTGTTTTCACATAAACTACTGAATTATATTGCCTTGAAAATGAAGTATGGTATATTACAATGGCATCTGCAGTCAGGATCAGATGCAACCTGAGTGTCATAGTACACAAGTGCAATGGTCCTGCAGTTGCAAAGTTGCAAAACATCAGTGTTCAAGCTGGTCACCAGTGTGCAAGTGGTAGAATCATGGCTAAGAAAAGAGAAAGGCAGTTTCACTTATACCTGGACCACAACAACTTTAATCTCTGTAATCCTTACAGTGAACTGATGTTTTGATTCAAGTTACTGGCTGCTGCAGCTTTGAGAGAGATGGGTTTATATGTCCTTAGTGTATTATTACACATTGTGTATTTTATACACAAAGCTAAGAGAGCTGCAGTTACTCATCTGACAGGTATGAAAATTACATTAGCATTCCTTCCCTGCATGCCCTCAAACTGTGTCCTCTGTTTTTTTACAAGGAAAGCCAATGTTTTACTAACAAAGTCATTCTGAGGTTACAGGTCAATGATTTAACTGTCTCCAAATCACTCCCCCGGTGATCTGCGTGACTAGCTCGCCTGTTCACGTGAGACAGTTTAGAACCATAGGTTACATTTTAATGAAAAACCTCTAACTTGGTGTTTGACCTCAAATTGATGATATACTGCTTCTGTGGGAATAAAGCAAGTCAAGTGTCATCTGCAGCTTTACCTTCATTCTTGATAACAGCTGCAGACAAATAGACATATTTTTAAATGGCAATGGAGTGCCCTGAATGCCACTATCACTAAACACTGATAGCTTCCAGAGAGTTCACAGGAGAAGAAAAATCTTTGTGCAGCTAAATGTAACTAAAATTATTTATGACTTACCATCTCTCTCTGCATCCTGTGAGTGTGTGTGGAGACAGGGATGCAAATGCAGAAACCAGGAAAAAACTTTGTTTTGCCTGATACGAGTGCATGTAGAGGCTTCGTGGTTTGCATTTAGAGATCAAACTAAGGGAGGAGTACATTGTGCCTCTTTTCTGCTGGACTGAGGAAGAAAATTTACCCCTCAATTTCCCTTGATTTTTGATTTGTGTAGCAAGAATACTCCCTGAAGCAGTAACTCACTCTAACTACAGCTTGAATTGATGGTGGCCTGGGATATATGTTAAGAAAATGGATATATGCAGCCAAAATATGGCTCAGCATTGAAGAGCACTACAGAGTTTGCCACTTGTTCTTGCCAGTAATTCAGCTATGGGGATACAATGAAAACACTGTTTAAAAATATTGTTAACAACTGGAAGAAAACACTCTGCCTATGTATATACCCAATGGGGCTCATCGCTGTGGTATCTGACTGCATTTAAACACAGGAGGAAGTCATCATCATTATTAAGAACTGGAAGAACTAGGAAAATACCTCATAGCTAATAATTTTAAGAGATACTTTTAGCACTGCTTTTGACTGTGAATGGCCAATGTGTGCAGAACTAGGTCTCTGCAGGGTGCATACTCTTGAAATTATTTGTCAAATATATTGTGCAAATATATTTTGGTCAACTTGAGAGGTTCATTGTGACCATCAGAAATGTGAGGTTTTACAATTGGGTATGAATCACTTGTTGTTGCTTCTATTTCTTGATTGGATGAGAATAATTTTAACATTCAAATTCTCAGAACCAGTTCCAACAAGTTCAATATTAAAATGTGAAAATATGACCCATCATTTTGGTAAAATGTCCAAAGATTAATTTTTGACTAATGTCAATAGCACAAAAATATTGGCGGTTTCCTGAAGTTTAACATCTGACCATTAAAATATAACTGGGTTACCTTACTTCATTGGGATATTAACCTAATGGAATTTTAAGCTAACCTATTAGAAATTGTTTATATGACATACATGCAGCCTTTTCATCTGTCTTCTGCAATCTCTGTACCTCCCAGAACACAGTAACTAATTTGTTAGTTAATCTACGAAAGTAATATAGAAATATAGTTAATCTATGAAAGTAATATAGAAAAGGAGTCGAAAGAGCAAACAACAGAGAGAGCAACACTTGCCAGCAAAAGTGACTCTCCATATGAGGGTGACAATATCTAAAGTTTGAAAGAAAAACCACAGCTGAAGGCTGTCTTAGAATTATTTACTGCATTCTGCAGCCCTTTTTTCAGACCTGAAGTAACTTCCATAATAAGGTATATGTGCTGGGATGACTGCAAAAAGGAAATCTGCACAGAGAAATATTTCTAACCTTCACCACAGTTTATAATGCAATCACTTCAAAACCAATGAGAGGAAAGAAATCACTCCCTATAGATATAAGCATAAAGGTTAGTTTATTTTAATACCGGAAAGCCTAATACTCTGAGAAATGTGGAGGTCAGAGTTCTTGGGCTACCAATTAAGTGAAATAGAGGATACAAGTTGTTATAAACAAATTTCTGGAGTGATCGAGTACACCGACAGAGTATTTGAGATGTGTAAATCATGTATTTGGATTTTCAAGTAGGCAACTCAAATGGCAAATTTCCGACAACTGAAGGTTCATATCTGGTAGAACCTTACAGTACCACAGGTAGACAGCAGCTCCATGCAGTAGCCAGCACGTGATGTCTGTATGTTCTAAATCACAGTTATTTTGTACATCAGAAGAGGATGGACTGACAACCCAAGGACCAGTCTTAGGTAGCAAATTCCTTTCAGATACAGCTACATGAGTTTTCTGGTGTGTATGTGTGCTGCTGTTGGGTAAAACTAAGTTGACTAACATTGCTCTCAATGCTTTTTCAAAGCAAAGATTCACCACTTTAGCTTTTACTATGTGTAGACCTTGAACCTTCAGTACTAAGCTGCTTTTAAGACCAGACAAATAGAGAGAAATGTCAGCCTGGAATTTTTACCCTGCTATGTGGAAGAGAGGAGAGGATATTTGGAAAGCCTGGGCAAAGATATGAAACCATATGGCCAACATTACCATCTGTGAATGATCTGTTTAACATGATGTTCTGCAATGGGTATAACAATTCTGATTTCAAATTATATGATTAGCTACTATTTTTTCATGTATCTTCTGCCTTGTGCCATGCAAAGATGGGAGGAATTGCTATGACCAGCTATTTAATCTTTTCTTTTCCTTCTGGTTGCTTATACTGTGCTGCCAGCGTTGTTTATTTTTGTTGTTTGAATGTTTTTTTCCAGTGCTGCTTTCAATTAAGAAGATTAATTTTCAAAGCATTTTACAGGTAAGCTTTTATTTTTATAGTATTGTAGGAGCTAGAAGGATATTATTCATATTTTTAGAAAAATATTTGAAACACAAAGAGAACTAAGATCACTTAAGTTTTTCACCTCTTAGCATTTTCCTACTCTACCTCTTACTTGCTCTTCATCTTACTGCTATTCTTGCTATCCAGGCTCCACTTCTCCAGTTATTGGGTTAAACTTGCCAAGCAATGTTCTGCCAGATTATGCCTGTTATCAGAATCCAAATGTGTGATGGGAACCTGCCCATCCTGAAGCACTGGTGGTCTGAGAATTACAGCTTCACAGTTTTTGCAACATGGACTGTTGCACGAAGATCTTCCCCTTGATTGCTGCCAGCTCTTCAACAAACCACAAACTAGTTACTGGTTTTTCCTGAAGTCTCAGGATTTTGTTTCCCTGGCCAAATCATAGGTGAGGCTTGCAGGACTGCTGTTGTATTAGGGCATTGAAACAATTACCTATAGAAACTCCAAAATGTGTTACACAAATACCATATCATTAGATATTTTGAAGCAAGTTCTGATTTGGACAAAAGTTATTCCAGAATCTAAGATCTAGACACTTGTTTCCTATATTTCCTTACTTTTTCCACACAGTCTCATAGCCTGAAAAATCCTAGTTTAACTGATCACAGTCCTAATTCACTAATCCCCACTCTTAGATAGTTCCCTTTCTCCCTCACCCTTTAATTCTTTGATAGATAGCTCATTTGTGCCCTCTTCCCACATTTGTTCTCAGTCTTAGTCTTCTTGAATCTCAGTTTTTCCCAATACATTAATTACTACTTGCCCACATCCCACTTTCTGTCTCCAGTACAAGCTCTGTTTTCTATTTTGTCTCTGTCTGGTTAGCCTATTTCTTTTTTTCGCTAATGCCAACTCTTGCTTCTGGTCTTTCCAGATCACATTCTTTGTCCTATCTGCAGTTCCAGGTCTTCTAAAAATTTCTTGTCTTTCTAAATTTGCTTTTATTCCACCCTGTTGAAACACGTGCCAGAGAAACTGAAAAGGTGGAAGAACCTGAACTTCAGTTGTGGCCAAGACACAACACAGACCAGCAGTGCAAAACTCTAGGAAATTTTTCCTGAGCATGAACAAACTTTTTAAAAACATATGTCTTTGCCATGATGTGGACATTTTCAGGGGCTAGTAGAATATATACCTTTGACAGCTTATCTTCCTTTGTCATTTCACAGTTCTGCTCCAGACCTCTGAGGGGTTTGAGCTTTCAAGAAAGGGGGTGGGTTAACAAGGGAGAAACCCAATATATTTCTCAGAAAAATTTGAATCATATGGTTTGCATTTCCCAAGGCATTCAGAAACCTGCTATGGAAACATCTTTTTAAATGGTTTGGTGAAATTCTTAAGACATGAAAGTGGGGTCTTCTGTTGGGTAGTATTAGCTGACCTTAAAAAAAAGAGATGCCACTAGATTCACCTACAATTAGTCAGAGGAAGGTTTTAATTATGGAGTCACTTGTCATAATTTGTTCTTGACAGAATGCTATGGTGGAATTATTACCCCATAATTTGCGGTAAACTGCTGATACATGATTAGTAGCACTGGACTGTCTTTCCTTGAAACTATCATCTCCCTCCACACATGCGTGAAAACCCAACCTAACTAGGAAATGCAAGATCAAACATCTGTGAAACAGATTTTATGCTGCATTCTCCTACGTTGTGCTTTGTTCTAGCATTAACTACACTACATGAACTCAATGTTATGTAACCTCATAAAAATACAAGAAATAACACGTATCACCCATGTATAAGTGGTGGTAAGCATCCGTTAAATCTCTGTTTAATGGATGTTCAAATCATTGTGCTAGCTGTTTGAATCTGGTCTGCATTACATCATTTACTTCGTGACAATAAATTAAGTTGGCTGCAAGGTGACAGTTTTAAGAGTTTATTAGATCATTTTTCAGGGACCTATTTTAGTTTGGTCTTAAATAACTCAAATTAATGCTCATCAGACTAGTGAAACAAATAGGTTTTCCTCATTGGCTAACTTCCAATTTTATATTCCCTTCATCCTTTGAATCTTCTGAAATATGTCTCAGATCTAGAGAAATATTTTTATGACAGGATGCCAAGAGTAATTATGAAGGAACGCAATAGACTGGTTTTAATATGACTACTGAAGAGAAAGGGAAAGGGTCTTGTTATTTCCATGCAAAATGTTTGCCAAGGAGCAGTGAGGTTAGGATTAAGAATTGACACAGCTAAAGTTGTTGGAAATCATCTTATCTGCAATGGAATTTTTCAGGTTTCATTTACTGTTACTGATGGATATAATGCATAATTATGGGTATCATGTCAGCTGAATACGACTACATTCCAAGAATCTGATGCAGATGCAAGGAGTAACACATTCACAGCAGCAAGGACTACAAAAGGGTCAGTAGATTTGATTTGTGTAACAGATGGCATTTACAAGGATGAATTGACAGCTGGACTAAGTATCTTTGACAAAATAATTTAGGAGAAAGGATAAATTTGAGAGCTTTGAGAAGTAACTAGGAAAAAAAAAATCAAAGCACACAGCCATGGCTCTATGTTACATTAATGAGCTCCTTCATTTGTTGGTGAAATTGCCCAGGGGGACATGTGTCTGTAAAATGGTTGTTATCTTTTTAAATGTTGCCAAAGACCGGAAAAAAAAACTATGTGAGGAATGTAATTAAGGAGGAACAACTGTTAGGATTATCATTACAGAACTTGATGTTTTGCTTTGTTAAGAAAGATATTAATGACCTTGAGTCACCAAGAATATCATCATCTTGTTTTGAAAGGCTAGAGGAGACCACCTCCTATAACTGATTTATTTTTTATAGTCTTTGTACTTCAGAAACAGTCAAACGATAGGCCACACGAACTGAATAAATGCACTTAAAGCAATCTATCTGTAGATAGGTTAGAAAGGAATCAGGAGAGGTAGACCCAGAGAGCATCCTTATGTCTAGTGGCAGTAGCACAAGTCTTCAGTGTCTGAAGCAGCTAGCTGTGGCTGAATTAGAAGTGGTGACAAGACGCTTCCAAATGCATGCAGCAGTACATCCAGTCAGAGGGATGGTTGGGTGAATTTGTTCATGTTGGCTGTGGGAAGAAACTCTTCTTACCCACAAATGAGTTATTTTAAACTCTTCCTCCACTTTGAATTAGCCTTTGTGATATCTCCATGTCTCAAATTTTCAGGGACCTCTGAAAGGCACTCTACCCAAATCTTACTGTACAGACATTGTCCTTGAATTGCAAATGGTTAATGATTGTTTGTATAGCTGCTGAGTAGGAAACAGACATCAGGAGCATTATTTTGTTCAGGATATTGCTTGTAGCTCATTCAAATAAAGGGGAGTTTCACCAGAAAAAGGGAGGGCAAGCTGGTGACTTCAGAGATATACAAATGAAAACATACAACTTCTGTTGGGCATTTTTCCTGGAAATCTTTAATAAGCTTATGCGTTCTAAGTAGTAAAGGGAATTCCCTGCATCCCCCAAAACAGAGAAGTATACAGATGTGTAAGGTGTCTGCCCAAAAGACAGAAAGGGTAAATGGTTTAAACAGACAGATGTTACAGGCATAGCAAAGTAGAGAGAACAGAAGAAAGAACAAGAAGGGAGAGAGGGCACAAACAGATATAGGGAGAAAAGAAACATAAATAAAACAGAAGATTAGGAAAAGATTTATAGACATTGCTATGGCAAGGAGTAAAATAGGCTAGAACCAGGGTAGTAATAATATGTCTGTGTAAATAATGCATGATATCCAATCAAAGGAAAAAGAATGACTGAAAGAATTAAAGGTTCATGAAGAGGAAATTAAGAATTTCTTGGATTAGTGTCAGTGCAGCATGCCTGAAACATGATAAAACCCCCTAAGATTTATCACTTTTAAGCAGCACTAATATACCTATCATACTCTATGTGATGATAATGAAAATTCCAAGTGATAAAGCTGATTTGTATTTTTGTTTTCCTGTACTGCCAGCCAATTAAGGCTTTCTAACTTCTGGCACAATTCAGCTGACTTACCTCTCTGATTATATGCACCGCATATTCAAATAAAAGTATATCTAGTCTGAAAACATTAAAAAAAAAACCCATGCTTCTTCAGTCATAACATATTCCCCCATATAGCTGTTGGCATTTATTTACTTCACTTTCATTAAATATACTTAATACTTAACAACAACAAAAAAAAAAAGCCCAGTACAGTATCTCAAAAAATATGTGATATCTTCTGTTCATCATGATGGATTGTTTTCATTCTCAAAAACACAGGGATGATTGTTAATCAACATTAATTGCATATTATTTACAGGCTTATTCCACTTTCTCAAACTACCCTTCAGCCAGCTTTGCCTTTCACAGTGTATTTATGGCTCCCTAACTGTGTATTCAGAATTACCAGTCTGTGCACATGTAAGACTAACATGGAGAATATTTGGCCTCTACAAAATAAACTAATGGAATATTAAGCTAAATAATGGCTACTGACCTCTAGTATTAGTCTTTTCAACCTTTAATTTAATGTAATTTCTTTCAGAAGAGGCAGAAATCAGGGACCTCACCACATCCTTTGTTGCCTTTACACTTCAAGAAAGAGACCCTTGAAGATACTGTTTTCCTTTAAGTGGCCTGCCTTGCCTAGTCACACCTGGCCTGCCCTCCTGAGAAGTCTAGATTTTTCTTAGTAACGTTAATGTAATTCTGTCAGTATTAATCACAATAATTTCATTTCTCTCTCACCTTCAGTAATAAACTTTTCAACAAAACTATTCAAAAGAACTGATTTGGAGAGTCAACTATGTATATAATATCATACAGTAGATGCTTTTCAAACTACACATAGTTAAATGCTTAAATAATACTCCCTCTGGAGCAAAATTTCAACTCCTAAGAAAATGACAATGAATAAAACTTAGTTACCTACAGACATTCTGGTATTAGGTGGATCTGGGTTGAGAAATTTAAATATTTATATGTAGAATTACACAATCAGTCAGGCTGGAAGGGACCTCAGGAGGTCTCTAGTCCAAACTCCTGCCCAAAGCAGAGTCAAAACTGAATTCAGACCAGGTAGCTCAGGGTGTTGTCAGTCAAGTCTTGAAAATTTCCAAAAACAGAGTCTGCACATACTTTCAGTAGGGAAAATGTCCGCCTGATGGAAACTTTTTTCCTTATAACCTCTCAGAATTTCCCATTTCAATTTATGACCAGCGTCTGCCATTCTCCCACCATGCTCCACTGAGAAGAACTCCATCTCCTTGATGAAATCCCCACAAGTGATGGGAGGATGGCCAGTAGGCTCCCCTGCAGCAGTCTCTTCTCCAGGCTAACAAGCCTTTCCTCACTGAGCAAGTGCTGCAGCCCCGAGTATCTTGGTGGCCCTCTGTTGAATTTGCTCCAGTTTATTGTCTTCATATATTGGGGAGTGGGCACAAAACTGAATGCGGTATTCCACATTAAAGAGGAATAATTGGATTCCTCGATCTGCCAGCTGTGCTCCTATTAATACATCTCAGGATGCTGTTGGCTGTCTTTGCTAATGCTGCACAGCCAATTCATGTCTAGTTTCCTGTTCACAAGGACCCCTGGTGCCTTTTCAGACTCTACCCAGACCCTAGCCTGTACCATTGTAGGGGTTTATTCTGTGCCAGGTGCAGGACTTTACATTTGTCCTGGCTGAATTTCATAAAGTTCCTGTTGGCCCATTCCTCCAGCTTGCCAAAGTCCCCCTGGCCCTGCCCTTGAGCAGGTCATCTATTGCCCTCAGCTTGGAGCTGTCAATCAACTTGATGGGGGCACATGCCTTCTCCTCCTGTATATCACTGGCAAAGGTATTAAGCAGAACAGGTCCCAGGACTGACCCTTGAGGAACTCCACATGTAACGAGCCTCCAGTTGGAGGACTAGTCTTTAATCCCTTACAGTTTGAGACCAAAAATCCAATCAATTTTTCACCATTATGTTTCATC
The DNA here is from genome assembly GCA_020745775.1 of Theristicus caerulescens. Lineage (NCBI taxonomy): Eukaryota > Metazoa > Chordata > Aves > Pelecaniformes > Threskiornithidae > Theristicus > Theristicus caerulescens. The sequence continues at coordinate 28,247,490 of CM036559.1, read as the reverse complement.
TCTAGAAGATGTTATTAGGTTCATCTTGGGGAGGGGGTGGGGGAAGGGGGTGGAGAGAAAGAAAAAAATTAAAACTATAATTTACTTGTGGATTAAGTGTGTTTGGAAAGGATATCAGCTGCACAGTGCTGATAAATTATATTAATGAAATGCAATACAATGCATTTAATGTTACAAGTAAAATGAAGCCAGTGCATGACTTGAAATGTTTAGTGTCAAGAGAGGAAACATTTTCTCCCTTGTTACTCTTCCCTGGTACTAGGTAATGTTCCATTACTACTTCATCTGTAATTTTACAGGAACAATTCTAATAAAATCAAAGATTTAGCAGCTAGGCAACAGTTCAGGGGATGAAAGAATAGTGTGCTGTTAATGAGTCTTGCCTTACCCAGGAGGAAATCTTACTGAGATACATAAGCGCTAGAAACAAATCAACAAAATATAGGAAATCCAGATGTGACATCATCACACCTAGTTTTGTTCAAGTGGAAGCCAGATGTGCCTAAACAGCCAGTGGCCAGGCATACCTAGATTTACCTGTGTTTTGTGGTTTCACCCATAGTACTTACTGGGTTACTGAGATTAAAGGGCTCACCATGTGAAAAGAAAAACCAGTACTCTCTAATATTGGGACTTTATTCTAAGTCTTGCATAATATCAGTGGAAAGAGGGCTAATCTTTATGCTTATCTCCAGAAGTTGAAATATTTCATGAAGATCCTAGTTTTCATTTTAATGAAAAAAATGGGAAAAAAAAACACTTACGCTTTTGATCTGTGTAGTGACACAAAAAAGTCTAAAATAATGACCAGATGGTACTTTATCATCTCAGAAATAACCACGCAAGGAAAAAAGAGACCACAACATACCTTTTTAAAGTTCTATTTCTTTTTCTTTTTAACACTCAGGATTTTTAAGCCAGGATTTTGATTATTTTAAGGCTTCACTTGTGATTTTCAGTGCTTATGGTTGTCAATTTTTGTGAAATGATTGAAGATGGAAAATGAGAACCCAAATATAAAGTCAAATTTGAATATGAGTTAGCCTACCAACATCACTGTCAAAATCTAGTGATGGTTGAATAAGTTCTGATACACCTGAACTTTGTTCCATATATCAAATGTGAAATTAACCTTTTGTGGAGGAATTATATTACAATGTTTGGCTCTCTTTTTTATTATTAAATTCATATTCGTTTACATTTTCCAGTTAGAGCCAGGTCAGAGGGAGAACTGCCAAAATACATAAAAGTATGGGTTCTTATGGTATTTTTGGCCTCATTTATCCTATTTTAGCGCTTTAGATCAGCTGTAATGGATTTATATTTCTGTCCTTTAACATTTCTGTGGTTTTACTCCCAATTTGCAATTCTTCTACAGATGCATTTTGGATCACTTGTCCTCTCTCAGGATTTGTCCATTTCTGATTGGCTTACTTGCCACAGTATCTCACGTTACATACAGCATGAACATATAATAAATATTAATTCATTTACAAAAATAGATACAGGAAAAAAAAAATCATTTTTGCCATAGCTTCCTGACTTCTCTACCCTGTGTCCCCTTGATGACTCTCACCTCCTCAGCAGCTCAGATCTGATGAAGCACTTTCACAGAAGTATTCCTTTTAAAACCCAGCTGTTTATTTTGGCACATTGCAGAAACAGGAATCTGGTTCTTAGGAGAGGAAAGACTAACCACATCACAGAGCCGATCAGAAGGACTGCCAGCTGCACTGTGGGGCAGGCCTGTAAGCCAATCCCCACGCTTGCCCCCACTTGTGCACACAATTTACCTGCAAACTGTCTTGGAGGTAAGGTTAAGGAAAAGCATTAAGAACAGAAGAAAAAAAAATAAAGAAGGAAGAATAGCTTCTTATAAATGATATCCTGAAGTTTTTATGGAAGACTGAAGAATATAAAGTTCTATACTTTAAGTGATCTCAACTCACAATCAAAAGACTTTCTAGTCTGGTCTATGCTGAAGCATTTTGGCAGGTCAGAACTGTAGATTCTGTATTTTTCATACAGACAGGGAATTTTCTTTTTTGTTATTTTGATAGTATGCTTTAGAATCATTGCCTGGCACAATTTGCCAGCTTGGGTAAAGTGTAGGATGTTTAATGCACTCAACCCAGACATGCAGTGTTTGAAAAGAAGCTCTAAACTTGAGTAGACAGATGCACTCATGGCATTTGGATACAGCTAACCAAAACAACTCAGGGACACATTCTGGCAAGTGAGAGATTTTGTTTGGGAGCTGTACTAAACACTAGTTTTGCTGGATTCTATTCACTTTAAATAGTGAAACTGCTTCATAGTTTATTTAGCAATTTCTGTTATCCTTGTACAACATGTGTTCATACTAATGTTGAGGCAGCAGTATTGCATTTCGTTTTAATAACCAACTGTTTTTCTAAGTCTTGTTTTAACATACATGGCATACTCACACACACTATTCATTGCCCACTGCTCTGCTTCTCAGTAAGGGAAACTGGTTCTCCCAGACTCTGCAGATTATCACATCTGGTTTTAGATCACATAAGGAACAGTCTTTTGAGGATTTTGAACCCAGAGGGATCCTGACTTTTCAGCCTTGCTAATGCTAGCTGTGTCATACACTGCCACAAATGCAACAGAAACGAATACCCTACCTGGTAAGGACAATAGCTGACATCTGAAACTTTGCAGAGATTTAATTAAGTAAAACTAATGAGCGTTTTCTGAATTTGCCTTTGTCTAATCTATGAAGATATCTAAAGGAGATAAAAGTTTTTTATCAGTGAGCTTTTTTATTTCTGAAGCTGATTTTATTTATCTCAATATTGTTCCTGTGCGGCTCCACCTTGTTGACTGAGGACTTGTGTCAAATTTAGGTTTTTAGCTGAACTAATTTGGGAAACAAATGGCAAAGTGATCTTCAACAGCCTCGTAAAATGCTGCTTAAGTGAGGTGAATAGGCAGTAATGAATAGAGAATGTTAGCAGAGGTAGGGAAAGAGAAACATTACTAGCCTGTTATTCCAACTTCTGAAAGTGAGTCGGAAGCATGTAAATCAAGGGTTTGAGGACCAGACATGAAAATATTGCCATTTTATTAGTGACAGTATGTTAAAAGAACAAGAGCATATCCTGTTTTATTTAACTCTGGTAGCCAGTCAGCAGGATCATTAAAGTTCTTGAGCGCTGTGACATTTTGCTTAGATGCCTATGGGTGTGGGATCTAGCCTAAAGCACCAAGCACTCAAACTTCTTAAGACATGGAGCACTTCCAGGAAAACCACATAAGGTGAGTCTAGCCAATGGAAGAATCATGCTTCCCTGCTCTACCATCTCAAAGTATCCTAGTGTGCTGGTTTGGGCTGGGGTAGAGTTAATTTTCTTCATAATAGCTAGTATGGGGCTGTGTTTCGGATTTGTGCTGGAAACAGTGTTGATAACGCAGGGATATTTTAGTTGCTGCTGAGCAGTGCTTACACAGAGTCAAGGCCTTTTCTGCTTCTCACACCACCCCACCAGTGAGTAGGCTGGGGGTGCACAAGAAGTTGGGAGGAGACACAGCCGGGACAGCTGACCCCAACTGATCAAAGGGCTATTCCATACCATATGATGTCATGCTCAGCGATAAAACTAGAGGGAAGGTTGGCTGGGGGCCTGCTGCTCGGGGACTGGCTGGGCATCGGTCAGTTGGTGGTGAGCAATTGTTTTCATTTGCATCACTTGTCTTTCTTGAGATTTTTTCTCTCTCTTTGCTATTTTTCCTTTTCGTTACAATTATTATTATTATTATTGACTATTATTATTACTATATTTTATTTTATTTCAATTATCAAACTGTTCTTATCTCAACCCATGAGTTTTCTCACTTATACCCTTCCAAACACGTGTATATTATTCCTGAGAATCTTTACTTTACTGTGGTCATGTGGAGACAGATGTATCAAGATTTCTTTGCTTAACCATGAAGTTTGTAAGTCTTAAGATTTTTGGGGGAAACAGAGGGTTAGAGGAAGAAAACTGAGTCAAGACTGCCTAGTTACAAAGCTGGGTATTCCACTGTAATAATGGAATGCAACTGATTGATAGCTGGAGAGAGAGCAATTTTATTTTGCTCAGCTGCTGACTCTAATCAGGAATAACTTCAAAAATGCTTTTTTGCAAATATCCCTTCTCTGCCCTCTCCTTCCTATTTTGAAGTCCTCTTTCAATTAGCAGCAGAGGCTAATTTTTAATCGCCATGTTTTTCCTATGATAACAAAATATCTACTTTCAACCCTACAACTTTAGAAAATACTAATGTGATTCAAATGCTAAATCCCAAATTTTACTGCCATGAAATATCCAACAATAAACTTATAGATCAGACCACATGCCTGCTTACTTTGTTGCCTGGTTTATTGCAAGATTTTTTAAGAACTGTCTTATTTGGAAAGACTAGGTGGTAAGCCAGAAGCTGTATATTCCACGTAGGACTACGTTCTGGAACTAATAGTATTGCCAACTCTGAAGACCAATGCAGTTCAAAAAATAATGTTCTTTAAAATTAACAAAAAACTTTCACTTGCTTCTGATGTCAACAACTAAATCTAATAACATACAGGCTATTGGTGAAATTAAGTCATTGTCAGGCATGCTGACCAGTCTCCCTTGCTTGTACAATCTGTTGTATGTATTCAGCTGCTGCCTATTGTCTTGTTTCTAAATTTTAAGGAACTTTAGATCTCCTTTTCAACTTTACTTTTAACAGCACCTAGCACAATGTGGTCCAAGTCCATAACTAGGATTCGTAGGCACCTTGATAATTCAAGTGGTAGTAATAACATAAATTACACATTTTCAATGTTGGTGAAAAAATAGCTAACATAAGGAAAGCATATGTGTTCCAGGCCACAGCAAAATATTTAATACATAGTCATTATAAATCCCAGAAGTGATCAACTTATAATGAGAAATGTTTGTACATGAGCAGTGCTGCCATGCCACTGAAATGTAACACAACGATTCAGTATGTGCACAGAACTGCAGTGGACAAATGCATACAGATTTGTTCCATGCTGTACAGACATTTTTACACAAATGTTCTTAATTGCTAACAGAAATAACATCGTCTACCATAGCTTGATTTTCTTTAACTAAGTTCCTCGTGTCAGTAACACATTTGCAGCACCAGACGTCATCCAAGTTCTCGCCTTGTCGATTTTTGATCTTTGAAATTTATTCTGATGATGCTCCTGGCCTAAGTGCTTTCTTTTGCAGAAAACAAAGTAATCAGATTTCATGAGAACTGGGTTATTGCACACTTGTATGTAGCTCTTGGAGGAAGCTCCTAAAGGAAATAGAAGTCTGTAACACACTCCAAATTCCCTTCAGGGCCCCTGGTTCTTTGATTTAATCTTGAAACAGTCAAGAATTTTAGCCATTCTTCAGACACAAATAGGCTGAGGCATCAAATTCACTTCAAGGAAGTACATTGTGACTTTGTACTGATCTCTTGTATAGGTAAATATATTTTCTCCCACCTTTTATAAGCTTCCTCCCATATCGTCAGTACTGAAAATTTAATTTAACGGAAGTGATAGCCAATCCTTTTTAGAAATTGGAGGAAAAATCTAAATTAAATATTACACTCTCAATGAGGCATTTTTTTCTGAATCCCCCTATAGTTGAGATTTACTTTTAAATGGTTAAAATGGTAGTTTGTGATTATTGATTAAATAGAATATGTTTCCTAGATATCATACAAACTCTATTTTGCTTTTAAAACAAAAACCCTTTCTTGCAAATTCCCAAGAGACATATGCTGGCATTTTTTTCATTATGCAGAGGGAAGTTACATTAAATTCAGGCCACATTTTTTCTGAAAAAATTGCATTAACACTTTTTTTTTTTCCTTTAAGAATAGTTCTTCAGCATTTGTGTGTAAGTTTCACATGTCCTTAAAAACTGTTCCCTGGAGATTACCTGGGGGATGGCATCTTTCAATAGTTCCCAGGATTGCTTAGTTAAAGGGAAAGACTGCTTTTTCCTTCTACCCACAAGCCATATAGATAGGAACCTTAAACAGGACACACTTAGATGATAATACTCATGAGATATACTTGAGATGTATGGCTGTGTGTTTGTATGTATGCATGTATGTATGTCATCCAGCAGACTGAGCTTATGCGCAAGGCCAGATTTCACATACAAAGTGTTTTTGTTTTTTTTTCTCAGGCACCATCATCCTGGTAAAGGTATCAAATTAAAACATTATGTCATGCTCCACACTCCTAGTGCATTCCTGCTATCCTCAGTACTCACGCTTGGTAACCTCCCACTGGGGAGAGCTAGGGAAGAGTTTCCCCTTACTGCAGCAAACTCATGTTAAAATGAGTTAACGATGTGCACCTTACAACAGGGTTCTTCTCAACACACTTTGTACCTTTTTAGAGCCTGAAAGTAAGAAGATGAAAGAAGAGCTAGAAAGAGGATAGAACAGATTCATGTTCTAACTTCTACAAGGTAGTTACAGGTTTTCCTTAAATGAAGTGTCTATAAAAAGGGTGTCATTAAGTATCCATTGGTATTAGAATGGGGCAAAATATTTGTATTTATGTTCTTATGCTCTCATTTTTATTCTTCTCTTTCAGGATGTTTCCACTTATACAGATATACAGTTTTACCATCTTTTTTTTGTATGTTTCCCCTAAAGTTATACATTCAATTGTTTCAAGACAGTCTGATCCCACTTGTGGATTGCTTGCAAATCATTTGCTTCAGATGTTCTCGGTGATTGTGGATCATTTATCTAGGTCATGTGGCATGAGTCTCCTCCCTGAGTAGGTAGTGCCTGGTTCACTGCAGAGGTCTCACAGGGAAGCTCAAAATGCCACTGTGGAAGAAATACAGTGAGGTGAGAATAATGGTTGAGGCTTCTTCCCCCCCACCCCCACTTTGGAACCATTTTTTTTGCTACTATTTTTGATGTGCCCAGATTGACCATAAAATTTGGCTGTTACGCTTGGAAATAGAATAGTGACAGAAACCTGGGAAAGAAATTGTAATTTGAACTCCTGTTTCTTTTATAATCAACCAGGATAAACTAGGCTACTTGCGGTAGATACAGATATCTTTCTGAAGATGTGTTCTTTAGAACAGCTACAATCAGGTTTATGTTGAATTAAGACAAGAGCCATATTGTCTGGTCTAAAGTCCATCAAAATTGAAAGAAGTTTTCCCTTTAATCTCAGTGAGCTTTGAGTGAGGGTCCCCGGACCCTTCGAGCTCCAGGAGCCACAAATCATTTCAGAAAGTTGATTTTTACAAAGTACATACATTTATGTTTCTAGCCTTTAGAGTCTCAGAAGTGAAGCTTGAAACATTGACTTATACAGGTGGCTTCTGCAGAGAACACAGGAAAGTATTGGATACATGACTCTACTTTTCTGGAGACATAGCTATGCACTCTTCTGGACCTATACTGCATCAAGTTTATAGAGTGGGGCAGGTGGGGAGGGTGGAGGGGTGGTGTATGTGATTTTGAGCAGAAGGGGCATGAGAAAGCTTAAGATGCCAGGACCCTCAATTTAAATCTGCATGCACTCAGAAGGAGCTATCCAGTAGTAAATGGAACATTGTAAAGGGCTAGAAGATGAACTATCAACTTCTTATTCTGAGAGTTTCATTTCTGTGAATACAGAGAAGAAATTAATAATTGTAAATCTGAGATAACGGCACTTGTTGGAGCTCTGTATATCATCTTATTTAGAGGCATGATTCAAATCCCAGTGAAGTTGTGAGATTCTTACTGGGATTTGCTTGAAGCCCTTCAGGGATTGAGTCTTACCTGATTTACTCCTGTGTGCATTAAAGAGCACTCTGTTGTCAGTTGGAGATTCACAGCTGTTAAATTTGTCAGAACAGAAATTACTCCTATTGCTCTGTGGCAAACATTAATTAGATTTATCACTGACTCATAAGATCTCCTCTGATTTGTTTTTTTATCCACACCAGTAAGTTTGTTTCTTTCTAAATCAGAAGACAAAAAATGTTCAAAGTCCAGCAGGCAGGACAATCTTTGATTTTATATTTATTTTAACTGAAAGTTTAATTAAAAGTAAGATAATGCAGAGTTCAAAAGGCAAAGTCATTTGTCATGTTACTAAAATACCAAGGAAGTGGTTTTTTGAACTCACTGCTTCCTTCTGCAAAGGTGGGCTGAAAAAAAAAAAAAGAAAGAAGTGTTTTTAATGGATGAAAAAATTGGCATGTATTACTCGTTTTTTTATTATGAACATATGTTGCAAGTACTAGAAAGACAGAAGAGTGCAATGCATCTTCTATTTCTTTATATAAAAGGTACTTCTTTGCAAATAAGCACTTCTCCTGGTTACAAGAAATAATCTACAAGAAAACTATCAGAAAACACATGCACATTGTCATTGCACAGTGTCAGGAGTAGCTTAACCTGGATGCTTTTCCAATTTTTTCAGAATGCATACATCAAACAATTTTACAAAAGCTGGGCTTTTAAAGCATTCATAACAGTAACCCCTAAATGCAATGTACAGTTGTAAATACCAGAGCTTAATCAAGTGTTGTGGCTTATAAAAGATTAATATTTATCTGTCTCCAGAATTTCCACATCCATTACTATTTTATTAAAAACAGGCGTATTAGTTTGCTTCTTCTAAAGTCTTTGTATATAATGTGCATGTAACAAATAGGAGCACGTTATTTTCCACTTTGTTTTACTTATATACGTATATAAATAAGACTATATATTTGCCTCATATATCTCATATATATATATGGAAGATTATTTATAATAATCTTATATCAGTTGCTGAGAACTTTACATACCTTGTACTTTATAGGAATTCTTTTCTCATCGTTTTGTATTAGGTGTATAAGAGACAGATTTCTGAATTTGCTTAGGCAAAATAGCCCGAGCTCAGAAATCAAAAACTCTGTGGTTTTTTACTGCTTGGAGTAATTCAGGATCATAGCACTGTTAGGTCACAGCTCAAATTAACCACAAGCCCAGGAACTCAAGAATCATGGCAAATGAATATATATCAATCTGTAGTAAAACTACTAAAGAAATGTAAATTATAGATTGTTTAAAATAGCTCATGTTAAAACTTTTTATTGCTATCATGATCAAACTCACAAAAAAATCTTTATTGTCTCAGCTCACTGGATGAAAAAGATGAAACACAAAAAGTGAGAAGATATGCCAGAGGTCAAAGAATAAAATTTGCAATCTGACATACCTAATGCTATCCTAAAGCAAATTAATTATTCCTGCTGAGAAGTTCACAAAAGAAGATGAATATTTTCATTCTCCTAATATACCAGATTTGTGTGTTCAATTGTTGCTGTAAAATTTAGAAGTATTTTGTTTATTCTACATAAATTCAAACTCATTATTTATTCTCAAACTTCTTTTCAAAGTACTTTTAAAGAAAAAAAGAACAAATAAGGACTAAAATAATATCTGTCAAAAGAAAGGATGTTTTATGGGAAGGTATTCATAACAGGTTTCTATGATGATCAATTCATCATGACATAGAGGTTCAAATGCAGACCACACTGGTTTATACATGCCAAACCTTTTTTTTAATATACTTTTGTATTTTTTTGTAGCTGCTCTAAGTATATTCACAGTCATTACCAATTGGGAATTTCATTTCAAGGTTCAGAAGAAAAAGCCAAAGTCCAAGTCAGAGAGAGAACTGCTCTCTCTTAGGAATGATTCTTTCCATGCAAGCAGAGCTGATGACCTCAATCCTTGATCACAATTTTCAGTGCATTTTGACCTTAATATAGTCTCAGGAGTTCAGTGCATTAATGGAGAGTTTCTGTGCTCCGGAGCCAAGTAAAATGTTTTGGGCTAAAGATTTCTGAAGTGACTGATCTGGGAGACTTTAGTTTTTGAATGCTGCTTGAAAGCTTCACCTAGCTTTGATGCCAGTGCTACCAACTCTCTTGCTAGGTATTGAAGGCACTAAAAAATATCCCAAAGAATCAGGGAGTTAGCCATAACACTTTGTTCTTAGTTTTCTCTCATTGTTTCCACATTTGGCAGTATATTCAGAACTGATTAAATATGGGCTGTTTATAATGTCTGTTTGATAGCACTTGCAAAGTATTAAGATAACAGATAACAATAATTTGTGGCCCAAGAAGTAATCTATAACTGTAGACTGTTTTAGTTCCATGAATCTCAATTAGTAAATGCTGCTAAATTTTACAGAAAGTACTGTAAAAATAAAATTTTCTTATTTGGGAAATCTGTTTTACAATTCTCAGAAGCAAAGCACAGAAATCATAGCTCAAGAGACAGGGAGGTTCAGATGTCTTTAAGTCCTCTTTCCAATTCTGGTACTCTGTAGGTGTTGGAAACAGTCTCTAATGCAAAATAAGGAGCTCTTCTCCATTGCAGATCTTTCCTCACAGACTGCTAAACACCTATCCCACAGTCTCCAGCAACTGTGGATTCACGGAAGCAGTTCATAGTCTGCTCCCAACCTTACCTCCCCAAAAATCTTGCTTTCTAACAAGGGAGAAACTCCCCCTTTGTTGCTATCCTGAAGGGAATTCAAGCCACTCCGTAACCATTTCTCCACTTCCCTTTCTATACCATTCTATATACTCCATCTGGGAGTACTGGAACAACATGAAGTTGAAACTTTGAAGTGCTGGACTGGGTGGGATACTCTTGATATTAAATTTTTCCAGTGCATAAAAGAACTGCTCATGAAAACTCTCTGTATGATAAAAACAGCATGACATACAACAAAGTAATTTTGGTCTTGGTGTACATGTAAAGTTCTTCTGCATCATGAATTTTAGTTAAAAACTGTTATCTAAAATCCTACGATTCAGAGATTTCCACATCACATCTTCTAACAAGCTGTTTCTAAATTATTGCCAATACAAATGCTTCTTATAAGGGAATTATTCTCACAGTATTTCTAGGGAAGATCTTTGCCACTTGATAAATAAGAGCTATTTCATTCATTTAGTTTTCTTTTAGTACTGCAAATGGGTTGGAGCCTATCAAAACCTGAGCATCTGCTTAGCTTCACCTCAGAAGTGTCTTACTAAGTTCAACGGAACCCAACAGCTCTCTGTCTCTCAAGTGCAAATATAGTTATGTGATTTGTTGGACAAGGAAATGTTAAGAGCATGAAGTCAATGACTGATGGTTGTGCACTTCCTTTCAGAGAGTATTAATGTTGGATTAGGCCTCTATGTGTGTAGTGACATTCCTTTGTAAGAGTGAGGTAAAATATGCCTTGATGCTGAGCTCTGTGTGACAAATAATTTATCTGCATATGCAGCGTTTGCTTTTCTTCACTCAGTACCTGTAGGCAGGTTGTGATTTCCTCAGATTAATTCCATATTATTTTGTTCAGTTTTTTGAAATGTTATGGATTGAACTTGAGTCTCTTTCTCAGCGATTAGTAGGAAGTGTGTCAGTAGATGAGTATACAAAATTTCTTCACATTCACTGGAGAAATTCAGCAGTATTTTTGACAAGAATACTTTTGTGTGTAAATGTAAAAGATGTTTTTATAAGTAAATATGTCATCAAGACAGAATTACTTTTCCACACTCATTCATGACAATAAGACAAGATCATTGCAAAGTTTGCAATCATTAAATCCACTATGTAACTGAAAACATTTAATTCCAGCTAATATTTGTAGAATATATTTTAAACTTTTGAATTAGTCAGCAGTTTTATTCATTTTTCAATGTAAGTGAGTTCAAAGCCTTAGTTCCAGTGAAGTACTGTGTTTCATTCAAAATGAAGAGCCATTGACCCTAGACTGTTGGAAAGAAATACATACAAAAGATCAATTTAATACCTGAAACACCTAGAGATCAAAAATCAAGAAAGAGAGATATCTCTTAAAGGACTATCCCATTCAACATCTCATAAAGATTTTTCTGATACTTTCCAAAAGGTCAAAGCTATAAAAACATTCACATGTTTTATGCTTAATTCTAGTTAATTTTCACAACCACATTAAGTTATCTAGTGTTTGTTAAGGCTTAACTGACTGTTTCTAAGAAGAATTGTCCCTCACAATAGATCCAAATTTTGATTTACCCTCACTGAGACAAAAAGTGGGACAAAGAAACCTTTCCTTCTTCTTTTCTTGTAGTAAGTTTGCCTACTGTTGTACAAGAAATAGCTTTGGGCAAAGGCTCAAGAAAGCTGGTGAACAGACTTTGTATTTTTAGACTGTGAGTGTTAATGTAACTGCAAAACAATGCACTATACAAGTAACTAAATAGGACACAGACATTGGAATATACAAATTACCCAAAAAGGGGACCAAGGAGATCAAAAATGAATTTTACAGATGACTCTGGAGAGGAAATTAAGTATTTTAGTAAGACGAAAATAGAACAGAATAAGCATTTGGAAATAGTGAAACTAGCACAGTATTTGCTTGCAATTTCCCTGCAGTGCTTCCATGAAATGGATCAGCGTTTGTCTTTCTATCTGTTCCGAACCACTGCATATAACTGCTTCTTCAGGCTTGTAAATGTGCAGGTCAAGTGAGACCAGGTTCAGGTGGTTTCCCACATGATATGAATGACATAGAAAATACATGACTCTTGGGTGTTTTGCTCATGAAACCTGTAGGACCATAAGAAAGTTTTCAGCTCCATCATATCAACCTAGAAGCCAGTTCTTTCCTTTGACTTAGATTTCAGTGTGTTCTAAGGTGTGTGTATATATCTGTACATGCAAATGGTGATGTGAATATACAGCCTATGATAAAACTGCACTTGGTATCTATGAATCAGATTATAGATCATACAGTCTTATTTCATATAAAGTACCCACTACATGGACTGATTTTCTTAGGATGGTTATAATAAGGAGAAGGAGGCTTTGACATCTAGGTGACTACAGTTCAGGTATGAGCCAGATGATGAATACCTTCTTAATACATGGATTATGGTTTTATTTTACGGTGCCTGTTGAGCCTAGATGTCTGCTAGGGGCCTAACAGAATGAATAAAAAGACAGCTAAGAAGATCTTTATTTGCCAGTAAAATTATCAAGATATGAATTAGTAGGTAAATCAAATAGGTATGAGAAAATGGTAAAATTATTTGTGGAATTACTTAGACACATTCACTTTAAGTCATAAATGGGAATTTTACAATTACTTTGAGAACATGCAACAAAGCTTAGAAATTTAATTACTTGGAACCTCTTGTGTAATCTTTTCAGTTATTCTAGTGTCAACAGGAATTCCATTGGTCTACTTTGACAATCTTACAATCGAGTAATTATAAAAGTTCTGCGTCCATTTGTCACTTTTAGCTACAAATGTATTTGTTTCACTACAAGTCATGTCAGCATACATTGAATACCTGTAGTCATATGTAGAATTCACTTGTGATTTCTTGTGCAGAATGATAAGGAAAAAAGTAAATATCTGAAATAAAAAAAAAAGTAATGTAAAAAAAGAAAAGCATAAAAGTAAATGCTGCTTTAGAGTAAACATTTAGACAATGAAGAAGCTATACTGTGCTAGAATACAGGAAAGGAATAGCACAGGAAAGGGATGGCATCAGAATGTTTTAAATGGCATTTCATTTATCCAGATTCTCTTAACTATGAGTTTTAAGATGGACCCAAGTTTAATTTTAGAAATCAAATGCTATAACTAGAAGCACTCAAGGGCTGGAGGAAGGAGGGTTTCAGAGGGGGAGGAAAGAAGAGGGAATTGCTCCTTGAGTTCACTGCAAATAGCTTTTGAATCAACAGTATGGTAACAATTAGACAGTGGTCCTTTTTTATTTTGCTGGATTTTGAAAATCATAAAAATAGATTATGAATAAGCCTTGTGTAAGCCAAAAGTTACATTGCAACAGCTGCATTATCCTACCAATACATGCTAATTTTATCAGATCTATTCACAATTTGCTGCTAATATCTCACAGGTGGTAAGAACACATCTCAGATTCCTCCTTTAGGGATGAATTCTTCTGTGATATTTTCAGCTCCCACCTTTTATTTCCCACATTTACCTCCTAATGGCAGGAAAGTTGTATGGAAGCAATTCATTTAACAAAGCAATACATTAAGGATTAAGGTGTAGTACACATAAGGTTTCCTTTATTGTTTCAAGATACATGGTGCTTTCATAGACCTTTGAAAACAAAGGCTTCATCATGAGATTTTCTTAGGAATTTTGGATTTGTTACACAATTGTAAGCAGTATAACTCTCCTGTCAAAAGCAAACCTCAATGCTTACATTCTTTTATGAAACATGTCTTCAAAGGTGCCATCCTTGCAACTTTTACAACTGTGTACTTTTTAGCAATGCTAACAGGTACACTGTTCATGACTGGCTTATAGAAATGACACCTAACCTGCCTACATGTTAATTACTTAGTGTTCAACATCAGTATAATGTCCAGCCTCTCATCAGGTTTGGAGTTTTTTGTTGGGTTTGGGTTTTTTTTTTTGTAAACCTGGTTTATACTTGGCCTGTACTTTTAATGTAAAATAAATGCCTATGGAAACAATTTGAAATGCTAAATAGCAGAATGGAATTAATATTTGGAATGCTAAAGAAAAGAACTCTAGGGTATTTCATTTGATGTATGTTGGAATAAAAACAGTTTTCTTATTAGCTTAACTATTTGGAAAATAAAACTATTAACATTAAAGTCTCTTAAAATAGAGATATTTTTTTTTTAAGATGGCATGATTTGGAAGTTATTTTAAGTAGCATATAATCTGTGAGTCAAGTTCTTCCGTTTTCCATTATTTAATCATTGAATTTGGATTGCTCTCTATTGATTTCCTCTTTAGGTTAAACTAGTACTTGGAACTTTGTCCTACAGACCTTTTTATTCACTAAATTAAAATGTCTAGTCTATTTCAAATAAGGCACTGTAAAGCTGGACTAAAAACAGAATGCAAACTATTTTAAATAAATAATTATTATTGGAAAGGTATGAGTAGTTTCAAACAAGTTGCCTAGGTAAGCACAGACCAATATATAGCCCAGAAGAACCTTAATCTCCAGCTGTGGCTCAGTTTTTGTTACGCTGCAGAGTAGTGAAAGGCCACTCTTTAGATACATAGACAACTTCCAATATGTGAATGCTGCCTTGAAAGACAGAAACATTGACAGAGGCTGACAGCCCATGTTGGTGGTTCAATTTAGAGAGGCTGAAGTAGGCAGTCTGTCCTCTTAAAAATTATAATCTCTTGTGGAGCCGAAACTTATAAAACACTATTAAAGTTCAAGAAGTTTGAAAACTATTTCTCCTCACCTTGGACATGCCAACAACGTGATATATGCAGCCTCAGACATGGCACATTCTTCACCTACATGAGTCTCATAAGAAAAGTAATATTTTGTTTCTTCTATGCTTTACCAAGTCTTCTCACTTCCTAACTATAATGCTAGATGCAAGAATACCAAGTTCACTCCACTGTCTTCATGGAGAGAGGAGGAAGGTTAGCATGCACATGAAGCTGTGACGCATTTCTGCTTGGGAGCAGGGAGAACAACATTCTCTTCTTAGGAGCAAGGAGAAAGACAGGCTTACCCTTTCCTGAGGAAGGCATTCAGCTGCTCTCTTTCACCTCGAGGGCAGAGAAAGGAGACACTTCCTAACAGCTAAAAGTCAACATCAGATGAAATTTCACAGATGAATGGTGGTCATTCTATACATTACATATACATACATACCTATCACGAACAGTGCCTCACAGCCATCATAGATGTGTCATGGGTGTTCTTCCATGTACTTCTAATTGCATTATTTTTAGAGTAGCAGGGAAATTTATCTAATTAATATTGTGGTTTGATTTGGGGGGGGTGGTTGAATGGGTTTTTTTCTTTCCTAAGGAACTGTGGGAGCAAAGTGTGTTTTATACATTCTCTTTTTTTAATGGAAGGGAGATTTGTTGAGGGATATGGTTGGTACCTGCAATTCCAGTTCAAGCACTTTGTCAAGGTTCCAACATTCTTGATGAATTGCAAATGCAAGAGGGAACCCTTGAAACAGATCTGTAGCCTGTGATATAATTGACTCAAGACAGCCTTCTGGAAACTTTTTTTGTTGCTCCTATTCAGCTGTTTCATAAGCACATGGGCCAAACATTTTGTTTAATGGAATACATTTAGGAGTGAGTAGGTCACTTTAATGTGGATCATCCCCTTTTATAAGGACACCTCTTGCATTACATCTTTGTCAAATTAACAAAGCTGGGTATAGCTGAAACACTTAAAAGAACAAGTATTCAAAAGCATCTGTCTAAGGAGAGAGCAGAAGAATTTTCTGGCTTCTGGGGAAATGCATGGCTGATGAAAAATGATGTCCAGCTATTTGCCCTAGGTTTGAGGGGTGGGGGTGCACATGTTGTGTAGACAAAGGCTTGAAAGGATATGAAGAACATCCTGACTGTAGCAGTTAGCAAAAACAGTGTCAGAGTCTGTGTGCATTTTCAGGGCAGACTTCTTGAACAGCCAGACATGCCAGTGTACAGTGTGCCAAGAGACTCACTGTCAAAACTGAGTCCTTGCTACAGTTGTTTATGGTAAATGTTATTAACATTGGTTAATTATTATGTGATGGTTACTTTATCAGCAATGTACAACAGCAAAGTAAGAACAATGGCATTGAAACAATTCAGTGTCCCCTTGTGGCAAATATAATTGCTTCTTTAGTTCACAGGAATTTACTAACACCATATCTGTAGTGAGGACAGGGCTGCTGAGCAAACTGGTTATGCCTTTGTTTCCTTTTGAGTATACTGATGTTTTTAATTTTCATCACATAGCTCCTCACTTTCTCCCCTCTATTCTTGTTTGTGAGGATCCAGTGAGTGAGGTTCTGGCTAGAATTTTATTTCTCCAGGCAGACCTATACTGAGTGTTGTCTATCCAAACCTTTGTTGTTCACAGTCTCTCATTTTCAGTACATAATGTTAACTACCTCCATGAGGAAATTAGGCAATGTGAGTAGTCAGTTGAACCTCAGTTACAGAGACCTCAGAGCCCCATGAAGGTTTCTTTGATGATACGCTCAGCTTTTTCTCCTCATTAAAGAAGCCAGAGGTGCCAGTCTCAGTGTTCCCTGCTGTCTCAGGGAAATTAATTCTCAGTCTAATTGTCTAAAGCTTGTGAGATAGTTTAATAAAATCTAGCACAAAGTCTGTATGATAGTGTATCCTTACCAGAAGTCTTCATGCACTTGGATGAGAATTACTTGTTTGCTTTCTCTATGGAAAAGCATAAAAATTTTGAATTTTATGTCATCCACAAAGCTATTAGGTCTGTGCAAGGAAGCCTGACATTTCTCCATCCCCAGCCAGCCTAGGAGATGGCAGTCTTACCATTCATCCAGATGGGAAAAGCAAAATAACATTGACCTCCAGTAATTAGTCTGGACCTTAGACGTGAAGTTTCTGTAATGTTGTCTTCAAGGCAGCTGATGCATAAGCTAGGAAAGGAACAGGTCCAATCCGACAAGGACATTGTGCAGATACATTGTAGGCAAGGCTGGTGCTGTTGGAAGAGTAAAAACCCCTTAAATTCTTGGGGTAGGTGCATAATTTTTAGGAATTTGTTGGAGAGGTTTGTGGCGGGACATGGAGAGTGGATTTATCCTGTACTACTTCATTACAGATATTAGTGAATTACCTCGTATCATATTCATATTGGGTAGACATTTTTGAAGGTTTTATTGATTTTGAAAAATGTTACAACTTGCTAAACTGAATAATCAACATATTCAAGGACAAAAAGTCTCCATCCAAAAGTGTGTATCAATTGAATTAAGTCAGTGTTTTGACTCTCAAGACTTGTGTTTGCTTTCTTGAAAACCTCTTAGTGTACATGAAGACACATGTGTACCAGGTGCATGTGTACTATTGTCACTGAAAAAACATTAATGAGTGATATACAATTACCAGTGAACATAAATGTCTACTGAAGTTCTAGAAAGAACTAAATTTTTGCTACACCAAACACCATAAGGAGCTTTTCAGTTCTTCTCACAACTGGCATGGTTGCTTGCTCTGTCTTGCGTTCTTTCCCATTTTAAAGAGTTTTTTCTTTGTCATTTCTGATGTGTTACAGTTTCCAGACTCTGTTCAAAATACCATTTGCACATTTAAATCTATTTCAACAACTGCTTGTAGACAGACTGAAGGAAAGAGTGTAACAGGAAAAACAATCCATTCTGTCATCAGAAAACCTTTCCAAAACTGTGAGAAACAGCAGAGATCTTGCTGGAAATGAAGGTGCTCTGCTTGAAATGTAATCAGTTTTCTCCTTCAGCTTTTACTTTTTACTTTTTTTTTTCTTTATAGACAGTTATGTCCACTGCACCTTCAGTCACCACTTAGTCTATGTGAAATTAATTCTCTTCTAATGGATTTGTACAAAACCAGTGAGGAAAAAGCAAGAATACAGAAGATGGGATTTAGGCCAGTATAGTCTATTAAGTTTCTTAAGCACTGTATTTATTTTTGTCTACTGAATCCTCCCAGCCTCACCAATCTCTTAAGACTTTATTTGACCTGCAATAGCAGGCTAGTAGGCTTATTCTTTTACTTGCCGCAATCAGGGGTGGCAAACTATACATATAGGTGCAGATTAGCTATTGCCAGAACAAAGAAGTGGCTTGCTTAAACTCCACCTTGAATATAAAGAATGTGAGTGAATTTGTCCAGCAGTGGGAGCTTAGGTTTGGGAAAATCAGACCTAAGAAAAGAAATCCCTCAGCAGTCAGAAGATATCTGAATTTGCGTCTCTTCTTGTGCCAAAGTTCATAAGCTTCTACTGCTCTTCCAAGATTCAGAAGGCGATAGCATTTAAAAGGACACTCAGAAGACAGTCAAAAGTACACGTGTCAAGATGTTAAACTGGTCTACAAACACAAGGATTAACCTAAGTGTTTCTGAGTGCCATCTATGGAAACTTGGAGGTCAAAATTAGAAAATCACCTCAATTTATCCATAATATAAAAATTAAAAAATTCAGTTTGAGTAAGATCTTAAGAGAAATATTTTTGCAAGTTCTATCTACACAGGCTTTTGTAGGCAAATTGAAGTCACTTATTTGTGTTAGGTGACACAATCTTTAAGGTAATGTACTTCACGCTCTCAAAAGAAATTCTTAGCTTAGATATAGCATGGAGTTAATTACAGCTACATGGCTTCTGGCTGGCTCAGGGTATGGGCAGAACAAGCTCGCAATGGACTGCAAATATCTTGTAGGCATGCCCTTCAAATTAGAGTTTGATATCTAGTGAGGATGTTAAACTGAGAACTTAAACTGAGCAGGACTATTCATGAAATTGATGTGACCTGTCAGCCTGGTGCTGGGTGGAGAAACTGATAGGAGGTAGAGGTTCCTTCTCTCTGGGAAAAAGGACAACTAAAGCTTACATGTCTGCACCACTAAGAGAGGAGGAGTGTGAAGGAGTTGTACATGCATATCAGAGAAGGGCCATTTTGCTTTTGATGCCAAACCCACCTCTTGGTAAAAGGTCCTACCAAAGGAAAGGACTTGACACCAGTAGGTGATATGAGGCTGGCAGCATGCTCCAGCAAGAGTCTGAAGATGTGATACACCTGATGTTTTCTGATGACTGAGCTCTAAAGTTTTTAATCTTTAACACTTAGTAAATCAAGGTGTCTCTGTTTGATCATAGCTTTGCTGGTGTACAAAGAAACAGTGGTCCATACTTCATCATGCAGCTCTGAACTAAACATAAATTCTCACTTCTTACAGTCTCATTTCTTGCACCATTAACCTATTTGGTCTCCAGGGACTTCTTTTCATGAACATATTTCACTCACGTGGTGTGAGTTAAGAACAACTACACAGCCTCGTTCATATATGCTCTTTGTGGACCACTCTGACTTTTCTGAACCAGCCCTGTTGTAAGGGAATTTCTATGCTTATGGGACAGAGTGTCAGTCCTGTAGTGGAAAAAAGTTGTGAAAGATTTTTTGTTCTGTACAAGTTTTTTATAAGGCTCAAAGGTTTTGGGCGGGTCTTATTTTAGTATTTTGCTCTTTTTTCAGGCTGATTTGAGAGTTCGGGCAGAAGGGTTATATACTACAAAAGTGATAAATGGAGAGAGGCTTCTGGCTGACCTTAAAACAGGGAACTAAAGTATATCATTTATAGTACAGGCTAACCCAGATAATAGACCTTAAAGATTAGGATAAAGACATAGGTACTCCTTTTCTTAGCAAACTATTCCCTGCTAACTTTTCATGTCTAATGTGAGGGACTAAGAATATTAAAGAAAGTGCTACTGATCCCTGGGTGTCCCTGGTGACTCCCATCCTAGAGAAAAGGTTTTCTGACTGCAGAACACATCAATTTTTCAACCATGGATTGGATGTTTAAAAAGAACCAAAATCTGACATTTTCTTGGGAAACAAATCTCTGCATTCCATCTAGGTCTTCAGCTAACAGGTCATGGAAGCTGGCAGGTTTATTTTCTTTCTGGACTTTCATTGTCAGCAGACCTTTCTGCTGAATGAACTAATTGCTTGAACACTTATTGCCTGTAAGATGGGATACTGCAGATATTCTCTAACCCACTGAAAAATCATGCCCAGAAGAAACTATGCAAGTGACATCAGGTTTCCTCCCTTGCACTGAGTGGAATTAAGTTTCAGTGCAGTAGATCACTGTAGATTCATTTCATTGTATTTTTTCACTGTTGAGTAAAGTCATTTAAATGAGAAGGATTTTCAGAACTTTGTTGTTGTTGTTGGAATGTCTCATACAAAACATGGCATAAAACCTAACAAAGGGAACAGACTATTTATGACTGTAATTTTATTTATTGGAGTCTAACATTGATTTTGATTTATTTTATGTAACAAAAATAGCAGTTTTCTACCCTAGAGACAATTAGTTTTATGCTCTGGAAAATTTGGTGCATTTTTGCAACATCTGAATCCATTTCACAGTAACGGATTCAAATGTCACAAAGTCAAAAGTTCCCACATAAAAGAAAAAAATTGTAAATATCAAGTGCATGTCTGTCACTTCTATTATCTATGTTAGCATTCCAGAAGACCTTTCAAACTTAAGCATCTGCTACCAAGAACTTTTTCTTTTCTCCGTTTTCTTGCTAAAAGCAGCACTCTGTATCTTCAACTATACAATATCAAAAAAAAAAAAAAAAAAAACAAACCCCGCCCTGAAATGTCCCAATGGGTTGACAGCTGGAGTTTTTCACTGACTTGATCTGGGAAAGCAAAATGGGATTTTTTGCACTTGTCCCATATGGATACTGTTTTTTCTCTTTAGTTCTTGGTGTTGTAAATTAAAATAATGTTAATGATCTCAAAGAAAACTTATGGCAGCAGGGAACTCCTCTAATTTCCTATGGCTAAATCCTTACAGTTAACTGATCTCATTGTACTTGAACTTGGCTCTAATAATCAAATGTTTAGTTGTTGGATATCTCTGTGGCTCCTACTAATTAAGGAGGATTAGTATAGAGTCTAGCAGAGAAATTGTTGAGTTAGCATATACAGACATGTCCACATTATACATAGATGCTTCCACATATGCAGACATGTTGCAATGCCAGTCAAAACTCAGAGCAAATTATCTCATTATTGAGAGCCTGATCTTTCAGGTTTCCTTATTAAAATGCTTGTCCAAGATCAGTTTGCCCCATAAGCAGTATCTGCCTTCAGAGGACATGCAACATAATGGTATGATGACCGCAAAAATCACCTTCAGCTAAATCATAAAGAGTAGTCAACAAAGTGACCATTATTTGCGATGTCAAAACTTGTGTGCAGACCTATGGGAAAACCAAACTAATTCCCCTGCCTTTTCCTCCGCTGTCTCATCATGTATTGTAGTATTGCTTGTTTATCAAGAGCAATGCAAAGGATCTTGAACCTTGGTGAATCTGCCAGACACCTGAAGAAGATAATTCCGCTAAAGAGAAAGTGTTACTTATCCTGAAAAGAAAAGAAACCAGTCCTTAAAAAAGTCATCAGTTTATATCATGCAGGAGATTATCCCTTTTGAAAACAACCTGAATTTCCATAGTCCCTCAGAAATCCTCTTCAGACATCTACCTGGAGGGAGAGGTTTTACAAGAAGTCTCCAAAACTGACACATTTCTAAACCACCATGTAACAGCATATTATGTTTTGTATGATGTTTAATGTTAATGGCTTGAATTAAAAAACTCTTGTCAGGAATTCCTTTAATGTTGTAAAGCTTAAATCTTATAACTAACTATTCTCATTGAATTTGGTTTTAATATTCAAGTGTTTAATTCTTCCATATCTCTATGTGGTTCCCATTATGACAGCAGGATTTGCATAATGGAACGTGATACGTTGCATAATGGCACATGATATGTTGACTATGGTATTATAAAGACTCACATTAAGCTTTCTAAGAAATGTTGACTGTCATATTTTGGTATGGTTTTTAAAAAGGATAAATGGTTGTTTCAGTTCTGGGTACAACTTTGTGATCACTAGTTTTTTCTGGATAGCAATGCTGGAGCATCTTGTGTTCTTACATTATGATTTCCCAGCATAATGCTGGTACGTTTAAAATTTTGATAGACAAATGCTATAGAAACTAAAGAATTATCATAACAGAAGTGCAAGTGGTAGTATCTCCACACATTCTGAAAAGTTTTCACTGATCTCACTCTATTCATTCTACCACTTCGTTGCAGGAACAGATAGGATCAATGAACACAGGTATTTTGATTGAAAATAAGGCCTCAAGAAGAACACAGTGTATTCTCAGGGACACATTAAGTTTCTGAATTGGTCAATGCTTTGCTAGAGTACAGCACATGTCAACAAGTGATCCTCAAAGACTTACAGCATAAGAATGGAAAAATATATATTCTTCTTGAGTGTCTTTTCATTTTCTAAATCATACATCATGCCAGCACTGACTGAGCACCCTTCTATGCAAAATAAGAAGATGAGAAAAAAAACCTCCATTTTACAGTCACTTTTATTGTAATTTAAGAATTTGCTGTGAGCTGTAGATTTGTTTACAGTTTCACTGAAAACAAATTACAAATTACAGCCCCTCAAAAACAAATTATTTGGATGAACTTTATTGATTAGAATTCAGCATGTTTTCTCAGAGGTGATTGCTTTGTTGATATATTGTCAAACAAAAGTCTTTCTTTGGATTCAGGAATTAAAATCTCAAACCATGAATTTGATGGAATGTTTTTTTGCCTTCATAGTGTTCTGTAATAAAACATTCTATCATCAGCAGCATGAACCACGAACTCAGATGTATATAATTATATATTGCATTCAATATCTTGTTTGCCATCTTTTTCTAATCCAATTATACTTAATATGGGGGTCTTTGCAGAAAGCAAATGTTGAACTCATTTTTATTTTTTACCTAGCTCATTATTTTGTCTGTAATTACACTTGAAACAAATGTTTATCAGTAAGGTTTTTTCTTTTTAAAATGTATGGAAAACATAAGTATATGCTTATATATAAATATAAAGATACAACAACAGATTTAAAACATCTGCGTTTTGTGTTCACTGGCCATTGATGACCATGTAACTACAAGCATTTGAAGTGCATGCTGCATCAGATTTTTGATTACCCATAATGACTTCAAGTAGCTCGTTGGTTGTGGTAATACCCTGTTAGCTAGAAACTGGAGTCCAGTGTTTGTGAGTCAGGAATGAGGTACTACTTAGTGCTGGTGGCGCTCAGTGATACGGAATGTTTCACTTTTCAAGCAGATGCAAGAACCTGGGAGACTGTGGACATTGCATTCTGGTCGTCTTTCCATTTTTGTTGGCATAGGTCTTGTACAAATTCTTGCTTCTGACAGGGAATCCAGGCAATCCGACATGGCTAGGACAATCCTGCACTGTCTCAGGTTTCCAAAGCAGGTCTCTGGAAGCTGCTTTATCTTGGATATAATCTGAAAAACAATATTTTTCTCGATATTCTCCAGGAAAAACATGGACCAGGAAATTCACTCAATGCTAGTACTCCAGGACTAACCATGATTCCAGATTCTGGACTTTCATTAGGTCATGCAATCCCACATGTTGGGAACAGGAATGAAGCAAGTGGTTTCATTCCTAATATTGAACAGGAACAAGGTCATGGCTTGAACAGGCTCTACAGTGATCATAATTATAAGTATGCTCTATTTGTAACACATAAATATATATATAAACTTTTCCTAAATTGGTGTTCTGAGAGAGTTTTACAAAAGACAATCTTTTCATTACAATCACTGCAGAACCCTTTGAAAATGTAATGTTGACAAGAAATCAGCTGTTTTCTAACAGACTGCACTCTTCATTGGCTTCTAGGTTGCAAATCAACTGCTGTGCACCAACATCTCAAAGGAACCCAGAACGCATGAATAAAGTCTACAAAGGTTCTTCCCAATGCCTGGACAGCATCCAAAGGTACCTAAACTTTAGCTGATCCTTCAGCTATTCCCGGGTAGGTTTCTCTTACCATTCCAAATATTGAGAGGTAATCCCAAATTGTAGCTTCAAATTCTATCTGCAAATCCAAACTAATTGGTATTTTCTAGTGGGTGTCCAGTTTTTATTTAAAAAAAAATCTTGACACTATCTGGTAGAACTGTTGTAGAAACATATTGAGATTGTCTGCCTCCATTCAGTGAATGCTTTAGTTGTAATAAACAATCCTCCTTAACATGAGTCTAAGATTTTAAATCTCTTCTTTATTTAGCAGTCATTGAAAATCACTGATTTTATGCATAACAGATAAGAATTCCAGTATAATTTATTGATGGTTCTTTTTTTCTGAACAAGATGAAGAGACAGACAATGAGACTTTTGCAGTTCTAAACTGACTTTTAAACATAATTACATGAGCAATTCCCATTTATGCTCCTTCTGAGGTAAAGGACATGTCAGATGTGTCTTTGAGCTAATTTTTCAACATGACAGCCTGTATGCTTTCAATAAGGCTTCACAGTCTATGCTTAGCTGCAATGTTGGGTAAGTACTTAAGAGTTTTCTACCTTGATTATGCTTCACCCAGAACCTAGAGGTGAAATTAATGCTAACTTGGGTTTGTAAGTCTATTTGCATGGCAACTAGATATTTGCATGTAGAGTAGACATGCCTATTGCTTCCATGTAATTAAGAATGAGCCAGCACAGAACCCAGAGGTTAAGCAATGATCAGGTGAAATAAAGAAGAAACATATTACTATTGTATAATTTAACTGCTTAAGTGTTTTTCAGTGCTTTTCATGTTGCTCTCTAAATTATTTGCCATCATCTACTATTGATGACAGATTAACAGATGAGGGGAGCTATTGATCTGTTTTACTATCATGCAGGTAATGTTTCTTCATCGAGTGTAAGTTAGAGATTTTAAGAGGTTTGGGAGTCTGTGAATCGATAATCAGTTTGCTGCATAGTTGTCAAATAGTGCAGGAAATACAGAATTGCACCCCACAGGATATTTGCATCTATGAAGCGCTCAAACAAAATCTGGAAAGGAAGCTTTTCAGTGAGGCTGTCCTGTTACTGCATTACAAATCAATATTTTTAGACATTTTCAGTGTGAGGTCTTGCTTTTGGAAGAGTGACCTATGAACAAAACTTTGGCTTCATCTATATGGAGCCAGAAGTGTTTTTAAACACCCAAGCTAAGAACCGTGCCTTGTCTCTTTGCACTCCACATGTCAAAGTCTATGAAAATGAACCTGGGAATGTAGACCAGACAGGACCTAGGGTACACTCCACTCAGAACCTAAACTTGACAAGTAAGAAGCAGAATGTGGTGAGTCCTTACTCCTTGGTTCAGAGCCAGCCTTTGAGATCCCCTTATGTGGAAAACATTTTGAAACACAGTGTTATTCTGTAGAGGTCTTCATCAAAATAAAATAATTGTCCAAGCTCATCTGTGGAGGCTTTTGAAGGGGCAGACTGGGAGGGAAGCCCCTCTAAAGTTTCCTATTTGACCTCCTTTACGGTGTTATGTTTTGGGAATAACAGGAGCTGCTTGGCAAATAGTGAGTTCCATTCAGCGACCTGGATAAGAGTGACTTATAGGATTTCTTCACTGAGGCTGATAATATTGAATTAAAATAACAATAGAACCTAGTGTTTTGGATGGATTGAGTGAACCAATTAGTAGTTTCCTAGCTTAAAAGATGTTGCCCGTGCATAAGAAAGAAGTGGTGGCTATTACTTACAAAACCCAAAACGTGAAGGGTATGAATGCCCCATTAAAGCTGGAGAGAGGAGGAGAAAGAAAAGGCTGTGGTTTTTTTCTTGTGCAATATTTGTTTTATCTAGCTTTAGTTGCTAGATGACTGAGCTGACAAAGGGAACCAAATCTAGCTGCTGAGTGCTGATATCCTAATGGTTCTCTGCTGCCTAGTTGCAGAGAGTCTATTGCTCTTTTCACACACCTTCTGTCAAAAAGTGGCAGCTATAAATTGTAACTGAGCCCCAGGAGAAAAAAGCAGATAGCTGGCCAGTATCTGCAGCTATATTTATCCTCTTGATGGGAATGCATGTGTGGGGTCATGGAAACACATACCCATGATTAGTAATTTCAGAGTCATGCTGGGAAGAGCACAGAGTAAGAAGAGATCGCCAAAGAAGCTACCAGGTAGTAGCAAATGAACTGTGGTTTGCATTGTGCATCTTTCTAGCCTCAAATCTGAGTTATTCCACAGGTCCCAGATCAAAAACTATACTTTCTTCCCATACAGTCCCTGTACAAACTGAATTTCCCTGTAAAGACTGAGTGACCACACCATCTGGCTGTGTTTGTATCACAAACCACAAGATTATAACATTGTCATCTATACTGACTACTGCCTGACTCTGCTTTGATGGTTTTGCCCTTAATAGGACAGCTCACAAACAAAGTATTAGGCAGTACTGGTAAAGATACCAAAACTGGGTCTGTTGTGAAACTGTAGCCCCAGCAATTTAACTCATGCAAACTTCTTTACAAACATTATTGTATGGAAGATTGTCAAAATCCATTGCAGCAGGACCATTGCTTAGTAGGGAGATTCTGACTAATAGGCAGTCAGCCAACACCATCACTCATCATCACTTGAGTGATGACTGTGCCATCTAGCTACACATGGTGTTAAAACTGACAATAGTTTTTCTTAACTGGAGTAGGAGAAGAGTCATAATGCAGCAGAACTTTATCTATGTGGAACAGGTTTTGCCAGACACCCCTTATCCCACAGTTGCAGAGCCAGCTGCCTAGAAATGACATGAAATGAGATGACATAATGGAACACTTTTCCTTAAAATTACAATATTCAGCCAGAAGAACTGGCTATAGAACTCATTACCTACCTGTCTTTTGAACATATGCCTGCTCCAAAACTACATGGTTTAAAGAACAGAAACCATCTTTACTCAAATAAGCAACTTGACATGAACTCCGTTCCAAGAGTGAATTACCACATCTGCTAATCTCTCCGCCTCACGCAGCAGCTCCATCCCAGCAAGTATCTCTCCACAGGGCTGGACGTTCCAGGCATGACATCACTGGAAATGGTGCCAGATTAAATTACACATGGGCAGATGGATAACGCAGTATTCAGCAGATTCTTGACATGAACAAAGTCTTTGCTTTTTGCATCTATGGATTTAAAGCTACATTTTCAACTAAATTTGCAAGCAGTTATTCTCACATGCAAGGAATGAAAGATAGGGAGCCAAGAGCACCCAAGAAGAGCTGTCTATTTCAGATCACGGCTCCATCCATCCTTAACTGTGTATACAAATACAGCCTCTAAAAAGTTCACTACATACATTTTTTCATGTCTTCTTCATCCTTTGACATAGGGGTCTCTTTTGCTCCCCTGTAAACAACAGTATCAAGAAAGTCATTAAAAAGTGTTTCAAGGCAATCTCTTTTCCTAATGCTGCTAAGTTTTCAATTAAACTGTTCAGTAAAGTTTGGACTTTCAGTAACACTTTGGACTTCATTCTTAAGTTGTGTTAGAGAAGGGGAGGTGACAGAGAGGATTCTTGTTCCAGTAAAGTGCCTGAAAGAATGCTTTCCAAAATGACAAGCTACTTCACAATGAGATTCTGCTTCTATTAACTTTTAAAATGCTAAAACACATGGTCAATCTCTCCTAACAGTACTAGCCAGCACAGACGCATGGGCATAACTGAACCTCCACCCAGCTGCTCCCCACATTGGAAGATTAGGGCTGGTGCTAAATTGGAGCAGATGATTATTTCTAGGGAAAGCAAAGAATATGATCCCACTTTTGCAAGGCAATGTGAGTCAGGAAAACAGTTTGCACTGCCTTCATCGCTGCCCTGCAGAAGTACCCGAATGGGACCTGACAACATCTGGCTTTAAGCTTTGAAAGTGAAGAGTTACTTTTCTTTTTTCCCCTTCTTAAAAAATTTAAATCTACACATACTCAAACAACTAGAGAGAAGCAATCGGGTATCTGGCCAACATAAGATCCCAGTAGGAAAACAATTGTGGAGCTGCCACGTTATTCTTGTATGGTGCAGATGATGAGAAACCTGGGATTCAGACTTGTTATTTCTTCCAGAAAAAATAATCAATTTTGCACTGTTAGCTTTCTTAGCAGTAAAGTGAAGCAAAATATATGAGCAAGATTACTAATTATGCTGTGTCAAGCAAGTTCTATCACTTAATAGCTCCACTGGAATGGCATGTTAAAGCAAAATACTGTAGATGTGTGTTGTATATTCTGTGTCTGTGGCCATTACTGTTACAAGAAATATAAACATTTATGGAACAGCTGAGCATTTTGACAAGTCTAAGTCAACTTTTCAGAAGAGATAAAATGTTATGTGCTGACCATAACAACTCTGCACAGTGAAGTTGAGTCTTCAGAGTTGAGAAACAGCAAATAGGAAAGCCATGAACAGGACTCTCTATTGGATAAAGCCTAATTGCCCTCATCTCTGTGCAAGGACTTCAGTACAACAGAAATTCTGATAACAATGAAATAGATTCAATTTCCTCCATGAAACTGATGACACGTAACATTGGAAATCTTGTTCCTGGTGACCTTGGAGGAGAGGATAGGAATGAAAAGTAACCTAGCCTCCTACAGTTCCCATGCCCCTGGAAACCAGATACCAAGCATACAGTTGGCAACCAAACTTTTATAGCAAGTTTTGCAACCAGCCTTGGGAATGTTGTTTGATAGCGCCTAGAAAAAACTTACAAATCAACCATTTCTGCTGCAAGTGTAATGAGACGTCAATATTCAAAGGTGCTCTGATTCATTCTAAGACACTATACCACAGGAAAGCTGAGCTGAGACATTTTCACTTCCTAAAATGAATCTTTTACAGTAAAAAAATGTCATGGTTTAACCCCAGTTGGCAACTAAGCACCACACAGCCACTCGCTCACCCTCCCCCTGCCCCAGTGGGATGGGGGAAAGAATCGGGGAAAAAAAAAAAGTAAAACCCGTGGGTTGAGATAAAGACAGTTTAATAGTACAGCAAAGGAAGAAATAATAATAATAATAACAATAATAATAATAATAATGATAAAAGAATATACAACACAAGTGATGCACAATGCAATTGCTCACCATCCGCTGATCGATGCCCAGCCCATTCCCAAGCAGTGATCGCTGCCCCCTGGCCAACTCCTCCCAGTTTATATACTGAGCATGACATCATATGGTATGGAATAGCCCTTTTGCTACTTTGGGTCAGCTGTCCTGGCTGTGCTCCCTCCCAGCTTCTTGTACACCTGGCAGAGCATGGAAAGCTGAATAGCCTTGACTAGCAAAAACACTACTTAGCAACAACTAAAACATCAGTGTGTTATCAACATTATTCTCATACTAAAACCAAAACACAGTATTATACCAGCTACTAGGAAGAAAACTAACTCTATCCCAGCTGAAACCAGGACAAAAAAAAAAAAAAAAAAACAAAAAAAAAAAAACACCCAAAAAAAACCCCACCTATCTCAAAATATAATAGAAGTGCTTAAATTTTTTGCATGCTCACTGCCATGGAAAGAAAGTTTTGCCATAAAAGCAACTTCTTTGGATTTCTTTAAGTGTAGTTGTCAGTGTGGGAATGCAATTAGGTAAAGGAATCCAGAATATTAAAAATCTTTGGCTACAATTTTTAAGTCTGAGTTAAAATCAACTGATTATAGCTTTCCTCTTCTTTCCAGCCCAGAGTTAATTTAGTAATAACAAATAAAGGTGAGCCTAATGCAAGCTAAGTAACTCAAATGCTGTTTCCTTACCTAATGTTGACTTTACTTTCCTATCCCCATCCAGATTCAGATTTCTAAACAAGTTTTTAAAATAAACGGGGACAGCTTGGTGGTTTGGCAATAGACAGAAAGACGGTGAAGAAAGACTGCTTTACTCCAGTAGTATAGACATGATCGTTTTACTCTATGGTAACTCCTTTTCTTTAGAAAGGATAAACTGTGAGAATTCCCACAGATACTGGTGAAACAAAGCAAAGGTTTCCAAACATTGGCCCAGCTGTAGTTTGCATACCTTCATAGATAATTCCTACTTCGAAACTCATGAAGAAGTAAAGAATAATAATAAAAAGGCTGATGCTAAGAATACAGTGTGGTCTGCAAGAAATGTTAAGATTTAGCAGTGGTCTGTTGGGCCAACAAATTTTTAAAAACACCAAAATGAAGTACCCTACATGGTACTCTTGACAACACTTCCCAGGGCAATGTCCAAGGCAAATCTTCACTAAGAAAGGCAAATTTCTGTCTATTTCTATTTGCTTCCCTGATTTAAGGTCAGCATATCTAGAATAGTCAAGGGTTTTGTCTGTCTCCTATCTGCAGCTTATTGTAGAACATTTTTTTCCCTCTGCCAAATACAAATCTATCTAGACAGATTTGCAGTGTTTTGTCAGTATAGCTATAAAGCCATGGAATGCCCTCAAAGGCTTTCCCAGTTGTTTCCCACAGTCACACTTTCGTGACTGGACATCTCTGAATTTTCACTGCCTACTCTCTTTTAAGCTGATGTTTTACAGTGAGAAATCTATCACTTTAGGTGGATTTTTCTGAGCTGTCAAAAGCAGTTTAGTTGTCACCTTTAGAATCCTTTTTCTGTCTCCAGAGGTAGTCTTGAGTAGTATTATAGTCTGTCATTCTCCCTCATGTTTATTGATAGTCTCTGTTCCCTATTGCAAGAAAATTAAGGCCAAAAGCTTCTAGCCGACTCAAAATTTTTTTTAAAGTTAAAAAGCAGATCAATTGGAAATCTCCTCTTCTTAATACGTGCTGCTCGACCAATTCTTCTCATTTCTAAAGAATTTTTTTCCTATCACACTTCAAGTGCAATTGGGATATGAGCAAGTAGCTGCTGTTTCAGCTCTTGGAGTGAACTAGAGGACAGGATGCCACGACCTGTTACATCTCTGAGTGACAATATTCTGACTGGATTTTCCCTTTTTCTTAATGTATCACATTGCTTCAGTTCAGTTCTGTGTAACTTAAGCATGCTATTACCTGTTTAACTCTGAGTTAATCCCTTAGTTCTCTTTTCTTTTTTTTCCCCTCTGAAATCTGTTTACTTGCCTCCTCCCAAAAATAAAAATTCCAGAAATGAGCCCAGAGTTTCAGGAGAGGCTCTCAGCAGAGGTGAACTTATATGGGTCTATAAAAGTCTATGACAATTTCCTCTGGTTGAACATCAGCACCCAAATATGGCAACACTGCTTATTAAAGGAAGTTAATGACTTCACACTTCTGCTTCATGATTTTGTTGCAAGAGTAGCCTAGTCTTGTTCTGCCTTTTTAGTTGCTGTTTCACTTTGCTTACTAATGAGTAATTTGCTTTTTTATGTCTGAAGACATTTTTAGCATCCAGTTTTCTGTTCCCATTCAGTTGTGTGTGTTTTAGATTATGCTAACACACAGCACTCTCTCACTTTAGCTGAATATAAAATTGAATCATCCTGGCTGGGAAATATGGGGTTTAATTAAAGGAAAAATATTTCACAAGTTAAAACAAGCTTTGTGAACTCTAAAGAAGTTCCAGAGTTTCACAAGCATTAAACCACATTGCCTTTGATCCTGAACATTTTTGAAGATGTAATGGGGATATTTTGATGTCTTTGAAGGCAGAAGGCTAGATGCTATTCGTCTTATGTGGAAGAATGAAAGATAGGAGCACCAGCCCCAGTGTTGCATTGCCTTTCTTTAGTTGAAATATCACCTCTTGGTTTTTAAGTGGCAATGCCTGCAGATTCAAGGCATGGCTGTGCCAGTTTCCAAGGAGGCGGAGTTCTGCAGAAGTGAAACACTGCATCTCAAGTCACTGGGGTTTCCTGCCTCACAGCCGTATGTCCTCCTGTGGGAAGATCATCCAGTACCCAGCCATTCTTGCAGTTGTCAAAACAATGAGTACATTTGATAGCCATATGATACATACCGTAGGAGGAAAATGTGGATTTGTGGAGTATGTAACTAGAAACTAAAGTAAAATGAAAGCTATCAGTGCATGGTTCCTCAACGCTATCTTTTCGGTTTTGTCTGGCAGGTTAAAGTTTCCTTTCCCATTTAGTGAGCACTTCATTTTGCAGACTGGCTTCAGCCTGCATGCAGATAATGGATCTCCTTCTAAACACAGCTTGACAGTAGTGCTTGCTGTCCTCACTGCTGCTAACAACTTCCAGATCTGCCAAATCCAGATGAGTAAAAGAATTCTATGCAGTAGGAAGTTGAGCCTACCAAGAACAATTTTAATTCCTATTTTTACAATCCACTCCAAATATTTTAGAGTTAGCTTCAATGGCCTGATGTGAACACTCAGGAGGCCAAGTTAAACATCAAGGAATCCTACAGGTTTCACAGTAAGTTAAAAAGAAGGGATAATTTCTAAAATTACAAAAGAACAGGAGACTTTTTAAGGTAGGTATGCATCACTAATATGCCTTCCACAATGGAAATCTATATTTGACCTACATGTATATCTGATTATCATTTGACTTATGCATCTTGGCTCTCCAGGGTATGACTAGTAACCCAAAAGGCTTATGACAGCAGAAAGCCACAGTATATAAACAACACAGAGGTAAGTCCCCACAAATTTAGTACAGTCTCTATTATCACAAGGTTATTTTAGGTAAACCTTCTTCATGGAGCTAATATCTAGTTTAAAGTCCAGATCTACAAAAGAAAGCAAGTAAATACAGCCTTAAATCCCATTAAGAAACAAATTGATATAAGCATTATCTAAAATGAATCACACTCAAGTATTCTGTATGCAATCATGTTGTTGGTTAATAATTAGCAAGCATGTTTAAAATGAAGCAATTAGGGAATATAAGGATGTCATAATCATGTCCAAATACTTATGAAGTAAAATATAGGATCCAATGCTGAGGTCCTTATGGTCTTCTTTTTTAAACAAGCAAAAATCTCAATGAAGTCTGTTTCTGTTATATCAGAAAAGGGCGCTGCTATCAAAAATCAGACTTTATCTATGTTTGTTTACCACCAAAGTATTTTTCTCATATGGAGAAATATGTAACTCATTTTCATTCTGATTTTTGTTTAGTATAATAGTATTATTGAGAAGCATTCTAGTGTTTTTCATCTCTTCCAAAGTATGCTGTAAGGACAATGCATTAAACCACAGTTCCTCACCTGGTTTATCCTATTCCTTTCATAAACAGAGCTAGCAGAACAAGATATCTTTCAAAACTACATCTACAAAAGATGTGAGACCATATTTCCAACTGTTTCAGTGTAACATCAGTTGCTGATGTGTTTCAGGTTACAGCAGATTTTAATTTTCCCTCATTTTTATGTTTACCCAACTGATAGAGGGAAGAGGGCAAGAGTTTTCTATCAGATGGGAAAAATGAAATTAATGTACTTTTGAAAGACTGTATCTGGTACCATCTGCAAAAGTATCCTGTATTATAAAAAGCTGATTTCTATTTGATTACTGCATGTGAAGGTTTGGGATTTTTTTCTAAACAGCCTGAAGATGTTTAGAATTTTAAATTTGTGCTTTCCAAACATTATTTAAGTGTCTTATGTGTAGCTACAAGTTTTACCAATGGTAATAGAGCAGTGCCTGCCTGGAGTGGTTGAAGTCAAAGGAGTTCTGATTGACAGAGGTCATCAGAACCAGCAGTGTTTTGACAAATATTTACTCTTAAGAACTCTCATATGAAAACCAGTCCCACTGACTTAGGTGGGGCTGCCCCTGGAGCTTCACCTTGTGGTACATAAAGACTTATGTCCTTTGGCTTTAATTTTCTAATAAGCTCAGCATAGAGGAAAGCATGTTCCCACAAAAAAAGGTCCCTCTAGATTCACTAAGGTTGTTTGATGTGCGTAAGAAGGCTGGCATTTCCCCCAAGCTGACCATCATTTCCTTAAGCAACTTTTCTTGAGTTAACCCCACCTCAGAAGATTATTGTGAAAAGTAGGTATGAATTGCCTGTATTTCTTTGAGGAAGTGACTAGTGTGTCTCAGTGGCTTTGATGGTGTCAGCAATGTCCAGTAGGTAGTCAACCACTAGCAATCCCACTGAGCACAAGTAGTATTTGCACCGTCTTTCTCCCACTGCCTTAAAAAGCAAATTCTCTCCACATCAAAAGTGTTTCTATTGAGCAATTACTGTGTGTCAGCACTCTTCAGCCATAAGTTGTTTGCTGGTTTCTGAAACATGAAAAACACAAGATGTCATAAAATGAAAACAGTGTCTGTT
Source organism: Theristicus caerulescens (assembly GCA_020745775.1). Classification (NCBI taxonomy): domain Eukaryota; kingdom Metazoa; phylum Chordata; class Aves; order Pelecaniformes; family Threskiornithidae; genus Theristicus; species Theristicus caerulescens. Next base: position 28,212,745 of record CM036559.1, on the reverse strand, counting down.
TCCATTCTGTTGATTTAGGAGGCAAAGCAGAGAAATAAAACAAACATGATCCCAAAACCTAAGTGTGCAATCAGGATAACTGAAGAAGGAACAACTACACATTTTGGTATGTGGTTCCTCTGAAACCTTTGCCTTGCTCACATGACTTTTTCTATCAGATCAGCAAGATAGCAGTCATAACTATTATCAAGTCAGGAAAGCATATTTTTATAATTTAAGTAGGATAATGGACCTGAGATACCACCAAGTAATTTCAATTATGCACATATAAGTCCCCTCCTTAAAGCAGAGGGGAAATGCAATGATGAATGAGTCCCATTTGTTCTAATCACTGTGAAAGACCCCCTTCCATTTTTTAGTTTCCTGCAGTTGTGTAGCCTGTGATCTTCTTTCCATATTTTCTACTAAATCCTCCATGATGATTATGTGTGTGATTGCAATGCTTCCTATCTTCTCCTCCTAGTCCAAAACTACATTCTTTTCACCATGTTTCTCATTTTACGAGTTGGATCTGCTTATAGAGCTAATGATTAATGAAAGGTTGATACAAGTCTGACCAGGAAGGTTAATTTAGCTGGACTCCAGTGTAAGACTTACACCTTTCTAAGCAACTTTTTGGAAGTTGGCAGCTGCCACATGGAGCATGACAGAAGTGTTGACTACAGAAATCAAAAATACATGCCATGCTTTGCATATTGCTTCTCTTTATTGTGATAAACAAAATACTAAGAGTGTTTTTAGTTGTTTAGACCACTGAGGTTGTTAGCCAAACTGGAGCAACAACTTTCTAGATTAGCAAAAGAAGACAGATGCAAGCTATTAAACATTACTTGTCACAAATTTGAACTCTGCATATCTACACAGAAAAGCAAGAGAAAAGCCAGGGACATGATGAACTGACCTAAGAACATTAAAATCATGTCAGTAAATCACTTGGTTTTCCATTTTCCAGGCTCTCAGGTCCTGAAAGTTTAGAATGCATTAAACCAAATAGTGGAGTGCAGTATATTTCTTTATGTAATATGATTAAAGGAAGAAACTGAAGAAAAATTTTTGAATAAAAGACTTTAATCCCTTTTCTTCAAAACTGTTTTTTCCCTTCACATTTATGAGTTTTCTTGTATTACTATATGTTTATATCCTTCTCTTTTGCAAATACATGCAGATTTTGAATATGAATAGAAAATATATATAAACATTTTATGCAGTATTCTCTGTATTTAAGTATTAAAAGGGCATTGCAAATACTGAAAGAAAAAACCAACCAAATAAACAAAAGACTCCAAAGACACTGAATCATTTCAGGAATAGGCCTTTATGAAGAACTTTACTGCTCATGATTGCATAAACTGTTCTTAACAGAAATTAAATTTGATTGAGTCAATCATATTCTTCTATTTCTCAAAACCAAACAATTGCAATTTAACATTATTGTAAAAGCAGGTTTCAAAAAGTGACATTTGGCTAAAGACAGGGGACAAAATTTGTGCAGAGGAGTTTTGAGAAAATGATTAAATTTGAAATGAAAGTAGTATCTTGTCAGAGCTCCATTGGAACTCCATTGCTTCCCTGTGCACTCCACCTAACTGAATAAGGAACACGCAATGCAGTATGGCTCATAAGAGGTCAACTGCATTGCAGGACATGCCTGAAATGGTAGAACGGTTGTGACTTTGCAGAGCCTAAATGAGATAGGTTTGACTCAGTGCAACAGCCTAAATGAGATAGGTTTGACTCAATGCAACAATTGCTCATGAATCAGCCTGATTTAAGGGAAGTTAAAATAACCGATAGAAGTGTGAGACTTTGGTTAGAGTCAGTCTATTTGAGGAGACAGCTACCATGAGAGAGCACCTTTCTTCAGTTGAATCAAAGTGGGAGCTGTGGCTGGTTGACCCTGTTTTGCTCTCTACAACTACCTGAAAGGAGGTTGTAGGGAGGTGGGGGTTGGTCTCTTCTCCCAAGTAACAAGTGATAGGACAAGAGGAAATGGCCTCAAGCTGCGCCAGGGAAAGTTTAGGCTGAATATTAGGAAAAACTTCTTTACTGAAAGAGTAGTCAGGCATTGGAACAGGCTGCCCAGGGAAGTGGTTGAGTCCCCATCCCTGGAGGTATTTAAAAGACGGGTAGATGTGGTGCTTGAGGACATGGTTTAGTGGTGGACTTGGCAGTGATAGGTTAACGGTTGGATTCGATGGTCTTAAGGGTCTTTTCGAACCTTAACAATTCTATGATTCTATGACCCTGGCCAGCAGCCAAGCACCCACACAGCTGCTTTCTCACTCCTGTCTCATGCCCCAGTGGAAGAGTAGAGAGAACAGGAATACCAAGAGGAAGAAACCCATGGGTCAAGATAAAGACAGTTTAATAAGTAAAGCAAAAGCTGAGCACCTAAGAAAACCATAGAGGAATTTATTCGCTGCTTCTCATCAGCAGGCAGATCTTTGGCCACTTCCCAAAAAGCAGGGCCTCAGCACACGTAATGGTTACTTGGGAAGACAAACACCAATACCACAAACATCCCTTCTTCCTCCTCCTTCCTTTGAACTTTTATTTCTGAGCATGATATCATATGGTATGGAACATCTCTTTGGTCAATTCAGATTGGCTACCCTGTCTGTGTCCGCTACCAACCTCTTTTCCCATCCCCAGCCTACAGCCCACTCACTGTAGGAGCAGAGTGGGAAAGAGAGAAAACCTTGATGCTGTGCAAGCACTGCTCAGTCATAGCCAAAACACTGGTGTGTTATCAAGACTGGTTTAGACACAAAGCCAAAGCACCATACAGGCTGCTATGAAGAAAGTTAACACCATCCCAGCCAGACCCAGTACAAGATTTAGCCTACTCTGTGTTACCACCAACACGGACCATGCAGACATCATGATCCAGATCTCAACCTTTAATAGTAGCCTAAAGTAGAGATTTCTAAAATAAGAATTTCTAAACTATTCTTCTTTTTCTCATAATGTTCAGATGCTTACAGCTCACATTTTAAAAGGTTGCTTCCTTCCCCCTCCAACCAAGAGGAAGGGAACAGTACTTTTCTTAAAAGAAGCTCTGATTCTCATTGGTTTGGTAATTAAGGAAGCAGTCAAATTTTGAAAGCTAAATAGCATGAGTAAAAACACTGAAAAAAACCTCCTAGAAGGGTTTTATTTGTAGTGCATCAGCTGGATGAACTGATGAGAACCCCAGGAGAAACAAGACTTTCTGGAATTAGGGTGTTCAGGGACTAACACAGAATTCATTCCTTAGTTTGATTAAGGCATAACACACTTAGGAATTCATGTTTTGAGTGGAAGAGAGAAGTATCCTATTTATTTAGCCTCGGTCTGACCTTCCTCATGAACTGCCAAGGGGTATCCCTTTTTCCTGTATTTATACACAAGTTTTTCCATACCAGGTGTATTTGTTTTTATTTCTGGCAAGTCAGAGAAAAAAAAAAAAAGTGTACTGAGAAAGGGAGACAAACCTTTTGCAAGGAAAAAGTTATTTGGACATGGGCAACACCCATTACTACCCTGTTTTGGGAACAGAATCAAGTCCTACTGTGGCCCAGAAATTCTACTCCTCTTTGATCTCTTCAGGATAGTTTCATGAAAACCATGAAGAGAAAAAGGTAAATGAGTTTGCCTGTATATAGACAGGAGTGCAGAAGCAAGGGATTTAAATGTAAGCAAATTTTATTAAAGACTAGGACAGTTGCATGGGTTTAGACTTCTTTCCCTCCATAGGTCTTAAAAAAAAAAAAACACACCATCACCACAAAATCTTCAACCTCTTTACTGATTAATAAGCAATGACCATAAATGATCCAAATGCCCCCCAGTAGTTTAGTTGTGGAGGATCTAGGTTTCATAATAATAAAATCAGCTTTCGAAATTGTGAAGTAGACTGCAGAGTATATCCAAATTTCCTTTTGGCTATAAGCTGTGAAAACTACTAACTAGAACTTTAGTTTAGACACTTGTGTCCTTTTAAAGACAATTGTATTTAAAAACATAGAAATATTAAGACCAGGAAGGCCAAAGAATGTGATCTTTGACACAAAAAAGGTGATAAATTCACTCCATGTGAACTCCACAGTTTCTTCAGCCCATAACTGTTGGATGAGCTACAGCATGTCTTGGAGAAATATATCTTCATCTTAATGCTTCAAGTAAGACAAAATGAAGTATATCCTTAGTAAAATTGTTCTAATGGATTAATTGCCCTCAGGATTAAAAAACAACAAATCACTTTCTTGGAGTTGTGGGTTATTTTTTTTTCTGTCTGCTACTTCAGCAATGCTGTTTCTCATGCCTGTCTTCCCTAAAGAGATTTTTCTCTCCTCATTTTTTCATGTGAAGGTATTCAGTAGGATTCTGTTTAGCTTATAATTACAGAAGGTACGTACAAGCATTCAGGCCCTCATCCTGCAAATTTTTGTTAACGAGCCTTTAACCTTGTGTTTAAAACATGTAATGAGGAAAAGAGGGGAGAACGTCAAGTAAGTAATGCTGATGTGTTTAAGCTGGTTTCTTTGGCCAACCTTGAAGAACACAAGGTTTCCTACAGCTGCAAAGCCCTGGTAATTTAGAGGTCTGGCCTGCAGTAGCAAATTAACTTACATGTAGCTCATATTAGAGACTATTTGAACTACTTCACATAGAGCTCAGTAGAGAAACATTCTCTGCTTTCAAAACAAATAGCAGTTGTGAGTATCCACCTGTGATTCATGGCAAAGACATTTGAGGCAAAAGAGTAACTCTTTTCCAAGAGGTGAACTGCAGTTTACTGGGTTCGAGTTGGAAACACTTTGAGGAACTTGAAGTAATGCTAGATGACGTGCATTTATTTTGATGTCTGGTTAAAGATGTATTCTGCAGTAACCTGGCAAAGGGGAAAAAAGTCTTTTTTTCTGTGAGGCAGTGCTATTCTTTGAACATTCAGTTGGGGTAACTTCTTTATCTTTTGGAAATGCCCAAATGCTCCTTTTCCGTTTCATGTGGAATACTGAATATACTGCACGGGGTTGAAAATAGGGCTCATTCTAATTTTAAGTTGATATGACAGCTAAAAAATGTATTGAGTGATGGATAGCTATGAATGTTACACCCCTGCTTTATTGTAATTATACAAGATTCTACGCAGAGTTGCTGCTTGGAAGCACATGCATCAGGACTTGTCTGTCATCTTCTTTAACAATCAACTGCTCCTTTATATAACGTGCCACTGTACTAAATCTCCTTTGGAGTTAACTATGTTAAAACAGACTAGATTCAGAGAAGGGTGTGTAGAAAGTGAAATCCGAGGGAGGAATATCTTATTATATACTGTGACATGCAATGGTTGGCAATACTTAATCAGAACTACAAAGAAGTTGGACAAACACACAGAAAACATCTGTGGCTCCAAAAAGGATTCTGGATGATAGCAAAATGCTTCCATTTTAGGGAGGAAAGAGTGGTTTCATAGATCTACAAAAAATTTTCATGAAAGCAATGCTGATTATATAGCTTTGGTGTGGCAACCACTGAACGGTAATATCTGCCTGGAGTCTAAATCAGAAAGAATTTATATTGAAATTTTAGGGGGGGGGGGGGTGTCCATGTGGTGAAATTTATTGTCATCACCAATTTCTTTAATTTCCTCCTACGTGTTTTCACCATAAGGTTCTCTAAAAGGGAATAACTGACTCTGGTATTTGAAATTTACCCCACAGTATCCGTTAGCTGATATTTCTTTACTTATCTTCACCTCTTTAATGGATGATCAGAAAACTTTCCATATTATTTGCTCTAAAAGCTGTGATCTTAACCGTTCAGGAATAAACAATAGCATATATCGAGAATTTGAAAGCGTTTTACTAATGCATTTTAATAAAATACTACAGTTAGGAAGTAAAGAAAAAGGTTTGTTGTCCAGTGAAATACTTCTAGAGCTTCAGTCATAGCTGGAGATCAACCTAAAACATTCCTGGACATAAACACCAGCAAAGAAGCCTCAAAGCTTCAGTATCATAATAGTACAACATAAGCTCAAGAGTAGAAGCCAGTCACTAGAGAGTTGTACTTCATAACTCCTGAAGAACCAAGGTGAAAAAGATGAATACTACTGGTAGAGAAAAAAAATTATTTAACTGCATAAACATTGATTTTCTAAGGCATACAGTCACTTTTTCCTGTGGATAGAAAAAACTGGCCATCCTTGGTGCCCTGCCAGTTACCACAGCTAGTCATTTGCCAGCAGGGCAGCTTTATATTGTGTCAGAATAAAATTGGGTCAGAAACTGTACCAGATCCTAGAAAATGTTGTCCTTTTAACAAATGCTTTTTCTTTTATTTCACTAAGTACATAAAATATCAGTACAAGGTAGGTCTCTGCTAATTCATACTTCGGCAGACAGCACATAGGTACCTCTCTTAGCCAGAACCTGCTTTCACAAAACTCCAGGGCGTGTGTGTGCCTGTGTAGGTTCAGTCAGTCATACCTACAGCCCCTCTTGTGCTCTTCAAGAGTCCTCTTCATCCTCCCAGCTCACTCACTGGCTCTGAAGGGTTCCTGCTGCAGTATCAAGATAGGGAAAACTGTTCCTAATGTCAATAGGTTAATAACTGGTCTGCTCTAGTGACCACCACTGCATGGTGCTCCTGAAGGATCAGATGCTGAAGGCGCAGGCTATCACGGCCAGCCAGTTGGTGTACACTGTGTGCAAACTACAGGCATCATTTTGAATCACAAGAGGTGGAAGATAAAGAAGCAATGACTGCAGTCTTCCTGGTTGATTTTGGAATGGTTACAAAAGCAGAGGTTGTGGCTTGTGTGTCTATGTGTTGATTGCCTGTACACTATTGAGTAAAAGTCTTTACAGAAAAGAAATTAGCACGGCTAACAAGCAACTCCTTTTAAAACCTGTCAGTAAATGTAACCGTATACAGGTAAAGCATCAGCACTAGTGTCTCTTTAGGATGTTTTAAAAAAATAAAGAGAGCACTTTCCTGCCAAACCCATAAAGATTTTATGATATTAAGCTTTTACTGGTCACCGCTTTAGCAAGAGATGCCCAAGGCCAACTTAGCTTCAGAGTTAGCATGTCTGCTTGAGGTGTGCTCCATTAGCTGCCAATGGAGAAGGTAGTGTTATAACACAGTGGTGAGGACGTTAGGATTTAAAATAAAGGATTAGCTTCAAATGGGCTTGTATGATATAAAAATTACAAGAGAAAAAAGAAAGCTGACTTTAGAACAGATGTGGATAGGTGAGACACCAGGGGCTTTGAATGGTCAAGAATCTGTGGACAAAGTCTAGGCTCTGACAACAGTCTCACAGCATGTTGCATAAAGAATGCTTTTCTGCATCTCTGCCTTCTTGTTGTAGCATGTTTTGGTAATTTATCAGCTAAAATATCAGGAATGAAGCCGAAAAAGCTTTTAAATTTTCCTGAAATAGTTGCTCTTTTTCCTCCTATTTTATTTCAGATCAGCTGTCACTCTTATGAATAGCCAAATAATTGCCAGACTCCTTAAAAGTTCATCAAAAGAAAAACAGTGAATGTAGCCATTGAAAAGGGATGACCCCTATGATTTTACATGGAAAAACAATTTCACAGAGAGCACAGAGATTTAGGGAGATATGGTGAAAATTAATGATTATATCATTCAGATAGTAAATGTGTTTATAGATACAGTATATATGCTTAAATCTACTATCTTTTTTCACTGTCCAGGAACCATTTCATTTCATTCAGTGAGGAGGTAGGAATGGAAGGTATCTAAGTGGTTTTGAGGCAGAGGATGTAATTTGGCTTTGCTTGCAAGCAGCTGAAATGGCAAATAAGGAAGCAAAATGTGACATATCATCATTTATTATCAGATGATCTGTTAATACAGAAATTTCTTTAAGGAGACTGAAGTTCTGAGAATCACAAAAAAAAGGGGGGAGATTGGGGGCAGGGCAGGGAGGAAGGAAGGAAGAGTTACCAGTTCTTTATTACATCTCCAGAGTTTGATTCATGTCTACGTTTTGAAAAGACTGTAGGAGGGTGGTTAATTCATTCAAAACAAGGAGTTCATTGTAGATATCCTGTTCCTTTTGAAAGCAGCATTACAACAAACAATGGAGACTCATCATAATGCTTCATCCATCCTTTATGGATGATGATTTGTTCCAAAAATGTTATCCCATGTGGTCCTGTGTTCTTCAGCTGATGACACCATTCATTATGAAATCCTATATAATATTCTGCAGAGCTGTAGGAGTTGTAGCAGTATTTTGAGAAAGACAGTATATATCTATTACGGTAAACTACACAGGAAATCAAATTGATGTAAATTTTATTTTGCTTAGAGAAATATCTCAGAGCCTCAGAGTTCGTTTGGACTACTATGTGTTAGTGATTGAATAGCAAATACATGGAGTAGAAAGTAGCCTTGTCTATGAATATCTGTATCTGCTATCTTGCAATATGATTTACAGCTTTCCCATTCTTTATATGATATATAAAGTGATATGTATCATTATTGTATTTTTTACTGGACAGATTATTTAAACCTGCTTGCTGTGATTCTGATTAAGTCATGGTCTTTGTTTCTGCAAGGCATCAGTGTCTCCATCTTCCAAACCAGATTTCCCTTTGCATTTACATTGTTTTGCTAGCATGTCTATACCATGTATAACACAAAGTTGAAACATAGCTGGATTTATTCATATCAAGCCAGTTCAAATGAATACATTCAAGAATCCAATTAGATGTGCATCAGATTTGTACTCTCCATCAAAACTGAAGACCCTCTCTTCATGTTACAATTGCATACTATTATTTTCATACCACTTGCTAAATTTTAGTTTTCTTTTTTGTGTCTTTCATATTTATGTCTTGTTTGCTTCCCTTCACATCTCTGGAATGTCTTTTCTTTTTTCTGCAAATAGTTTCATTTTCTGATTGGTACCTATGGGTAGATTCAATCTTCAATAATTCTCTGCTACAAAACAGGGCTAACTATTTTCTATACCACAAGGATTCATAGTTTAATTCCATTTTACTGCACTGAATGGGTGCACTTTACCTCTGTAAGAATCCTCTGGAGTGTGCTGCTCAGCTCTAGCTCAAGTTTGCACTCAGAGGAAACATGTCAATAAAGCAGCATATTGGTATGCGTTATGTGCATGGTGGGGGTGGTGTTTAATGACTTAAATTAGCCATTAAAAAGATCCTGTGTGGTTTCAGTTCAAAAAAGATTCTTCCTTTTTATACCAATGCAACTGCATTGCCTTGCTCCTCCTTCCCGTGGAGTTCTCAGGGTACTTGTCCACAACATGCAATGGCACATGGTGCAGAAACACTGCAACTAGCGTCAACTTTAAATGATATATCAACTCAGCTTGGCAGAGCACTGTGTAAACACAGTAGAGCAAGCTCTGACAGCAATATAGAGCACCACTGCAGTGCTATACCCATGCAAATAAGCCTTGTTCCTCCGTGAGTCTCACTCATCCTCAGAGCTTTGTGTGATCAAGACAGCAGACCATCAACTCTGTATATGTGGGGTAAACTACAAAACAGAAGTCTTGAGAGGTATGTTAAATTTCTTTGTGTTGTGCCACTTTTTTGTTACGAATATCATCTATCCAGAAAAGTAAACCACATGCAATACTGCAGAAATGATGTTCCAATTTCTCATCAATGAACATGATGATAATCCATCCTGAAAATATTCAGTAAAGCTAAGCCATTTTCTATTATTTGCATTATTTAAAGTAAGTTTGTGCCTAAATATCTTATAGTTAAAAGAGACACTATCCAGGCCAGTGAAACATATGGTATGATGTCTGTCACATTTGAAGGTTCTCCTACAACAATTCTCTCTACCGTCAAAAACTTAATAATGCTTGGCTCCATATACAGAACTCCTAATTCATTAGTCTCAAAGTCCTTTTCAGAGAGGGAAGTAGTTTGTGCCATTTCCAAAATTTGAAGGAAATAGGCAAATTTGAAACTAATTAATATTCCAGACACCTCATCAAGTGAGCAGTAATAATATTCTCATTGTGCTGATGGGATAGCTAAGGTACAAAGAGACTAATTTATTCACATAGTCATTCAGGAATCAGTGGCAAATAGGAGAATAAATAACAGCATTTTTTTCCCAAAAACAATGTTCTAACCACAAGGCATTCTCTTTTTCCTCAATAATAAAGTTAAATATGTGAAGTAAAATAATGAAGTTGTTCTACAGATTAAATTCACAGTAATAACAGATGTTCAACAGTTTTTAATTTCTCTTTTTGAGTAATGTGGTCTGTGTACTGCCTGAAGCAGGATTTAATTTGTCTCGTTGCGTTATCAGACAACTAAGCTGCTGTCAAAACAGGCAGATCAGGAATTAATGAAAACATTTCTCTCTACAGTTCTGTGATTATAGTACAGACAGCTGTATTTTAATTTCCAGGCATTTAAGTTTCACATCCATAGATTTCAGTCTTAAACTAAAATCAGATAAGAATACAGGCTAAAGCTCACTTCACATCTGAAAATCTGATCTTCTCATTAGAAGGAGTGAATCTACACACAGACCCATATAAATACTCATTAATAATCACATTTCCCAAAACCCCTATCACAATTGGCACTAACTGAAACCTTTCCTTGCTGACTAGTCTCAACAGCCAGCACAGGGAAAGGCAACAAAAGATCTTACGTTCCACACAGAAATACTTCAACAACTTGTTTAACGCAGGAGGACGAGTTAGCTGCCTAAATTTTGCTACTATCCTTCTTTATTGTCTCTCATTGTAGGCCTGCATCCTTCAGTACTGTATAGTGTTCAAATCAGTGAACTGCCCTTGGGGAAAAAAAGACAATAAATGTTTCTCAGGGCATTTTGCTATCATCATGAACAGGAACAAATTTGTAGTCTGGAATTACATGGTTTGCTTCATACATTGTATGTAATTTAGGAACAGTGTCAAAGTCTAGTGAATTCTGTGAATGGCTACAAAATGTAACCGTTCAAATATGTACCTTTTAATAAGCAACTACAGGTGGCAATTTGAACCTTAGGTCTTCAAAATCAGCCTTTGCGAGGTGCCTCCCTATATATATTCACTACAATGAGAACCAGAAGCATTTTGGTCATGTTGTTATAAAGGGGAAAACTTTGGCTTTGTTCTTCAGATGCATCTGCATGTACTAGAGTTGATGGCTGTCAAGCTTCACAGAGACATAAAGTCAGCCAAGCTCACAAGAACAGATTTAGTTTGAAGTTTTGGTTTTGTTTTGGTTTGTTTTTTTATTGTAACACTGCTTCTTTTCTAGTCCAAATTAGGAGTGTTGGTATGGGAATCTGTAAAGCTTTTACTGACCTGATTTTTTTGTGGTTCTTGGACTCCTGTTTAAGCAATCTCCCCTTTTTCCAGCCATATATTCTTTCCTGTATTATCCCTTAGATTATTCTGCAGCAAATGCTTGTACTAGTACACAGAGGGATGTAATGGGAATTTAATCTGACTGAAATATAGTTCAATCTATCCCCTCCTTTCCTCCTCCTCAAAAAAAGAAAACAAATTATTATGCTGGCACAACATAGATAGCAAGAGTTAGAGAGATACTGACTGTATATGCCCATCCTGTCACCAAAAATACTTGTTCAATAACTTCCTCAGCCTGCTTGGGTCAAGGCCCATTCCAGTCTACCTTTAACACAGCACTTCTGGACCTGTTATTCAGCTACTTACTCAGTGTGGAAAAGTGCACTGATGTCTGTTTCCTTTCAATTTTTCATTGTTTTCTGATAGCTTGAAAATTTTCAGTGCTTCACTCACCTTAAATGCTATCAGGATATTAAGAATTGGAGGCTACATACTGATGCAAGTAGTACTTCCCAGATATATTGCTTCCAAGGAGGACAACAGAAAAAAGAATGCCATGTACCTAACCTAATGAGATATCTAGCCTCCACCTAATGCAGTTAAGTCAATAGAGTGTATTTTGAGAGATAAAGAAACATGGATGTTGCTAATTTGTTTTAGTGTAAAAAGGGAAGAGGCTGACAAAAGTAGATGTTGAGAGGATGGCAGGTTACAGTATATTTAGGAATCAAATATTTGTTTCACTCTGGGCTTTTTTGTTTACTTAAAAAAACTGATTAGACATTTTGTATGAAAGTTCTCCAACATTGTTAAGCATTCTCCTGGGAAGGAAATTAATTAGTAAACTGAAGCATTTAATTATCCTGAAGGTAGGACTTACTATTCTCTTTCAGAAATGTGCTTCATTCACAGTCTCTCTCTTTCTTCCTCATGTATGTAAAAATAAAAAATATTTTAATTGTTTATTTATACCATACCTATACTGGAAGAAACAGCATTAAAATCATTATTATTTCTTTATTTTAAGACATGTTGAGTCCATGTGTTCATCCAGTTCCAGACAGCTGTTTAGAAATTTAACTGGCTGGCTGTTGACCAAAATAAATGGAATGCCCTTGATATAACATCCCCGTAAAATCTGTAGTCATGCACCAAAATCGATAAATCTTGAGAAGAAATGGAGAACTGAGCTTCAGGGTTGCAAGACATCTTACAAAACATGTCCTCTGTTTTTCACCCTTCCTCCAACCTTAGAATTTAATATATGTGTTGGCTCCAAGTAGCTAGAATATTCACTCTAAATCCAAAGGTCACAGTACTGTGGCTTGATAACATACCATTCTTGATTGCTGTTCGAACAAAACAAAAAATGCTGTTTGGCACAGTCAGAAGTAAAAAACCAAAATTATAGACCACAATAAAGTCTGTTTGTAATAATGTACAGTCTTTAAAAAGAGAGAAAACATATGCTGTGATTTCAGTATTCTCAGCTTCACTGGGGCATAACAGGAAGTGACGTGTCCCTTCTTTTACTTTTCAGTCCACTCATTTTATTTGTATTTAATTATAAACCTGCAAATATAAAACATAGACGTTGCTCTTCAGCCTTTCCAGATAGTCTGGATGCTGCTGCAGCATCATATGGCTTTATGAGGGCCTTTCACCACCCAGTGTAAAGCCGCTGCCTGCAGGCACTCAGCCGTCTCAGAGGGAGTGGATGAGATAATAAGCATGACCAAAACGTTTAGTCCTCCTGGGATGCAGCTCTGTGTGAATATCCTGAGGAACACTTTCAGCAAAGAAATTCAATCAGATGGACTCGGAGCACCTTGAGGCTGTTCCAACTATTCCAACTGGATTACAAGGAGAATAGGAAAATGCAAGGAACTAAGGAAGACTTAACCATCTTGTGAGCGAGGTACAACTATTCTGAGATTAAAGCTGATTGCAAAAATTTTCAGCTTTCTCTCAAACAGCTCTTAGATACTGAGGCACACACAGAATGACTAACAGACATCCCATCTCTACATGTGAATCCAATGCAGTTGTTACAGCAAAAAAACTAATCAATGATGGAAATGGTAAGCATTCCCTTTCACTGAACAGCAGTCACAGAGCAGGTGATGCTGCAGCCATTGAAGTCTTCCATGCAGGAGGCTGACATAATCAGAAAACAATACTAAAACCTTTTAAACCCCTCACTGTCTAGCACTTACATGCAGTACCCAAAGACATTTTGTTTCTGGATGCTCTAACATATCTTCTCACTAAACTGTTGTTTACTTTTAAATCACTGCACCCCATACAAAGCATGGAATATTTCCAGAAATAAAGTATGAATTACTAGTGAGGCTGGGTTAGGTGGAGAGCTGTGTGCAGTGGGAGACAGGAACCATGCAGAAGCTTCCAGTGGAAAGACTGAGGTAGTGATTTTGGCCCTGCTAATTAACTCCCAATGGTATTAAGGAAAAGTTTTCTCCTCCCTGCAGTCAATAAAATAATGAGGATATGGCTATACAAGTCCTTCACAGCTGGCATACCACAGAGCTTAACAGATCAAGGAGATGCATTCCAGTGGTCCAAATCCTTTCTCTACGCCCATCCGATAGTCTTTAAATACTTAGCAAAAGCTCGTACACTTCTTTGGACACTGCTGAAGGGTCTCTGAGTTGTGGTAGCTAATTTACTGGTAGTACCCATATGAGCTGTAGTGACTGTGTGAAACCTAAGCTGGAGTTTGGGATACCTGCTGCAGTTGCTTCCAATCCCCCTGCTAAGACCAGGTCTGCACATTTCATGGCCTCACTTAGTGACATATCCATCACAATAGCACAGGTCTTTGTGTCCCCTGGAGGGCCTCCACAAACAGCTCTGAAACCCATATGCCTAAGCTGTAGCCTCTCCAATAGCCACCTGGAAGCAACCAGAGAGAATGGTTTATATTGGGCAAATGGTAGTAGACTGGCCAAATTTAGTGTCCTCTGCCACACCTGGAGCCAGACCTCCCAAACTGCTCAGCAGCATCTATAATCTGTAATTTATATTATGAAGGGTGCAGATTTTCAAATGAAAGGGATCTGCTTGTTGGGAAAACCAGGGCTCAGCTGTAGATGCCTCCTGTGCCTAAGTCTTGTCTTCACACACTCTCCAATGGCTGACAGATGCACAGCATGTGTTGGAAGAGTCTCTGTAAGAATTTGGTGCAAAGAGGGAAATAGAACATTTCAGCAGCTTTTTCTGTTGTAACATCAAAGCTGTACTACAAATTTTCACGTTTTATGATCTCCTTTACATTCACTGCCCCGAAGCCTCAGAAGTTGAGCTCATTAATATAACAACTGTCTCCAACTGCTGCTGCAAAAGCTAAGAAACACATAACTGCTGGTGCCTGAGTCACCTGTTCAAAATACAAACATTACATGTTTAATGCCATAAAGATAACGAGTTAAGTAAACCATACCTATTATATTCTTTAAAGACTGATTTGCTGTGTATGCATAGGCCTCCATGTTACAGAAAGAATCTTTTGCAATGAAACTGCAGTCTGTATGAGTAAGAAGGCAAATTTCTTACCCAACCAGCATTTGGTACACTGGCCAGATAACAATTCTCGCATTGTCTTGTCCCAGAGTGTTTTCAACGAACTAGAGATGTTTCGGATAACTGCCTTTTCTATGTGTAATATGTAAGAGTATGTTGGGGAATAATATTTTCAGGTCCTTGCCTGAACAAATCAGATTTATTCTTGTCCACAGTTTCTTCATCAGCAGAATCGTGTGGCTGCCTAACCACAACATACTCACAAGTGCAATATTCAATCCACACGAGTGCCACACATTTCATCATTTTGCAGCAGGCGTTAACAATAGCTCACACTGACTCGCAAGGGCCAAGTAAACGCTCACTGTTATTGAGCTAAGAAAATATCCTTTCTATTTTTGCTCAAAATAGAGGAAACAAGTGAAAGAATCAAACTGTTTTATGAGGAAAACAACTATTTGCCAATAACAGAAATTAGACCTTATAATGGATGGCCAGATCATTTATAAAACCAAATTCTTCTCATTTGTGATTGTCAGTACAAAAATCTATTAATCTGAAAAGTTCAGCAGATCAAATGAAATCTGCTTTTCTTTTTCCCTGTAGTAAGTTTGGTCACAAAGTGCCATTTAGTATAACTTAACTTTCTAGGGCCATGCTCACACAACTTCGTGATATTTTATGTGTTATATCTTCAATTCTGACACTTGTTTCAGGATCCCATAAGTAATTTGTGAGGGGTGAGAGAAATACAGTGGGGTGGATTGTTTTTTTCCTGTGCTACAACTGATGGTGAAATTACCCTGCTGAACATCCTCTACAAGAAAATGGATTTGTGTGGTCACTTAACTGCTGACCCCAGTGCCTGCTACCCACCTTCAAAACACTTCCAGAAAATGGACAGAAATGAGTGTTTAATACTTCCACTGCTACCTATCTCCATGCTGCAAAACCATTGTAATTTCTGTGTTTTCAAGGTTCTCCAAACCCAGATTAAGATCAGCAAACCCAGATTTTTTTAATTAATTGTGAACTGATGTATGAACATATTTTATGGACAGCTTTTATATGCAGGCAAAGACAAAATGTTTTGAAAGGAACATTAAGTAGTAAATTGTTCTTCTGCCAACCTGTTCAGCCCTGTCCTTCTGTGCAAAGCCTGGAAGCGTGGAGCAGATCATGCCTCCCTCCCCTCAGAGAGGACAGCAGGGATGGGTAATGATCCATCCCCCCTGGAAGCTCATCCCCACCCCGGGATCTCTTGACACAGCAGCTGAAGGGAAGAGGAACACCAAGTCCTGTCCAGCAACCTGACCTGGTCCCGGGGCAAAAGGAGCATTTCCCTTTCCACAGCCAGCGCTTGACAGACCATGGTCCAGCTCACAGGCAGTGAAAGCTTCACTTATTAACTTTCCAGGCTTCCCTTGATAAACGTGCCTTTCTAAGCTGGGGAATGGGAGTTTTGTTTGGGTTTCTTTAAGATGTTTGTGTTTTCATAAGGCTAGAAGGTATGGAGACTGAACTCACCCGCCTCACTAGCCGTGTGTATGTCCATGGCTTGGGACATGTTCACTGAAGTAAGACCTTGGGAAAACAAATCTGAAAACGCCAACCAAGAAACACACGTGACACCTTCTCCTTCTTTATAGACAAGGTCAAACAATGTATTGCTTTAATAAATAATGGCTATTTTAATGACATTTTTTTAATTGCAGTGCTAGAGGTAGGAAGGAAAAATGTGTTATTCTGAAAGGGACCAAATACATATGCATAAAATAATGACTTGCTAAAGCATGTTTCAACTGTTGGGACTAGACAGTGGATTTTATCCAAAATATAAGTCAGTTTTGAAAAATGTATTATAGTTCCCCTCTATGTTATCTGATTTATAGTTCAGCTACTTACGATAAATAGATGGTGTTAATCTTTATAAGTAGATTGTATTTTCTGATAGGACAGTTTACTTACAGAACCTGACAAATTTCACCATGCTGGTTGCATATTGGCTTGACTTGTAATTATTAACATTAATTCACAAAGGAACTGAATTCCTTATCACTGATGCTCTTCCTTTATGAGTCCCTACCCTCCAAAAATGTAAGCCTTTAGCTTTCCAGCAATGTACTCTGCGTTTATTGGGATTGCTCAAGCCGTGTCTTGGAAACATCTCTTTTGTTTTTCCTTCAATAGTTTGTTAAAAGTACTACTGTGTTTAACCCTAATGTAGCACAATATTTTAGCATATGCTTAAAATTAATTCTACCAACCTAAGAAAAAAAAGTGAGAATTTGCTAAATCAGCTTTTCCAAATATAAGGGGGAAAAGAGAAAGTACCATATCCATGGCTGAAAAATTTCATTAATGTGATTTATTTGAAATGAGAAAGCAAGGATCTGAGCTGAGTTCTTTAACTCATCTATTTGACCTTTTCGAAGTCAGGGCAAAGAACTGTTCTGATCTGATATTTCACATGTATGTTTCTCTGGTTTAAATGACTGTAAAGGAACAAGATAGAAGACAGTATCCATGGCAGTTTTTTTCTTGTGATAATCCAGTATTTTCATAACAAAAATACTTTTTTTCCAAAACACTCCTTAGCCAGTAGAGCAGAATTGTCTCTTCTTTTCACAAAAGATCTGCAGGGATAGTATATGTGTTGGGTTGCCAGCTTGGTCATAAAAACCATACAATTACATTGAACTTCCACTGAAATGCACAGGCAGACTTCTGACTTGAAAAACTCAAGACCTAGTGCTACGTATTTTTACCTTCCTCTTTTGCCAGAAGCTTTTAGCGTATAAGGTAATCTTGGTGACTGAAGTCCCATTCATTTCCTATGCCTTTAACCTCCTAGAAACTCATCTTTTCCTGCTTTGGAATATTTTACCTGTTTTCTTTCTTCCATCAAAACCTGTAAAATTTAAATTCTTTAAAATAGCTGTCTAACGTAACAATAGGGTAGTAACCAATGGGTTACAAATGAAGCTGAAGTTCTGTAGCTCATACTGTTTCATTTACAAGTTTATGATCCATAAAACGTTTTAGCTTGCTAACTTATTTCTGCGATTAAATGCCTTCTTTAAATAAACGTGACTTTACATTGTGAGAAGTCCTGGTATCACCTGCTATCTCGTGCATTTGGCAACTTTGGTCAGAAAGGAAACCTGGTGCTGCAGATGCAAATGCTATACTGCTTTCTCACCTTCAGGAGGATTTGTACTGTATTTCATGTGCTTCAATATAAAATAGAATTGTCTATTACCTTTTTTTTCCTTGTCATATTTAAACTGCATAGTTCTTATGTTAATAATGGTGGTTGATTTGCCTGTGATTTGTCCTAGATAACCGCACAGTTTATAGTTACAGTAATGAGTGGTATTTATCTAATTTTTGTTTGGCTTGTAGTTAGGATTAATTATTTTATCTTCCTAACTATGTTTCTTTTAATATTGATTAATTTTAACCCTTTGGTGGGAGAAATGTCATGTGTTTCCTTATCACTGAATCTGGGAAGACACCGACAGTAACAATGCTTTCCATTCAGTAGTTTGTGTTTCTTATATAATATTCACTACAACTGAAACGAGATTTCTTCCTACTCTATTCCCTTGATTTTGACATACTTCAAGTCTTAAACTGGAAAATAGATTATTTAAAAAAAATTAGAACCAACATTTCATATGTATGTTTTAATTTTAGGCACACTAGCCATCCCTCTCACACCAGTGCTGTTTCTTAAACAAATTAAAATTTAGGGTATGCGTATCCTTAGAAGACCGACACCTGGAAATATAGATCTCCAGCTGTATCTCTGATCTTGCTAACTACCTTTACATGTGCTTACCTGTGCTCAGGTTTGCAGGAATGGAAACTTTGTGTTGATATACAATAGCATAGCTGATGTAGCTGACTTGCTAATGAAGAATTTTTTTCATAAAGTAAAAAGAGAGCTCTTGTCCTTTGGTTTATGCTGAGCCAGTATGAAATTCCCGGATCAAAATACATACAGAGCAACACTTTTTGTACTTTTTTACTTAAGCAGATTTCTCTTATTAAATGTCTTTTCCACCACAACTACAGGTTTCTTTTTATTAGGAGAATGTGACCACTGGCTCCCCAAAAGGGAAAGGCTTGTTTCCATATTGCTTTCCAACCACTCCCTTCACAGGGAATTAGGTTGCCTGCTTGCAACAGTAAAATAATTTTGAGCTCATGTGAAAAAGCCATTTGCATCTTGGACGGATTTCACAAAAATTTAGTTCATTGGGTAATAACCAGATTAAACAGGCTATTCTGCATCTCGTAAGGCATGACATAATGGATTCCATATTTTTTAATCATCATGTGCATCTTGTCTAATTGCTGTGTCAATTAGACAAAATGCAGGAAGACTGAAATGCATGAATAAGTTTGTTTAATAAATACATGCAAGTAGTTGTCATTTTATTGACAAAATCCTGTACTTTGGTTAGCTGCATTGACAACACAGTTGTCCCTCTGGATCAGTTACTTTGTAAGTACAAATTCAAGTACTCACTTTGCTTGTTTCAGTGGAGACATATGTATCTTTTGATACTATCTAGATACGTTGTTCTTGATAATTGTTACACACCCTTGAATCACACAAATAATTTTATGCAGAGCTAATTAAAATATTTCCAATGTTTTGTTAAAAAAAAAATCTTTCTGTACATTTTTAATGTGCTTGTCTTCCTTTTCATATTTCTACAACAAAATAATATATATTCAGTTAGATTCAAACAAAAAAACTTTTTTTTTTGTTTCATTCCCTATGTTTTCCTTTTCTTCTTCCTGGTTTCTTCACCCTCTTTTCTAGTGAAAAAAAAGTCAGGAGAAAATTACGAGGATTCCTAACAAAATGAAAGCTGAACCTTTTCTTTTCAATCAAACCTTTAATATTTCTTCACAGAAAACTATTGTCTTTTGTTCTCCTTTTTTTTTTCACAGAATGTGTCCTCTTTCATTAATTTAAGCAACTCAGCATGTAATAGTCGTGCTCATTAGCAGGAACTTTGAGGCCATGATTGCACTGAGGTAGTCCAATTAAAAAGTACAAAGGCAATGAATACCCAAACTTGTATAAGTCAGTAGTGTTACAAATTCTTTGTCAAACAAAAAAAGAAAAATGCTTTTACTCAGTGATGTATATTTAATATTATTTTGGCTGTGCTAAGTTCATGAGCAAAAACTTTTACCTGTGGACCAGTATTTAATTTCTAAACTCACTGAAGAGAGCATCAACACACCTTTTGGACAATAGTTGAAGCGATATCTGCCATCAAATGTCTAACAGTCAACCACATAGGCATCTAGAAGACTCGTTCCCGCCAAAGAACATCACTTTACTTTTATTTAGATTGATGAGAGTCTTCCTAGATTAAACGCAGCAACTAATCTCAGCCAGCCATTAGGGAAAATACAAAGTTTGATATATCGATGTCTGATATATCTGAATGTAACAAAATGGAAATGGTAGGAATGAATGCACAGCACTGCCTCAAAGTCCCTCCCCAAGGACACAACACAGTTGATGTTGGAGGCGAGGAGAGCTGAGGGCTGAGCCCACCACGGTCGTAGCTGAGAGCCCTGGGGGACTGGGTGCCCCAGGGCTCTGCTCTGGCCCCTTGGCTCCTCCAAGAGCAAGGAGATTCACCCAGTGGTGGTTCCTATTCATCCAAAGGAGAATCCACAGTTGAGTCAATAGCAATGGGCTGGAACAAAAGGTCAGTGCAAGGCCAAGCAGTATCATCAAAACACTTTGGTCTCTCTCTCTTTGCCCCAGGGATCTTGCAGATGAAGGTGAGTAATGCTGTTTCCGTGCTCTGCCCCAGTCTGTGGTCTGACTGACTGGGGTGCAAGGAATTTGAGGATATAAAACCTTGTTCCAAGAAAAGGTGGGTGAGATGCCGGGTGAGAATTGGCAAGGATATTAGTGCGCAAAGTTATGTTCCTGGTTAGGGTTAGACCACAGCGTGCTTTAAGGTTTCTACCTTCTTTACCTCCCTATGAGGGTATTGCTAAAGTATACTAGGCAAAAAAAATATATTTAAAGTCTATAAACAAAAATAGGAGTGCAAATGTTTTAATAGGAGCATAAATGTTTTAATCCGGGCACTTACTAAACCAAAGCCAATTCCTTCACCATAGTGATAGCCCCTGGAGTCTGATTGTTTCATTTTTTTAATCCTAACTGTTTATTCTATCCACCCATGGCTTTTCGGTTTTTCAGTGTAAACTGAAGTGTTGTGCATTGTCTTTAATTGTTCTTCTAGAAAAATAACCAAAAAAAAAAAAAAAGCATTGTTTCCTCCTGTTACTGTTCTTCTCTGATAATTATGTCTGAACGTCTGGAGAACATAAAAATTGCCTAAATATTTTCCTCAGAGTTAACCTGACTTTGATTCTTCAAATTAAGCTACTGGTTATCCATTGTGGTGTCTTTTCCCCCTTTTAGATCTCTGGTTCAAATGCAACAACCTTTGAATCATGCATGCTTTGTGCTACCATTTGGACGATTCCTCAGCTTTGAGAGGAAAAACTGGTAGAAACCAATTCCCATTAGATGTTTACACCACAGAAAACACCAGCATAACTTGTACTAGTTATGACCACACATAATTTTTTTCAGGCTTAATTAAAGAGGTCTGGAGATGGAATGGGATTAGCCACAGCCTTTGAGGAAGTCTTGTGAGTTGATGTTGAAGCACTTTTGCAGGGTAGTGGAGAAAAATTCCCCTGCATTCCTCTGCCTTGTGGTGTATTTGATCTGTGGGCAAAACAAGGACTCTAATTTAATTTTACAGTGTGCTGTGATATTTTTATGAAGGGCGTGATGCATACACTATTTGAGGTTAATTCTCTGTTTCTTGGGCTGTCAGTCTAACACCTTTCACAGGCATTAAATTCTCATTTAAATGTGGAAAGCCAAGATATAGAGGATAATGTCCAGATACCAAGCACTGTCAGATAAGACTGAGAGGAGGTTGTGCTGTTCAGCTATTTTACCAACATTACTGTGTCCCTCTCCCTTACCTTATATTATATAAAACTTTAAAGAAAAAACAAGTTTGGGATTTTCTTTTCTGAGAATCTCATTTTTCAGGTAAGTTCTAATGTATTGCAAACAAGGTGAAATATTGTCCAAAGACCCCTTATGCTTCTTTTTGCTGACTGAATTCTGCACTGCTCAGCCACCATCTCTTCCTTTCTGAATCATGTTAGAGTACGATGACAGTGATGAAAAGCCTTCTACAGAGAAAGCAATTTGAGAGCAGCAAACAAAATCTGTTTCTGTAGGAACACTCTACCTGCAGTTTCTACCTGCTTTCCTCCTCTCTCTTCTCACGGTTTTGGAGAGAGTGTTTGCTCAGTGACCTGCCTCTGTCTCCTGGGGTATTTGCTCTCCAGTAGTCAGTAGCATCGTTTCTTTCTAAAATCGTGCTGTTCGGTTTCAGTCCTGGAGAAGACAAAAAATGCCACATGCTGCTTCATAGACTCCAAACTTTTTCCCACTGCTCTCTTCTTTCCCTTTAAATGACTTCAAGTGGTGGAAAAATGGACCAAGTCCTCTGACATTTACACTACTTACAGGCTTGAAGAAATAGGTAGTATCCATCCTTGAATAAGATGTAAAAAGATAAAACATTTTTATATATTTCTCCTTGACTGCATTTGAAAACTGGATGTCAAAATCAGCATGCAAGCTTAATAAGAGATACGTATATTTTAGAAGAATTTTAATAAAGCCAACTCACCAAGTGTATGGAAAACATCTGAGCACAGACCATTTGTATCAAAGTGTTAGTGCCTTTGCACTGACAGAATAAGAGGTTCTTTAGCACACAGGCTCATAACATTTCCAGCAATAGTTCCACCCTTAAATTAGTGGGTTAGGAATTGAGCGTTCTCAGTGCAAGAATGCTTTACCAGTTCCACATATGACACAATCTGCAAAGATTCTGCTTGATACAGGGGAAAAAGCAAAATGAAAAAGACAAAACCTATTTGTGCATAACAAACAAAGAAAATAAACATGAAGGAATAAACAGATATAATCAGGAAATATTGGATAGCTAATCAAAATGTTATGTACTTAGGAGAAAAAAAATTGCTGAAACACATGATGGTGGGCCAGAAATGTTAAAGAGTGCCTCTTCTTTATTGCTGAATACCTTAGAAAAAAAACGTTACTATTGAAAAGTTATAACTGCGAAAATTGTTACTGCTTAGCAGATAGAGATTGTAAACTTCAGGCCTACTTAATATTAGAAAATGTCAAATTTTCATTTGTAGCTTTTCTATGTATTCCTAAACATGTGGCATAGTTCAGGACAAAGTGCTAAAATATGTAACATGTGAAGTTGGAACAAAATACATAGTGCTTGCTTACATTGCAAAAGGTGTTTATTTCATTGTTTTCACACTCTGAAAAATGAAAACATATTATCCTGAAAGCGAGCCCTATACCCCTGTTCAGAACAAGCCTTTGTACACGTAGACACACACAGACACACACACTCTCATTAATACATTGGATGGATTTACTATTTCACAAATATTTCATTCAAAATTTTCTTGATATTTCTTATTGAAATAGATTTTACTAAATAAGGGGGGAAATTCCATGATTTTCTCTGAAAAAATCAGTTGACTTTTTCCATGGTATTTACTGAAATGGCATAATCAGTTATGAAAGTTTCTCTACCAGTCCACTTCAGAATAAACAGTTGCTTGTGAGCTAAAAATTTTGACCAGATGCATGTTTTCTTATTTGTTAACTCAGTGACAGTAGAAAACAAACTTATAAGTATACCTCATTGTATGTGAGCTTTAAATCAGCATATCCAACATTTCCAAACCAAGATGGAATAATGTGTTGAACAACGCCTGCCTTCTTAATAACTCTTTGATTCTTCGATAGTTGGATCAGCTTCTGTACAACAGCCTGTCATGTCATATATGCACACACATTTAGCTGGTTTCAAACTCTGGATTACTGGCTAATTAATGCCATATATTAGGCCTTCTTTCTATGCATAAGGCCTTCATACAGCTTGGAGATAAAGTTTTAAAGCCTCTTTCCAGATCTCTAGCATGGAGATACCTAAAGGAGCAAGATAACAATCTGATTTAACACTTATCAAAAAGATTGCAGCTATGGTTTCATGTGATGATAAGGACAGAAAAAAACAAAACAACAAATGAGCCACCCACCTCAGAAATTTTTATACTGACTTTTTTCCTTTTCCTTGGAATGATACTTCAGGACAAGTTGTTAGAGGCCATACAGCACCTTAGTGCAGAGATTGCTTCAAGTCACATTGACGTACCTATTCCCTTCCCACTAATGATCAGGTAACGTCCTTCAGGGCAACCTCACACAGAAATGTAATATCAGGGAGGTGATTTCAGGTACTTTTTAGGCCCAATGGTGCATTTTTGCGGTGGAAACAAGGAAAAGCCAGCATCATATGTCATTAGAAAGATCTCTAAAGACTTTCACCAAGTGCTTTGGGGACAAGTAAATATCTAAAAGCCACAGTTCAGCAACTGTTTTTTAAGCTGGAAAATACTCCCAACCTACCTATTATTTTTTGTCTCAGATATCTTAGTTTTAAGGTGCAAAAAAGAAATCATCAGAATTTCAGAAAGTCCCTTAAAGCACTGCAAGCCTGTTTGAACAGCCTGGACATTGTCAGCTGCTGCTTTGAACTCGCCCACAAGGGCTGCAGTTTCTGTCTTCCTCTAACTAATGCTCAGTCAAACCGCTGGAATCTGTTGTTCTGCTCGTACTCCCCCTCCTCTTCCCACAGCTCCGGTTGTTTGAACAGTGCATATAAAGATATCTTTGTTACTCTTTCTGGAAAAGGAACAGCTTCTTCAGTCTTTTAGTTCTCTGAGAATTTACCAACTTTGAGTTTTTATTTGGCCCTTACAAAGAAGATCATCACCTTGGCAGCAGAACTAGAGTCCATTGACAAAGGTATTTAAAGCTTCCTCACTTAGGCTGGCGGGTCAGAGCTCAGAGTTCTCCCTTTGTCAAAAAAAAAAAAAAAAAAAAAAAAAAAAAATCTTGTTCTGTAATTAAGAAAAACATAAGACTGTCTCACCAGGATGAAGCATACAGTAGTAAACGGTAGTAAAAGTATCAAGAGGTATAAAAAGCCCTATCCATTAGGGATACAAATGTGGTATATGCGACAGCAACTTCATTGCTTCTGCAGCTGTAGAGCCTGAAGTAATTCAGCTGTGATTTCTGATATAACCATAACTATGAATCTGAAACGCCAGTTCCATTTCAGAGTCTGAACGTAGTAACCTCCCCGCATCCAGCCACTGAGCCACTTCAACATTCAACAGTTGCTACATCTATGCAGTGACTCTCTTATCTCTACATCTTGGTGTCTAAAATGCCAGAGCTAATTTCATGAAGCAGCTCCTTCCTTAAAGCACTTAAGGAAACATTTAAATTGGTTTCTAAACACACTTTCCAAATCAGTAGCAAAGCCCAACCTTTGTATATTTCCAAGAAATGTAGTAGTATTATTGTGGCCAGGTTTAATATAAAAATCATCTTTGAGGGAGCCTTTCCAGAGGCCAATCATGGGTTATTTGAAAGGCTGAGGCATTCGTGTGTTGTATCAGTTAGAAAGTAATTTCAGTGTTTTATTCCTAGAGCTTCTACCATGTCTGTTTTTTCCATTCCTGGCAGATCGATTTCATATTTCATTTCACATGCAACCCATATGCACAACGATAATTTGTGTACCTTTCAGCTGACTTTATGGAGTGAACTGATTTAACTTTTCCTCAGGAAAAGGTATCATAAAAGTAGGTGTTGGTATGCTGTGTCCAAGTGTTTTTCCTCAGAGCAAGCTATGCTCCTGCAGGCGCTGGAGTCTGATAAGAACAGGGTTAAGATTCATTTCAGACTTAACCTAGAGAAATTTGTTTTCTTCTGCAGAATTTGTTCTGCTCAGCATTGAGCACTGGGTAGCTATTTCAGCACTTTGCAGGCCTAAAATGATGCATGACTGTTGGGTCAATATTCATCTAATATACTGTAAGCAATGTTTCAGTCTTCTCTAACAGTGCCACATCCTTTCTTTCTTTGATTGCTGTTATTGGATAATTAGGCTTTTCTAAGTTTTTTGCTAGGCCCATAACAAATATTGAATGCAAAATTTGATGTTTCTGATTAGCAGTGAAGCCTTTACAATTAGGTGGAAATACAGGCTAACAAAAGACTGGCTTTCCAAGCAACAGCCGTTCACACCATAAGACTTACCTCTTTCTTGTCAAAATCCTGGGTTTGGGGGTGTCCTGGTTTCAGCTGGGATAGAGTTAATTTTCTTCTTAGTAGCTAGTAGAGTGCTGTGGTTTGGATTCAGGATGAGAATAATGTTGATAACACAGTGATGTTTTGGTTCTTGCTGAGTAGAGTTTACACTGGTCAAGGACTTTTCAGCTTCCCATGCTCTGCCAGGTGCATAAGAAGCTGGGAGGGAGCAGAGCCAGGACAGCTGACCCAGACTGGCCAAAGGGCTATTCCATACCGTATCACATCATGCTCAGTATATAAGCTGGGGGAAGAAGAAGGAAGTGGGGGACATTCGGCATGATGGCGTTTGGCTTCCCAAGTAACCGTTAGGCATGATGGAGCCCTGCTTTCCCGGGGATGGCTGAACACCTGCCAGCCAATGGGAAGTAGTGAATGAATTCCTTGCTTTGCTTTGCTTGTGCGCGCGGCTTTTGCTTTCCCTATTAAACTGTCTTTATCTCAACCCATGAGTTTTCTCACTTTTACTCCTCTGATTCTCTCCCCCATCCCACCGGGGGGGTGGTGAGCAAGCGGCTGGGTGGTGCTTGGTTGCCAACTGGGGTTAAACCATGACAGGCAGTTTTGGTTTTGCTTCAATTTATAACAGTTGAAAAAGTCTTGAAAAGAATTTGGAAAGATGTCGTGCTTTTTTAAGAGAGTTGTCAGGCACAAAGAAACTTCTCAATGTCTTCCGTCTTGAATGTTGCTTTGATACAGACTTGATGATTCACATTCATGATTCAGTACAACAGTTTAATTTCTTCTACCAACAGGGTGGTGCTTTTTGTCTTCTTTTATAAAAAAGAGGACTCAAACATTCTTCCACTTCCTTTGCTGCTCTTTTTCTGTTCATCAGATATATTTACATCGCATGGCATAGAGGCTGAGTATTTACAGCCCTAGGCAGTAAACGTCTTGCAAAATACTCTGAGGTGATGCAACTACAGGTTGCTGGGCCCTTGAGCATCTCATACCTCCAAGCGTGACATTAGTGGTCTCCTGTTACCCTTTTTCCATATCTTTGATTAAAAAAAATAACCAACTATAAATGGATTAAAGGCAGCACAGGGATATACTTGCATGTTGAGTCAATAAAAATCTAAATTGAAAGGTTTGTAAATCTATGAAATATTTACTGACATGTTAATATTATCCCCACTATTTCCAAGCACACTTGGAGCATTTCCTGTGATGTTAATTAAATGTTTCTCATTCTGTTTCTGCCAGTTAGCCCAGGTGGCTGCTAAATCAATCAAAACATGAGACTGTGAGGGGGAAGCTGCAGCGTAAGGACTTGCCCCCCCTCACTACAGCTCACGTGTATGGAGGTGAATCTCCTGAAAACAGACATTTATCTGCCTCTGGAATAAAGAGTCAGGGACCCATTAACTTCAGGGAGCTCGCTCACTTTATGCCACTTGAGGCTCTTACCCCATTGACCTTTAAGTAGGAACATTTTTTCAGAAGGGTTTTTTCACTCTGGTTTAAATTTGAACTCATTTTTATTACCATTACCTAAAATCCTTCCTTTTTTTGCAGCAGTTGTTAGTTTTGTTCTGTTGTTCTTAAGAAGAAAAGTAGTTTTCTTTTCTCCTCTATTGCATTTTATTTGAAACTGTGGTTTCCAGGGCCAGCAGCCAACTCAGCAATTGCCTCTTAGAATAAAGATTTGACTGGGATTTATGGAAGAAATATAGGTGTCAGGCCTGCAAGCAAGCTCTAGCTAAGCCTGTGTTTATAACAGACCCCTTTGTCCCGTGTGCCGTGGAAGCTGGGCATGTAAATGCATGAGATCGTTGTGATGGGAGAGAAACTGGAGGTATTAAGCACAGAGAAAACCAGGAAAAAATGGGAATTTTGGATATAACTTTTAAATGCGCAGATGGAGCAGCTCTTTTAGGGCCTCTGAATCTATAAATGCCTCTGTTTTGTAGTTGGCTGGGCAAGAGCTCTCTTTGCACTAGGGCTTGTGGCAATCAGACCTTGCTCTAGAGGCACAATGGCCCAAATACCTATTTTGCTTTAGAAATGAAAAATCCTCCCATACAATAGAAGAAATTATATGGTATTTTTATTTTATTTTTCTGTGTGGATCTCAGTTACTTGTGCTTGCATTGGAGAGACGTAAGGGTTGTACCAGTTGTGCTAAACAAGCACCCATAAAACCTCTTACAGTGCAACTGCTCTTTACTTTGGCTGCACTTACAAATGCACTAAAGTGGTGGTGACATAAAGATATGGGCAAAATCCACCTTCTCTGTTTTGAAAGATGAAACAGCTTGATAGCACTTTAAGAAAGATCTTGACATCTCTAAGACAGTCGTGGAGTTTGATGCCTGTCTACCTCAGAGCCAAGACCACAGCAGCTGCTGCTGTAGGATCAGAGAGTTGTCACTTACTCCCTCTTTCTACCCACTTTTTTGTGCTGAATAGATTTCAAAACAGGAGAGAATTCAGACAGACCTGACAGCATCTCAGTTTAGTGACTGCTCCTCTGCAAGCAGTTACAAGGGAAGAGCAGCAGATTGCTGCTGGGCTGACAGGCTGGTGGAGTTAATCAGCATGATGAACTCTGCCTCAGAAACGGCTCAATGGGAAACAACAGGTTTACACTAAGGGTAGAAAAATCAGGATCAAAAGACTTTTCCCTTGTTAGTTCATGGCTCAGGCTCATGCTCGAGCTTCAAACCCTGACATTTCATGCCTCCCTTCACACTGTCAACTCCCTCTAGCTCAGAGCAAGCCAAGAGGCAACTATGGTTTTAAGCAGTGTCTCCCTTATGATGGTGACCACATGAATCTCACATTGTCCTCTTTTCCTAGATAAGATGGATACAGCCATATTAGACAGAGTGGTAAACAGAGAACTGGAACTTACAGCTCTATGCCTCGTTATAAATGACAGTATGTATATAACCAGAGGTCCAAGACTGTATGATTAGAAACTCAGCATTTAATGTTTTGTTTTTCTCTACTTGTGGTTTAGCTTATAACTTTTCTTCGTTTTTCTAGTAAATCACACTTTGAATTTACTATAGCTTTGGTTTCCAGTTTATGTTTAACAATATTTTAAAATAAGACATTGATGTAGTCCTTCCGTACCCTCTGCTGCTCTTTGAAAACAAGCCTGGCCTTAATTAGAGTGATATAAACAGTTGTGTGCCCTCAGACTGCTCTGCCACCACAGTGAGCCTGTGTCACACTCAGTGGTGTGACATGGACCCAAAGACAAATTTGTATACACTCTTTTCATGCTTGACAAGGAAGCTGCGGTTCTGGCCTTGGTGGGAGGCATCTTTATATAAATAAGATGTTTGTATTGTGGGTTTCCAATCAAAACAAAGTGACAGAAAACTTTCTGAATCTAACTGAGGTTTGAAGTTTGTTTATAATGTGTACTTGCTGTAATTTTAATGTTGGAAAAAAAATGCAGGATATAATTCCAGGGGAGAAGAAGCTAATGAAGATCAGCAAGAAAAAGAGCGAAGAGTCAATAAGTCACTGGGTCTTCCCATATATTCACATTCATACAGCCTTGCTATTTGAGTCTGTGTCTTCAGGCACTCCTCCCTTCCCTACTCAAATGCTATTGCAATTTTTCATTAAAGCTATTTATGTTGACGTTGGGCTTTTACTTACAATTTTAACTATCCTTCTCCAAATCAGCTTCCTTTTTCTTCAATCTTCTCTTTTTTCCCATAACCTGTCCTGTCCAATCTTTCTAATCCACTTGTTTCCTTACTGCCTTCATGTATTCTTACTTTTGTATGAACAGTACTAGCCATATAATAAAAACCTTGCTACATAGCTGTTAAGATACCTGTAGCCCTGGCTAGTAACACAGCTGAAAGAGTAGTCCCAAATGGGACAGGAAACAACGTGGCCAAATTTTGTCTGCTGCCAATTTTTCCTTGGAAAAACCTCATCCTGAGCTGAGGTTCCCTGCTGTGAGGGAATGAGAAGGGTTCTGCAGATGCACTGAAGTTCGTGGTTTATATAGACCTAGGTATACAAAAGATGAAATGGCTTTGAAAACAAAGTTTATCTATCTAGAGTATGGCTAGAATGGTTTGAAAAGAAAGGTCTGAACAGCAGCCCCATTTGGAAAGATTTACAGGTCCAACATTTAAATATTATTGGGTTTAGAGTGAATTAGGTCACAGTGCAACTCAGTAGATGGAAAACTTCATCTTCTCCCAAGAAACTGATAACAAAGAAAAATCAGCCCAAGGTTCTGGTACCCGCTATCGTTATTATTTAAAATCCATCTTGGAGAGTAGGCATAAAAGTACAAAAAATAGAGCTGTCCTTTCACAAAGTGAAGAGAATAACATTTATTGTGGCTGAGATAGTCCCAGGAAGGATGAAGCCCTGGGTAGCAGTGCACAATGTCCTTAAAATTCACTGTTACTGGAGCTGGGATCACAGACTGCCCTATCTGGTGACAAACATACCCCTGAGTGACTAAATCTGTACAGAACTATCACTGCTGGTTATTCTTCCTGAGGATATTCATGTAAGGCTTGTCTACAGGACCTTTCCTTATTACATATACCTTGATTCTTCAAAGCACTTCTGTCCCTTAAATTTAGGGTATGACTAGTTCTGCTATTGGTTGTCATCATACCCTTATATGTCTGAGTACTTTTGAAGCAAGGATGAGTCTGTCTCCACCCCTAATGCATTAATTTCTTTAAACTTCAAATTCTCATGTCTATTCAATCTATATTCAGAGAATATACTGTTTATTTTGCAGAAAGTATCCTGTATTTTCATATGTTAAAGACAGCAGAGCTCCTTTAAAATTCATCTCAACCCAGACTATGGCTGTTCATCTAGTGCTTTCTTCATACATTTAATGTAGGCTAATGTGAATCCTATTAGATTGGCCTGCTCAATGTATCCAGTG
The DNA here is from genome assembly GCA_020745775.1 of Theristicus caerulescens. Classification (NCBI taxonomy): domain Eukaryota; kingdom Metazoa; phylum Chordata; class Aves; order Pelecaniformes; family Threskiornithidae; genus Theristicus; species Theristicus caerulescens. The sequence goes on along the minus strand of CM036559.1, from coordinate 28,181,605 downwards.
CTCTCAAGCCTTGTCAAAGGCACTGCACTCAGCCTCATTTACATCAATACAGGCTGGGGCATGCTCTAACTTGTAAATTGGTTCAGTTAGAAATACAGCTCTTGACCACTGCTAAATACATCTTACAGCTAACAGCATTTGTCAAATGTCTTTTCTCATTAAGTTCAATTTGGGTCTTGTAAGAAGTTCCCTTGGAGATCTTAGCTGTTTTCATCTTGCACCATCAGTAAAGAGTATAATAGCATTTTAATTGATCCCTGGTGAACTGCAAATGTGCAAAATTGCTAATTTCTTGACTAGGTTTTCCCAGGGAAATGAGCTCTTGTATCAATTTAAAGCTATTTGATGAACATCACATTTTAAACATACTGTTTCTTTCTGTGCTTCTGTTCTATATGGCCCAAAGAAAATTAAGGAAGAGAGCAGGGATTTTTGTTCTGTGCTTGTACAAGGAAAAGGGTAAAAGACTGAGCAACTCTAGGGTCTAGGAATATACAGAAATCAGTCAGGCATTGTAGGTTGGGAGTGTTTTGCTTGTTTTCCTGTAGCTACCCATAACTCTAACTGTTATCCTCCTCACCCAGCTCTGGACCACCCTGGTGCTGCCCTCAGAGCTCTGGCTGTGCCTGGTTCCCCATCCCGCTTGCCCACCAGAGAGGCTCCACCATACCATGGCATGGCATGGCACAGTGCATCAGGGGGACACATTTATTCCCACCGTGGGTGTTGGGCCAAAAAGGACATGACACTTCTGTCAACTGCCAAATACATCTTCTGGGGGAGTATGTCCCCTTCTGGCTATTTGCCACCCCTATTGATAGTTTGGGGGGGCAGGGAAAGAGGTGGTGGGGAGCCAATCCAAACTGCTTAGCAGCCAGCAAAAATCCCTTTTCCTCCAGAGCATCCCACAAGGGCACTGAAGCATGTGCCAGAAGGAGCAGGAAGAAGGGAGAAAACAACAGTCTATGGTGCAGGCTCTGTATTTCCACCTTCCCTCTTGTATTACTGTGAATGAAACAGCAATTTTTCCTTTGGCCCTGGGCTCCCCTATTCATGCTTCTCCCATCCAGCACAGTTACAGCAGATACTACTTGCTATCTCATCTACTGCCCACAGTGAGTGCACTGTGATGCACAAAGCTTGTTTATTTAGAAATTGTTTGATAGTCCCTCTTTGAAAGTCAATTAGGAACTATTCACACTGTTAAAACTCATGAGACACTAAGTTTCACATAACGCTTCCTGAAAAGTTCTGGCACCTAGCCTGTATTTCAGGAAAGAGTTATCCAGGGATACACAAAGCAAAAGAGCATACATGAAGTTGTCCCCACCTTTCCCTTTGCAATAACAAAGCACAGACTTAATTAAGGGGAAACTTGAGAAAGTCACTCAAAAACAGGTCTTTCATAACATATTGGTACCTTACATATTATTTTCTACAGGCCTGACTGTGCAATCTCCCACTCTCTTAAGAGTTTTTATACCAAACTGAGGAGGTAAAAGCTACATCTGAATTCCCTCCAGCTTTTCCTTCTACCGTTATTCAGTCTCTGTTTCTTCAATCTTTGCTAAGCTCCTGGAACATGCCCTAAAATGTCACTAATATGACTTTCATATTCTACACTGAAAAAATAAATGGAATAGAGTTTGTAATACAAATACTGCCACTGACAGACATTTGCTGAGGCGAAGTCATGAGGCTCAGTTTAGAAGCTGTAAACTGTTACAGGACTATAAATTCCTATTCCATTAATGTTGTGCCACACTTAAATGGGGGGGGGGGAAACACCCAACCCTTGGCTTTCTAGAGCAGTTACCTGGATTTCCTTCTTTACAAAGATGCAACTGTGGATGACCATGATGCTTCTACAGCTGCTTCTTATACCTGTGACACTTAAAACTCTAGGTGAAAATCCAGCTCCTTGGCTCTTTACTTGAACTTTAGATTCCTGAGTAATATTTAGTATTTTTACTTTCATGTGTTAGTACCTCTTATGAAAACAGACTGGCAAAATTGCAATTCAGTAGAGACTTAGCTATTGCTAATGACTTACAGATTATTTTCCCTTACTAAATCATGTTCTTTCTTTGAGACATTATAATCTGTCTCTCATAAGACACAGGAAAGCCAAGCTCTAGCAGAGCAGAGCAGAGAGGCAACTTTGATTCCAAAGGAGAAGAAATCATTCACTATAGGTCATGAGGCCAGTATGTCTGGGGTTGTGCCAAGAATATAGCCATTTTCTGCCTGTGTTGATGTCCCCACAGATACCTGCTAAGGTGCTGGAAAATTCATACCTGCCTTTGTTGCAATTTGTAGTTAAAACTGTAGCTGAGAAAGAGGCACTCTTTCACCTCTTTGGACATTTTTGTATGCCAAAGGCCTGCCCAACACTTCCCAGGTTTCATGGGTGACCTGCTTAAATTATCATCTATCATTTGGATCTCTTTCCATTGAGTTGCATCCATTCCTGTTAGAAGTAGTTTTGCTCATGACTCAGCCTTGTTTCTGTGGCTGAAGACCAGAATGGAGCAATGATCTCTGTGCATCCTCAAATACAAATCTTTTACAAAATAATACATCATCATTTAGTCTGTGTTCTTACACTTTTCTGTTCCTATTCTTTCCTATTCTGTGCATGGCAATGACATATTTATTTAGCACAAAGTCAGACTGCTCAGCAGTAGGAAGTTAAAGATTAGTAGGCTTTCATTTTTTGCACAAGGTCCAAACCGGAACAAGAAAAGCTTGGTATTTTCAGTATGTTCAAGCTACATTTTCTGTAACCAAGAGGCAAATTGGTGAGGGTGAAGTAAGGCCTCTGTGCAAGTTGTGCATCTTATACAGTTTCAGCTGAGACAGAGAGCACTTTTAATGCTGTTGTAGTATAGTTATGAGAAGGGAAAAGAAACAATTCACCAGTCTGAGATAAAATTCAGCAACAAGCCAATAGGCACCAGATACTGTGGGTTTTATATTAGCAGCAGTATCCAAAAAAAACTGCTTGCTATTTGACTCCCATCCCTCTTTATGGTTCTACACAGTTAATATTAAGTTTGAAAGCAGGATAAGATATGAAGAAGGAAAGGTGTATGTTATTGCCAGAAGAAACTGTTCCCGTTAAAATGAGGGGGGGGAAGTATTTGGTTTGTATATTTTTCAAGCAGTAGGTTTTACAGATTCCCAAGAATCAATCTGCTGAAAAGTGTAGTTACTTGTAAATGAAATAATAATATTCATTAAAGTTCAAGTCCAACACTCAAGCGGGTTTGACTGCAGGACTTCTTGTTCACTGATTTTGCAGTCTGTTCTGTAGGACCATCTATTCCATTTGAAAAGCAACTTGAAATTGAAGGTTAGCTCTGCTTTTCCTACAAGAAAGAAAAACCACCCAAGAGAGGAGGAGTCAGTACACCAACTCACAGCTGATGATTGATTTAAGGATGATGAACACTGTGTCAGTGATGCTTCTGAAAATCTTGTTCATTTAGTGGATATTTTACTTTTTCATTTAGCTCCATTTTTGGTTGCCCAATTTAAAAAGCTGTAGAGTAGCCTAAAATCATTTATGGCTAAGGACATGCCTACTTAGACTGAAATAGGCAGTCCTGAGCACTGAGCTGGGTGGCAGAAACTAACTTATGTATGGAGGAGATGTATTAACTTCAGAGTAACTTGCCCTTAAGGCCAGATGTCTAGAGTCTGACTGCTTGAAGTGATGGGGTTCACTCTTGAAAATGCTTATGTGAGTTAAATGCCTTTCAACACCTTTCTTCATTCATTAATATGGAATATCCTGTGAGGTAGAAATTATTATCAAAAGCAGCAGTATAATAATTCATCAAGAAGTCCTCTGACTGCGGGGAAACAGAAGTGTGTAGGCTGGTACTAGGAACTGTGAAAGCAAATGCTTTACGCTTCCTCAGAAAACAGCAGAAACCTTCTTAGAGGTGTCCTGCAAGCCAAAGGTGAAAGAATGAAGGAATGAAAGATGTTTTTATCCCTGGTTTAGGATAAAGAAGAAAAATAGAGAAACTAATAACAACCTTTAAAAGATATCAAGGATCTATAATCTATCCCTTTATAGCCAAATCTGACTTTAAACAACATGTTGACATAAAGTTTCTACATAAAGCTATATTTATTAGCAAGTAGGTAGTGATATGGGGCATAGTACAGAATAGCTTTTGGAATATAGTTGTTGCATTACTAAGAAACTAAAAAAAACAGGGGTCTTAGGGGATAGGCTACTCCTTCTTCTTCTTCTTCTTCTTCTTCTTCTTCTTCTTCTTCTTCTTCTTCTTCTTCTTCTTCCTCTTCCTCTTCCTCTTCTTCTTCCTCTTCTTCTTCTTCCTCTTTCTTCTTCTTCTTCTTCTTCTTCTTCTTCTTCTTCTTCTTCTTCTTCTTCTTCTTCTTCTTCTTCTTCCTCCTCTTTTTTCTTCTTCTTCTTCTTCCTCTTTTTTCTTCTTCTTCTTCTTTCTCTTCTTCTTTTTCTTCTTCTTCTTCTTTTTTTCCAGGGCTTCTTTAAAGAAAAAGAAGTCATGAGTCTTTTTATAGCACAGGAAAAAACATAAGGCTAAACAAGTTGGCCTGTCTAGACGTAACCATAGGGAACACTAAAGCCTTACCTCTCCTTCAGGAAGGAGGGAGAGAGGGTGTGTATATGTGCAGAATCATAATAGTTACTGCCAGCCAGGAAATGTCAAAAGCAAATTGCTCATACCAAGAGTCCATCTGGAGAGGACCAGCTATGGAGCCAGTACACTGAGATGTATATTTATAGATGTCCCTAAAGGAAGCTCCTGTTCACACTGTCTGCACCCCCACCCCCCCTCACAAAATCCTTCTCACTCTCCCTCATGCCACCAAACAGGCTCTGGGGTTTCTGGGCTTACACAGCAAAGTAGCAGCTGTGCAGGCCCTCCTTTCATCCCAAGCATTTCATCACAGTATCCGGCTGCAGCAAACGCCAGTGAAGTCAGGGTTTCTGACTGACAAAGGATGCTGGCTACAGCATGGATAGGGCTTCTTCAAACCAATCAACGTTAATTTGGCAGGAAGAATTTAAGACACTGACTACATTTAAACTTTAATTTTCATGACCTACAAGGAAAGGAAAATCACTTACAGTCATTCTATACCAGCTGTGTAGTAAAACCACCCTATGGGGCAGGTGTTTGAAACTTGGCTGTGATGTTATCTAGTATTAACATTAACCAAGCTTAAATAGAAATGCCTTCTCAAGATGGTTTTGTAGGCTCCATTTAAGCAACTGTTCATGCCACTAGACCTGAGAGGCATGTTGGTGGTGAAGAGGCCTTTGACAATTTCTCCAGCAAAATTTTTTTTAATCCCTCATCTGCTTGTCTTATGCCTAGAAAATATTGTGTAACTCTACCAAGAAAATCAATGTGGCTTGGACAAAATCATCTTCAGCAGGTAGTGGCCCTCCTGTTATAAGTATCTTTGAAACCCCTTTCGAAATGGGTATTTCCTCTGTTCCAGCACCTCTTTGCCCTCCTGTACTAGACCAAACAATAAAGTCAAAATTGTGCTTGTCGTCCTGGTTGTTTCAGTGAAAATGTCCTCACGTTCACCCAGTGTGTATTTATATATGCATATGTAATCCTGTACCATAATATTTAAAGCTAACTATCTGAGGGTATTTCAGTATAGTTTCACCACCGTGGGTTACACTGAAACTGTCAAAACTGAGCAAATATAACTCTTCCTGAATCTATGGGATGTGAGCCATTGCCATGCTGTGTAATGCACCAAAAATGGCAAAAACAATGGGAGTAATTGGGAAAAAGTCATGGAAGGTGGAGGGACGTTATGTGAATTTCATTTTCAGGCAGCCTGCACAGGTTTTGGAAAACTGTAGCCAGGAGCAAATTTGTGGTTTTACTGCTGGAGATTTTTTTAAATAATGGTTGGCTTTGCTGTCATCTGTGATCGCCTAGAGAAGCAAGAATGAGAACAGTGCTTCCAGGAATGCCGCTGCGGTACGGCCACATGAGCTGACTCGTTTGGTGATGTTGTGTTAGTTAATGACACTTCCAGGCACAATGGCATAGAACAGAAATATTTCTAGCTTGTTCAAATGAACAGAGGGTAATGAACAACACCTCCAGAAATGATGGCGCTGTGCTGTATGGTAATAAAGAGCTGAGACCTGAGCAAATGGCTAGTGAATAATTTCTACTGGGAACATAACATTAGAAGGAACATTCATTCCTGTGACCTTTTCATTAGATCTGAAACAGTATCATAAGTGCAGATACTACTCTCAACAGGGACTTCTGTAAATTCACTTGCAATTGGGTTCGCTGCCTAACTTGAAGCTTTTGAAAGGCAGGCAGCTAATCAAAGCCAGAGGGCAGTTCATCCCATCACAGTGGTATCTTAGGTGCCGTGAGTCATAACTCAGTTGAGTTACATTGGTATAAAACCAGCATCAGTGAGATGAGAATTTGGGTAAAAAATTCCGAGCACAAGAACTGAGACATGAAGCATACCAGTTGCTAAGACATGCACAGTCTGGACTGAGGGCAGCAAAGCAATATACATCACAGAAAGGTTTTTGGCCATTTATGTCACAGCAGCAGGCAAGGACGCTTTTTACAGCAGCAAGAGGATAATAGGAAACTATGGCAGACTGAAGCAAGGTGACTGCTCATGCTGTCACAGTCTATTTTGTAGGCATGCGGTGAATAAGCTGTTGCAGTGACTAAAGAATCTAAAAGAATCTAAAAGATAGATGGGGCTGCAGCGTTTAGACCTGTCCTCTGAAGTGAAAAAAAAGAATGAGCCTGTAATAGCATATCACCCAATGTTCTTCACTCCGCAGACATCAAATACAAGAAGTGATACAAAGCTGCTTTTTTCATGGGTTTCTTAAGGTTCCTAGCTATTTGATGAGCTTGTGTAACTCTGCAAACTTGTGTTGTACAACTCACAAAACATTGTTTTTATTTTAGGCCAGAACTGTTCATCTGCAAATTCCTGTAACAGAAGAAAGAAAGTAGACACTCCCTTTGATACCTTGCATGTGAGCTTTACATTACCATTTTGTGTACATACCAGGACTTGGTTCAGCAGAATTCTTTCAAGTCCTTTCTCTCCCTCACACACATTCATGCAACAGGATGCTATTGTTTTAATATAAATTTTCCTTCCTTTAGAAGCCTTTTTGATGGATGAAGGATACGATTCTTACCATGTTCACATTGTCAGACAAGCACTTGGAAAGCTGTAAGATGCTGCCTGTGCATAGGGCTGTAAATATCTACATACATACCTTCTTCATATAGCTATCTCTTCAAGCTTGAACTGTGAGAAATTTGTCTTTTTATGGCACAGCCTAGCCACAGGGACACCTTTCCACAGAGCTGATTCTTCAAATAAGGAGGATCTGTTCCAGGTAGCACACTAAAGCCAAAATTCTTGCTGTGGGAATTACATTTTTCCTACAACACGGTTTATATTTACTATGTTGTGTAAAGAGTGAAACTGTTTCTCATGAGTATTCTTCTAATATCTTCCCAAATATACTGAACCTTTGTTAGGGGGGACAAGAGAGTTAACTTCAGGCCATGTGGAGCCCACTCAGTAAGAACAGCTGGGCTGACTTGCTTTATAACATGTTTCAGATCCTGCATGTGAGGCAGTCTGAAATACTGATCCACATGCATGGCTTCAGCTTCCTCGCTTCCTTTTTGGCATGGCTTTGGTTTAAGTACACAGTAAAAACATGCTTCAGATTTGACTGTATAAATTGTTGGCAAATCAATTGGTAAGGTTATTACCAAGTGGCTGGCTGTGTTAAGCTAGTGCAATGTCCATTGAATGCTATGCTGAGAAAGCAGGCTTTAAAAGTTGGGAAGAAAATAAAGGTACTCATCACACTTGCAGTGTGGAACTCAATAGTCTTGGAGTTACAGAGAGCTGAAATATTTTACTAAATAATACATTTGAAGGAAGACATATCTTTGATAAAAATTGCAATTTTCACAAAACAATATGCACCTCATAGCAAATCCGTGTATTTCATAAGAAAACTTGCAAGATAATCAACAGAAAAAATATCACCTCTCAAACATAACTTACTATGGTTAAAATAGATAGGCTATTTGAATATTTGATGAATAAATTCTATCCTAGAAGGTTCTCCTTCCATTTTTCATTTCCTTCCCATTCACCACCACCACCATCACCACAACCACCACCTTTTTCCATCCGGAGAAGAGGAGAGTGTTGGGAATAAAATGCTTAAGGTGTTTCCACTATATATTCTCTATATATTCACTATACATTTCTTATACTTCACATCAACCCTTTATTTCTAGATTATTTTGTATCTTGTCATGTTTTGTCCTGTTTCAGTGCTTTCCACAGCAATTACTGTGTGCAAGAATTAGAACATGTGATCTGTTTTTCCTTCCATCACAGTTTCTTGTGATTAGAAAATGGGATCAGACAATATAATCTGATTAGTACCCTGTCCCCAGTGATTAATTATGGTGTTTCTCTTAACATCTCAGTGTCTGTGCAGGCTTCTTACTCCTGAAGAGGACAGACTGTCATGAGAGAGATTGTTTTACCACTCCTTAAAATTTAACCTGTAGTTAATAATGTACTCCTATGAAAGACCATGAAAATTAGTCTCTGTGATGGGATAAAACTGAAACCAGTTTTGAGTTTCAAAGTTACCGATGAATCAAGAATAGTGAGAAAATACATTTGAGGAACCATTTCCTTTAAGTCTTACTCTTGCACAGAAACCAGATTTTTTACAATGTATCTGCAAACTTTACTCCCTTGATAAAATTAATCAAAGCTTTTCACAGAAGTCTTTTTCATGCATTTATAGCTTGGGGGTTTTTTTGACTGCAACTTTTAGTGGGAAGAAAAAAAGGGGAGAATAAACTTTCCTCAAAACTTTTCACAAAGTTTTTATTAATATCATTACATTTATTAAAATTTTTGTTTATAATTTTAACTAAAATTAAACAGTATCTTGCAGAAACATCTGTGGCAATGGATTTGATTCAAAACTAACAGAAAGTGCTTCAACATATTTTGTTAGCATCTCTCGTTTTGTGTACACTTCAAAAACTTGCATTGGCTCAAATTAAGCACTGGTATGTTATCGGAGCCTTACATAATACATGTGTTTCTTTTCCAAAGGGGTTTTCAGTTGGTTTTACGGTTTGGGATTATTGATAAAGGAATAGTACTTATTTTGGGCAACAGCTGGGGCTGGGCTATGTTGATAAGAAGGCTTTGTATAAGAGCAGTGTATGATTTATTTGAAGGTTGGGTGGTTTTTTTCTTTTCATTTTTAACTGCTTCTTATCCAGCTTCTTTAACGATAAGACTTTGTCCATTCCGAATCCCAGAAAAGCATATTTTTATCCAGGCTTCTTTTCTCTGTTGAGCGGCATGGAACAGCTGCTGGGGAATTCTAACCCAGAATAAAAGTGGCTTGCATTCCCTCCCTTTCCCTTATTCCTCCCAAGAAGAATTACCTTGCTTTGAAAGCAGACTAATTCTTATGGAATAAAGTAATATATATTCTATGATATAGTGTTCCCATGGGGGCCGGCGTATGCTGAAGTTATTACTGAAGAATACTGCTACAGTTACTCCAGTTAGTTTTCCTATTGAACTTTACTTGCTTTGGAAACAAATCCTTTCCCCCTTCCTTTTAGAGAAGAAAATAATTATGAGCAGGTGAAGAGGGGGAAAATGAAGGTTCTTCATTTTACCAAGAAGTCCGGCAGTTTCATGAGCTACATCTCATAAAAGTGGGAGTTATGAGTTTGCCTCAATCATCAACTTGAAGGGTATTTTTCTTTTCTCAAGAAATATCAGCTTGTTATGATAGAGTAAAGTAAGTGCAAGAGTGAGGCAATTAGTTGACCAGGTGAACTGTTGGTCCAGAGAGCAAGATGAAAGATTTTACTTCGTTGTAAATGGCTGTAGGTAGGGAAATCCTCTATGAAATCTTGACCCCTTCTCAACTGATAAGAATAGTTACTGAAGTAATGAAGATGAGTCATGCAAAGCTTCCATATGGCATACTGAGCAGTTTGAGGAAAAGGATTCCTATTACCTTATGAAAAAGTATCTTTTGTTTGGCCATGATATCTTAAGCTTTCCTGAACTGGATCATGCTGATCTGTGCTCCCTGCAACAATCTGGAGTGTTGGAAGGCGTTGCATTTCAGCTGAAATCAGCAGAGGTGCTACACAGTTTCTACTGGTTCAATGTTCAATTCCAAGTTGTTGGGATCTTGGAAGTTTCCTAAATGTGTTTTTTGGAAAAAAAAAGAAATAATTATACGGAGATGGCACATGTCGTCTTGCTGGAATATCGGAGGAGACAGGTTTCCTCCTTAGCATGTGCAATATGTGGATGAGAATCGCATATTACTGGATCATATTTTGCAGGAATACACTGAGCTGGGAGAAACCACTGTCCTAGAAGAAGGTTTCATTAAGATTTCTCACATCTCTTTTATTCTTTTTCTTCTCCATCTTCTTTCTCTCTGCACAAAGTTTAAAGATTTTTCCATTGATGTGAGAAACTGGTGCAACTGCTATGTACAAGCTTATAATATAAAGTGAATAGGGATTTTGACACAATGTTTGGGTTAAATCCCACTCCTGAAATTGCTGTTTGATTCCAGTGGTGTGCTGGTATGTGTTTTCCACTAACTCCACTCCCTCTAAAAGGAGCTATCAGTACGAAATTATGGAAGGGGTATCACAAAACCTCTTATGAGCATGGGTGCAAATTATTTCTCTTTGCTACTTCATTTTCACCATTCCATGCCCTGAGGCTGATCCAAAAGATTGGAATAAACCTCATAAGCAGCATAATATTTTTTACTGACAAAACCGTTAAGTTAGAGGACACATCCTGCAGAACACTTGGTTACACAGAAGACTTCGCAAATCCCATGCTTAGGCTGACATAAGGCAAATGCTTTTGACTTCTAAATGCAAACCAATGACAAGTAGCACAAACATCCTCTGAACTGCGTAGCAGAGTTATGCAAAAATAAAAGACAAATGTGTGATAGAAGAAATAAATGGAATAAGGGGTCAGAAGACTATGAGGGAAAAATGCCAAATATATTTTTTTATTGTTATAATTAACCTTTTATTCAGAGTTTTTATGTAAAGAAACCGTGGGACATAGCATTAATACAGCTGTAGGTCAAAGTCAGTTTCAAATACCTCTTTTTTTTTACCTGACTTTTAGGTGTTGACTGATTTTTCAAGGACTCATCTTCCAGCTTTTGTGCCATGACAGCACTAAAAGGTTTGGTGATGCCAGCACCACAAGATGGTGCTGATGGCTGTCTGGACACGTTATTTGGCTATGACAGAGATCAGACATGAGGACTTCTTATGCAGTCAGGAATGCAAACTATGCATACTCAAGAAGAGATCAGCCAGAGGCCTTTAATACCTATGAGACCTCGACTACATGAGCACTGAGGAGAAATTGCCAGGCAGACTTTGGAAGCAGAACTATAACCCATAATTTGATGAGTCTAGAAGATCCTGAACATTGGCTCAAACTCCAGTAAGCAGCAGTAAGATATTAAAAAGCCTCTCAGTTACCAGAATCAGAGGAGTGTTTAGTTACTCACATTTGGGGGGGGGGATTTTGATCACACTGTTGTGATTCTACTGATCTCCACACATTTGTTTCTTTCTGTTCTCCCCGGCCCTCCATAAGCTGGATTAAAGGCTAGTATAACTGATACATGAAAAAGGTTGAATTCATCAAGCACCAGATTGGGGTCAGAAGGAATTTCCATTAAAAGCAAACTGGAAATAACCTGAGGAAGCCTGAAGGAGGAGCTGAGGGGGAAGGAAGAGGGGGCTGAACAACGAAATATTTCTCTGGAGCATTTGGAATGGATCACTCTCATATGCAAACTATAAGCAAACCACTCTGACATTGCAATTTGGATGACTTTATTCCCATATAGTTTCTGAAGTACTCTGGTATTCTTTCTTAAGACATGTAATGCAGCATGAAAAGGCCATAATTTCAGGTCTCATTTTGCTGAGGGAAAGAAAATGTCAGGACCCAGAAATGTGCAGGGGAAATTAAGCCAGGAGGCACCTATGTGTTATCCATTTCCACAAGAAGTAGAAAGTTCCAAACACTCCTTTTATTGGAGGGTGAAGGGAGGAAGGATTTGTTTTTCTTTATTTTTAGATAATTGCTTTCATGGGTTTGTGTCTTGGTTTAACCCCAGCCGGTGGCTGAGCACCACACAGACACTTGCTCACTCTCCCCCACAGTGGTACGGGGAAGAAAATCGGAAGAGTAAAATTGAGAAAACTCATGGGTTGAGATAAGAACAGTTTAATGATTGAAATAAAATAGAACAGTAATAGTAATTAATAATAATAATAATAATGTACAAAGCAAGTGATGCATAATGTAATTGCTTCACCATCCAGCGACCGATGCCCAGCCTGTCCCTGAGCAGCAGCCCCCCGGCCAGCTTTCCCCCAGTTTATATACTGAGCATGACATCATATGGTATGGAATAGCCCTTTGGCCAGTTTGGGTCAGCTGTCCTGGCTGTGCCCCCTCCCAGCTTCTTGTGTATCTCCAGCCTTCTCAGTTTGTAGAGCATGAGAAGCTGAAAAGTCTTTGATTTAGTGTAAGCACCACTTAGCAACAACTAAAACATCAGTATGTTATCAACCTTATTCACACACTAAATCCAAAACACAGCACTATACCAGGCACTAGGAAGAAAATTAACTCTATCCCAGCCAAAGCCAGGACAGTTTGTTTTTAATGGTTTTCTGTGGTGTTTCACAGCTAAGTAATTTACAAATACCTCTTTAGCCAGGTAAGGCTTAAATAAAGACACAACCTTTAACTGCAATATTTTTATATGGCGCATTCATTTGAAAGAGTAATGCACAATCCCATTAAAGCTCACTCACTGCTTTAATTTCCTTTACAGAAACTGTGCCTTAGACAGGAGACATGTGGAGTTAGATACTGGACCATATGCCAAGCTGACCTAAACTAACAAAACTTGATTGACTAATGATGCTAATGTAGTGTGCACTAGATGAGAAATCAGCCATCAAATATGATTAAAACATTGTCAGCACTCTTTTCAATTCTCCAGTCATCTTTACACCAGTTTCATGGCCAACTCTAGCAAATCAGCCAAGGAGGGCATTTCCCAGTATGATGATCTAATGTGGTCATTGTGGTTTAGTATCTGGAAATGCAGGAGAGCACAGCTGAGAGTATAGCCTACATGAGAACAAAGAGGCTCTGTTAAGGCCACCAAGTGAAAGAAAACTCTGAAGCTCTTGATGTGGTTCACTTTAAATCATAACCACAAAACATTAATAATAGATTTTTTTCATTGCCTTTTCTATTGTCATTGAGGAATTTCAAGCAGGGTGCTTCCTGGATACTCCAGGGACCAGTTTTTGCTGGAATGTCCCTTGTACACTGCACAATATATGGCAAACACTTTGTATGAATGGCCTTTTGCATCTGTAGCATGTGGAAGTAGGGGTTAGAGACAAGTTAATACTTGTTTGATATTATCATTTGTGTTATCATCATTTGGTGTACAGTTAAGAAAGCACCTAAAATTTTTCTCTGTTACCACCTGGCATTTTCTGGCAGAGTAAAATGTTGAATTTTGCCAATATAAGAACTGCATAGAGAGAGTTTAAACACATTCTGAGATTCAACTAATGCTGCATGATCTGAAATGTCTTTGGTACTATATATGTATTCCAAGTGGAAAACCTGGGGGGGAGAAAGAAATTTTGAAGAAATAGATTTGGAACTTCAAAGATTATCATTACTGGTTTTAATTTGTCTGCAGAAGGAATTTAAGTAAACAGAAACATAGTAAAAGTAAGAATTGAAAAAGATGCAGTACATTAAAACCAAACAGTATCGAACATTGGCTGTTTTCTCTCAAAAATGCAATAAATCAGTGACTGATGAAACCAAAAAGCTCAGTTTACAGATCAGATTAAGCAGTCAGTACAAATTTATTGCTTTTGGATTGAAAGTAATCACGCAACATTTGTAATCAACAGAAGAAAAAGAAAATGTGATGCTTGTAACCAGGAAGGAGCTGAATTAATTGCTACATATGTTTATGCACCCTCAGTGACACTAATCATTCCTGACACACAGGTATCAGGTCACAGATGTTATTTTGTTTCCAGTATTTCTACCCACACACACACACTTTTGTTTTTAAAATGAAGAACTCCTTTCTGGCAAAGTTAGTATTGAAGAGAAAAAGCATAATGTTTCATTTTAAAGTCTGATAGGAAGCCAGTTTAGGGACATGACTGCAGCACACTATGTTGTGAACTTGGAGACCTCAGCTGTGGAATGAATCAATCTGGATTCCTCAGCCCCCTACTCAGCACAGGGGAAGGGTGGGACTCCATTGCTTCACTTTCAGCATCCCTGGCAAAGAGCTCCTGGAGCAGCCTTCCTTTTGGCTCTGGGGAAAAGGCCCTAGCAGTGTCAGCCTCCGGAGAAGAGGAGCAGTGCTCATCGAAATGCGTAAGTTAAGTAATAAAGTTAATGAGAAGCAGGGCTAATACCAAATGGGGAAATGATCACTGCCACAAGCAAGTGGTCGTGTTACGCATCTTACATACAAGGTGACACTGTGGAGGGAAGTTTTTGAGGAGATTTACAGTCCTACACTTTGCTTTCATAAGTCAATAGGTGTGATATTTTTTATAGCCCTTGCTTGACCTCTGTCAGTAGGGAGATATGCTGTCTAATAAATAGAGACCAGTGTTAAATGTAGAGGGGGGAAAATTAAAATTTTTTGTTTGTTTAGCTCAAAACAAAGGGGAGTGAATAAGGGAATAAGCTTATGTTAATATTGTATTAAAGTTAACTTTTTTCCACTGGGAGACTAGCAGACATAAACAAATGAGTTCTGCCTGAAATGAAATTCAGCAGGTGACTATTAGAGAGTTCAGATTTTCCCATTGGGCTGCAACTTCTGTTATGGAAATTGAGAACATAAATGCATAAGTTCTCCGGAATTCATGAATCTGATTTAACTCTGTGTGATTTATTAAGAGCTGGAAATTGAAACAATTCTGCTGACTGGCTTATTTTGATTGGTGGTGTGAAATTCCTTCCCTGGGTTTAAAAAGTATTTGAAAAATGTAAGGTAGAGAAAGAATAGCTCAAGCTTTGACAAGAAGCAGCCCATTGAACTGTGATTCTGTACCAATAAAATCAGGATACACATCAAAAGCACCAAGTGAATTACCTTTTAAAATCAGTTTAATGTGTGAGAGAATGGTGTGTCACTGTCCAGAGCTATGTGACAAGATCACTGGAGCCTGAGGGAAAACCCTTTTTTGAAATGCTTTCACTGATGTGAATTACAGCCAGCTTGGAGAAAAATATCTGATTTTTTTAATTTTATTTTTTCACTCTGTTTCAATTGAAATCTCCAGCTTCCTTCACAAGGAATAGTAAAAACTCCAGAAACCTCTCATGTGGAATACAGGGCAACTTTTTAGTTTAACTTGATTAATAAACTATGTAAAAACAGTACTGCTAGGAAGGAATTATGACCACTGTATAGTACACTGAAGGAGGATTTGAAGAAAAATTGAACCCCAGTACTTGGGTATGAACCAGATCCTGTAACCCAGGTTACAGGATTTGCTTATGGACTGAAGCTTAGCTTGATGATGCAGCAGGTTCCTGGGAACTGGCCTCTAAATACCAAGATGGTCCTCTCTGTATCCCAGGAGCTCAGCAGGCACTTGCAAAACAGCAAAAACAGGAATTATGCTGAAGTTGTGAAAGTAGAAAAGCTACTAAAAGGACCATAAGGTGAACAGCAAAGTGGTAGACATGTTTTATTGTTTCCTTTTATCAGAAAATATCACAGAAATTATTTTCAACTGATTTATGGGAGTTCACTGACACAGGCCAGAACAGTTAAGATAAACATGGACTCGAGGAGTATTATTGTTCGTTCATTCGCTGGCCTCAAGTATTCTGCCTGTTAATGGGTCCTCCACATGGAGATGGACAGTCCTTGGGTCTTGCAACTCTCAAACTATCGAGTTGGATTCTGCTACTGAAGTAGCACTCTGAAAAAAAAAAAACACAGAATGCAGCATTTTTATATATATACATAATATTACATAAAATAATCCAGATCAAAACAGACACAAGAAACTCAGCACATACATGTCAATGGTTACAGTAGGTCCGCTGGCTTGGAAGTAAAATGGAATAACTGACCTTTTGCTTCCACATTTACATTTGTGCCAAGGTATTTGTATCAGCAGATGTAAAAGAAAAAGAAGCTTGTTTTTATTAATATACTGATTACAGCAAAACCCAGCATTTATTAGTGTTAGTGCATAGAGACCCGTGCTGACAGCGCATGTTCTGCTGTGCTAGGAGCTGCACAAATACTGAAAGTCCCTGAAAGATCTATTTGGAAATACGCGGTTGGGATTACGTGGCTTTTCAACACTGTTTCAGAGAATGGAGGGAAGACTGGAGCCCATTTCATTTGTATGTGCTGTAACAACGAAATCCGCTTCAGGAGATGTGCTGCTTCAAGTGCATTGGTAAGGTTAAGACAGCTTAAATTTGCTCATATAGAGAAGCCCAAGCCCAGTCCTAGATCCACAGACTTAGCTAGCTAAAGGGGCAAGATGGAAATGGGTGGGAGAAAGTGAACAAATGGTATCCACAGTTAACAGAGGAGAGCTGAGACTTGGCCTCGGTCTTTAACATTTAACTCGGTTACAATCTGACAGGTTGAAATCCCAGGACTGCTCACAGCAGTAAAGTTAAGGATTTGCATGAGTGTTTTCAGGAATGGGGCCTGAGCTATCTACCCAGTGTCATGGAGGAAATCGGTAGCAGTGTTGTGAATTGAACGCAGATTTCCTGAACTTCCACTCAGTCCTTCAACCAGATGACTAGGCCTCCTCTTTCAGAGGGAAATAAAATAAATAAAATAAATCCAGAATTTCATGGCATTTAGCATTATATCAAGAGTATTTTGAAAATTTGTTGAATCCCATTTTTTTTTTCTTATGGACACTTTTAAACTGTTTTCTACCAGCAGAACATTTCTTTAACCCTACAGTTGCATGGTTTCTGACCCAACATAACAGGAGGCAACACTGCTTGGAACTCTTTCATTAGCAGCTAGAGAGCAATGGCTTGCAACTCTCAATCTTCCTGAAGAACTTCATTCAAGCAAGCTAACAAATATGCTGAATAAACAAGGGAAACATTTTGAAAGATAAAATATTTCAAATACTAGCAGCTGAAACACTTATTGTGAAAAAAGAAAAAGCCTTAGGAATAATAATAAAAAAAGATCCAGTTTGTTATATCATAATTATATTGCTGCCTCAGAACAATCTATCTATTTTCTTTCTGAGAATATTTTCAAGCAGTTGTTTTTGAGCAATTTTCCTCATATGAATAATCGGTCTTTTGAAGCATGACTCCAGTGTAAGGTCAAAGTTGTTTTGTATTCTCCAAGCAGCTGAATTGCTCTCTGCTTATGTAATACAGATGTCAAGCTGCTTGAAATACTTGTGCACTTTTGTGACTGCTAAGAAAAAGAAGCAAGTACTCTCTATAGCATTTGATTTTGTCAATTTGAAATTCCTTTTCTCATTTAAAATTAATTTGTAAGTCTCACCAAGCTCGTGCTTGTGCAAAAACTGCCTGCCTTACAAACAAAATGCAGTAATTGCTAAGGTTTTAGCAATGACTTTTTGTCAGGATTTAACTGTGCTTACAGTGGGGTGACAACATTCCTCAATTTTTAGTGAGCAAATTTCAGGCAATTTGGAGTTTTCCCTGAAAAACCTTTGAATCTGACAGGCAATTGAAAGTTTGTTTTTTGCCTTGTGAAACACATACAGGTAATTCTGATCTGAGAGAACGAACTTTTAATCCCACTGAGTCTGTGTCGTTTTGTACCATTGAGATTATGTAAGTTTTGTCTTCTAAAAGACATAATAATAATAATTATTACAAGATTAGGAGTAACAGGAATAGTGTTTCAGCTGGGGCAGGTGGGAGAGAACGGTCAGATATATAGGCTATATCCACTGACTTTGTGTAAGCTTTGGAGTTTGCCTGTAATAGACCAAGACCAAATTTACAGCACAGCTTCAGAGATGGGCTTGTACAGCTCGTGTGTGCTGGGGCAATGCAACGTCTACGTGACCAAAAGGCTTAATCTAAGATAATCATTGCTATTGTTAGGGGTCCAGACCCAGCCTCTGGCAAATTGCCATTTAATAGTGGTTAGACTGCTCCCAGTCACACAGGGCTATTCAGTATATCGCATGGAATTACTGGCTCAGATTTCCACTAGCTCAGGGATCTTTGCACAGTTGTCTGCTGTTCTGTGTAGATAACTCTAAGCTTTGCACTAAGACAGTAAATATTTTTATTTGCTCCTATGTATATAAACATTTTATATACCACTCTCCCCAAGTAATGAAATTCTAGAAAAACAGAACTCAGAAGTTTTCCAGAATCTCATAGATATCACTGGTTAGAGCTGGGAATAGAAAACCAGTTTGCTGGTAGAGCCACAGAGCTTTCAGCTACTCACAAAAAAAAAATGCTCCTTATTTTTCATGGCTAGAATATGGAGCGTATTGTGTGAACCTTACATCCACATTAACAGCACCTTCACCTGTTTTGATGGTAACAATTTGATCTAAACAACGTAATTGTAAATTACACCTTCTCAAGAGGACCTGAGTCACCTTTTGCTAGAGATCTGTACATTTAATCTCATCAACAATCACAGAAATTGGAGTTGCTTTGGTAATCTGATCTATTCATCTTTGCCTCATCTTCCTCTTAGCATGAGTTTGACTTTGACAGGAAACTAAGGAATCTGAAATGGAAACTGCTGCTGCCAAATTTCTCAGTGTTGTAATTTGGGTGGTTCCTGTCCTCTTTCTAGTTAATTTTCAGCTCAAAATGCATCTTCAATGGTACACAAAATCTCCCTTTTAATTTGGGAAGTAATGCATCAGAAGAGTTTAATTTCATCACAAAGAATCTTATTTAGCAAGGTGTATATTCACAAAAAATGTCTACATTTGATAGCTGAATTGGAATTAAATCAGTCTATCTGAACCATATATCTCCACTTTGGACAAATGATAATCTTTTTCTTTAAAGAAGATTTCTTCAGAAAGCAGATTTCTTCATAAACTGAGCTTTCCTATCAAAAGGATGCAGCTCTAAAAGGCAAGCTGTATTTGTATAATAGCCTAAAATATGGCTTATTTCTTAGCAGATGATGTACAGAAGGCACTATCTGTTCACTCTGGGAAGTCCAAAGAAATAGAATCTGCCATAGCTGAATGCAGCCTTCAGGCTGTAGAAGGAAACTAACTTCAGGAACAGAAAATTGACCCAGCAGGGGCAATGACAGGATTACAGAAGAAACAAACTCACCACTTGAGAAAACAGCATTGTTGCCAAAAATAAATTAGAAAAATCAATTAGAGATGGAAGATAGGGACATATGGGTGGATATTCCTAAGGAATATCTAGAGAGATAGGGAGAGAATGAAAATGGAAATAGAAAAAGGAGGTGTGATAGTAACACTACCTTCATTTAGACCTTGTAATGAGCTGTACTCACATTTAAGAGCCTGAATTCTGTGTACATCCACTATAAGGAACACTGAAATTGGCTGCCTGGGTAGTTGCCTAAAATAAAACTAAATATAGCCTGAAGTATCTCTGAAAAAGGGTCTTTGGGAGAGTCTGGCTGTGAGAAAGAAACATGCTTATTCTATCAGCACTAACAGGCTGATGACGTAAACTGCTTAATGGTATTTGGTTACTATAATCTTTGCATCTATGGAGGGAAACAGCAGAATAACAGACTAAATTAAATTGGACAATCAGGAAAGAATTGATGAAAACTAAGGTGATAGAAAAGAAAAAGGATATGTGCTCAAGAGATTTAAAGGCAACAGAAATGCCAGTTTAGGTGCTGATTTGAGAATTGCTGGGTTTAAGAAAGCCATTTGGCTATATGAAGTGAGAAAGCAGACTCTGATGTTGCCAGAAACAAGAACAGAGAGACCAGAGAAATTTAGGAGGGTAAGATGGAGCATGATATTTGAGTCAAACGTCTCATTAAAAGAAGAGAATTGGGAGGGGAATGGAAACACAGAGAGGAGTGTGTTTTTCTCTTCAAAACAAACAAGAAGTTAATACAATATAAAGGAATAAAAAAAAATATGCCGAAGAAAGGCCAAAACGTTAAAGGGAAATTATGTTCCCATATTTATGAGATTGTATCATGAATACAATTTGAGCAGGGATATTTCCCACTAAACCCAAAACTTTAAATGATAGTTCTTCAAAATGTTTTCCAGTGCTTTACATTTCCTGTAATGGAAAATGTTATCCTTCATTAAAGCCCAGCTAGACTGTCAGTATTTTCCATCATCCTCTGTTTTCTACTAGGTCTATATTATAATTTAACAACATTCTTGATCTTCATTTTCCCATCAGTCCTGAAGAACTATACCAATTTTCCCTTATATGTTTTCATCAGTATGGAAAAGACTTCTTTCCTCTGTGTGGAGTCCAAACCCAGAATACTTGCCAAAAACTCAAAGAAGTACAAAAAGGAGAGGTAAGGAATAGACACGACTCTTCAGTGCTCTTCCACCCGCTCAAGTCAAACTGGTAATAGAAACATATGTCTTTCTGAAGTCTTTCGCTAAATATCTCTAGCTGTACTTATCATGTATTCTGTTACTGCTCATTAATCCTGTTAAAGTATCAACTCATAAGCCCTAGTTCATAGGAATTCTACATTGACATAAGTGCAAAGAGGTGCTTGCTTTGAGAAAGTCCCTTCTCCAGATAGTTTTAAGGAAACTAGAGACAAAATGGGAGATTAAATTTAACAGTGACAAACTCCCAGGAATTACAGTATGTGTGTTGCCTCACAAAACCAGTCCTGATGCTTCAATTACATTAATTCTGGCTTTCCTTGAGCACAACACATTGCAATCAGCATACACCTTCTTCAGTAGACTGCCTCTCCTTACGCTACCTCGGCTGCTTAGCCACTGTACATCATCAGCGCAGGCACTTCTTTTCACTTTGTCACTCACAGAAAATGCGTAGCACATGAAAACCACTCTCTCAGCCCTAATAGGGTCCAGCATATTACACACAAGTGGCAAATTATTCCGGCTGCTATAATGGCTCCCTGACATAAGCATCTAGTTTGTATCTCAGTTCTGGGCATGAAACAAAGCAGCGGTTCTGAATTAAGTTCATTATACCATCAACAGAGTTGCCTTTTCAATGGAAAACTCTGCTTGCTTAATTAAGTTCAGGTACCTGTTGTAGGAGGATTGACCTAAACTAATAGGTGGCAGATTCAAACACAAACAAACCACAGCAAAACAAAACAAAAATATTATATTTCTTCATATATTACCTAGCTGAACTGTGGAATTCTTTGTGGATCCTAAGAGTTTATATGGATTCAGAAAGCAGCTGACTAAAGTCCTAGAATAAAAAGTCCACTGAAGGCCATTATGTAAGAGAACTTCTCCAAATGGTGAAAATTTGCATGAGGGGAAATGTCTAAATCAAGTAAATGGACCCCTTTCCCATCCTCTACTACATTTTATAACTGGCTGATTTCACAATGTTTAATTTTCTAATAGTCCCTTTAAAGTAATAAACAACATTTTTGGTAACATTTAGAGACAATGAACTGAAAATCATATGGGATTCCTTGTTTCTAGGTTGGTATTTAAATGAGCCTTTTAGGGATACCAGCACCAAGCAGAACTGTGCCATCTGCTACTCTCTGACCAGCTTCCCTTTTCACTCTCTAGCCTGCTCACTTGCTTTATTGCTGTCAAATGCCCATAAGCAAGCTAAGTGGGTGCAAGTGAGCTCAGTAGGGTATAAAGCCATAAGTGACACAATCAGAGAGAAATGTAAGATCAGCTCAGAAGAGTAGGTGCACGTAAAAAGAGATTCTCACCCTCCAATACTCTTTTCTCTCATTCATAGTACCTATAGCAAAAGCTTGAAACAGGAATAGAATTCACCTCTGTTGGATATCCCCTTTACTTCATTCCTAAATTAGCTCAACTGTTTTATATATTATTCACACAATTAATTGTAGGCATTTCCAAGACTTAGCTAGATTAGTCACCTGTGTTTGTGTTTGATTCATTGTCTTTTTTACACTTTTATTTAGGTTTTACATAGCAAGATGAAAAACAAAAATTAATATTAGAAAGCATATTCCAGGAACTAAAAATAGGCTGCAGCATGTATTAAGTTACAAGAACACTTCTATGGAGTTACAGGATTTCTATAAGTTGACATACATAAAGTGTGTTTGTCCTTTTGTCTTCTAGAGAGCTAACGTGATTAAGTAATATGTTTTATCTGCCATGCCTTTTCACTATTGAATCTGCATGAAATCTCCCTAAATTCTCGTTATGCCTTTCCAAAAAATAATATGAGCTTTTTTAACATGGTCTTTTTTAATGTCTGGAATGTGTTTTCATTTTGTAAGTGCTTTTCAAGGTTACAATTCATTAACTAAGAAAGTTTTGGTTACAAATACAAATCTCAAGCCATGAACCCAAGTGAGTAGAGTAAGGGTCCACGTATGGCACGTTCTTTTGAAATCTGAGATCTTTCTAACCAATTTCATTCTAAATGCCATTTTTTAATCCTATAACGTGAACTTCTTCCCTTTGGCAAAGTCAAACCGATAAATGATGTCACTGAAATGAAACTCCAGCACGTGTGAGCATGGAATTTCTATTACTGCCTCCTTTAACTCAAAGTGGGGGTTTGCAGCAGAGCTAGGAATGGACCCACACACAGTACAGGGGAAAGTTGAAGCTGTATGTTCTGCATTTGCTCCCATGAGCAATTTTGTGCATGAAATTTTGTGATTAACGGCCAGATGGAGAATCTGTGTAAAAACTGGATAAACTAGACTTTAGCACATGCAATTCTCTCCTTGCTTGAAGTACTGCCTGTGAGAACAGACAGTGTGGGAACCATCCAGGAAGAAGCTGGGAATCCTCACTGCAAGACTGGGGCACCCCTTGCTGCCTTGCTGTTAGGCACAGTCGCTCTGATCTCAGCTGTCCACCAACTCTTTCCATGGATCCTTTACTGTTGCAGAGTCAGCAGACTGGAAATATGTAACTGTACTACTATCTGCACGTATCTACACATGCCCAGTTCACAGTCTAGGATATTCATTTTTAGCAGTGGTAAAGATGGGTTTTCAGGTACAGGCGATGGGCAGATACCTGGGGAAGCAGAAGGCCTTAACCTCCTACAGCTCTTTGCATTGCTGAGTTCAGCCTGGGGTCTTGAGTTTTTTGTTTCCTCACTGTAAGGTCCCATCCAGCCTACCAAGGCAGTAACTGAAGCAGTGTTTTGGTTGAAGTGTTTGGACAACAAACTTCCTTGTGGTACTCAGAAACCTTGTTATCAAGGACTGAACTGAAATTCAAAAATATGTTACAGGAACAGGGAAATAAAACTCCTAGCTTGCCAGTGAATACGTTCCCACTGAAGCAAAGTTGAGCTCCACAGCCAGTGGGGGAAGAGGTAAGCTTAAACCAAGAACAGTGCCCTGAGGTCAAACTGAAGAGAATATTCAGCCACCCTCCCTAGTAGAGTGTTGTCTGAACATGTCCAGTACTTTATAACACACTATATATTTTAAAGGAATATCCTAAAGCTTAAGTCTATGCATTCAAATGTTTGCTGCACTTTTTATCTTTGCATAGTTTTGAAGAACTCCAGTATTAACTGTATTTCAGTAATTAATTTAGACATAGCTAATCAGTCCATTATGCAATAAGCTTGGCATTTAAAATCCTTAAGTGTGCCAGTCTAATTTTGGCAGTTAATTTTCCTCTTTAGTGCATTTTTACAATTTATTTTCAAACCAGCTCTCCAGATATACAAGTTCCCCAAATGCTACTTCCAGTGTAAATTATCAGCCTTTCCACATTTAGGCACTGGAGATCGAGCTTTGCAAAACAGCCCTACATAAAAGAAGGAGAAATAAAACTCTGGGAGCTGCAGAAAAGAAGTGTTTAAACTTTAAGTCTTAGCAGCATATTGGGGTTAAGCAAGAAAATGCTTTTGGCAACTTTCTTTGCTTGGAAATGGAAAGAAATTGTCATTTCAGTAATACCTCAGGATGAAAGAGGAAAATTTCTTTCAAATATTCCTTTGGAAATTAGAAAATGCTATTTTCAATCTGTCTCTTACTATTCTCTAATGTCGATATGAGACAACTTATATGCTCTACCCTAAAACTGTTTTCCTTTTTTCTGATGACTAGAAATAATTTCTGTAGCATAAAGGTGCTAGAGTTCTCCATGGATGCATCTTGGTGGAGATTCCCACTTTCTTAAAGGCATGGGTGGCATTGTCCATACGAGACACCGATGAGTGTAAAAGGAAGCCAGACTGGCCATGGAGATCATTTGGACCCAAAAGAATGTTTTCTCATATCCTTGTTTATTATTCGGAGCAAATAAGGAATGTCTGTCTTTAAAGGAAAGTTGATCGTAGTGCAATTAGTTCAAATATATATTTTTAATTTATCTTCCACCCTTTCCAGATGTCAAGAATAACATACAGATGACGCGGTGTAATAATTCAGCTAAGCTGTAAACTCTCAGAAAAATGCTGTATGGGCTTAGACACCATATATTTAGAATTATCCCGGTATTTTTCATGGAATACTGTTACTTTGCTGGAAGCACTCAGGAGTAAAATAAAAAGTAAAAATACAGAAACTAATACATTTCCCTTCTTGGAGAATTTTTTCCCCAAAAAAATGGTTTCAGATTTACTTTTTATAATTCTACATAAGGTTTATCTAAAACTCAGTAAGTGCTGTAAGTGCACTGCTATTTGGAGAATTGATACAAGCATATATCCAGTACCTGAACCATCCCAAAATGGAAGTTATTTGTTGAAAACAGATTTCTTTTTAGCTCTCCAGAATATTGACTTCAGGGGCTTGATTCAGTCACCCAGTGCCATTTGAGGTGCTGTACAGCATCCGTCAGCACTGGGCAGGCAGATGCCATACAGGGTTTGCAGGAAACCTCTGTCCTCGAGCACAACAGGATGCCATGGATACCTTCTGGTACTGGGTACCCAGGTGTAGGAAAGCGAGTGGAGCCCAGGGCATTCTTGTCCATTAGTAATTCACAGAGTTGTAAACATATACAGTCAGATGTGTGTGTCCAAATGTACCCTGTCCCAACGAAACTGGCCAGATGCAAACAAAAATGAGCAATGTTAGTCAACGTAAAAAAAAAAAAAATCATCATTGCAGGTTTCTACAATAGGTTTCAGTGGCTCTTACAATTTCTATGATTCCTGAGTCAGAGTGCTTTTTAAAAATTTGCATTTTTTCCTTTGCTGTCTTCCAAGAAAAAGTGATCCAAATAAATCTCTTCAGATTACTTCAAAGTACTGCTTTCTGCTGTATTTGAGCAGCTCTAGGGGCAAAGAAAAGCACAGCAGAAGGCTTCAATGATAAAATGACTGTTCAGTTATCAGCATTTAATTACAGTATCTCTGTGTCCAAGAACAATTATGAGGAAAAAATGGCAAGATGTTGCATGGTTGGGTAATAAGTATAGTGCTGCTTTGATTTCTGTACTTCTGTATGGGACAGAGTTTGGTTAAGAGTGCAAGTTCTCAAGGTTGGCTTAGATTTCTTCTTGTTCTGAGGGGAGAGTACTTACACTAATAAAATGGTCTGGGAGAGGAAATAAGTTACTTTTTCCTACTTAATCACCAATGCCGATCACTAAAACTGATCACCCAAATTTTTACTGCTTCTGTGTCAATTAGAGGATAAAGTTAGATTTCTGCCATAAAGGCTTCCTGTGCTCTCTGAAGGCTTACAATGACTCTGACTTTACCATGTTAGTATCATCACATTTCTCTGATTTGTGCTGTGAATATTTTAATGGAAAGAAACAGTTATGTATCTGCATAAGTTCCTCATCTTAATCTAGATTCAGTATACAAAAGCTTGTACTATAAATGCTGGAACAAAAAGACAATTTCTTATAATGGTGTTTCATCACTGTAAATTAAGGCATTACCAGGAAGCCATTTCATTTACTCTTAGGTGATACTGGTAAATGTGAAATCAAAAGTCCACCTGGAGCACTGGAGCACTGGAGCAGTGCATAGAGCCAGATGGATGTTTAAACATGTCCTGCTGGAATCAGAGCAAGAAGAAAGAAAAGTAGCAGTCTAATACACTGATCCACTAATTTCCATGTTTGGTTTGGCCACTACTTTACTCTGATAGGCTTCTTCTTTGCCTTATAGCTGAGACATTCTTCTACCATCCATACAGGAATGGAAGCCGTTCAGAACAGGCAAATATTGTTGGGTCAAGAAATCTAAGCCCTAACACAGGATTTAGGCCCAAGTCAAAAGGAAGTTTGGCTGCAGTCTGCCACTATGAGGCCACTACATTTTCAAATTGTAGTACAACTGCCACGGATCTTTTGTTGTATTGATTAAAGTTTTAATGTCTAGAAACAGTTGTATGCATACAGATACACCAGATGAAGCAGCATATTCCAAAAGAGCCAATACAGTTGAACCTGACACTCTTTAAAGTCTTAGTACTGCTCAAAGATATATTTCATTAAACCATTAAGGAGAGTCCATCCAATTCTACACTCTACAGCTTACAGGGAGCAAGATTGTAGGGACCTGAGAAAGAGGACAGGAACTGTCTTGATCAGAGTTCAGGCAGGTCTCTGCCAGCAGGTTTTGTATTTTGTGGACGTTGAAGGCTGTTACAGCCTTTGTGCTTGTGCAGCTTCTACAAGGACAAAGTTAACTCCTATTCTTTCTATGTAAGGATCATCTTGTCAAGTGCACGTCTCGGTTTTAGCTCCCCGTGCATTTTATTCCCATGCAGAGTGTGGGTCATCTGATACATGATTCAGATCTCTTCTGTAAGGAAAGCAGGAGCAGTATCTGACATTGTTTGCAATACTCTGGTTGATCAACTGTTCCTAATTTCCCAAAATTGTTCCTTTTTCTAGCCCCTTTTTCCTTTGTTCTATAATTAGGCCCACATGTTCCTATTTTTAACTCTTCTAGTCCTCAGGCCCAAAACATGTTTCTGATTGTAGATGTTGCCCTTCTTTGAACTTTTGCCTCCCTGACTCAGCTGCTGAGTATCTGAGCACTGAACTATGCTGGTGCCACACGTGGCTTTGCCACGCTCACTCTCTGCAAGCTGAATTCACCATTTTGGGGCTTTGGCCACCTCAGCACCCCATCACAGCCAGCAGGAGAGAAGGCCAACATACATGGGAGGGTGGATGGGACTGCAGTGATGGAGGCCGCTGTGTCCATCATTTTCATCTCATCAGTAGTTACCGCAGGGCTGACGTGAGCTAGGGCCTTCTCAGGAAGAACAGAGTTTCAGCTGTTTGAAGTCCTCCAAGTCTTTATGTAGCATGCAAGTGGTTTTGCTAGTATTTTGCTGTGTGTAGCCATGAAAAGTGAATTTGAAAACAAATGGTGCTATTACAGGGTAACTTTGCAAAAAGGAAGAAGCACCTGACAGGAACAAGGCGAGGATAACTGAAGAGAGGGAACAGGAGGAATTGCGGCAGAGGTGAGTGAATAAAGCAAAAGGGAAGTAAAAAGAGCAAGTGGGAAACAGTACAGGGAGGGGATGGGAGGAAAGTACAAAGAGGGCTAGCAGCACTATAGTGAGCACAGAACAAGCAAAGAGATACTGGGAAAAGAAAGGGAAAGGGAAAAAAGATACAATGTAGGAAAACAAGAAAGAAAAAGTCAAGGGGAAATGGATACAAAGTGAGCGAAAGAAAACACTCTGCATGTTTTCTTTGGAGTAGACAAAACGCCTGAGAGATTTTTCATGCCGCTCCCAAGGTTGTTCCAACAACGCTGCTAGCAGCACCCTCGCGGGCTCCAATACCCCTCCAGGAGGTGCAGTCCCAGCTGTGATCACAAGTTAGATGTGCCCTTGTGCAGGGACATCTGGCTCAACAGCAGCTGATTTAGGAACCAGCAAGTATGGGATTGCATGGGAAGGATCTAACTACATAATCAGAAGTAGGAAAACTGAAAACAAACAGGAAAGCAGAATAGGAAACCCACAAGATGGTTAATCCAGTCTCAGAAGCTGCGTGCCCCGTGCTTAGCATTACTCATCGGTCTGTGGGAGCAGTGCTGAAATTATATTTTTGTCTAAGAGGTTATTGGCTGGGGATGCTGTCACTCCTGCGAGGAGGCTGTGTGTCTGTGGAGCACAGGCTTGGGCCAGACCGTCCCGTCCCATTCCATTCCTGCTGCTCATCCAGCTGCTGTGACCTTCCTTGTAAACAAGATGATTATTTGTTTTGGTTTTTCTTTTCCCTCTTGCTTGCTTCCAGATCCCCATTTCTTTTAACATAACAGGAAGGATATCAGACACCTTCAAGATCTGCATTTTTTCCAGTTAGCATGGTGTTTTTCCTACTTATTTTTCATAGAAGGAATAAGGAAGAAAATTTTCCAATTGCTTTTTCCTATTTCTTTTCATTAGTCACTATGTCATTGCCTGTCTATAGCTGTCCATTGCAGCCTTATTACTTGTCTCCAGCAGAGTATAAATAGTGTCTGTTTATCTGGTTCCTACTTTTGTTCCTACTTAAAACATTTCCAGTAACCTGAGAGATGTCTGCATTTCATTGTGGGTATCATACCTGTGTTACAAAGATTACTAATGAAAGACCACATAAAAAGAGTCACTTTTGTCTCATCTTGTGGCGGTGTTCCGTGAGCAATTCCCTCATTGCTACCTTTCTAAGACGAGACAGAATATTTGTCATGAATACATGACAGAGACAGAAAGAATTCTGATACATGTTTCTTTGAGAAACTGTTTATTAAAGATTGCCTATAGCACATATCTTTACATATAGCAAGTCAGGCATATGCTTGAAGATTCTTTTAGGAAAAAAATATTAAATTAGAAAATAATTAAAACTGTAGAAATTCATGAAACAAGGTAAGTGGTAGTGGGGTATTTCAAGCAGAGAGAAACCACAGGAATGTAGTACCAGAGGGCAACTGTGAGGATCTCCATGGGATCTGCATTTTCCATATACATGCTATACACATTTAGGTTCTATACATGGGAAGAAAAACAAGTGTTTGCTTATGGCAAGCTGCAAGGCATTTTTTTGCAATTGTTTAATAGGATAAAACTGTGTTTAATATGGCATCATTTCCATATTTTCATTTCTGATGTCAAGTTCATATTTTACTGGTATAACAAGTTGACTAGAAAGGACAAGACCTTTGTGTCGTGCGTCTTTGCATCATGATGCAGCATTGCCATGTCATGAAACCTAAAACACAACTAAGGAGGCTAATTTGAATTAAAGAGGTAGCAAATTTTTATAAGAATTATAGAAAGGTTCAGATGCCACTCTGCCACCAGTGACGGATTCAGACCAGTTCAAAGAGTATCTTAACTAGGGAAAAAAGATTTTCAGAGACAAACAGCTCATAGTTGTATAATTTCCAGTGTATTTCAGTGATTGTTTTGTCCCTTCAAAAATTTTCCTGACTGGATTCTGGAAAGGTACTATAATTCTAAAAGAATGCACAAATTCTTTTGTTAAGGCACATTTTTCTCTGAGGTATGCATAGAGCAATTTTTACATTCATACTCATTACATCCTTGTGAGGGAGGAAAAATCCTACCTAAAAAAGTGTCCTGTTTTCCTGACTATAAATCCAAGGTAAAAAAGTGAGAGCAATAATACATCTGTACAATGCCATGCAAAGAGAGAAAAAAAGAGATGGTACTGTAGTGGTTTACTCAGACTATATAGATATTATCCCCAAAAATGTCATCACTCAGAAGTTTAAAACCTGTCTTTTATTCTAATACTTAGGCATAGTTCTTTAGTCATGTTTCCTGATAATAAGCTTATTCCAGCCTGGTGAAGAAATGGGCCTGTATATGAAACGTTAAATGCAACCATGCACCAACCTATCACTGAAAATAAATAAATAAAATAAAGAACAAAGACTATAAGACTTTAAGTGGAGAAAAACTAGCAGGATAGAAATGTTGCTGAAAAGTCTTCTATTTAAAGGGGAGTTACAGAGAAGACAAAGTCCTAGCTGGACGTAAGGAAAGACTGCTTCACTATGAGAGAGGCCAAGCACCGGCACAGGTGCCCAGGGAGTCTCCATCCTCAGAGATTTTCAAAATTCAAGCGGACAAAGCCCTGTGTAAGTCTACAATTAGCCTTACTTTAACTGGAGTTTGGACTACAGAGCCTCCAGAGGTCCCTTCCAACCTAATTTTTTCTATGGTTTTGTGGCTCTGGAATATCTCACTAAAATCAGTTCCTGAAGAATGCAAAGTAGCAATAAGTACAGGTTAAATCACAAACAGACTGCTGGGTGTGCTTTCCTTATGCTCCAACAGTGCCATGTAACTAAGGGAGGGCAAGAAAGGTTAATATTTCACTGCCAACAGCTGGCATTGTGTAAAGAAGGGCAAAAGTGAACGGTTACTTTAGTATATGACTTGTTCGCATATGCAATTGCCCACTTTTAAAAACAGATGTAATTTGTGTGCACAATTTAACATCCACCTTACTCCATGGCTGTGTGTAATATTCTTACGGTCATGCTGTCACTGAAGAACCTTTAATGCTGGCAGTCTGATGCTGAAATACAGTATGGCTACCACGGAGGGACGGAGTCCTTCCTCACCCAGTTCAGGAGGGAGCCACTCTCCAGTGACAGTTGTGCTCTGCAGGGGCCCTCATATTTCCATCTCAGCTCACTGGGACTACTGAGCATTTGCTTCACAGATGGCCTGCACATGCATGACAAATCTAATGTATTCTGGGCGTACTGTGCACATGCAGCAGCCATTTGTCCTGGGCTTCCGGGTGTCAGGCAGCCTGGTTTCAGCTATTGCCCCAGCTGGCCTGCCTGCCATCTGGAAACCCCCTGACACACAGCCAGACTCTTCTCCCTCTTTTCCCTACCCCCCTACTCCTTTCCTGCCCACCCTCTTTCGGTTAGCTCTGCGCCAAGGAAGCTTTGGAGGGGAGAGCTCTTCAATTCCAGAGCACGAAGGGCCCGTGATCTTGGCACACGCAAGAGCTGGGCAAGGTTAGGGAAACAGCTCCATGCACCACTTCCTCCAAGGCACAGCTGTACAAAGACTGGGCGAAACTTACTTCTGCACCACTGCTTAAAATAAGCAGTAGGCTGCTAGAGCAGGTGTTTGGGTTTTTTATTTAAGGTAAGTGTGATGTGGCCCAACTGTAAGTGAATGGCTGTTTCTTGAAGAACAGTGTTTTTCCAAAGGAGGGAGCTTACCTCTAGTAAACTGGTATGGGTAAACGGTCCATTTTAAATCAATTTTTCCTTACAGCTAATGATCCTAGTCACGTAGTCTTGTGAGCATTTTCCGATCTTTTTGCACCAAGCAAAGGCCAAGCTTGGATCTCTGCAGTTCTTGACCCTCAGGCTAACAGTGTTACTCTATGATTATGCTATTTAATGTAAAATATTGATGACTGAAGAAAGGTTCATTATCAAACCAAGGTCTATTCTGTCTTCTGTCAGCATGTACCCTGGCAAAGATCCCAGAGTCAATGTGAATTTTGTGCAATTACATCCAAAAGCAGCTAAATCCAACCATGTGGTGCCTTCTCAGCTTTTCTGTTGAGAGGAAGAGACAGAGAGAGGGGTTAAATTTCAGGTCCCAAAATTGTAGGATAAACAAAGCAGGAATCCTCTGATTGACTGTTCCATTTCTGGGGTCTTCTGGCAGCAGGCATAATTTACAGTGTTCTCTGAACTCATCAATGGAAAATTGGCATGTCTGCCATCTACATTTGTGCATCTGTTATTTCATTTCTTTTGAGATCACTAACCACCATTAGGAATCTGGAATAAATGTGTACCTAGGAGAAGAAGTAAGAAAAATTACTTACCAAGTCCTGACTGTTACTTGGAAACTTTTGCACATGTAACTAGAGAGAATATTACAAAATGATCATGGGTTGTTTTACAGATTTCGAAAGTGAAGAAAGCACTTGAGTCACCACCAAGAAAAGAAAAACAACCCAAGAGGAAAAGACCACCTACAACTGATGAGGGGCCAGACACCTGCCTTTAATTGAGTGCCTAAAGAAAACAGTATATGGCCACCCTTTAATTTGTAATGAGTTCTGACTTGCTTTGACACAAGCTATGTGAACTGCCATGTGTGCTGTTAGTTGACAGTAAGAAGGAAATTCTTATGCTGGCGCATGTTGTGTATCTGTGCAGACCTGGAGCATGGTCCAAAATGTGAAAATGAGAATAAAATCCTGCCTAGCTGAACACAAAATGTGAAAATGTGCAGTACAGGATACACTGGACATGTATATTAACCTTATTGATTGAAGGGCAACAGTGTAAGTGCCTTTGTCACAAAACTGCTCATTCTGTCTGTGCCTTTCTCCTCCTTCTTGAAGCTAATGAGGGAAAAGATAGTGATTTTATGATCTAATATGGAAAAATACATTACTTGCTTACCTGCTTGGAATTGAAGGAAACACAGATGCAAGAATAGAAAAGGTCAATCTTAGCCCTGAATTTTTTTAACTTAGGCTGCCACCCTTGAGCATTTCCTACATCATTGTATTTCTGACACTTTATCCTGAAGAGTTTATGCTAAATATATCGTGGCCAAGATCTTAGCCCACTTTGCATTCCTACCTTTCTATTACTCCTAGAAATATTACTGCCCTTCTATCCTACTGAATTAGAAAAAAGCTGTCATCTGTGACTGCTTTCTCCATCACCTCACACATCTAGCTTTTCACCGCTCTCCTCTCAAGCTATTTCCAAGACCTTGTTCCACTGCCCAAACAGCTTTTCTCTCTTCCCTCATCTCTCCCCACCACAGCCTTCTCTCTTCTTCTTGAATGCATGAGTGCACGTGCACTTTCTGCCAAAATCATCTTCATAGCTGTTCATTCTCCCTGTCAAACCTGCCTCCTCGGGCCTTTCATTGCCTTCCCCTTCACTACCTAATCTGCTCAAGCTCTTACTGAAGGCCAGTAAGGCCTCTCAGCATTGCCTTCCTGCCCTGCTCCCACAGATTCCCCCTTTGCCAGCCATGCAAACTGCCCTTTTAGCTACCTCTCGCACCGGCTCACCTGTTGCCATTAATGCTCTGCTTCTACACAAGGAATAACATTTTTATACTACTATACAAAAGCCATGTTCTTCTCCTCCTCTGAAGGGACTAAATAGTAGCTTGATGAATACTGCCAGTATCTGGTCTGTTAATTAAATAATTTGCTATGATTTGAAGAGTACGCTACTTTTAAGCCAGCCCCATCACATAATTGAGACAGTGAACCTACTAATTCACGTTAACACCATTACTTTACTCATGGGCCTTTGCCAGTCCTCCTTTCTGCTGTTGCTACACATTTGGCATCTTGATCTTGAAAATATTTTCCTTTTACTTTGCTGTTGTAGTTATTGTTGTGCAGTATCTGCTACGGGTAGCCTGAGATAAACAAGAGAGATGTAATTCCTGAGAGAGAAAACCATGACTCTAGAATGAGCATAGCTCAGAGAGGAAACTTACTGTCAGTTAATTGCCTTTAGGCCAGGTATGGATTTATTTCCTTTGCAGTTTATTTTGCAAATCCAAAATCCCTGAAAGACTACAAGCTTTGATTTGATACAAGGATTTTTAAGCCTGGACAATGATGTTACTTTATCATAATTTATGCTTACAGCCTTGTGTTAAATTGCTTTGGACTTACTTCAGAAAACAATGTCAGCTGTTCATTGTACATTTTGCCTTACATAAGAAGGGTCTTGGCTAAATGTCGTCATGACATTTCTGGTCTAAAACTGCTCTTCCTTTAAATCAGAATCCATCAGATCATAGTAGTATGGGACCAGGACGAGGAACAAAAGTAGCCCTAGTTATGTGTAATTTTAGATCTATAACAGTCACCAGATGACTCACTAGCATGTTGACGTCGCCGAGTTAACAAATAAAGCCCTCAACCCTTCAATTACATCTGTTTGGGAAGATCCGTAGGATTGTACAAAGTTGCACCAGATCTGGAGACGTTATTCTTGGTATATATTTAGGTGTAAATTAAAGTGTAGTTCATTTAAGGCTAAGGTTTGTCTGTATTTCCATACGAAGTGAGAAATATGAGCTTAGGTTTTTAGAGTGCTTTGTATTTGCAAGCTGCTCTCATAAGGGTAATTAATTTGCAAGAGATCTCCAGTGTGCTTGATATGAAAGACACAAACAGGTCTTTCATCATGCTCATTATACAAGAGTAATCTTCATATCAAGTACCGACTGATAATGTTAATAGCTATGATAAAACACAGTATAATGAGAAGTGCCTTCCAACAGACTACAGTAAATCATACAGAGCAATTGACTTAAAAGGGCTATTCCAAATCTTTTCATTATACTTTTACAAAGCAACATCATTGCAAGTTGGATTTTGTAGTAAGTGTACAGTGCAGGAGGCCTGGAGAAGGAGGAAAATTGGGCTTTGCATTCTGCTAGATGAAGACTGCTTAATCTTTCAGAACTTCCCAGCCATGGGCAGAGATATCATTTTACAATGACTATTGTATGAGAAGAAATGCAAACGCTTTTAGGTAGACCTCTGTGTAGCAGTGATGCCAGACACTATTTTCTTCTCATCTTACAGCATTACAAGATGATATAAAACAGGATGTAAATGATCTTGAATTTTCTGAATATCCTAGAAGGTAATTTTATTTAAAGAGAAGCATTATTTTAAAAACAAAGGATAGATTCTTATGAGTTACATGCAAGATTGGTCTAACTGAAAGGAAAAATATTTTTAGGTTATCTTTAGCTTGATTATTTGTTTGACTCTTTTTTAATAAAAAGTCAGTTTCTTCTGCTGCTGCTTTAGCATTTGGAGAATAGTCTCCAACCATTTCTTCTGAGTAAAATTGAATAGAAAAGAGTTTGTAGGTTCCGGAATAAGAGTAGAATTATAAAGGAGAGAGCTTGTAGGACAGGTCTACAATTACAAAGTTTTCCCATTTTTGTTTCCGTGAGACATTCATGAAAAATTAAAATACTTCTAAAATGCATTCCATACACTGAAAAAATAGCAAAAGGGGTTTGGGGCACATGGGTTTCAATGATTCAAAGTCCAGTGAACTCAACTGAGAGACTGCTGCTGACTCCAGCAGAATTATTGTTATAATTTCTTTTAGATTAATTTCACATTTCATTTTTTAATTATTTTAATTTTTTAACTATAAGATATATTTTAAATCAAAATAAACACACTAAATCGCATAAAATTGCTATGTTGGTTTTTTTTTAATTGCACCATAGGCTTTGGGTATATCTCGGTGTCAAGAGAGGTTATCATTGTTTATTCTGAATGTTCTGAAAACAGAAAGGATAGGTAAAAAGAAAAGGAATGTACTTCTCTCCAGCTTCCACACTAATGAGTTTTGTTGTACGAGATTCTTTTGTTTATGTTGTTCCCCTCTGTGCTATTTTCCATTCCCTGTGACAGAAATTCTGTATTGTCCAGATGATCTCCCAAAGAGAAGAACACTTTCCTACCTTCCAACTATTGAGAAAAAAGTATCAATACACAGAGGGAGGAATATACAATAATGAAAGACCCTTAAACTCAGACTTCTCAGCAGAAGACTCATAGGAATAACCAAGACAACAAGGAGTCCTGAGATACCCTCTTGCTCTGTCCCAGGTTTCTCCAGCATATGCATTTCAGCTATTGTATGTCCAACCCCTTGATTAGTTTCCTAGGATGCTCTGACCACATACATGTAACTGTCCGGGCCCTGAGGGCACCGTTAGGCCTGGCTGTCCCTGTCCAGTCCCCTGGGGCTCCCCCCACCCTGCCCACAGCCCAGGACCCCACCTCAGCCCCCTGAGGCCATCAGCCCCTGCCCCAAGGACGCCACAGCAGGGCCGGTCTCCAGCCCCCCACAGCCCTGCCCTGACCAGCCATGGTCCAAGCCGGGCCCACACACAGGCCCACGTCCCAGCCCATCCCCATCCCCAGGGCCCTGCCCATCAGTCTCTGGACCTGATACTGGCCCTGACCTCTGGATTGACTTCCCAGCTTGACCCCAGACCTGCCTCATCACCATGACATTGCCTCATGGTCTGGACTCCTGGTCAGATCTGGCCGCCACCTCCAGGTCCGTCCTGCTCCCTCACTCAGGAGGGACAGGCCCTGCCGGCCCTGGGGTGACTCCCAGCTGCCGTCCCTGCTCTTACTGCTCCCTGGCAGCCATTTCCCCCTCATAAGGAACCTAAATACCCTCTTGCCACATGTTGAATTTCCACCTTCCCGAGCTTTGCCTCAGCACCTTCACACTGACCCACCATCAGCACGGCAGGAGCCGTGGCACGGCAGGCAAGCGCGGGGCTGTCAGCACAGCCGGGCAAGCATGGGGCTGCACAGACGCCCTTGTCAGTGCCGGCCAAAGACCTTTAATGCCCACGCCTTCAAGGAACGCCCTACTGGAACATTTAACAATGCTATATATCTTTCATAAAAGGTCCAGGGAGTCACTGTGAGAGGGATCTATGCCCTTAAATGCCTAATAGCTCATGTGAAGTACCTGGGTTTTCTTAGAAAGCACCTGCAAAGTGCCAGAAAATCACCAAATTAAAAAAAAATACATATATTCTCATAAAGAACAGTAGTCATTTGCAGTTCCTGGGGAATGAATTACACTGTTCCACACAATTTTTTTCCTCAGAAGATGACAGTGCTGTTCCTGACCAAGAAGTTGCGTATTGTCTCAAGAAAAGTTAGGAAGGAAATGGGAGCTTTCTCAGAAAATTTTGATGCAGTTACCTTGCAGCTGGGACCCAGACTGTTGTTCTGTGGAGAAGGGAGCTGTGATGGGTGACTAGAGCTGCTGGACTGGCTTACCTCTGTCTGGTGGACACCTTAACCTGAATTTTGAATGAAAGCAGCTGTAAAAAATGATACTTGTAGGGAAAAGAAGGAAATCAAGACAACTAAAGCACGCTTCCAGACATTTCATGGCTTTCCACTTCAACTGAGCTGACTGCCTTACCAACTACCATTCTCCCAGATTTCTGCTTTAAATATGTGCCTTAGTCAGTGTTAAAGACGTTATTATTAATTGCATGTGGAAAGCCTAAAGCTTCAACTTTGAGAAACAGACAAAGTTTGTATCTGACTGAAACAAAATATCTATTCTAAGCAGAACTAAATGAAAATCACGGAAAAGGCATACATCAACACTGAACCTACTCTTCTTCTAGCCAACAGAATATGACTGTTTTCACAATTATATGGCACCAGATTTAGGCTTGTCTGCTATAGCCAATTCGTAGACAGTAATATTTTTCTTCTCTTTTAACTGTGCTGCACCACGTTACGTGAAGTGTGTGTAAAATACCTCAAAGGTGCAACAGCAAGGTAACATAATACCCTGTAAAAATGTGAATAATGGAGGTTTAAAATAGCACGCTAAGTAGGGTCTCCCCTACCTTTAAAAAATTTCTTAGATGTTATCTTTAGAGCCATACTCTTAAGCCTCTGTCTACGATGAAGCCAAGTGAACCATGTGTGCAGAGTGAGTAAGACCATGCAGATATGATGATTTAACTTTTTTATAGTGGTCAGAAATGTGATTCAGTGGTGGCAAAAGCAATAAGATGGTAATGCTACTAGCTTTCCCAGCCCACCGTGTTTGTGAAATCCCACACCTTACAGCAAGCAAGATTCCTCTTCGCCAGTGTTCCTAAGCCATTCATGGAAAGCAACATGATCAAAGGGAAATATATTTTCTGCAATAGAAAAGCTGACAGCAGTTCACGGAAAAGTAAGGCAACTCTGATAACTTTATCTCTTCTTGGTGTTGGGCAGTATCTAACGAGGCAGGCTGGCAACTTGAGAAATTAATTTTA
This sequence comes from Theristicus caerulescens, assembly GCA_020745775.1. Lineage (NCBI taxonomy): Eukaryota > Metazoa > Chordata > Aves > Pelecaniformes > Threskiornithidae > Theristicus > Theristicus caerulescens. The sequence continues at coordinate 28,143,435 of CM036559.1, read as the reverse complement.
ATGAAAGTTATATTTTAAACTATGTTATCACTGTTTCCAATGCAGTTTCACATAGCATTTTAACAGAAGATAGATTCTGCTCACTGTTTAGTTTGTTTTATGATTAGTTTTAAATAGATTTTTTTGATCCCTGTTTAATTTTCTCACTGAGAGGTTTTTTGAATCCCTGTAACTGAAAACACTCTCTCTTTCAGAGGTTAGATTACCATCAAGTGACCCTTCTTTGTCAGGGCCACCTGCCTGATCAAATGGTTTCTTACCACAAGCACTGGTAGCAAGGCAGAAGTTACAAAGCGAGGGAGTTACTGGGCCTTATTGCCTAACCCTCTGCAGTTTCCATGAAGCCTGTAAATCATCCAGGTTTTCACTGTTACTAATTCTGATTGCTCTTGCTGTCCTCCAGAAGGCACTAATCCAAGCTCTAATCAAACAGCAGGGGTTCTCAAGCTTAAAACACAAAGCAACTCCTTTTGAGAGCTAGATTAGCCGCATCTAGAAAATACCTTTTATTGCCATAAAGGTACACAAATTAACGCTTGTTCATTTACTCCACTTCTTTCAATTAATTGCAATAAGACAAGAAAGGAAAGTGAACAATGAAGGTTTTAGTAACCAACAATCATTATTAACTTTTTTAAATTTTTTCTTATTGAAAAACAAATATTCTTTCAGCTTTTTAGAATTAAAGCTTGTTTTTCTGACTTACCAGCTTCATAAATATCCTTCATACTTCTGTCACAGAGATAGTAAATTGAAAGCCAAAAGTGGATGCTACCAACCCAAGACTTCTGCAAATTATTCTGCATCCTCTTGAAATAATCAAATCACAGTCAGAAGTGATGCTTAATTAGACCTACTTACACTCCACTAGTTACTTATTTACACTTCACTAACAGGCAATAAAACCTGGAATGTACACAGAGCATACAGTTTTTTGCTAAAACTTACAAAAACATGCTAGCTTTCCAGAAAACCATATTCTAACACATCCAGTTCTTCTAAGTCTTGAGCTATACAAAGTCATGTTTAATCAGTATTGCACTAGTAGCTCCAGTGTTGCAAAGACTTGTGGGGTTTTTTAAATGTTTCATTGCAAAAGTTTTGCAATTTTTCTTTTTTAAACTTGTATTTCCTAAAACCAAGCATGTCCTGGTACATCCACAGCGAAAAAATAAAAGTTTCCAAGCCTTTATAATTATAGATAGAAGCTGAAAAACACAGGAAGAGTTTCTAAATACATTAGAAACAAAACCAAGAAATTAGAACAAGATTGTGAATCACTTTTTATAAAGTATAATGATTTCAAAGAAGAAAGGAAGATCATTTATATATTTAAAAATCTGGTGAGACATCAGCATGGTTTACCTATTGACTTTTCAGAGTAATTCTTTTCAGCCTGTGGAGTTGAAAAACTGGTCCTTATCTCATTAACTCTATCGGGAGTGGCATCAGTGTAAGTTTAATCAGAATCATGCCTCCTGGAATGGGAGTGCTGCATTTCAGTACTGATTCAGTTGCCAAAACACAGGTGTTTAGGGACATTTGAGATGCCCTAGGGATCCCACCTGGCCTCTAACTGCTGATCCAGAAGGACACAATTTTCCCATAGGACCTTTGCTAGTGCTGCCAACCCTGTATGGACATCACAGCTACTCAAGGCATTTCCAGTGACACAGCGCGCTTGTGCTTAGGCAACTGAATCCTGCTGTTTTGGACTGCCCCTGTACAGCACCAAGCCTTCTGAGTTGCTGTTGTAATCAGCAAGTAAGAGTGGGGGTTCTTTTAGCTTTTCTACATTTTGAGCCTTGAGGTTTTCTTCATGCAGATCACCTGCCTGTTCAGCTACAAGTAAAAAGGTCTCAGAGACCTTGAACGGTGAAAAGAATTAATATAAGATCTTTAACATGAAGAGACGTGTGAGCCAACAAAAGATTTTTGAAGTGTGATATATGCTGCATACATCCTTATTTACGAAGGTCTGTATGAGGAAAAAACATGCAAATGTTTTATTGGTGAGGAATGAAGCTGTTTAAGAGACTTGACTCCTCACCCTTAAATAAAAGTCAGAAAAACACAGCTGATCTGTCTTAAAAGAGAAAAACAGCTCCATTTTACTGACATTTCTGAAAGCTTTTCATTAAGTTCTCTAGGAAAGCACAGAAACACAAGCTTTGCACAGTGACTGCACACACTCGGGAATTGAGGCAGGTACTCCTAAAAGTTTTTTTAATCTTGAATGTCATTAATTGGTGTGTGAATTAAAATAGCGATGTGCATATAGCTTCCAGATGTGTTATTCTCCAGGTTTACATAGTGCTTCTGGGGACCAGCTACTTCTGTGGGAAAAGAAAGCTTGGAAGGAGGAGTTCTGTATGACCTTGTTTCACTGAGCCAGTAAACCTCACTGGGACAGTGGCTAATGTTGGCCACTCTCCATCGCAAGGAGGTCTACAATGACATTATAGACTTCTCACTTCACTGGTAGAGGGTGTAGCTGTGTAGAAATCCACAGGAGAAAAAGAAGGAAAAGACAAGGAATAACAAGACAAGAACATTTGGAGCTGGAAGGGGTGGTGAGAGGAAAGGCTTCCAAAAGATAAAGAGGTAAAGCCAGAGAAATTACTCAATCCTTAGGCTGCTCTGGAAGGCATAAAGCAGAGCAAAGCCTCCCTCTCAGTCATTAGATGCCTGGTGCCACACAACTGCATCGAGAAAATGTGCTAACGAATTGAATGTAGTGAAAGGAGACAAGGTTAATACACAGTAAAATGCACCTGTTGACAAGTACTTTAATTATGACTATGAAAGTGCTTTACAGGGTAATAACTGTTCAGTAGAAAACTTAAAATAAAAATAATGGAGGTTTAATAATAGTAATCATGTCATTGTTATTAAAGGTTTTAGCATGTTTTAAATTGAAAGCTTAAACTGCCCAGCAGAGAACAAATGATTTGGCCAATTCTGCAAATACGTGTTTAACACTTTCTGACTACTTTACGTTAGCAAGTAATTTGACACTGCAAGAGCAGATGGTGCTCTGTCCCCTACATGTACATTGTATGCAACACAGTGGTTTTACCTTGGACTGAATTTAGTCTGGTTGCTGGACAGATCCCCCCCCACATCACATCTGAAGCTGCCAAAAGAGGATGTTGTTACTCTGGGTTGTTGTCTCCGTTAGGGGCTGGAATGCATTTGGTGTGCAACTGGAACAGACCATCTCCCTTAGGTGCCTCTGAAATGAGACCTGTTCACAGGTATTGAAACCACCCTGAGAATAAAAATGAAATGCAACAAGTGGGGACAAGCCGGGGGGGGGGCGGGGGCTTTGCTTCAAAGCCGTACTGCTGCTCTGAACCAAAACAGAACTGTAGAAAACCCTTTGCTCCTTTTCTTTGCTAATTATCTTAACGTCTGAGTGTGATTCAGTTTAGATTACAAATTATCTAGGGAAAGAGCCATGCAAATCAATGACAATTTAGAATAGTTTAATAGCATAAGGTACTCAGGATAATGCTTGTGTCTTGTTGCCTTGTGAGATGGGCAGGACCACACGAAGCTCTGCTCTTCCGCTGGTTACAGGTACAAAGAAGCCATGGAGCCTGCTGTGGAAGTAAAGGTGTGATGGTAACCCAACAGTGGGGAAAGCCATGAGGTGACAGACACTTCGTTAGAGGGCCTGGGTGAGAAGCTGGGATGTGGCAAAGCCATTCTTGCTGGATTGATTCTGGTTCTTGTGTATTTATCCTTACTTCTCCCTTCCTCTTTCCACTGGGAGAGAGAACAATAAATATGATGATATGAGCAGCACAGGAGAGAAAACTTTTGCTCTGCTGAAAACCACTGCTGTTCACAAGAAAATTTTTGATTGAAAATGTTAACTTTTCATTATAAAATCAAATTTAAGCTTTGAAAAAGAAGTAAAAACAAGATGCTGGCAGCCATAAAGAAAACATCAACAGTTGAAATCTGTTGAAATCATGAAAAAAAGTTAGTTCTCAGCTGAAAGTCTTTGGTTTTTTCCAAAGAAATTTTTGTTATCCTTTTAAAAGGAAAGCACATGTTCACAGGGTCTGGGTGTGTTCTGTGAAAACTCCCAACTTTCTGAAGGGATGGAGGTGTGGGAAACCAAAAACAAAAAGATGTGCTGGTAAATCTTGAGAAATTTCTCAGTGACCTATGTAAATGTTATCTTATACAGTTTTGTGACTACATTAGATGCTTTTGCTACATTTTTTCCCCAAAAAAGCTTAAGGAAGTCATTTCCCAGTCAGATTAAATATCAAGACTTATTCTTTGGTCTTGAACAGCCTCTTGCAAGGGCAACAGATTTGTTTGCAACCCACTGCAATGACTGGAAATTTGGAGGGTAAATTTGAGCAAGATCTATGCTTATGTCTGTTTCCATTTAAATTGAAAGATGGATTTCTGTGCTTGTTCTTACCCAGCACTGCGACGCTAAGCGGTTCTCCTCTCTACAGATGTCAGGAGTTACTTGATATATTGGGATATTTGTGATGCTCATCTTTAAAGAGTTGGATTCCAGCGCTCTCCCAGTACTTCAGGCAGTGTCACGGCTTTGCAGGTACTGCTGCTTCAGCAGACGTCAGGAAGACGTGTGCTTGTCAGGTACCATATGCAGATTCCCAGAAGAGGCTGAGCACTCTCAACTTTATTGCTTTCCTGGAGTTTCAGATCACTGAGGACCATGCAAAACTGAACCCTTTAGCAGATTTAATAATGATTTTTTATTTTTTTTTTAAATTATAGAGCCAAAAGAAGTAGCAACATATGTGCTGGCTCCAGTATTTCCATTTCAATCCAGCTCAGCTTCTGAGGATGTTAAGTGCATGGCCTCTTTTGGACTTTGGAATCAAAAAGCGTATCTGAATAAAGCTTCCTTTTATTTGAGAAGAGAAGCATTCTTTTGAAACTGTCTCAAATATCACACTTGGCTGCCAGCACATTTTGGGAAAGACAGGTGAGAAGTGAAGCACATTCCTTCCATTATGCCTTTTGCCACAGTGTCCAGCTTTTATCATCTGGGCAATTACATGTCTTTGAAAAAAAGCTCAAATACCATTACAGTTTTGACTTAAACTAAGACAGAAAAAAAAAAAAAAAAAAAGAATTTTAAGCTTATTACATTAAAACTTTATCTCTGCTTCACTTTGGTAGGACTAGAATAGTATTTAAGGAAAGCAGCAGATATTTTATCACTGATTTTTTCTTAGACCATGGGATGACTCTTAACACACCACAATTTCAGTACAAGAAGTTGAGAGATGGGAGCAATTCACAGTGTCAGTTGAAGTTTGTTTCAAGTGTAAATAATTCCTTTAAATTTGTGAGTTACTTTCAACTGGGTTTTGCACATTAAAGAACCTGTTTCCTCCTATTATTAAAAGTTTGAGACGGGTGCATGTGAAAAACCTCTGCATTGGAACATGCTTTGGAACAATCTGGGCATATAGTACTCTTCCTTAATTGTTTACATCAGTATCCTATATTGCGTGTTCAGGTACCGTAGTAATAGATGGTTTCTGAAATGGCAGTAAACAACTGTGCTCAAGGACTACTGCCTACCATCGTAACTGCTGCATACACCTGGTCTGATTTTCTTTTCATACATTTAACTGATATTTTTCTTCAACAGTTATACACCGTTTTTAATAACTACCTACATGAATACAGTCTCTATACAAAGTGCCTTGTGCACAAAGTGCCTTGTGCACAAAATGCATTAGAGTCAAGCTTGCCTTTGGAGGAGTCTTACAGTCACAGGATATTTCATTACAGTGATGAAGATAGAGAGGGCCTTTAACAGCAGTGGAATCACTCCTACGATTCTACTTCACATGTTTTGGGGTGGTTGGGGTTTTTTTGTAGTTTGCTAGGTTTCACTATCACATGTAAGTATTTTCCTAGTCCTGTGCATGCTTCAGTTACCCTGTTTACGGTGCTCATGCTGTTTATGGTGCTCAGCGTCACAGCAGGGATTAACAGGTTCTTCAGGAGGGTGTTCGTGTAAGGGGAGCAGACACAGGATTGTTATATGCTGGTTGAACAATGCTTACATTGCATGCCAGCTGTTCTTCAGGCTTTGCAAAGAGCTTATACCCATCTGAAAACCCACTTAAGACCTACTTTGATTTTTTTGCCTACATCTCCAACTAGTGAAAATTGACAGTGACGTCTCTGTACAACAGCTGAGAAGCTGGTCACTCGATCTGAGAAATGCTAATACCTGCATATGAAACTGACTTCTTAAGAGTTTGGGAAAGAAATTTAATAACCTCTGGGACACTGAAGTTAAGAACTGTTGTTATTACAGTTTTTTTCAAAGCAGCCTTGTTGAACAAAATGCAGATAGCCTTCTTCGCTTTTACTTTTGCTAGTTCCCCCTCCACTTTCATTTGCTGTTCTCCTGCTTATATTACAGACCTCTTCCAGAGACAGTAAGTTCCTGACTGCATTCTTCTTAATTATCACCTCATAACACCAGAAGACTCATCTTTTCTCAGGAAAGCTTCTTCTCGAATAAAAAATGAGTCTCTGGTGTGGAGTATCTGTTGCTTTTATAGACCTGCCCTTGAGAGTTGTTCCTGCTTTGCTTGCAAAACCAAGGCCTTGAACTGGAAAAACTCCTGCGCTGTACTTGACAATGGAGTCAACATGACACAAGAGGGTTGGTGATTACAGTTTTCCTAGTAAAATCCAGTTACTAAGTGGTGGTATCCTACATTTTTCATTTTCAAGACAAATATTTACACTTTTTAAAGCTGCAGATGTACTAAGCACATCCTGTCTTCTCACAAGCTCTCCTCTCCCATCCACACCACAGGAACTAGTTGTAGATGAAACCAAGGGGATGAGAGGCTTATGGGAGGCTGGGGCTATTATGATATTTTCATTTGGCTGGGTTTTTATTTCAATTTACACTTATTCAGAAAAGCAATTAGACACATACTCAGGGCCTGCCTTTTCTTTAATCTGGGCTTTAAAAACGTAATGTTCTTTTAGTCTGTAATCAGCTGTGTCTTCTTTAACTAAACTTTACAAAAGTTCTGGGAGTCATTTTGGAGGATTTGGTCATTTTGGATCCTACTGTCTGTAGGATTACTCCTGATTGTTGACAGATATTCTTGGTATAGTGTAATAATATCTCCAGGAATTTTCAAACCTCTACCTCTTTATGTCTGTCAACAAGTAGCCTGTGCACAAAAGCCCTTTGGCACATGCAAACTTGTAATGAAATAGGGAGTTTGAATGCCTGGCTTTCTGTCACGCCTGCATATGCAGCTGTGTTCGTTCTGTCCATAGACAATGCAGAGAAAACCTGGAAAAAATTGCCATAAAAGGGGAAAAAGTCTCCCTGATGGATTCAATTTGAGGTGAGAATGAAGGAGAACAAACGGCAGGTCTACATTAGTTATGCCAGGCTGGATATAAAGAGATAATGTTATTTCACCAAAGTACAGCGCAGCCATAGCTGGCTAGTAGACAAATAACAGAGGAGCAGGGGAAGTTCAAGTTTTCCTGAATTTTATCAGTACATAGGAGAAGACCTTACTTCTTGTGCAATTAACTGAAAGGAAAATATACTCTTGCGCACACCTAGAGTCTCAGCTTGACACAGGCAGCCTTGAAAGAGAATCCTCTTGAAGAGACTTTGCTGAGAGGAGTTTATATTAGCTCCCACTTGAATTGAAAGCTATTCCACCTGCTATCTGGCAGAAAGGCAGTGTGCATAATTAAAAGCAGACATTTCAAAGACTATGAGTACCCAGCAGGGTTTTGAATACTGAGAGTAATGAAGGGTTCTACCTCATCTACACACTGTTTCCACCCTTTAAGGACTCTGGAGAAATTAACTAACAATATTTGGTTATTATTAATCCTTTTTACAATGGAAAGAGCATCTCAAATAATTTTTGGTGCCAAGAATCTGTTGTTTCAAGCAATTCACTAAGCAGGCTCAGACACTGTGAGCCCTCCCTAGTTAAAGCTTCTATGGTTTAATTTATTCCAGAGACTGGATCAGCAACGGTGGGAAGGTGAAAATTCTGTGTTTCAATATTCGGTTTAGTGGGAGTGAGAAACTGTTTTTCTTTCCAGGCTCAGAAGAGAAGCTGATTGCCATAGAATAAGCTCTTCCTAGGGAAAAGGTTTTATTGCTATCTGAGACAAATTTGTATTTAAGGTTACTAATTCCAAATTACTTTTTCTTCAACAAAGCCATGTTATTAGATACTACAGATTCATAGTTTTTTCATCCCAAATGTAATTTGTGTTTGCTCATAAATTATCTGCTCTGAATAACTGATAACATTGCTGAGCAAGGGAGTCTAACATGTTCAAAGAGTATCTTTTTTTAATAGAATAAGTAGTAGCAATTAAACACAAATGAAAATATAATTATTTGCCCACTATAAGTTTTCCATACTAGGTTAACCAGTCAACAAAAATTATTTTTGGTTCAGAAATGGAAAAGCATTGTATACATTGAAAAAAAAACAAGTATTCAAAGAAATCACATGCTGATGACATCCCTTACCAGCCATATAGTAACAGAACTGTCTTTTTCTTCTAAGAATGTGAGAACTAATCACCAACTAGTAAAAGTGTATTTTTTGTTAATAAACTTAATTAACACCAAAGTTTTCCATTCATTCTTTCTCATTACAAGCCACTCCTCAACAGAGACATGGACTAGATGACCACTTCACACCTCTGCAAGGCTTATTTTTATGCTTCTAAATTCAAGTGAACAACTTTTTAAACTATTCTCCCCTCACCTTAGAAACATTATATTTGCACTGTTTTCCCCATATGAAAGAAATTCATACATAGTCTCCCGTTTGGTCATTTGAATGTAAGTAATACTTTGCTGTCTATTTTGTCTGCAAAGAATACTGTCTTTTTCTCAGAAGGTCTGATTCTGAAATGTGTAAACCCTGTAATAAAATAGCATTGATTTTAAACAGTTATTCATATGAACATACGTATTTCCATACGCATAGGGTTGTAGATTCAGGCCAGGATCATGCAAGTCACCATATAAGGATGGATTATAGGACTGGAGATGGATAACTGCAGGAACCTGTAAACCCCATTGTATTCTTGGTTGTATTTTGAGTCTCCTTTTGTATTAAAGGCTTACAACTCATAAAGACACCCTATGAGAATTGCCAGACAGTGCTTCAATAAACATTGATCCTGCCTGAGCAACCCTTCTACACACACACATAAATCCAATTCATTTCCTCTAGTATCTGATTTCAGCTGAAGTTGAAACCTGTCAGTGCAAGGAACTAGCTAGCTCCCTGCACAATCAGGACAAGAGCAATGAAACAAATCTGAGTTACTCTGTAAATGAATAAATATAACTATACAGGTAATAATAGTAATTAAATGGGTGACATACCAAAACGGGACTTCCCTACTTCATCCTTTTTCTCTCCACCATCCCATGTCACTTCCTACTACAGCCTTGTTTTTCTCCATACTGCCAACTTGGAAATCTCACATGCCCGAATACTCCCCAAAAAGCAGCACAACTGTAAAACTTGCAGTGGTTCATTCCCTACTCAACTATTAGGGAGCTATGTAAGAGTGGTCAGTGGTGATGGAGAGAGGAGAGTTTATCCTAGCGATTCAGGGCTGCAGTGAGCACTGTAACCACTTGCAGAGGCGCTCCAAACTTGTTACCTCTGCTGCATGGTGCAACAGCACCAGGCAATCAGCAGCCAGAGTAACCTTTGGCAGCCTAAATGCTCTTAGACACATCCAAATGAGAGATTATGCTTATGTAGCTGCACAAGTGGGGAGAGTCCTGATGTTTCTTTTATGGAGTACCTTAAATGCTGGGACTTACTGCAATAGTGCTCTGTGTCTTTAGATATGTGAATAGTAGATTAGTTGTTTGTATATGGCAGTCAAAAATAGGTGGCTGGCTAACAGAAGAGTTCCTGAGTTTTATGAGATCAATAAAACTTGTTGTTGTACAGAGCACTTGGCTTTCGCTAGTAGTGTCTTACATCAGCTTTAATCAGGTTTCTCCCTGCATCGTTGTGGGGGAGGCAGTACTACGAGTTTGTTTGGCAGCCGTTACAGAAAGTCCAATGTAAGTCCAGACTTAGTGGCCCACTGGAGTGAACAGGGCTTATGGATGCACTAGAGTGCTCTGCTGAACTGGGGCCAGCCTGGGTGACAATACCTTGCCAAGGAGCCAGGCAGCCGGTCTCACTTTCTTTGGAGACATTTCCATGGTGTGAGATGTTTTTTTCCTTTCACGTGTTATTTTTTGGTTTGGTTTTGTTTTGTTTTTTTTAAATCAGGAATAAGCTCTTCAGAATAAAAATGTGTAATATCCTCTTGTATATGGAAAACTTCATAAATAAGAACAGATGCTTCTAGTGCAGAGGCATCAGAAAGGCATTTCTTTTGAAAACAGCAGTTACTCTTCGTAACTCTTCTCCCTTTCTTGGATGATGAAATGGTTGAGCACTGAGACCAGAGGTGGGAAGGCCCACTAACCAGTTCCTTCCCTGAGACCAGAGGTGGGAAGGCTCACTAACCAGTTCCTTCCTCTATAAAATAGACACTAAAGAGGAATTTGATCCAGATCCTCTTTTCCGCACATTGCACCACACACCTTGGGTCTGAGCTCCAAACCACTGAGGTCAGCTGGATGACTCCTCTGCAGTTCAGGGAATAGCGTATCTGGTGCAGACTTGGAAAATGTCAAGGAGGTATTCCTGGTTTTGCTATGGACGTGGGCTGCTCTCATTAGTCATGGCCTTAGAAACAGACAATCAGTCCTACGTTTAAACTAAAAATTTAGAGGAAAATAGAAAAGAAGGTCAGAACAAACAATGGGTCTGTTTGCATTCAAATCCCATTTTTCACATCACCAAAATATAAAGCAGGGCCTAAGAGGAAGAAAGATTTAGTGCTGGCTTCCTTCTAACAAAGCTGTAACTAATGGCATTACACCTTTTTATTTTATTTTTTAAACCAAAGCTAAAATGAGGGAACAGGAGAAAAAAAATCCTTACAAATAGAGCTTACATTATGCTCATGGCCTCTCAGGCAGCCTGCACAATGGGTGCCTCCCTTACCCCTTCCTCCTGCAGGATGGATCTCCTCCAGTTTCCCTGGTTGCTTGCTATTAAAACAAAGACTGCTGTGCATCTTTTCACCGATGAGATTGTATTTTTGCATTATTTGGGAACCTGGATACAAGTCCACACCTCCAGCAAAACAAACAAACAAATTTTAAAAAAGCACCACAATGCTCATTTTGCAATGTCAGCCTAGATAAAATACCCTTTAGAGACATTTTACTCATCCTTTTACTCTGGACAAAAACAGCAGAATGAGGTTCTGAACAGGCTGATCACATATCAATGCCATTTTAATTGGGTTTGAGTTGATAGGTAGCAAAATAAATTTATTTACTGCATTATAAAATAAAGCATAGTTCAAGACCGAATGTAGCAAATTACCTTCCCTTTCACCAAAAGTAAAACTTATGTTTTGAAGTATGTAAAAATTCTTCTTTTTAATGGTATATGACCGTTTAAATTACCTTATTTAGCTGGATAAAAACTGTTTTATTTGAAACCCTGGCTTAGGTGAGTCAGTAAATATTTGTACAACTAACATCAGTAAAGGAAAAATTATGCAAGGCAAGTTTGCTTTTGTTTAGGCAAACAGAATGATAAAAATAAAATTGTGTCATGTAAAATTAAGGTTTAGCAAAATCTTACTTTTTCAAGTACTGTTATTAGGCAAAGCTGTAGATCTGTCAGCATAGTCCTAATATCAAATGCATGAAATAGAACCTTTTCAGTATCATAGCAATAAAATTAATAGATTCAAGAGGCACATGCTTTCAGACATGTAATTTCATATGTAAGAAAACTGTTCTTGAATTGGTTGGGTACCAAAGAGTTCTTTTGTTCCAAGATTTGAGAACAAATTGAGGTAGAGATGCAGGAGAAGAAGATAAAATATGCTAGCTGAGGTCTTCCAGGACAACTAAAAAGACTCACCTTTTCACTGGTTTTCCACAATCATCTCTGATTTGAAATGATAAATCCGCATCGCTGGGATTTTCCAAAGCATACCATTCCAAAGAATTACTGAACGTATTCCTAAATTATTTGGGGATTTAGAAAACTCCATAGCCATCTCTCTGTGACTTTCAATGGCATTTAGGATTTCCAGAAAGGCCTCCAGCACTTACACTTGTGAGTGTGAGAACCTGTGGAGAAGGTTTTACTGCCATTTCCCAAAAGCTCTCATGTAGGTAATTTGTAGGTACTCCAGCTCATCGCAAGTTTGAATGCTTAAGGAGTTTGATAAGGGTCTGCCATATTCAGCACATCCTGAATAAGCCCAAGAACTAAAACAAAAGAAAAGAAAATCTGAGTTCTGAAAGATTCCTCATTTCTCTCAGTTTTAAGGCCCCTCAGCATGCCATGGTTCAGCCAGGATGTCCAGCTGACATGACACCAGCCTGCCTGCTCTCTTCTCTGCAAGCCAAAGGGCTGAAAACCTGACTCCAAACACAATAAAAAAAAAAAAGGACAAGGCCCTGAGCAGTATGAAGTAACAGGGGGATTCAATCAGTGGCTAATTGAGGGGGCCGGAAGATCCTTAGAGGCATCAAGGTTGCTGCCTTCCCTGCTGACCCCAGGTGCAGATGCAGGGCAGCTGCCTGTCAGCAGGGTCGGTGCAGCAAGCAGGATGGCTAGAGGAGGTGCAGGGGCCAAGGTAGCTCCCAGCCTTGAGGATAGTCCTCCTGGCTCTCACACCTGCTGTGTCTGGGACTGCAGCCCAGTCTTCTCCTGTTTTACAGGCCATCAGTAGGTCACAGAGGAAAAAATTTATTATAATGGGGGTCGCTGTGTTCCCAGCTCAGTCTGATATATCCGTCCTTGGCTGCTCGCAGAGGTGACTTTCTGTCCCTGTTGAAATGAAAACAGCTTCGTTACTGGGCTCGCCTGGGCTCTAGGGGTTTGTTCCTCCAGCCGAGGCTCTCCGCGTGACTCTGGCCATATCATCTGATGTTACAATATCAGCTTTTCTCAGCTGCTTGGCTTGGAAAGAATAGTAAGATGAACTTCCCTGTGCTGCGGTGCCATGCAGCAGATGACTGTGAGAGTCTCAAATCCTCTGATAAAGAGGACCTTGGAGAAATAGAACCATAGAATCATTTAGGTTGGAAAACACCCTTCCTTGCCTGCTGTAAGGCCCTTTATGAAGAATTTCACCTGCTGTGACTACTTGGTGGCCAGAGAAGGAGTAGAGAAATTTGCATAACAGTGGCAGGGTATAAAAAACCAGCTTTGGAACATGCTTATATACCAAGCACAGTGCTAAAACCAGAACATCTACAGATTTTTACATATATACAAGAGGCACGGGATATTTCAAGACCACTTTGCTGTGGGCCTTCAGCTTGGAGAGTTGTCTGGTTTCCAGAAAACCTCTGATCAAGAGTCGCAGTCTCTTAAATCGATGGAAGCAGAAATTAGCCTTTCCAGGTGCCCAATCTGTATTTACTTTTAATTGAGGAACTTTTATTGTTGTCATGCTAAACAACAAAAAAGGTCCCAGCCCTTCAAAAAAAACCCAAAAAAACCAAACAACCTGTAGCCATTAAGCTGAAGGCAGCTTCTTTATTTTGTGAAGTTATTTTTTAGCAATTGGTCTCCTGCTTTCCAACAAGTAGATCCATCTCATCCCTGCTCCCTCCACAGCTCTGTGGCAGTGAAGGGCTTCCAGGCAGAGCAACAAGTCAAACACGTCCTTCCCTGAGGGATGCCACTGGAGGCAAACAGCATCTTGGGCATTGGAAAGAGGTGGAAAGAACCATCTGACCCAGACAGCCAGGAGGCCACGCTACCTGTGCTGCCCGAGCAGAGGACACTATATGCCTGCAATGGAGAGAAACGGGAATCCAGAAGCAGCACCTGCTAGTGACATTTTAAGAAAACAGCTTCCAGCTGGAGGTAGGAGAGCTGGAAAGGGCAGGATGTAACAAACGCACCAAAAAGTCACAAAGATCTCCCAGCCTTTTTGCAAAGGTTTTGCAAAAAGATCTCCCAGCCTTTCAGAAGGGTTTTCTTTGCCTTCTTTAGTGGAGGCAGTCAGAAGCAAAACAGAATGCAAAGCAAATACAGGTTGAACATTCACAGCCACTAGATACCGTTAACAATCATTAAGCACTGTCGCCTGAGTCAGTAAAATACCAGTTGTCTCAGCCCCAGATTAAAACACTACCTAACAACCTTTTGGAGTACACCCTTTTAGAGAAGAGAGGTTTCATTATTTCTGTTTTCATTTTTGGAGGGTTTTTCCAAGGTACAGACAGTATCAACGTAATGTAAAAGACACAGTCATCCATGGGTCTGACTTCAGAAAAAAACAGCAGAACAGTTATTCTGCACTGGTTTTTAACTGTAACAAAATTTTCATAATCATTCAGCAAACCTCCCATAGAAAGACTTCCCACTACCACTTTCCTCCTACTTCTGTAAAAGTGTTGTGAAAAAAGCTGGTAAATGAGAACTTTAAATTGCATTTCAGCAAGGTAAGTAGGCTGCCAAGGACAAGGAACTTTACCTAAAGTATCTTTCTGAGTCTCAAACAAAACAAAGCCTATCTTATCTCCACATCAGTTTACATGTGGTAATCCAGAATGCTTCCACATTTCATTTTGTTTGAAGAAGTAAAAAAAGGTTTTACAGGAATTTCCCTTATTTTAAAATGACCTCATTAGTCCCAAAGTTTGCATAGATTTCAAACAAAAAATCAAGTGCAGTGAGACATAGTCGTTCTTTGCTTTGTTTACCCATCTGTTTCTCTGCATTTGGAGCAAGGAGGAAACGTGGCAGAACTATTTAATGCAAATGGTACTGAGAATATGGAACAAGTTACCCGTGTTGGGAGCTAGTGAAAAGCATACATGTGTTCAAATTACTGGAGATTTGTTTCTCTGGTAGAGAGGATTGAGGGATGAAAATGCAAAACCATGGGATTCAGCTAAACTAAACAAAGGAATTGATGCTATATTTTGGACCGGATGCCTTTTTCCTGAAAAGATTTTGCTTCCAAATGATTCAGGTGCAAACTTTTTGTCTGCTGAGACTGAGAGCCAAGAGCCCTTGATATTGCTTCTGGGTGTGACACGTGACTGCAGGCAGGGGGGTTTCTGGTTGTTTTTCTTCTGATGCAAGCCTTGCTTTTTTTATCTGTAAAGTATGTGCAGTAGGAAAGGAGTCCTACAGGTTTCGGCTGAGGTCTGGATTCTGGCCAGGCCTGAGTGGGTACAAAGGAAGGAAGAGAAAGACGGTCTGGGGGTAGGGTTGTTAGTGAGCTGCTTCATGTCCAACAGGGAGGCTGCTGGGTGCGAGGAGGCTCCCTGAAACTGGCCGTAGACTAAGCATCGGTTGTGCAGACAAATCTGTTGAGCAAGAGCAATGGTTATGCCACATGCATAACAGAAAGCAGAAAAACACATACTCCCTTATATGTTTTTCTTCTGAGGCAAAATTCCTCTGACATCCACGTAGGCAACACAACTCTGAATCACCTGAGGACTGAGGTTTACCTACAAGGCATCATCTCAATCCAGATGATTGCAAGGGCTTTGATATTAGCTCAAACACAGAACTGAGCTAACATGTCTGCAGGACTTCTAAATTAGAGCTGGCTCGCATCCAGGTAGTTCGAAGCATAAGCAAAGGAGCCTCAGGTCTGTCTGAAATGTCCATACAGATGGATTCTCAGATAGGATGCTCTGAAGTGTTGCCTCTTGTGGTTACAGTTAGCGTGTGGGTGGCTGAGTTCTCTGAATCACACATTGTAAAAACAGCAGTTTGACAGTTCCATTAACAATATAGATGGGTTTGGTTTCAGTATGAAACCCCTTCTTTTTGAAATTCCCCAGATCTGAGGAATGGGTTGAAGGAAAAAAAAGAATCTGATTCAGAACTTAAAAGGAATTCATGTCTTTCCCACAACATTTACTACTGGGAAACATTACTAACTTTTACTATAAGAGCTATTGACCAATAACTCTCCTAGTGTTTCCCTGGTAGCCCAGCAAAGTGTAAGTAAAGAGGCTGGAGGATGAAAGTGGTTTGCTTTCTGACATTAAAAAATAAAATAAAATACTCACCACGTGCAGGCAAATATACATGCACACGCAGTGCCTTCAAATCTGCAGAGAGAGTCTGAAATTCAAAATAATGGCAGAGCTTACTAAAATTCATCAGGCCATGTGAACGGAGGGTACTCATACCACAACATAATGAGAGCCATCAGAGCTCCAACTTCATGTGGCTTTCACGGACCCACAGCGTCTGCTTCCTTTGTTTTGGAATTTTGCCTCTGCCCCATGTGAGTCTCTGCTTCAAGAGAAATATGTAAAGGAGTCACTCTGGGTTTACAGAGCAGGAACAGCAGGAACATCTGAGCTGAACCGTTCCCGGTGCTTGTTAAAACAGGTTTAGCCAAATGAGAGAGGAGAAAGGTCCATGAGGGTTATGCTGCAGAGAACAGACAGTCTGATATGCCAGTGCCTTGCATTTCATGCAGTCATTAATTTCCTCAAGTGCAAGACTCTGTTGCATCATAATTCCTTGGCTAGTTATAATGGGGACTACTCCGTATCACTATAAATGAACATACAGATTGAAAATTAAAAAAAAAAAAAAAAAAAACACAACAGAATATAGGGCCTCACTCAGCCTTTACCTCCCAAGGAAAAGTACAGCTTATGCACAGTGATATTCATTACAGCTTTTTGTCACAGATATGTAGATTTTCCTCACCCACTAAATATTTTCTCCTTAATTCTTAAAACCTAACAGTAAGTGAGACTGCTATATTGCTCTTCACTAGAAATTGGTCTGAACTGGACCAGTGAGTGGAGTGATGAGTTAAAGATCACACAAAAGTGTAGACAGATGTTCTAAGTATGAGGAAAAAAAACCTGCAATGAGAGTTTACCAAGAAGAGTTCTTCAGAAGATGCAAACAGGAAAAGACAAGGTTTTTACGCCTCTGTGAAGTGCAGGAGGGAGGTGCTATCTGAGCCCTGTAAGTAGAAATGTGTACAAGCAGACAAAACAGAGCTGGAGTGAGGTCACGTCTTTGTCAGTGCCACTCAGGAAGCCTGACTTCGCTCGGTGGGACCCCAACAGCGATGTTCTAGACAGCAGCCCTGGGCCTGAATGACAAAAGCTCCCACAGACAGAGGATAAGAAGAAGGAAGTGACTATACGACAGAGAACTATTATTCAGCCTTATTACAGTGTAGTTGCACAGTGTGGTTCATGTGGATTTGCCTAGGCGTAGAAAATATGCAGCAAACGTTGGCTGCATTGGAAACTGATAGACCTTAACATACGATTGTAAAGAAGCGCTTGTTATCCAGCAAGACGTTTCTGCTGCATACCAAAGAACACAATTCTTGGCACAACACAATTTAATATTTTTATCTGTGACCTGGAAATAGACATAAAACATAAAATAAGTTTGGGAGGCAGTCTAAGCTTTAAAATGGGCTGGAGACCAACATGAAGAATTTAGTATCCTGAAGAATAGGTATTGAGCAGAGCAGTACATCTGGAAACAAAGACAGTAAGCTATGACCTTAGATGAGGAACATTTTCTCCAGAGAAGCAGGACTCTGCAAAAGCAAAGGGAGAAGCTGCTGCTGTTAATTAGCTCATGTGAGTTCCTGGTGTGGTGCTCTGCCCAACAGAGTTATGGCAAGTCAAGTTGTACGCATACTTTACACTGGCATGAGCAGCATTGCTTTGTCCAGCTGCGATATCCACGGCTTAGAGAGAATTTTGATAAATCGAAGGAGGCTAAGACAAGGACCCTGAGAATGACTGAAATATTGAAAAATAGATCTTTGCATAGGCACAAGGTCCTTATCGTGTTTTAGCCTCCCAAAGAAAATGTTACAGTGACATGGCTGTTACCTATAATTTTACTAACTAGGAAAAAGAAGTAGCAGATTCTTCAGACTAGCAGGCAAAAGTTTAACAAGGCGTGATGGCTGGGCACTGCAGCTAAATGAATTCAGATTAGAAGTCAGATGTACCTTTTTAACAGTTAAGGTTAATAAGCATTGGAACACCTTACCAAAGGCTGTCATTTCATCCCTGGTAATATGAAAATCTTGGTTTTAATGAGTCAAGTGGGTCAAACTGAGTATTTTGGGTATGAACACATCACCCTTCTCGAACCCAAACGTACATTGACTCCAAATTATGTGCGCGCTCCTGCATGTACGCCTGGAAGCTCAGGTTTGAGAGCTTCCCAGCTGCAGCAGGGGAAGAGGCTCAAGCACAAGGTACCCCTTAACGTCCTTCTGCCTTCCCCCTGCCTTGGGCATAAGTCAGTGACCAAAGAAGAAGGTGGCAAGGCTGACAACAGGCTCACTTACAGCTGCCAAACACAAACGTGGTGCTAACACTCATCCTTCCTCACACAACGGCAGCTGGAACCTTGTGGTAGACCAGGTGATTGCACTGGCTGGTTTTCCAGGATGAAAAGGGTGGGGTTTTGTTGGGAAGGGTCATGGGTGGGACATTGTTTTGTTATGTTTTCTTTTAAAACATGTCACCATATGGTTTCCATGTTTTGAAGTAGTGAACTCCTGCTCTGTGCAAAGAAGAATGGTTTTCCTACACAGGGGATGGGTGAGTTTTTATGAACCATGGAAAGTCATGCTGTTCGTTGGCAAGGGCTTGAGTACACACATTTTTCAGTTCATATTGGAGAATATACAACCCAGTAAATATCAGGGAGGAAAGAAGGTTGCCTGGTGTGGTTATGATCTGGACCATGACATGCACATTTCAAAATGTCCTCTTGGGAGAAAAAAAATCTGAAAATATTACAGACAAGGGAGCAGAGAAGCGGATGGGTTCTGAGAGAGGGTAGGTAATTTGGGAAACAGCCTTTAGGCTATGATGAAATCTCTGTAACTCAGACTACATCGGAGAGCAAAAGTCTGGGTTCATTTAGAGGTTCCTTGCCCTGTTCTCCTAGCACCTGGAAAGGTAGGCTGTCTCCATGGGTGCGTGAGTTTTGTATACTGTTTTGTACATCTATTCCAGGTCACATGAGATAGGAATGACATTTTGTAGCATGATGTGCTATAGTGGAGGTAGGGTTGTTTTCTAGTGGACCTGCTCTGTTTTTTCTCCTGCTGAAGGCCATGATAGATGGATTTTGAAAGGACCAGTTGTTCAGATCAACTTAAGATCAAGCTATTCTTTGCTCTGTCCATATATTATATCTGCCAGGCACTTCATTTGTTTATTACTTTTCAAATTTCTTTGCAACATGGCTGCTGAAGATTTTCAAGACTCATATTTGACAATATTCTGGGTGTCCAGTAAAGAGGGAAATAATTTCCTGTGGTACATTGCAGTATCATGTAATAGAGCTCCAGGGAGATTTACCCATTCCTTTTAAACACACCCCCTCCCGGAACAATGGTGAAAATGGAGTCATGATACTGAGACATTTCCACCATTTAACTTCCTGAAATGGAAACCATAATGAAATACCATGCACGCTATAGTACCGCATGGTCAGGAAAACTAGACAAAGTCCTCCATTGTACCACTCTGGTTGTTACGGGAGAGGATCTGCCTACTTTGGTGTAACAGGATGTACTGCATATTTTGTAGCTTTGCCCAGTGCTCCAATCCCTGTGGGCTAAAGCTTTTCAACAACAGCAATAAAAGAAGAAAAAGACCGAGACCCTTCTCTTATACCACTTTTATTTTAGGGGGATATTAAATACAAATACACACTCTCGGTGGAAATTGTCCAACTGACTCCAGGATACTGTGTAATCATTAGGAACTGGAAAAACTCAAACTGCCTGTCTGTAGTGGCTTGGATAAGACCTGCTGGGTGCATTCCAGAAATGAATATTGCAGCTGTGATGAGACTTATGTTTGGTCTCTTCTTTCAGGGTGAATTGTGCCCTTATGCCCAAGGCCAGCACAAGCCTTATGCACCATTCGAGACCCATTTAAGCCCTTAAAATAAGAACGTAGCATTTAAATGTTACATGGACCTCCTGGCCCTTTTGACAGAAGTGCCTGCATTACAAGATATGTGCTAATCATTAAAATGTATGCTTTCCACTGTTAAAGACAGTAAAATATATTCAGAAAACTACCTCCTTGTCTTACACGTGAATTCTCTTATCATTTCTTCATACAGCATCCTAGCCTGCAAAAGTGTCTAAAACATTTTTATCTGAAAAGGAATATTGTGTAGCCTTCAGCTGACACTGCAGCCTCTTCGTGTCCTTCTGATGTTCCTCAACAGTACTAGCAGGACTGTCCACTCTAGGAAGTAGTGCAGCTGGATAGGAGGAGATCTGGACAGCAGAAGAGTTGGTGCTAAGGACGTGACATTCACTCAGCATGCCTTCAGGAGGATTTACGTGGTCTAGCTCTAGTCTAGTCCCATGCCTTGTATGCCCATGGGAGCATATCTTCTGGTTTAGTTTCATCCCAAAGGAATCCCATTTGTGTGCTCCACAACCCTTACCTGGTGCAAACCAAAGCACAGTAAGTGGAGACGATAGGGAGAGTCACTCCAAAAGCGCATTCATGATTCTACCCTAGATGCACCCTGTGAGCACCTACATGCCTTTTTAGACAACATACAAGACAAAGAAGTGCTCACAAAATGCTCCTACTTGCGTAGGAACTTGTTACAGAAGTATCCATGGGGAGAGCAAGTTGCAGGGTCTCCACGTTTCCCTTTCATGGCAAAGATTTCTATTTTGAGTGAGGACAAGCCAGACGAAGCTCTGTGCCAGGCAGTGGTGCCACCTGACAGCACTCCCCCCGGCTCCTGCCTCAGAGGACCTGCAAAGTTCTCTCTCCCTGAGTTTCAGGGCAACCAGGATTCAATGGAAAAATCTGTGCACATGGCAACCAGAACTTGATATCTTAAGTGGTGCAGCGTGTGTGTTAATGCCAGGTGAGATCTGGCAAGTGAATGTTTGTTTTAAATTTCTCTTTAATCACTCTTACAGTTTCAACTTTGAAGTCTAAGGAAGTACATTTTCTGGTTTATGCCTCAGATGACATGGAAAAAGATATTCCACCTACAGTACTGGAATATCATTTATAGACGTGTAAATTCATAAAGCTATGCCTCTAACAGTTTGCCCACATGGAACTATCCCAATTTGCATCAACTGAGAACTTGACTGAAAAAAAAAAGAACATTTGAGGCATTTCTTTTATTATAATTGCCCCAGTATTTCAGATCCAGCTATTTCAGAACATCTGCAAGAACATATATCCAGCCTATGTGCAAAAAAGAACAAATGAGATTTGGGTAGAAGTGAGGGAAGGCTATTTGCCTGCTATATCAGTATTGAAGTAGTTTTTGTTTAGATGTGTCTCATCACTGAAAATTTTAAGGCACATAGCTGGCTGAAAGGGTAGACTGACAAATGGAACTGGGAGGACAGGGAGAAGCTGAACATACAAATCTTTGGAAAAATATTTAAAGAAATAATGATAAAAAGCAGTAAGGTTTGGAGGGGTATAGGAATACTTGGATTTATTCAAGTTCTGTTTTTCTACTACAGATGTTCTGCTAACTAGAGCAGAGATGTTCAGAGACCACATATTGGCTGTAAAATTCTAGGAATGAGATTAATTAAATGTCTGCTGCTCCTCATACAAACTAGACTCCAGAGCTTTTCAGGCCTTCTAGTCTTCTGAAAGAACAGCTGTAGAATACATCATGTGCATATCTTACACTCTTAAAATGTATTTTTATAACAAGTGTCATTTTTTTATAAGGCAAGTTAAACATCTTACCCTTCCTCTGATTATCTTGCTGCTGTTCAGAAAAAAAAAAGGATAAGGGTCTGATACTTACTATACTAACATCTGATACTTCCTGCAGAGCACTGCCTCCACCCAACATGTGTTTTTAAACAAAATTCATAGTAGGTTCAATGGTCACAATTATTCACTTATGTTATGGTTTATGTGAGTTCATTTCTTGCAGCAGTTGTAGGAAGGTGAGGACCCCATTCCGGTCTGTTCTCTAGGTCAATACCTAGGAAATACGATTTGTCATTTGCACCTCCTTTTCCTCCTGACTGGTCAATGTCATAGCTTCTTTTGATCAGTAAACTCACCCCTCCTCTGGATCCTGCTATGCAGGCAAGAGGTATACTTTTATTATGTGATACATTTTTATATATGATTAATCTTGCAGAAATCTCTTTTCCTCCTCCATAAGTGGATACCCTAACAATCTGATTTCTAGCCAGGCCTCAGGCAGTCTCCTATTTTAATTTGATACGGTACCCACAAATTCACAATATTCTTGTGTTGTTACACTAAAACAATACAGCTATTTAAACGGTGACCAGCCCAGCTTTAACAGTATACTCCTCATGGCTGCCTCCTTAGCTCTTACAGAAAAACGAAGCTGATGTCAGATGTAAAATTTTCAGCCTGCTGGAACTGTTATATACTTGATACATTACTTACACATGCCACTTATAAAAACATAAACCCCAAGCCAAAAGCATCTCCTTCGCTCCCACATGGCTGTAGTTGAAGATGTCATTGACCATAAAGAAGCAAGTAAAACATTTTGCCTTACAGCTACAGTGATTCACACCAAAAAGATTTACATTTCTTACCAAACATGACTGCTTTAAGTTCATGATTTTACTGTAACTGAAGATATTTTTATTCTAAAACTGGCCGATTACAGCAACTATGGGTGGTGGTCATAGGCAGTGGTGGCTTGTGAGGGGCACAAAGGTACAACCTGACTAATGCCATCCAGGAACTCACGCACTGAGGAACACCAGCCTGCGCTTTCATTGCGAAAATACTTTTTAATTGTTTGGGTTTTCTGAGGTAGACGTTACTTGACCTTTAAATAAATAATTTAGGGCCTACAAAAACTTTGGACTGGACTCCTTAGAAATGCCAGCTGTGTGTGGAAGAAATGCCAGCCGTGGAAATGAGAGAATGTGCAGCCCACAGCAAGCTTCCCGCTACTGCCTTTGCCACATGCAATATGAGAAGGACGAAGAAGTTAGCTCAGTCTCCAGAAGCACTCAGTTCCCGATGCATCTGGTAAGACTGGCAGGAAGGATACACCAATAATGGTGATGTTGGCTTATCTATCAACCACAAACCTATTTCAGTATCAACAAGCAAGTTAGAGTCAGTCAAAATGACTGCCAGGAGGTCTCCATCTGAACGGGTTTTCATAGCATTCAAGCCACGTAAAGACACATAGTCCAAATAAGGGACAATGTTGTCTATGCCGCTGTCCTTGGGTGGGGGTCAAAGGCTGTATAACTTATTCCAAATGCCACTCTATCTAGTCCTTTCCAGAGCACTAACCAAAAATATGCATCTTTAGGAGTTCTTTGCAAAATTACTTATAATGAGTATTTTATTTAATAATGAGCACTTTAGAAGTAAATATCTTCAGTGGTTTTAATGCATCACCGTAGGAAAGCTTTAAAACGAATAGACTTGAACATTATAATCATAATGTTTGGATTGTTAAAACTGCTGACAAGACCAATAAACCATGGTGGATTAAGTGTCACTGATAGATTTCTGGGGAATAAAGATTTGAACAGCCTCCTGTTGCAGGCAAGCTTGATCTTGTTGATATGCATATTGAAAATGTCCCATAAAGTTAAAAGAGGCTTTCGATTCTCAAGACAGACAAAGCTGTCCCATGTGAAGTGTGTTGCTACAGGTAGCTTCTTGGATAGGAACTTACCCAAACCTGGGTCCAGTTCCCAGCAATATGCCTGTGTTAATCACAAGTTTATTAAATGTTTTACGGTTGATATTACTTCAGAACATGCTGAGCAGGCAATTTTCTTGGGTTTAATTGGATCTTCCTACAATTTTACAGAAAAAAAATCATCTCCCATAGTAATTCCTATCATCTCCCCTGTGCAATTACATAGAAAAGTCAGACACTTTTAGCACCAGAACAATAAAAGCTAAACCAATTTTTTTTTTTAATTCCCAAGGAGGAAGAATTAAGGTAATGGTGAAAGACAGACTGTGTTGGGTAGGAAATCTCAGCTAGGCCTTGACTACTGTCAGGGGGCTGTAGGCAGCCACAGGACTAATTTGCTGACACCTTGGATTCATGGTTTTCTAGCCCGAGTAATATGACTAAGAATTGAAAAAGAGGTGATGTAAAACGGGACCTTTCTATAAGACAGTTTGAAGGACATGCGGATAAAATGATTAACAGCTTTGTCAGATTCTACATGTCTCTCAAGCTATTCCTTCATATGAGTGTTTATAATGCTTAGAGCAATATTTCTTACATGGCTAAAATACTATATAATCAGGAATCCCCAGCTACCAAGGCTGTTGCTTGAAGGATCCTAAAGGGTTTCATGGGCAAACCCAGGGGGTGAAATACAACCTTAACGAAAGCAGCTTGCAGCTCCCAGAGACTCAAGGGGACTGCGTCTTTTTACATTAGGACTGAATTTGGTCCAAAGTGTACAAAACTTGCGTTGTGCCTTAAAGCCAATTGAGGATTTGTGGCACACTGTCTCTCAGTTGGGAAAGGTCAGCTTTGGGATTTCCAGGTCAAAACTGTTTGACAAGGATTTAGTGTCATCCACAACTTGGGACATGCCAACAGGCTTTCTTGTTTCAAGGCAATGCTGCAACTGTAAAAAGAGGCTAAGAGGGCAAAACTGGGAGGAAAAAGAAGATGATTTATTTAAGTGATTTATCCTTACGCTTCAAGAATCTGAGACCAGAAGAGGGTTCCTCTTGTTGTATGAGGCATGACTGACCTATCTTTCCATTCTTGCACTGCTGAGTTATTACAGTTTTGAAATGTAAATAGGAAAGACTTCATAATCTATGGGGTAATCTGCATGGGCTAATTTGTACCTTCCTGGAAAGCCTAGATCCTTGCTTGGTGAAACAGGGCATTGTGGAGGCTTAGCCAACTTTTCCTGTCATTTGAGAAATCAAAGACAATAGAAGAGACGAGCAGCGAGACGCACCATTTAATTACCACTAACCCTTCTAAGCATTCCTGTTTTTCCTAGGCTACATGGCTGGACAGTTGGAATTATGCTGTAGCGTGGGAGAACATTACACTGGCCTCTCGTGTACCATATGCCTTTTCATTGACAAACTAACACTTTTTTAATGAGAGTTTCTGAGATTGTTATCCAAACTACATTCCTTATCCCAGATCTCATCTTTAGCACCTCTCCCAGAGGTATCTGGGAGTTTGGACCCAGACATATATGTGAATCCAAGGCTTGATCGGGTCCCAGGGAAGTCAATAAAAATATTGTTGGTGCTGAACAGATATCCACTAGGCTCAAATGAAAAGTAAAACCCATCCAAGAAAAAATGGGAGACAAATTACAGGTTCTTTTTTTTGATCAAAATATGCCTTCTTCTTCTCTCTCCCTCCCTTTAATTTTTTTTTTTACTGTCTTAACTTTATAACTAATTTAAAGTAACTGAGAAAATGTTTAAATTTTAAAATGTTTAATAGTCCTGGATCAATGCCCAAAAAATGTCATGTGACCTTCCTGATATATAACTCTTAATTTTGGAACTTACTGATTCCAGTCAAGAATTTTTGGTGATGATAAAATACTGAAATGTAGAAAAAGAAATACCAGGAGGTTGAGAAATGAACTTCTGTTCGCAGGTTATCACCATTTCTGGAAAAATGGAAAAAGAAGAAAGAACACCTGCAAAACTTTGGTGCATTAAATATTTCATAAGCATAACCTCAGGGCTATGTTAATGCAATCATTTACATGGGAATATTAATTCTTGAAACGTTTGTTGCATTACTTGTTAACCTGTTCTTTACACAAGTGTTAGGCTCTCCAAGCAGCCTCTGGAAGCCACGGAGGCAGAGTGCTGGTCTGCGGCTCTCCGCACAGCCCACCGCCACGGCCCTGATGCTCCGAAGCATCACAGCCATGCACATCCTTCTCTTGCAGACGGAGTGCTCGGGCCGAGACGCTGATGCAGGCTAGGGCGAGACTGGGGAGCCGCGTGCCCTGTGGAGTCCTGCAGGTAGAGAGCACCCGCTCCTGGCACCCGGCTGGGGACGTGGGGAGGAAAGAGGAGCGAACTTTTGTTTCCCACGGGTCCGTCTTTGCCTCGGTGCAAGACCAGGCACCGGGGGATGCTGGGCCGCGCACCGCAGCCGGAGGGAAGCTCCGGGGTCCCGCTCCTCTCCCCGTCCCGGAGCCCAGGCTGCCTTGCAGCCCTTGGTCTCGGCAGAGGGTGAGGGGTTTGCCCGTCTCCTCTCACTCTCCGGGCAGCGTCAAGGTGGAACGGGCAGATGAAAAAGTAAATGCAGACATCTGCCCTTTGCGGTGTCCCCGTCGAAGCACGAAGCGGGGGAAGGAAGACAAGGGGACAGGGTGAGCGGGTGTGTGTGTCAGTCAGCGGGGGGATGATCTAAGTATCTGAAGTCATTCGAAAGGTCAAAGCAAGCATTAGCTCTTCCCCGCCCTCCCTCCTCCTCGGGGCCTCGGGGGCAATCACAGTCCGCCCAAACTAGGTGACAGCTTGCCGGGACTTAATGACAGGCTGGGTGCGGAGGAGCCGCGGCCGCCCAGACAAAGGGAGGAAGTTTGGTGCTGCCGCCGACCCGAGAAGGTGCCGGGGCAGGGGACGAGCCGGGGCAGGGCGGGCAGCGGCGGGGACGCGCCCCCCCGCCCGCCGCCCCGCTCCCCCCGGCCGCCCCCCGGGCATCACCGGCGCTCTCGGAAAACCCCGGGCCGCTTCCCTCCCCTCCGAGAGCCAGGCGTAAACCTGCCTCCTCCGCTCGACGCTGCAAAACGACCGGCAGCGCCGGGCGGGAGAGAGGGGGGAGCGGGCAAGACGCGAGGTAAGCGCAGCTCCGCCGTCCCCGGCCGGCGGTGGCATCTCAGCCCCCGGGTGCCCCTGTGGCTTTAAGCGATTCGAGGGAAATCTTTGCGTTTCTCATACACAAACATTTTTTTTCCCCTCCCGGTCTCTCTCCCCTCCCCGGCTTCCTCCCTCTCTTCCCCTCTCCTGCCTCCCTCTCTCCCGCTCCCTCTCCCTCCTTTTCTCCTCCCCCCGCAGCCCCCCCCCCTTTCCCCCTCCCCTCAAGTTTCTCCCTCTGTCTGATTAAATGAGAAGGAAGTGTGGGAGTGGTGGTTTTGAAGCTCTCCCTTTAAGAGGCAGCCTGCAGTGACGAATTGTTGAAATTGCCATTGCAGGATGGCATTCCGCTATAAATTCATTGTTCCACCTCCTCTCATCTTCACATTTCTCTCCCTTCTCCTCTTGTTCACATCGACAGACTGGGGATAACAACAACAACAACAGAAAAGATACAGGGAGGGGGTTTTTGCAAAAATCCGGGACGTTTTCCGCTTCTTGGGCTTTTTTTTTTACCTTTTTTTTTTTCTTCTTTTTAACCATCTCACCGGAGACGATCGAGGCGGTTTTTTGGTGCCTGAATTTCTTCTCTCCCCTTCTCCTCCTTCTCTTCAAAACAAAAGGGGGCAAAAGAAGGAAAGGGAGCCCACCGGAGCCCGAGAAAGTGCCGAGTCGCAGCAGACCTGCCCCCTGCCCCTGCTACTGCTGCTGCTGCTGCTGGTGATGATCCGGTGACTACAGCAGAGAAGTGGAAGAGGAGTGGGAAGTGCTCAAACTTCTCTACTTGCCGGCTCCGAGCCTCCTCTCCTCCTTTTTCTCTCCCCCCCTCCCTTTGCCTCCCCAGCAGCAGCGGTTTGGGATTTTTTGCCTCTCTCTCTCCTTCCATGTGCTCCCGGCTCTTCCCTGCAGAGAAACACAAAGTTCACACGCGAGCGGCTTTTGTTGACATTTTTTTCTCTCACACTTGACTCGAGTTGGGGAGGGAGAACTTTCTTTTTATTTTTTTTTCCTTTTTTCCCCCTCCTTCCCCCTCCTCTCCTTCCCTTAACTACGTTGCTGCACTCCGCCGACCGGCTCCTTCCACCCCCCCTCCCCAACCCTCGTTATTATTATTACTCCTGATAATTATCACCGCCACTGTGGCCGCTGCTGACGGCGAGGCAAGCATGCTCCTCAAGCTGCTCTCCCTGCTGCTGGCCGCCGAGCTGCACCTCGCCCTGGCCCAGCCGCCGGCACCTGCCGACGACGGAGCGCCGCCGCCCCCCGCCGCCGCCCCGCCGCCGCCCCGGCCCCGGCCCGGCCCTGCCCCCGGGCCGCCCCGCCGCCCCCCGCCGCCCCGCGGGGCCAGCGGCGTCGTGCGGCGCCTCGACCCGACCTACGCGGGGGGGCGGCAAGGCGGGCTACGTCCTCTACGCCGGCGGCCAGCGCTTCCTCCTCGACCTGGAGCGGGACGCGGCGGTGGGGGCGCGGGCGCCGCGGGCCGGCGGGCCGCCGCGCTGCTACTACCGCGGCACGGTGGACGGCAGCCCGCGCTCCCTGGCCGTCTTCAACCTCTGCGGCGGCCTCGACGGCTTCTTCGCCGTGGGCCGCTCCCGCTACACCGTCAGCCCGGCGCGGCGCGGCGGGGAGGCGGCCGGCCCGCGGATCTACGGGGAGGGTCCGGCCCGCGCCCCGCACCTCTTCCGCAGGGACCGCTTCAGCTTCGAGACGGTGCCGGCCCGCACCAGCTGCGAGACCCGCGACCCGGCGGCGGCGGCGGAGGGGGCCGGCCGGCGGCGGCGGCGGCGGCGTCGCTCCGTCTCCCGGGCCCGGCAGGTGGAGCTGCTGCTGGTGGCCGACGCCTCCATGGTCCGCAAGTACGGGAAGGGGCTGCAGCACTACCTGCTCACCCTGGCCTCCATCGCCTCCCGGCTCTACGCCCACGCCAGCCTGGAGAACCACGTCCGGCTGGCCGTGGTGAAGGTGGTGGCCCTGGGGGAGAAGGAGAAGGGGCTGGAGGTCAACAGGAACGCCGCCACCACCCTCAAGAACTTCTGCAAGTGGCAGCACCAGCACAACCGCCTCGACGACGACCACGATGAGCACTATGACGCTGCCATCCTCTTCACCCGCGAGGTAGGCATCACCCTGGCTGACAGCGACTTGGTGTCCCTCAGACGATGTGTTGTGGGGCGGCTGGGCTGCGACGAGGCCGCCTTGGCAGCCCTCCAGCCATGTTGCCCGGCTTTGCCCGGTGGTTGCCTCCCTGCTGACGCCTTCGGCCTTTCCGTTGGGTTGCACTGCATCTCGGGGACCGACACCCACGCACGCAGCTGCCAGGGATGGAAGAGGGGTTGAAAACCCAACAAATTGCATATGCGCCTGTGTGTGCCCCTTCCCCTGCGAGGTCATCCCCACTGCGGGTACGCAGTTGTTTGTGTCAGTGCGGTGCTGGGTCTCCTGCCAGGGTGGTGAGGTGGTAATGTGCCTGACTGGGGGACTTGGCTGAGGCCGCCTAACTTATCTCTGCCTGAGAGATGACGTTGTTGCATCTTTCCCAGTGAGACGTTTCACACGCAGCCCCTCTCTCTCCAGGGAGGTGGTCCAGGGCTGATAGCGCTCCCTAGCCTAAATTAGTGCCCAAACCAACCTGCTAGTGAAAATGGTGAAAAACACCTTAAAAGTACACGCGGCTTCCTTGTTGAGTGCGTTGAGATGCTATTTCCAGCAAGAATAGCTCTGCCGCACTGGAAGCCGGCAGCGCTTGTGGTTCAAGGGTAGGACGTAAACGCAAACCGCAGGTAAACAGAGCTGCAGAGGTTGAGTGAGCTGGGCTGGTGGTGAGGGGATGCAGTCTCCTTCTCGTTCAGCAAGTGAAAAATGGGTGTCCTGATCAACAGTGGGTTGGATCCGGCTGGTCTTACCCATGCAGAGCTGTGCCTTGCTCCCTGCCCGGTTGTTAATAATTGCATTGCCAGAGGTCGTTAAGGGACATTGCTCTAGTAGACATGTGGCCGAGTTTATGCAATGAAGTTCTTCTGTAAGAATATCCCTTCAGCGGTTTGGGTTTGGTGTTTTCTTTTTTTCCCTTCCCCAAGTATGAAAAAAATAACTGCATGACTTTCCATTCGTTTGAGTTCTCCTGCTTTTCTACATCATAGGAGCCTGCCAAAAAGGATGCTTTGGATGGTTTGTGGAAGGAGTTGCTCCAGAAGGGGGAAAAAAAGCGCCTGGCTTGCTTTTATAGCTGTAAATAGTTGAAACATTAGGTTCTGTGTCAGTCAGGCATCACTTGTACAGCAGGAGCCTTTTTTAGCAGTTTAAAGCCCATTGGTCCGATTTCCAAGCTTTCATGTTTTTATCATTATCATCTGAATGAAAGCAGGCTACCTAGGCTGGGTCAGAACGCTCTTGTTTTTTTCTATAAACATCCTTTCTAATGGCTTATTAATTAAGCCTGGGCCAGAATCCATCACTTTTCACTAAAGAGTGTTTTTCTCTGCCAGTATTCCCATCTATTTCCCTGGGATTTATTACAATTCAGAAAGTCTTAGGGTGGCAGACTGTGAGTCTTAACATCAATTATTAAGTTAATTTGGATTGAGATAGGATGTGAATTTAAAGTTCACTTGCTTTAGAGATGCTTATCTGTAATTCTTTGCATGGATGCCCTCCTGCCAGAATGAGAGTGTGCTGCTAATCAGTAATCCACTTTCAAAGACCCCTGAGCAATGCATCTTCCATGCGTAGAGTTACTTCTTTTGGATGTAAGTAGTACCTAAACTAAGCAAAATGTCACAGTTCCCGTGGTCTCCTTCCACTCTTAAGATGCAAATATTGCTTGCACTGTTACTTAGGGATGTAAATGCTTTGCAAGAAAAAAGCACAGGCTTCCATTCTCTCGGTTTACATTTTAACATGTTTAACTATGGGATTAGCTCCTCAGTGCAGTTCAGTGTAGCTTAATCTGCTGTAATGATTTGCTGTGTGCACATGCACGTTGTTTGGCATTACATTGTGGTATTTGACTCAATAAGAACAAGACTGTAGTTTCTTGCTACATGTGTTCATGATGTTCTTTGCAGGGAGTATGTGTGAGTCCACATGATTTTTATATGCTTGCACTTGAAATGTCAACATGAATCTATTTGCTCCTCTTGGAATGTAAACACAAAAAGGGTTAAAGGATGAAAAAGCAGTAGAGATGTTTCCTGGAGAAAACAGCCCCACTTTGAACTAAAGAGAGATTTTTTCCAGCTTAGCTTTTCAATGAGAGTGGCAGCAATTGGCAGGAGAATCCAACTTTTACAACTATGTTTTGAATGTATGAAGTACGTTGCTTAGCTACTAGACGCCAAGCCATGGCTGCATGTTTTGATGGGCTCTGAATACCGTCATGCTAATTTTTGAACATCCAGATGTCTTCTTCTAAATGGCTCGTTTTTTAGGCATGGGGTAAATGTGTGAGGTACATTTTCCATCTTTGTTTACTAACTGAGGCCACCTTGAACTTTGTGTCTCTGCGTCAACAGAATAATATTTGCAAATCGTTTGTCAGCCAAACGCATGTCCTCAGCTGTATGTAACTGTTTATGTGCAGTTAGAATCTACATGCCTGTTGCCATACAAGTCTCTAATACAAAAATTATCTTCATTCTGGAGTGACATTTACTTGCATGTTGGTTTTGACACCAAAAGAGGCTCTCTGAAAAGATAGTAGCTTTACTTGAGTTCCTTATAAAGAAAGAATCCCGTCAGAATTCAGCACCATTGCTTCCTTCTCTTCTGTTGTCATTACTTGTTTAAAGATAAATTAATAACCGTTCATAGACAAAGAGTGTGCTGGCAGCTCTCCCTTATTATAAAATTAGTACTGGTGGTTCAAATTTGTATCATCATCATTCATACTAGGAAGTACTTCCCATGCAAAAAGATTTTTAGAAGGAGATTTACTGATGTTGGATAAAAACATTCACTCATTTTTGGTCATAATCTGTATTTAATTTGATAAGGGCTTTAAAGAAATCGTGCTGCAGAGCATAGTAAATAGTAAATAAATATGAACATAGATTCAGTTCACAGACAACTGGTGTTAAAACTATTTTAAGTCTCTATATTCCTTATCGGTGGTGGCAAGAACCACGTAACTATCCATTAGCTGCAGTGAATCCGTTTACTCTGCAACTGCAAGGAACACTACAGCAACGTGTCTGTCATTATTGTCACCTGTGGAAGAGGCTGTAAAAACACTCAGTGGCACAGAAATTAGCTGTCACTAAATATTGCAGCAACGTAGTTGGGTTTCACAGTGATTATTTAAATTCCCAAAATCTAATAAGGAGAAGTGTATTTTCCCAGTGGTCTCGGTCTCTCATTTTGACCCACGGTGGCCAGTACTAAGCCTGACAGAGGTC
The DNA here is from genome assembly GCA_020745775.1 of Theristicus caerulescens. Taxonomy (NCBI): domain Eukaryota; kingdom Metazoa; phylum Chordata; class Aves; order Pelecaniformes; family Threskiornithidae; genus Theristicus; species Theristicus caerulescens. The sequence continues at coordinate 28,111,047 of CM036559.1, read as the reverse complement.
TGACTTGTCAGAGGCGAATGGTGATAATTTTCTAATAAATTCTGTGAGAGCTCCCATTAAGGAGGTTTGGCCTTAACAGCCTTAGAGCATACACGGGTCCCCTGCTGTTCGACTACTTTGTGGTTGAGTCCTTGACAGCAGCTGTAAATTTTTGGGCCGCATGCATCCTCAGAGCATCCTTCATGGAATATGGTGATGCAAGGATTTGATCGTCTGGTGGCCAGGTGAGTCCTCCAGCCCATGCGGCGGTACAGAAGCAGCTGTGTGGTGGGAAGGAGGAAGGGCTCGTAAAGCCCTCTTCCCCTGGAGATTAGCTCACTTTGTTCTCAATGGCAGTGAAGTCAACAGCAAATTTAGAATTTAGTCCGTTTCAGGCTTTTTTGTTGTGAACAGTTCTCAGAAGCTGGAAATAGGTTATCTTCAGTCTTCAGGTTTTTACGGGTGCCACAAAATACCAGATTATTTGTCACAATAGAAAAACATATTAGACATGACTTGTAAACTGCGCTTGAACTCAGACTGTTCTTTTCCGAGGTCCAGCCTGATCTGCAATTATCCTCTAGAATTCGTCCAATCAATTTTTCATTACTGACCCTTACTTAAATTTCAAGTGAACTACTGAATGCATTTGGACAAAATCCAGTTCTCTTCCTTTCCTTCCCCCCCCAGTTCTGAATCATGTGAAAATTAAAATAAGTATTTCTCACAGTAGATACAGGCAACAAGAGCAAGAAAAAATACTTTCTTAAGTGCTTGTTAGCATCATCCGTGATAGTACCATCATGCCTGGCTCTAACAAAAAGTTCATGCTAGAGCCAAAGGCCAGTGTCCTGCCTTTTTCTACACAGTAATTATATGGGTCTTGTGTGCGTGATTTAGTTTAACTGTCAATCTGACAGTGCTGTTGAAATTTAACAGCAAGCTTTGGATTATCTCAGCTCTATAGGTGATAACTTCATTGCGTGGAGCACATGCTTGCTTTGGCTCTAGTTCTTTCTTCTTTTTTTCGTTTCTATGTTATCATCTTCCCACAATTATTATCCTATATTAGTAAAACAGATCACTCTACCAATGGTCCATAGAATATATTTCACTAATGTTTATTATTATTACTCTGAAGAAATTATAATGTGATGTGTCTACCAGTTTCATAGTGTTTTCACCAATTTTGTTGCAAATCTAATACATTTAGATAATGTCCCTGGGGAAAATAAAGTGGGACATAATTTGTGTGGGAGAAGTAGCATAATTCACACTACTCTACAGGGATGGTGTGGAGTTTCCCCACAGAGGAACTATGGGTTAGGCAAGTTAAATTGCAGTTTTCCTTGTTCACCAGTTTCATAACTGAAACTTTGTTTGCCGTCCCAATACAGAGTCCAAATGCTTTATGTGCATTTTGTCAATATTTTTAAATAATCTGGGGTTTGCTTAATGCTGCATTTTCTTCATGTGCTTTAGGAAAAAAAAGAGGTTTTGTTAATATGTACATTCAGAGCATAAAAGCTTGATCCAGTTAAGGCTCTATTTCTAATACTTTGTTGCAGAGTGTACTTGGATGGCAAGTGCCAAGGGTCCCCGTACCATACAAGGAGAGAGTAAGAACATGCCTAAGTATCCAGTCCGGTGAGGAGGTAGTTTCTGAAGATAGCAAGTGTAGCATGCTTGTGCTAAACTTAGCCCAATGGGACATCACCCATACATTGTTTTTTCTTGAATTTCACCTTACCTAGAATTCAGAAAGACAGCTCTGTGCATTTGAGATTCAAATGTCCAAAACTCAGGCCTATATTTATCATATTAACCTGAAAGGAAGATGACATCAATTTTTAAGTTAAACTACTGGAGGAAAAGATGTGATTTTTGTTCTGGTAGGTATGGCAGGTATCACCACTCCTGTTTTCCTCGAAAGGTAAACGGACTTCCGTCTTTCCTCGCAAAATACGGCTGCAGGAGGACAAAGCAGTATCCCAGTGAGACTGACGAGAGTCCTTCCTCGCTTCACAGCGATGGCCAGGCCCTCTTGGTGCCCTAACCTGGACATCCCCATGACCAAGACCCACTAGTGTCTCAGGACGAGGACTTTTCACAGCAGGCTTCCTCCAGGGCAGCCTTCCACCATTTTGGCTTGTAAAGCCTCTCTTTTAAGTGTCATAGTAATCCTTTCTGTTTGGGTGAACCTTACTTTCCTCCACATGTGCCATTCTGCCGTGCTGCGACATCATTAAGCTTTCAGCCACTTTGCAGAGGGGCGCATGAGAGGGCGGACGCGTGGGTCCCGAAAACCGCCTGACCCCACCCTCCCTTTACAGGGCTGCGGTGGGAACGCTGCTGCAGGAAGTCGGAAAGTCGTATTTAATTCCTTCCCCTGCTTGAGGGATTTTAGGTCTGTATCGCCCACCTCCCAGGAGAGGTCCTTAACCGGTAGGTTGTAAGCTGTTCCAGGTGTTAAGGAAACTTTCCACCCCTCTGACCAAAGCTATGTCACTGTTTAGCAAGTAATTCAAGATTCATGTGGTGAGAAGGAGAGAAATCGTGACCTGAAGCCGCTGACTGGAGCACACCGCTTAGAGCAAGGCGGTCTGGGTTCCCAAAGCACGGAGAGAAGACTGTTTCTGTAATTTACTGAAGGACTGTTCAGTGTAAAATACAGAAGCAGGCTGAGGTCCAAAAATTAGGTCCCTTCACCAAGCACTGTAAGCACTAACTGCAGCCTGGGCTAGGGAAACCTTTGGCACATGGGCTGCAACAGGAGGAGCCGCAACTCCCTGCACACACAGATACGTGCAGACCTTCATTGTAGACCATAGCTGGTGTAGACTGTAGAGTGCTCTCCTAAGAAACATCCTTCTAAGTATCCTCATCCCTGAAAGGAAATTGAAGGTGGATCACCTTCTTATTGGCTTTAACTGATGAGCCATTGTAAAGAAACCAGAAAAGCAAGTGAACAAACACGCAGAGATGTAAAAGCTGTTAGCTGTGCTTTAAAAGAAGGTGATGTGCAGCTGTGCCTGATAGAAAGCCTAATCCTGTTGGTTTCTCATACATCTGATCTGAGAAGGTCTGTAGGCTTAGCTTCCCTTAGGGGCAAAGATGGAGAAACATTAAGCATCTCAACTCCAGTCAAGCTTTAGTATAAGCTAAGTGCTAAGCTGCTCAGGATCGTAAAACTGTGGCACTTTGGGGCCGATAAGGTCACAAACTGCAAGCCCTATGAAGGGTAGATAACTCAAAGACCAGAGGACATGTGAGCCGGTTTTGTTCTTCTGCCCTTACATTCTACCAAACTGTCCATGTTTGTGCTTAAATCCTGTTTTGGATCCAGTCCACGGGCTCTGGCCTAATATCAGGTTTCACTAAACAGTTTATTCTTGTTTTTAAGTCTACTGCACAAATCAAAGAATTTCAGGTAAAATAAATTAACTGCTCCAGCAGGGTGCCATGGCAGTTATCGTCATTCACAACAATGCCACGTATACATGGCAAACAGCCAGGTCCTCTTGATGTACTTACAAATGCCAAGAAAACTTGGCCTTTAATAAGCTGTCTAATTAACTACTAGTCTTATGATGTACAGCGCAGTTTTCCTAAGTCATTCCGTTGCCAAAGTTTAAGTCTTAACATCTATTGCCTCCTGTGTAGCAAATGCATTTCCTAGCCATTCTTCTATTTTGAAACTACTGTAATGCAGATCAAGGGCCAGACTCTGCATTCCTTCTTTAGAAATATCAAGAAACACTTATTCTTCGAAGCTTCTGCTGCTATTTGGAGGTAATTGCATGAGTATTCAGATCTGACTAAGCGATTAACTTTTTAAATAGAAGCCACACACCAGAGCAAAATAGTCATTGGAAACTGATTTCAAGTATCATGTGAGTCCCTGCTTTCTTAGTGCTTTAGCTGGAGTGTGAAAAGTTGAGGAGACCCACACAGATTTTTTAGATTGCATTATTACATCAGGGCCTGTTTTTAAGAAAAAAAAAATATTTTCAAGGGGAATAAAAACTTTTAATGTACTCCCAGAAACTTTACTTCATAAAAGTCTGAGACTGCTTTCCAAGACTGCCCAGGAAAACGTAAAATATAGCTAGTGATGCTGGTAACAAATGATCCATGGCCAGTACAGCTACAGGAGGTTTAAGTCAAAAGAAATATTGCCATAAAGATTTAAATCAGTGGGAGTGTAAACAGGCGTGATTTTCCATAGCGTCGCTCAAAATCATGGTGTTGGGAAGGACTGTGTGGCTAGGGAATGGTGAGTTGACCCGATAGCAAACTTTTCAGAATATTTGTCTCAGAGATGCCACTTGATAAGTTTCAATTATGTATATAGTATATACTATGTGTTGCTATGAATAGAAATATATTAAAGTTCAAATCATGCAGAGGCAAGAGAAATGAAGAATAAATGAGACTATGAGTTGAGAACATAATGGAGCTGAGTCTCCAGTAATCTGCCTAAGTGATTATTGACAGTGTCAGCATTAGCTTAAAAAAAGCATCCTCATGCAGTCACTGAGGACTGAAGTCTGCAACGAAAACCAGAAGGCTCAGCACATGCTCTCTGTTCAGAGCGTAGCCAAGGCATGCCCTGCTCCAGCAGCAGATGGGCAACCCATAGACATCCCTCCCCAATAACAGCTTCATACAAAGAAGCTAACGCCAGAAAATATTTCCTGTCCTTGTTTCCAAGATCCTTTACAAGCCTTGTCCACCGCTGCCCAGCTGGGATTCGGTAGGCGGCTGCAGGGCTCCCCATGCTGCCTTGCTCAGGCTGCTGGGGAGGCAGTGCGGATGTGGTCGGGGAGCTGGCTGAAGGGAACGGGGCTTTACTCTGTCCCTGTCCACCGCTTTCTGACTGCAGTGCGGTCACTTTCCTCTTTTCTCCTTTATGGGGTTCGTTGGTCCCACACCAGCTGAGGACAGCTGTTTTCCAGCTGTCCGTGGGGTGTCGGAGGAGCTAGGTAAATTTACAGATAAGCAATTTTCAGAGTCACTTATTTTCTGCTGCGGGATTTCCTAGGAGCAACCTTTAACTAATAGAGCCCTTCAAGAAATTCATTTTATCAGACCTGAAGTTATTTCATAAAGAAATCGTAAAGCCTGCTTTGTTTTGGCTAGACAACTGTTATGCAAATGAGCACTGCCTTGGAAGTTACTAGTGGGATGCCGAGATGTGTGGATATGTGTCATACTCCGGGAAACGATGGAAGTGGAGGAACAGCTGTTTGATGAAGTGACTGGATTTGTGAGGAAAACCCAGGCATGCAGTGTGGTGCGATGTTAGTAACACGTAACATATGAAAAGTAATCAAGCATTGCTATGTCCGTTAGTGCTTGCATCTGTACATAGCTATTTTTTTTATGTCTAACGAAGGTGGCGTAACACAAGCCTGCACATAGCTTTCGAAATTTTGACGGTGGGATTACTAACCAGCCAAAAGTCAGAAGGGCTGCTTACGGTTAACATCCCTGTCGTAATTTTCCATACTCCACACATCCCATCAGAAGTAACTCTAAGGAAGTTTATGAGACTGCCTGCTTAGAAAGATTGTATTCTTTTAATTATACTTGTGTCATCAAATCCGGAGAATCGTTGTGAGGTCTGGTTGCGTCTGCTGGTGTAGCTTCATAGCCGTATCACTGGCATAGCTTCTTGTCGTATGCAAATGGAAATAAATCATGCAATGGCATAAGACATCTCTGTGGTGATATTATTGCGACCACATTGGGACCAGTACTGATGTAAGTATCTATGTAGTAATGACACCCAAATACAAGAAAAGACCAAATGACACAATCTGCATGCAGAGACAAGACCTGAATTAATGCATTTTATACTATTATTGGCACTGTCAACCTGAGAGTAATTTAGACCTCCTCCAGTAAGCTGCTTTTTGTCTGATTTATGTGCTTTTTGGTACTTTTGTAAGAATTTCACTTCAACTGCTTGTGTGGATTCAGTTCAAATTGCACTAGTATAAAGGTATCTTACTTCCTATACAGCTTACGCTCATTTATTTAGACAGATTATATCACCATGAAAAGGTATTTTTATTGGTACTATGCACATGCATTTTTTTCTGAGTTTCGTTACTCATACTGCTGTAGGTAAACCACTTACATTTACATAGAGTTTACTCGATGTAAAATGTACCCTTAGACTGAAAGGGCCAGATTCAGAAGTGATACATAAAGGGCTAAATGGATATGAACCCAAGCAAAAGTAATAGGAGTTTAAGGATTGTATCTTCCTTGTTGAATATGCTGCAGATGTTTGACGCTATAATAACATGACCTCACTTAGATGCTGAAGATGAGATGGAGTTTATTTGCCTAAATAAAACTGGGAAAAAAATTGCATTTCTGTTAAAGTACTTGAAAATGGGCATCCTAATTCTGTACCTTCCCATAACCCATGCAGAGCCAGAAGCAAAGTCTGGGGAGCTAATTGGATGTCAAGGGCGGGAGCCAGCAGGGTTAGAGAGAAAATTGCCTGCATGTTTTCTGCATTGCTACAGAATGGAAGTTTTTCTTAAACCATGGATTATACCTGTGAAAATTTGGGAATTGAAACACTTTTGAACTTTATTCCTTCTCTTCTTGTGAGGCTGTTTTGTTCATTGGTAGTGTGACATTTAAGTCTTGACATTAAGTAGCATCAAGAGTGCACTTACCGAAAAGAGTTCGCAGATACCTGGAAGCCAGAACTGATCCTGAAATTCTTGCTCCGTATATGTAATATTGCTATGTAATTTTAGCTTGAAAATTTCTTTATTTCATCTTCGGGAAAAACAAATACACTTTTTTTGTTAGAGAGATGCTCTGTCACAGTATCTGTGAACTCAGTGTGTTTCCCTTTGACTTCAGTGGGATTTGAATCCTATGCATTTTCAAGTTTGCCTAAATTTGAAACTATCATAATCAGTGAACATTGTTGACCTGAAGCCTCATACAGGATATCTGTTATTCAGATGGATTAATTATGAAAGACTTCATAAAAGAAAGTCATTCTAAAAGGAGATCCGGAGGGAAGAAAAGGGTCTTAAAAAACGAAGGGAAAAAGGGTACTCTTTGATCATTTTGATAATAACATTTGATAACACTGTCATGCCTTGAAAATGGCAATTTCATTCAACCACAATGAAATGCTGAAATGTTCCAAGCAGCGTGGTACCTACTCTTCCTTCTCAACCAAAAAAACATATGTATGTACATTCAGACTAGTATTCTTCCCTCTGCTTCAGCAGAAGCACTGAAAAGTTACTGCTGATGATTGAAGCACTATGTCTGACCAAAGCTGCCTTCATCGTTATCATTATCATTATCGTTATCGTTATCATTATCTTCCTGGAATGAAAAGAAAAAACTTAATGCTACCTGCATGGTTTTTGGAGACACCCCATATCTACAAGTAGGAAACGTGATCATGTTGTTGCGCTAGTAAGACTAGGAATCAAAGGATTTTATACTCTGTCGTATCACTGACTCTTTAAGCAACCTCTAAGAATTGCTTAAATACTTGGTATATTGGGTAATACATTATTAATCATTGTACTGCTTGACAGATGTGACATGAGGTTTAATATATAACAATCTAATTTCTTTAAGTGCAAGTATAAGACTTGCCTTTGGAAAAGAAAGGTGATCTCTGGTTCAAGAACTGATCAGGAATCTGAAGCTTTCTTGCTGTGCCTTGGTTCACCTTCTGTAAATAAGGGGAATATTCTATTTTTATTGTCAATGAAGAAATGCTTCTACGGCATGTATTTTGAGTACCTAACTCAATGCAAGTTTGAGCCTCTGTATGCATAGCAGAAATACAAAATTAACTAACAATAATTAATTACAGAACGTATCCAAATCCTGTTAAAGTCAATGAAAATACTCCCACTGACTTTACCAGGGGTGGGATTGGGTCATCGTGCTTTTAAACTGCATTGACATCTGTAGATGGAAGCTTATACTGATGTTTTTGTCCAGGTTCTGCTGTTTGCAAAGGGCTGGTGACTTTAACATGTTGTTACCTATGGGTGTAAAAATTTATTTTAATGCTTTTTTTTTTTTTTTCCCTTCCTGGGCAGGATTTATGTGGGCATCATTCATGTGATACTCTGGGAATGGCAGACGTTGGGACCATATGCTCTCCTGAGCGCAGCTGTGCAGTGATTGAAGATGACGGCCTCCATGCAGCTTTTACAGTGGCTCACGAAATTGGTATGCAGTGCCTTTTCTGTTCGCTTGCCAAATCAAACACTTGTAACAGCTGCATTAGTAACCAAAATACTTCGCAATTAATTCCAGATTTCCCCTGGTCCAGATACTCACTTGGGGATTAAGGCTGTATACATATACACTTCAGGGTTAACTAATAAGGGATCAGAAGGCAAGTGAAAGCGCACAGTAGGTGTTTCCTTTCTGACAGTGTCGTTTCTAAGCAGTAGTTGAAGTGAAAATTCAAAGGCTGCTGCTACTGTCCAAAGATGTCAATACGTGTCCCTCCTGAGAAAGCATTTGGCTCATCTATTGTAATTCGCATGCATTTAGTGCATACACAGTGGAAAATAATTCACCTTTTTGAACTACTTCCATGCTCCACTGTTACGAAACTTTTTCTTGGGACAGTGTATTAACTGCAGAGGAAGACTGTTGTGGAAAAAACCAGAATTCTAATCTTTTTCCAAGTGTATGGAAATTCCACCTTTATGGTAAAATATGGTACTAATGTGAATCCTGAAATAAGTGAAATAGTATTTGGGTGATGAAGGTTTGGTCAAAAAAACTGTTTAACTTCGTTTCAGTTTCCACCTTAGTGGACAGCAATTTAATATAGGAGCCTTACGTGTACTCTTCAGAAGGATTTAAGATAGAATTAGTGACAGGAGAAAGTTCATATTCTGGGGTATTACGTCTGTCATGATATATTCCTTCAGAGAGACTGCTGCCATCTTGATTATTTTTAATTTACTAATGTTTTGTGAGCTGTGTTCACTGGAAATATATTCAGTATGAGGGCTATTCGCTTTGGTGAGTGAACAGCAATTTAAAAGTGGAGAACATTCTTTTTTTTTTTAACATTCTTGGAAGGAAATAACAAGGAAAGGAGAACTTTCAGAGAGCGCCAATTTCTGAATTGCCTTGTACCTCATGCCAAACCAAAGTAAAGTTTGCTTTGGGAGTATCATTGCAGTAGTTCAATTTTCAAGTAGCTAGCAGGTAGAGCCCAAGAGTTGTCTGCCTTATATATACATCTGGCTCAGCAACCGGAGGTCACCAAGTATGAAAAAGCAGCTGGCATATCAGTGACCTGACCCTTCAATGATTAGTGAACCTAACCCTACTGCTCTTATGGTGCTACAAAGAAATGAAATCAGTAGTGGCCAGAGAGGGATCATGTGTTGCATGCAAACATAAAATATTGTGGCAGAATGAGTCCCCAAAACAAAAATTTTATTTTAATAAACAAGAATATAATTATAAAAGAAAAAGCCCGCTGAAATCACTAATTCAGAGAATTTGTAGATACGTACAGCAATACATCAAATACAACTTCAGATGAGTTTAGTGGCATCAAACCTGGATGCTGTGAAGCTAATGAACCATCATGAACCCGGTCTAGAACTGGGACAAGTAGATAGATCGGCAAAGTTAGCCTGTCACTCAAAGGCCAGTCTGCTAGAGGGACTGCTTGTATCTTCTTGCATCCAGAAGTGACGCTTACTGCTGAAGGTTAGTGGGCATTGGCGAGGTTGGATGAGGGACCTTCTTGTGATGCCAGTGTTGATATATCTGGTGTGTGAAGAGGCGAGTAATGTGTCTTGACAACCATTTTATCAGCAATAAATACATGTTTAGATAGGTTAAAAATGAAAGAACATAGATCAATAAAGATAGGGATGAGCAGTAAATATACATATTATTACCTTGAATTCCACACAAAGAAAATGTAAACAAAAGTGAATTATTTTTAGTGATCTAGAAGCACATTTTTGAAATAGAGCCATTTTCATACCTAGATGTTTACAGGAATCTGTAAAAGCTGTAATTTTCAATGTAAAAAAGGCATGAATTGAAACGAATAAATAAGTACCCTAATTGACAAAAAAACTCTAGTTTGAGGTTGTTTAAAATAACATCCTTTTTTTTTCTCCTCACCATAAGATTTTAAGAAAGGAGGGGTGTCAAGTCACAGAATGGTCTTTGTGTGTGTGGCCTGAAGTGAGAGAAGTTGAGAAGAAAACACAGCTAAAATTGCTTGAGTACTTACATTAAATTAAAGGTCAAAAAAGGATGAAAAATAAAAGTGTGGCATGGATACCCTTTAGTTAAGCACTTTGGGGAAAACCTTGCTTTATTTTATTTGGAGACCAGATTTCTTCCTACAAGTCAGAAGTCTTAAAGTTCCCCCACTCCTGTGGGTAGGGTGTAGCTTTTATTTTACAGCGGCTTAGTTTTTTGGTGGAATTCACCTGGCAACATAGGAGATGCCCTGCAAGACAGAGGGGATGCTGAGGGCTCTAAGCCTAAGATGCATCTTTCTGTCAGTAGGAAGAGCAAGATGAGCCGCTAAGTGAATCAGAGTCACCGTCTGCAGTTCTTCAAATAACGCTGCTGCATGTGCATGTGTAGCAGATGCCGCCTCATTGATCCAGAGGATGGCCATGTGTCCTCACTTTGACTTCCAAGGGGATCTGAATGCTCTTGTTTCCTCTCTGAAGGATCCAAGAGCATTTTTGAGGATCGGATTCTTTCTTTGGAAGGCAACCAAATTAAATAGAACTGCAGCTCAACCAAACAGGACAACGCACAGCCCAGGGGCTCAGGTTGGATACGTGCATAGGAAGCCAAAAAGCAGCCTGCTACAGAATAAAGCCTGCCGCTTCTGTTGCCAGGGTTTCTACTACATTATGTGTTAGATGTGTATTTTATTTCTCTCAAATAAAATAGATGGGTTTTGACCAGTGGTTTTTGAGGGGGAGAGTTTGAATGAGCAGCAATAACAGGCAAAATCTCCAAAGAGCTGTAAACGAGAGCACAGATGGAAATAGGTGCAACCAAATTCTTAGTACAACTGATTAGCTGACAATAAGAGGTGGAGATCCATATATAAAGATTGACGAGTCTGAATCTTGTCCTACTTGTATGTAGGAAAATCAGGAATAATTTATCTCCAATATCAAATTCGGAAAATGAGGATAATGCAACAAAAAATGGGAGGAAACCTTGTAACTTTGAATATGATAATCCAGTTCTCCTCAGAATAAAGGGAAGTAGTACTAATAGCATAAATGTTATTTTTAAATCATAGCCTGTCAAGACATCCAGCCACAAATGGTAAATCCATATATGGTTATTTTCTAGCAGGGGACATGCTGTTATCAGTTTGGACAGCAGCAGCTTTGCTGTCACAAAAATAGTCTTCTGGATTCTTGCCTAAAATTATCAGTTCAGCTCCATGTTGTGGCATGTGGATGTCTTTTTTGACTTTCAGCAGCTCCTTCAGCTATGCCTCTATAGCTTTGCAGGGATATCTGAGCTAGCTTAGGCACAGTATGTAGACATTCTCCAAGTCTTTGTTACCATCAGCCTATTGTCTGTAAAAAAAATGATGTTTCCTTATTTCATGCACTTCCCTGCTTCACAGAGACATCTGGAAAAAAGCATTAAAGAACCTGTGATGGCTCATAATCTCAACATTTATTTAATGTTTTTCATAGGTCAGCACTAGCATATTGCTTCTCCATATATCCCTTACTACAATAACCATCAGGAAACAAAAATAACTAGATTCTCAGTCTAATACTCTGGACTTTTGGGTTGGAGATTTGTTGCTTTTAGTGTTGAATTATAAGCCAACCTGTGCATCCCATGAAGATAAGCATGATCCAACATCACCAACAGACACAGTCAATCGATTTGAAGTTATGTTTAACATCTCTTGCGATGGGATATATCCAATACATGGCAATTCCTTGTTTAGTAGCCTGGCGTGTTGCATTTTGTGGTGCAGTCACGGTCAGAAGTTTCTGCCGACTTTGGCTCCTCCTGTGCTGGAGTCCCGCATGCTTTGGTACAGACAGCCCACCATCCTAAAGCGTTCATCATCTGCAAAAACAAAATGAGAAGAGTTCACGAGAAAATAAGTGGAGAATAAAACTGCTCGTTTTATCCATAGGTAATTTCCCAAAATCACAAAGGAAGTCTCAAGGAAAGCCAAGGATTAAACTTGTCTCTTGAGTTTCGATCTAGTCCTTAAATACAAAAGCATCCTTCCTGTAGTCTTTAAGCAGGCAAAGTTCCAGTTTAGTTCAGTGAGAGTTACATGGGTCTAATAACTTAAATTCTATGTATCTTTATTCTTTCCATCAATCTTGAAGAACTTTTTTCTTTTTTTTTTTTTTAAGAGGAGGTACAGAGAAAGCGCTGCCTTTTTGCTCAGTGGTAATGTTCATTTGACCTTTTGCAAAGTTCCTATTTCTGTTATGCAACCACGCTGGCATGCTGTTACTCCTTCTATCCTCCTGAGTAATATGGTTTACTGATGTTCTTTCCAAGTATTTTATTTTTAGAATATAGCTTTAAAATTGCTACATGGAACTAATTAAACCTCCGTTCGTTAGTTTTCTTTTATCTTTTACATGTGACTTTAGAGAAGGGAAGGCCAAAGGGGGGCATAAAAGCAGTCTTCAAATATATTAAAAAAATCATTGCGAAAATTTACATAATAAATCATTCTCCGTGTCCACCTGGGACAGCACAAGGGGTAATGGCCTTAAATTGCAGCAAGGGAGATTTACTTTAAGCGTTAGCCAAAATCATCTAACCAGAAGGACAGTTAAGGGCAGGAGTGAATTGCTTGGGGAGGCTGTGAAATCTCCATTACTGGAGGTTCACAGGAGCCGGCTGGGTAAAACAGTTGTGGCTTAGGGGACGCTGATCCTACCCTAGGGCAGAGGGATGCACAAGATGGCTTTTCAGCGTCTCCTCTCAGCCTCGTTTTCTATGGTTATGCAAAGTTATCACAACTTCCTCCACAGCTATGCTGCGTAGCACCTAAAATCAAGGAACTATACGGAAACTAAAACTAGAAAATAACGTGTTTAATACCAAAGCTTTTTCAGCATGCCGTCTTTCTGAGGCATCTGCCACCACTGAGGACAAAAATATCGTGAGCACTGTCAGCAAAGTGTAGTGCTTTATTAGAGAGCATAATTTTATGTAAAGAAGCCATTTTAGAAGTGAGGTATCACTCCTGGGGTCCCTACTCAGATGGTTCACTGAAATACATCAAAATACCATTTTGCTGAATTCTGAGTGGATTGAAAGTATTTATTCCGAGCCTGAGCCTGTGTTTGAGTTGTAGGCCTCTGTAGAAAGAGGGCCATGCCTACCATGTCTAACCTATGTAACCTATATAGCAAACTGTATGATTCTGACCCTTCTTCAGAAAAAAACTGAAACCAAGAACAATGTGTAAGATATTTAAATGGTAGTCTTGCTTTTGATGTCCATAGAAGAGTCAAAAAATACTCTTATTCCATATTTTACCACATGTGCTCATTTTGTGTACACTCAAAAGTAACTGAATACAGTCTTCTTTTCTTTTCCACTGCTGAACATGTAGCCCTTTGATTTCAAGGCTGTCAAGATAAAGCAGATAAAGACAAGCTTCAGACTTGGACAGGTACAAATCTTTTGGAGCCTTTCATTTCAAGAAGGATACATTGCCAAGGGCACAGAATCTCATAGGCACATGAAAAAATGGTGAAGGTTGTCTGACTTTCGTATTATGTTTCCTTCATGACAGACAAAGTTTAGGCAAATATCCAGGTAATCATAATTAGGCAGATTTACTTTCTTAAAACAACAAAAAAGAGAGAGAGAGTACACTCATCCAAGTCTTCTCTGAAGACATACTTTGGGAAAATTGCTTGATTCCTTCTCTTTGAACCTTTTTCAAAGTTCTGTCTAAACTTCTGCTTGCAAAAGCTCTTGAGTTAAGCCCTCATGAACATATCCCCTTTGGTTAAGAGACAAGATGGGCAGTCAAAGCTAAGCCCTAGCAAGAGGTGAGGAGTGGGGCAGAAAATTTAACTGATGCTTCAAAAAACAAACATCAGCTGTACAAAAGGTTGCTGGTTAAAATTTTGGGTAAAAATTCTTGGCTTGCCCAACAATATTTTGATTAACTTATAATGTTATATGTAATACATAATTGTTCCACCTGCAGTACACATGGTGCTTAAAACAAACCTTTTTTAGTGAAGCTGAAACAGTTTGTGTGGAAAAGTGGAGAGATGGAAGGGAGAAATGGATACGATGTAGAAAAATGGAATCCTCAGGTTCTGAATATGCTTGATCTTTTCTTTATCTACCACATACTTTCAAGTCTGAGTAGATTGGGGATCTTTGCCTGCTGTGAAGAGGTTCTGACAGAGCAGTGAGGAGGTGGGGGGCCGTGTTCTCAACCAGAGACTTCAGGAAGCAACTCAGACACAGTGCTAACATTGCCCAAGTTTTCAGAGGTTTTCTGGAGTTGTGCTGATCTTTGTGTGCACGTAACCTCATGAAGAATTAGATTAAACAAGCACTATGCTTTGAAAAGCTGCTATGGATCCTGAAACATCATAACTTAAAGCCAAATATATAGAGTGAAATATCTGTATCTCTGCAACAATGCGGGAACTGAGAATGAAACTGTGTTTTGCCTAATGTTTCAGAACAATCCTTATCCAAAATTATTTTAGGGACATGCTTTAGTGGTGGACTCAGCAGCATAAGGTCTACGGTTGGACTCAACAATCTTAAGGGTCTTTTCCAACCTGAATGATTCTATGATTCTAAAAGAAATCTGCTTCAGAGGTGTGTGCCTGAACCCCCAGTCTTCCAGACTGCAGGGGAAAGTAGGGATTACTTTCCTCCTTGGCAGGTAAATACTACTGGTATGATCGTGTCGGTTTTGTGTGGAAGGTACTTCTGGTACAGAGAGGAAGGCAGAATTACCCAGTAAACAGGCAGCGGGCAATGCAATTTTTACATTCTTGCACTATCTACTCTCCCAGAATTCATTCATTTACCATGAGCTACCATGAATTATATTCTTTGCAAGTTACTCCTAAGTTAGACAGATGTGAAATGGGTGTCACCATCTCCCACTTTTTCATTAAAATTAATATTTATCTTCTACATGCCCCATTAATTAGCGTAGCAGATGTAGCGTGGACCTCCAAGACCACATCTTTTTAATGATTATTTGAGTCTGTGTGGACACAGTGGTTTCTGATTGCCTAGTCCACATTGCCTGGCCAGAATCTTGCCTGCAAATTGTCTGTCTGATGGGGGTGATGTATCTGTGATCTCCCACAGAAGTCTGTTATAACAAGCCGCTTCAGCAGAAGTTTGTTTTGTGTAAAGTCTGCAGGACTGGTGTATGAATGTCTGACTGTGGCTTTTTTTTTATGTCTGCTCCTGAAAAGAAGCTGCACTTCAGACTATTGTTTCATTCAGTCTGAAGAACTCTTTTAAGCCAGAAATATTAAAAACTGCCTCTGGGCTGGAGATTTAAATGAGAGAGTGGGGTTTTTTTTCTTTTTTCTTTCATAAGTGATGGATAGCAGTCAAAGAAAAGAAAATTGGAAGGAAAGTTCAAATATGAAGAAAGAGGAATAGCCAGTTTTATATTCTATACATGGTTTTTGTAAGCTTGTGTAATTCTAAACACTTCTGTTTTATAAAAAAACAACTTTATTAATTATTATTGCTTCAGTCCATCATTTTTTATGCAAAATTCCTGTGACTTCAAGAGGATTTCTGAGTGATATCAGTATGCAGTTCTTCACGAGGAGTCAAGTACTCGCACAAGTTAGAAAAACAGTACATGCAGAAAGAAATGGTTTTATTTTAAAAGAGTTGCCTCATGCAATCTTTGTTTAGCAAAGGAGAGAGCGAGAAGCTCGTGCAGAAGGTATGAGCTGGTGATTAGACCAAGGAATATTGAGGCAGGAGCTTCCCGAATCCTGATCCCGTGAGAGGCAGTGACTCACTGGGTAACCTTGGGCAAATGACTTGACCTCCTTTTGTATCCCAGTCATCCCTACTGAAAATTAGGTGAAAGGCATGACCTCACTGAAAAACACATGCTTCATCGGAGCTGAGCTTTTCTAAGAAAACAAATTACAATGCCTGCAGCATTTTTTAGCGTGCTGTGTCACTTTGCATGTGTCCTGTGGTCAAATTTAGTGCAAGAGCTGTACTTTGACATGCTGTTCAGTTCAAGCACTAGAGATCTGTGTATGTCCATAAATAAGGTTGCTTTTTTTTTCCAGAAGAGCCGCCATGATTTGTGTTTTAGCAAAAGCTGGGTTTTACTTGCTATACCTTGGGGACGCTTTTTGTTTTCTTTATTCCTATGCTTGAGATACCAGTGAAAAATAAATGAGATTAGAGTAATTTTTGCATGCTGTTCACTCAGAGAACCTCTACAGATAGCCTGGCAACATATTTTAAGAAAATTCAGAAATACCAAACTTCCATTTTGCTTCCCAGTGCTCCTGGGAAGAAAATAGCTGCAGTGCAACGTGCTTCACCACACATCCAACGTAGCTCTGATGTGCTCCTGATTTACCTGCAGAGCTCTTGGTGTCCTGATATTTAGAGAGGATGTAAGTTTTAGCAGACTTGTCGTAATTGCTTTGCAGTATTCCCACCCTATATTAGGAATATACACCCCATTCCTACAAGGTGTAGGAATTCTTGTTGAAGCCATTAGGGGTATTATTTCTTGCTGGGCTGTAAGGGGTGTTGGCCTTGAGTAGTTGCTGGGGTTGGGAAGCTTGTGCAGTGCAAGGTCCGCTCTTAGGAATGCAGAGAGTACAGGTGAACTGGGATCCAGAGGCTGATGACTGCTGTTGACTCCTTCATTTCTTGCTTCAGGATCTAAACAGACTGAGCTGTGTCAAGAGCCCCTTGCAGGCAACGTTCCAAAATACATTAGGGTTCAAAGTCTGCAGGTTGCTTTCATGCTGCTTTCAGCAGTTCACTGATGCAGTCACACCTTCTCTCACCTCAGGGGGAGAAGGCAGGCTGCATAGAAAGGCTGTCAGTCCATTTAGCTGGTTGGTCTTTTTGCCATTTGGGAAGGAACCAATTTACAAGAAGGCTAGCTCCTCTTCACTTGCACGAGGGTAAACCCTGCCTCCTCGCCATCTGTTTCTTTTACCATTTTGTGCATTCCTGCAGCATAACTTAACTAAACACCATCCTGCTGGTAAAATTATATTATGTCATTTTCACTCAGTGGGAACTGTCAACACCAGTAAGATGCTTCATTAAGTAGAAAACATCAGATGATCTACTAACCAATTCTCAATCAGTCATCATTTTACGCTGCTGCTGGGAGCCTTTTTTTTTCTTTTTTCAATAGCCTGGTTTGAAGTTCCTAGTAGTACAAAATGTTGTGGTGCTACATTGGCATAGTTTTTAAACGCCTTGATTATAAGATTTGCATTTTTTAAGTCTTTGCTTTTGCCCAAAGCTTTTGCTGGAATCATGCTTACATACAGGATCACTTGAAGGATCACCTGTCACTTTTTCACATTGGTTCTTAGGAAAGGAAGCACCCCACCAGTAAATGCCAGAAACCACCCTAACGTCCTGAGCAATACGTGGTAACACCGGCATGTTCATGCATGCGAGGGGTTGGGGGGGCGAGACTCTTCAAATAGAAAGGGAAGTGTCCCTTCTTCAGTTCTTGGATGCAGAAGGACGAAGGGCACAGGTGTAGAAGTACTTTGTTGTTCCCACTTCTGTGCTAAAAAGAGCATACATTAGCTAGACAGTATTTAGAGATTACAGATCACTGTGATATTTTGAATTTTGTTTATTTTTAATGAAAGGCAAAAACAGTTTTAAGAATCACTGGAAGTTTGTCATATATTTTAATCTATTTTAAGCATGGTCAGAATGCCTCAAAAGCCAAGGCTAGGACAGAGAGAGATTTAGGTTGTGATAAGTATTAGGAATTTTAGTTCCATAAAATTCTTTGAAAGTTGTATTCACAGTGTTTGTAAGCATACATATGAAGTTAACTGGCAAATTAGTATGGACAGGTAGTATCCATATATTTAATGCCATGAACGGATATTATGCTCACTAATGTCACTGGTGGTTAATTTAGAAGCTCAGATACTGACAATCAGAATTATATATTTTGGAAATTATTTGCTACTTACTACTTCTTTCCTTGTCATGATTTTTTTAAATTATTTTTGAAAAATTTAAAAATAACAAGAGACATTCACAAATACTTTGGGAAGCTTCCCTCAAAAAGCTGAAGTCTGCCAAGTAAGTGACTTAGTTCTCGTCATCCATTAGAAGAATGGCCTGATTTAATATGACAAAGTAGACACTGTTAATGAGGTATGTCCTCTGTTTACCCCATTTATCACTGTAAAGTATAGAAGTTATGCTGTGCTCTAATTAAAGGTGAAGCCAGTAGCTTGACACTTTCCAGGAGATGACCCTGTTTCAGTTTCCCGTGCTTTTGCCAAGGTATTTGGGATGAAATGTTCTGTGCTGAATAGTCGCCTGAGAAGCATTTCATTTTATTTATTTACTCTGAACTTCTCCACAGAGACTGTCCAGCCAGTTCTGAGAGGGAGACTAATTTGCAATCATTTTATGGAAAAATTTGCAATCTCTCTGCTCAAGGCGAAGAGCTTGAGATTTGGCGGCAAGCTTTCTCATATCTGAAGTTATTTTTTTTTTTGTATATATGGAGGAGGAAAAAAGAAAGGAAGAAGAACAACTTCAATCCACAGCTCAGCAGTTACATTCTCCACAGAGTCTGTGCATCTGTCAGAGTAGAGAGGGAAGGAAACTATACCATCTTCAGGCAGGGAAGCCAGGAGCAAGCTAAAGCACAATATATTCCCTGGCCTGCTCCAGGAGTAGTCGCATTGCTCAGCTGTAGGATTTCCATAGTTTCATGTGGTGTGACCACATTGCTCTGACAGTAGGTAGTCGAAGCTGAGGTTGCTTACAAATCGCACTGCAGGAGAAGCTGGGGCTGAAAAACGCAGGTAGGAAAGACAAAGAGGCCTTTCAGAAGCCAGGACTGATGAAGTTAGTGCAAGGAGGAACTTAAACACACAAAAACTGTGGGAAAAGAATGTCGTAGGTAGCAGAGAAACTGAGAGACATCCAGGTTGCACATTCAGAAGCATTAGCGTTAACAGGGCCTGTACATATCTGCACTGTATTAAGTCATTTATTATGTGCTCATGTGGGATGTCTGTCATGTAAGATGAACAAAGTTACGAAAGGTGAAGTACAGTTATGCAAGAAAGGGATTCGTATAGAGAGCAAAGTTGTATCTTAAATGGGTGTTGCAGAGCGGTATCAGAGGGTGTTAAGGTTAAGAAACTTGAATTCTGCCCTACAAGACTGAATCCTTCACATCATAGAGTTTTGGGTAGTTCTGAATGGTGCTGTAAAATGTCGAGCACTCTGACAAATTCAGTTCTCAGATTGCTAGTTTGCACCCAACTATTATGCATATCCTACTCTGAACATGCCTTGTGTGCCATGTGATGTTACTCAGCCAAACTTTTTGAACAATCCTCCAGCTTTTGTTATTCACCCAGAGCTATTTAGTACCTTAGAAATGAAAGTCCTTTTCCACTGGCAGAACCTCAGTACCTTATTTCACAAGCATGCTGCAGTGAAGTAATTTCTTGCAGTGTTACAACTGTGAGCAGTCTTGGGACATTAAATACAAAAGCATTGTTCCTGCAATACAAGTGGTATCAGAGAAGGTTGCTCTAGTGAGACTTAGGTCAACCAGCACGGTGTTTTCATGCTTACTGGGCTAATTTTTTGAAAACGTTTCTGTGTAATTGATTGGTAATATATGCGTATTCAAGCGCACAGCTTCAAGTAAAGTACAAGAAACTGGCTGAAACTCCTGAACAGCTCTGCAAAGCAGTGTGTGTGCAGCCCTGATTTAAATGGGGAGCTGTGCTGCATAGTGAGGGGTACGTCAACAAAAGCTAGCGGATGGGGCTAAAACCCTCTCTAGTAAATGTTTGCTTAAGTTAGCAGAACACTAGTGAAACATGCCACGAGGAGTTATTTAATGTCAAGAGAAAATGGTTCTAGTTATATTACTACTAGGCATGCGTTGAGGTTCATTAACCTGTCAGCTCTGCTCGTAGTTCTCAGAAATGAGCTGTGACCTGGTGCCATTCAGTGCATTAGCACAAATACAAGTATAGCGATAACATTGTATAGAAGGGCAGCCAAAAATAACATCATCTTTGTGTTTCCTGAAGACGCTCGTTGCCAGTGTGTAGGACTTTGGCAAAGTCAGAGGTAGTCCTTATGGGCACAGTAGCTGCTGATTCATTAAACGCTTAGCCTGTGACACTTCCACAGAATTTGCGCTGTAGGTTAGAAGGGATGCACTGATTATTTGGTTACTCTGTCAGAGAAATGTGTCTGCTTGAAATCATGATCTTACTAGTGAATTATTTTGCTCAACACCAGCATTTGGCTTAAATAAAACAAAGTTGTTATCTCTTCAGAGCAAGTATTTATATTGTGCTATATCAGATTGAAACTTGACATGTACCTACTGATATTCAGTTGTGTCTCAGTGCAGAGTAAAAATAGCATTATCTGGCCCATGTATAATAAGTATTGCCAAAGGAAAGTGGTTTTACCGATCAGAAAAAAATAAGCGCAAATCTTGCGTATAAAACACACCAGTAATTAGACATGCTTTCAGTATGAAAGTTTGATTAATTATGTTTTTGCAGCAATGTACTTGTGATACAGCATTGCAATAGCAATTAGTAACAGTAGTAACAGGGAAAGGAGTATTAACTCTCATCAGTGTTAACCCAGGTTCCTTGAATAAATTCTTACTAGCATTTATAATACTGCAGGGCCTTTTATTCAAACAGTAGCTGTATTTGAATCATGTTGGTAAATGTGTGCACATCAGGAGAAAAAAGAAAAAAAGAGAAATGCTCTCTTCGTTCTCCTTCCCACCTCCCCTCCAGTGGGAATTCAGTAGCTGCAGAAGACGGGCTGGCTGTTCTCAGTCATCATTGGTACAACTCGAGGTGATAGCTCAAGGTCCTCTTGTACTTTTCCTGTAGCTCCATCCTTAGGTCAGGAACCCAGCACATGAGTAAGGCTGCCAGATGATACCTTGGCTTCTCTCACAGGACAGAAACCCTGATTTCTAATTCCCTGCAGCCTTAACACAGACTTCTGGTCAGATAGCTACTTTCCTCATCTCAGATACAGCTCAACAGTGAGTGCTGTCTCCATCTCTTTCCTCTTGGCTTCTCCCCCAAAGCAGATGAAAACAACATAACAGCAAGTCTATATAAGTCAAATAGATAAAATTTGCTGCTTTTCCAGCCTGTATTGTAGGTATTGTTATTGTTATTACTATTGTCATGCCTTCTAGTGGAAGGTGACTCTGGCCCTCACAGGGAGGTTGGAAGCAGATGCTCTTTAAAGTCCCTTCCAACCCAAACCATTCTATGATTCTGTGATTACTATGGATGTCAGAATACGATATCCTGCCATCAGTGTCCCTATTTGTGTCACCTTACAGCTAGTCTACAACAGTTATACTGAACCATGAGCTGATGGTACGTAGAAGGCTTTTACTTATTGCAGAATAATACAATCTGTCTCTTCAGCTGCTGTTTGAGGGCATCAGGTTTATTTCTCTGCAGTGGCTTTGATGGGTGGTCTTTGTCCTTATCATTAAAGCACTCTTGGTCTAGCCCTGGATGTCTGGCTAATCATCTCCTGGCCTAAGCTGAAGACTCTGAGTGTAAAAGTCAGGCTTGAGCTCCCTGGAGCTTTGGTTCCCATTCAGTCTTCTACCTCTTGGATAGTAAGTTGGCTGTGAAATAAGCCAGTGTGGGCATGGAAATTAAAGTTAAACCTGATGTTTACAGAGGGAACAAAGTATGTTGCCTGCAATCTATTATCATTGTCCAGAGACTAGAGAAGATGGGGATCACTGATCTACAGAAAAAGTTGCTGTCACACTTACAAGAACTCATCTAGCACTGGACTGAACTCCCCTGGATATTAAGGATTTTTGCAAGTTCCATCATGTGCTGCTTTGTGTGCACATTATTTTGTGTTCTGGAGTATAAATATCCAATACCATATACATTTAAAAATAAAAACCAGAAAAACTAAAACTCTAACCAAAACAATACTAAAAAGCACCCTTGCACAAAACAAGACTCTCTATGTGGAAGAGACTATTTTGAAAACATTATTCAGATTGTTTGATGTATCATAGAGGGTACTCGCACTTCAGCGAAGAGTGCACTTTTAAGAATTTACATACAGTTTGTTTAGTTGCTCCATAAATATTAGCATTTTTGTCCGTTTAGAAAGATATTGTAGCACCTTTCTAGACAGTTGTAGAACATCTTTACAGAGTGAAGTATTAGTCTTTCTTGCTGAAGATGATTTGGAGAAACAGTAAGAACTAAATTGTTGACTAATATAAATGAGTACAGTTCATTTTAGTCTTCATCAGGTTTCAATTAGCACAGTTCGAAGACATGTCAGCTGATGGCATTACTTCCTTGCTATATACATATATATATATGTATATAGTTTATGGTGTAAACTGTCACAGCTTTTTTGTCTCCAAGCAGAGATACCATGTTTGAAGTGGCCTGCTTTGGGCTGCTGTTCAAAATTTGAGTATGAATTATACAATTCATTTTACCTTGACTATGAGATTCAGCTGGTAAATTCTGTTATGGATAGTCATATCATTTTATTTATTTGTTTCATTTCTATAGGGCACTTACTTGGGCTCTCCCATGATGACTCCAAATTTTGTGAGGAGAACTTTGGCTCCATGGAAGATAAGCGCCTGATGTCCTCCATTCTGACTAGCATCGATGCTTCAAAACCCTGGTCCAAATGCACTTCAGCAACTATAACAGAATTTTTCGATGATGGTCATGGTATGTATTATCACACTTTATGTCAGCTACATGTTAGTTTTTACTATCATCTATTTGTTTAATAAGAACAATTTATACCAGCTTGTTCATTCCTTGCTCATCTTCAGGACTTTCTTGGAAGTGCTTGCAAAACAAGGGAAAGGTCTAAAAGGCTGGCAGAGTCTCACCCTCCCTTTGCATGGTTGAAATGCAAGGGAGAAGAAAGAGTTGATGGAGTGTGTGTTGGCAATAATTTGGTTTGGAACATGGAGAGGTTTTTTTAAAAGCATGAAATTAGTCTTGTCTTCCCAAATGCCACAGATATGAGCTCAGAGAGTAGTTTAAACAGAGGACGCAAGGAAATGGCTTTTTCCTCACAGAAATTAAAATGGGTGATACGGTCTACTTAGTGTTAGACTACAGATATGAGCAGAGTGTATGTGTTCTTGTTACCATTAATGACATTTATTATGTTTATAATGCCATTATATTTATTAGGTTTATAATGCCATTGTATTTATAGTTTATGTAGACAGGCTGTAAGCAAGAATTAAGACTCCTCTGTGCTGTATATGATAAAAGATTACTTCTGCCCCAGGAGCTTACCTTCCAAGTCATGTAACTAATATTTGTTAAATATGTCATTTAGCCTTTGGAGAGTAAGTGCAAAACTTTCATTTTCCAAAGGCAGTAATAAAAAAGCATAGTCTTCACTCTTTAATGAATTTTAAAGTCTTTATTGTGCTCCCAAATCAACTGCAGTTCTTAAACAAACCATTCAAATTCCAAAATGCTGAGATAAAAATGACATAATTGAGTGAATGGATCAAGTTGTTATGGTAACGAAAATGCTTATGGATAAAAAGTATGGTATGTCTGCTGAATGTAAAGGTTTTTTTGCTTTTAAATATTTTGTCGGCTAATTTCAGTGCTCTCTGAAATATTTTCTCCTCTTTTCCTCTATTGGAGAATGACTTCATTTTTTCTCTCAATTTTATTAGATCCATTAATCTGTACTGTCCTGTTTTATGATCCATATTGCTCTGGCATTGACTTAATATTACCAAGTTGGTTTCCACATATGAAGAGAACTTTCCTTTTTGAGTTTAGTTACTGAGGTACAGTACAGTTCACTGGGCTAAAAAAAAGGGACCTCCCTCGCCATCCGTGAATGACCTCTTAGAGAGCACAAGGAACACTGAAATACATTTTCTCTTCTGTTCCTCTCTTGCTGCAGGCAAGTAGAAAGGTTGTTCTCATTTTTCCCTTTTTTTGTGACCTGACTTCTTCTCTTTACTATGCATCCAGCTAGCTACTTTCTCCAACAATAAAGAAAGCAAAGAGAGTATTTCTCCCACCCACCTCCCCTTTGGCTTGTTCGTACCTGGGGGGATGCTTGAAATTTGGACCCTTATCCATGAGCTGGACCCAGTCGCAATGTGAAAGTAAGGAGGGGCTGTAACAATCAGTCCTACAGGTCTAAGAATATAACTGCCAGGTTTTTTCAGTAAAAGTAGGTAGGAGCTTCAGATCCTTCAGAGCTGCATTATGGTCTCCTTGTTCAGCATAAGTGCTGTTTTCCTGTACACGAAGTTTAGCAGTCCTCCACTGCTGACACTTTTCACAAAGTCATATGTTCTTTGCGGCATGTAAAGGGCTTAGGATCTGTCAGTCTGTTAATGGATAGGTTAGGGTACATTGCCCTTTCTAATACTCATGAGTAGTTATCACTCAGGCATGTAGTCTCAAAGAGTTATCGATGTGATGAAATCATTCACAGAAAATTCAAACTTCTTGTCACAGAGGTCCATAGTCCTCTGGGAATTAGTTTTATTACTGATGCTATTGGTGTGATTTCAAATATACAATGTTTAGGGAATCTCTTTTCTTGAAAGATAGGTCTTCAGAAACCTTTTCTAAGTAACAGTCTTCCTTTTCTGTTGAAGTTTATAATTTTTCAGTTATTTATCTTAAATCAAAGATTTGTCTTAACAGAACACAAACACTATCTATGAAGTAAAAATGGAAGTCAGTGATTTAAATGGCAGTTTCCTCAAATAATTGTGCTGAAAGGACATGCATTATTTTAGGAAGGGAACTTCTGGTTTTATTTTGTTCTTCCAGCCAGTAAATCAATCCATAGCTCCATAATTCCCATTTGTAATGTACGCCGAGTGTACCAGAAACCACAGGATCCTAGCAGAGCATGACGCTGCCTTTCAGACTGCTTTGGGCTGATAATAAAACAGTGCAAATGGGCCATATTTCCGTGTTTCCTTCAGAATAGGCATGTGTCTGCTTTTTGGGTTGCTCATGTTTTTCCTTAGCTGGGGCAGATGTACTGTCGTGTAGTTGCATTGTTTTCCCTCCCTTTTTGTTTTCAAGAAAGTGCTGCTAGGCAGAGGAAAAAACCCTTAACCGTTCAGGTGTAATTTTGAGCAGTGCCGCAGGCATAATGTAGAGGAGGAAGGCACAAAATAGCAGTTGCAATGAAAGAATACAGATATTCATATGCCAGGCTTTCTTTTAGGATGTTTGTGACCGGATTTTGCATAGTCACAGGAAGCTTATGTGGGAAACACTGAACAAGAGGAGACTCTTCCATTCTCTAATAGGCAGCATAAGCAGATTGCACCGGGGTTTTGGTCTGAGCGGGCATGAGCTCATGAATTGTGCTTTGTGACAAACAGGGCATGGCAGCATTGGTGTGGGGAAATAAATGAAGTGCTTCATCTGCTGCTGCTTATGGCTAAGCATAATGAAATGTGAATGATTTCCAGAATTTTGGATCTGTGAGCAGTATTCTACTACAGAACAGTCAATGTCTTATCAAAGCTTTAAGTTTCCCATATAGATTTAGATGTTCACCCCATACTGCTGTAACAGCAAACATCACAGTCTTGACTCTCTAATTCCTTAACATCACTTTGTCAAGTACTGATGTTCCTGTTTTCTAAATTTGGAAAGTGGTGTTGGGGGGCAGACTCACCTTATAAAATGTGGGTATTAACTATGTAGGTAGCTACTCCTAAACTGGGTATTTAAGTTCCCATCGTAGTGCAGAGGGGCCTAATCAATGGCATCAATGGTTTGACTGATCTCATGAGTTGCATTAGTGATGCTGAATTACACCATAAACTCGTTTGCCTGAGTAGTGAAACATCTGACAGCTGACTGAATTGCAGACACCAGCATTACATACAGCTAAAGTCAGCTAAATAAATCCCAATATAAATGTCTTGTCCATGGTCAACCAGGAGGTCTGGGGAGAATCAAGGTGCTGATTCCCTGTCTCCCGAGGCCCACTCTGAGAGCTATAAACATCATTGTCATGATATCACCATTTGTTTTACACCCAGGAGATGACCCCAGACAGCAGTTTGACATTTAGGAAGAAAAGGCTGAGTTAGTGTCCAGAAGACAGTGACATTTATTTCCACCTGCTTTTAGCCAACCCTCTCCTAAGGTACTAATTGCCTTTATTGTCATGCCAACCACTAGGCTGTGGTATGATTGCTTGCGATTTATAGTGTTTGTCAGAGTGCTCGGTGCTCTGTGCAACCTGAAACAAGGACTAGTTCTATTTTAATTAATTTATACCCTGGTTATCTGCTTCCTGCACAGATCTTCTGCCTTTTTTTCCCAAGATATATTGCACATAACATTAAGGAGAGATAATGAGATGGCTTAATTAACACTGTCATCAGACAACAATGTTGCTCTATTCCAGGGCGCACAGATGTTCTTTGGTACTCAGGACAAAAAATGGGAATAGCAGTATATACGTGCTCTCTATATTGCAATGTAGTGTAGTGAATTGAAGCTCTCTCTGCCCCTCTCAGCCAGGGGGCCCAGGGCAAACCATTCCCCAACTTCTTATCTCTGTCTTTTCTGACCATTACAAGTAGGAGGTTGGACCAGCTGGTGGTGAAAACACCGGCATTGCACCTGCAACCTGTCTAAACATAGATTACCACTGCCACTATCTATAAATGTAAAGTTGTTTTTTTTTTTTCCTGTGGGGAAGCCTTAGGGGCCTTTCCTACCTTCAGTTTTGAATTTATCATGTGAGATCAGCTGGAACACCTGGCTTTTACAGACATTACATGTGTTTCCTCAGAGCAGTATCAGTTAAGGAGAACTGTGGATCTTATTCCCCTGTATTCTGAAGGGGAATAATGCTATATTTGCTTTGTAAGCTTGTGAAACCTGTTTGTTATTCACATGTGAAAGATATTAAAATGGGTGTTAACTCAAATGATTGACAAATCAAGTACATGCAAGGATGTGACTTTTTTTCTTTTTTCTCTAAATTTATATTTCCAGTCATGTCAGTCATGGTAGATCTCAGTGATGGGCAGCAGTGTCTGTCATGGCAAAGTTATGTGTTATTACGATGTTTTAAAATACTGAATAATGGTTGCACTTGAGAGTTTGATAAATGCTGCAGTATATATATAACAGTAGTGTCTACCACTAAATATTGACATGCTAGTGCCTTCCCATCACTGCCCTAACACCATACTAGCTTCCTCCCCCATCACAAGACATATGAAGTAGGGCTTCTGCTGTTCTTTGCTTTTACAGAGTGTCTTTTTGACAGCAACTTTTGCCAATGATGTCCTTCTCAGAAACCCCAGAAAAAAATCTATGCTTCCTCACTCTTCACCATGACTTTATATTTTACACTACAACAGGCTTTGAATGCTAGGGTACCTTTAATTATCTTTATCTCGTGGCACTTAGCTCATCAGCATTGGCACACCTTATCTTCATTAAAAAAGTCAGCATAATCCAGATTAAAGATAAGGCTCGGGTAAATCAGAGTCAGCAAAGGACAAATGGAACAAGTTTAACAAGACAGAGAGGTTTTTGGTAGTAAGTGATGATGCAGAAAGAATATTTGGCTGATTTGGCTAATTGGCCTTAGTCTTTAGAGGAAAAAAAGAACAGCTGCAGTTAAGTGCATGTTCTGGAGGGAAAATACAAGCCATTGAGAGATGGGGTATTTGGCTTGTTTAAATTCACTGCCGTAGCTTGAAATTCTATTCCATTTTTGTGTAAATAGTGAGGATTTTATAGATAGCCTTTTTTTCACCCATGATTCAACTGAAGAACACTGGTGTAGGTTCCAAAGTGAGGTAAATTGTGGTAAGTTATTTTGGCCAAGGATAAGTGGAGCTTGCCCAGACCGCATATCCCTTTCATGAAGTGTAAAAGAGGTTACAGTGAATAAATAGTTCTGCATGTCAACAAGTAAGTTTTTCAATAGTAAAAAAAAAAACTATCAGTAGATCCTCTAGAACATAAATGTGAATTCTCGTTTTTAGACTGTGCCAGACAAATCTTGACCTCTGCAATATATCTCAAAACACATATTCAATTCTTTATGCTTATGCTATTTTTCTCTTTTCTTTCTGTTTTTTATGTATTTTTGTATAAAATGGATAGCCTCTTCAAACTAATTTCAGAAGCAGCCAAGTATCATTCCTTACAAGGAAAGCCCAGTGCAGATTTACCGCCAACATTAGTTTTGATATGCAGCTTATATTTTTCCTTTGATCTGCTGGGGTTTTTTTTTCTTTTTTTTTTTCTTTTAAGTGCCTCATTGGCTACAAGTCTGGTTTTTGTGATTTTTCTGGCATCCCTTTAGAAGCTTTACCATTTCTGACGTTCTGTCTCAAAATTCAAATGACAACTTTGCTTACTTTGCCATGAGCCTTGATCATTCCTTAAATCACAAACTGATAAATAGAGCGGAATGTGTTCAGAGTCAATTCAAGTAAAGGAAACCAGGATGAAAGCCCAAAGGGACCTGACTAAAACTCATTTACACCTTCAGATTGGAAATAGGCAGCTCGACACCTGGCACGCTGCTGGGTGACAACACAGTTGCAATAGTATGACCTTGTCCAAAACCTGATGACACCTCAGAGAGCCTTTCCGTTCACGTCAGCATCCTTTGAATGAGGTTTGCTGTCACTATTGGTCTGCCTAACTTGAATGACAGATTTGCAGCACCGCAGAGAAAACTAGGAAAATGAGTAATAATAGGTTGCTTTGCTCTTTTAGGTAACTGTTTGCTGGACCAACCGAGAAAGCAGATCCTGGGCCCCGAGGAGCTTCCGGGACAAACCTACGATGCCATTCGTCAGTGCAAACTGGCGTTTGGACCCGAATACACAGTGTGTCCTGGTATGGACGTGTGCTCTCGCCTCTGGTGTGCAGTTGTGCGCCAAGGTCAGATGGTTTGTCTGACTAAGAAGCTGCCTGCTGTGGAGGGAACACCATGTGGAAAAGGGAGGATCTGCCTCCAGGGAAAATGTGTTGACAAAACCAAGAAGAAGTACTACTCAGTAAGTTACCAGCTGTGACCCTAGGGAATTTTAGCAGGCATGATCCTCAAAGGCGCTGATTTTTGTGGGAGTGAAAGGGACTTTATGGAAGTCAGATTGAAAGCTGCCTTATTTTTTAGCATGTAATTGGAGTGTTACTGGCAAGGGCCATAGGAAAAATGCTGCTGAATTTCAGGAGGCCTGTTTTCTTGAAGTATGAATGCCTTAATTCCTGGAAAACTGGGAGCATCCTGTCAGAGTAGAGGATTTGCCCATTCAGTAAGTCAGGTCTCAGGACATACGGAAATATTGTCAAGGACTTATTCTTAGCTTCCTGACTTCTTGGCAATGGACTGCGAGGTAAATTAAATCTCTAAATTTAATTTATAGCCCTCATCTGAAAGGCCCCGGGGCCCTAACTCTAGTGAAGAGAAAGGTGGATGAAGTTCATCCAGAATATAATTTCTGGAGCAGAAAAGTTTGCACCTCCAGTGATAGAGTCCCCTCTGTCAACTTTACACATCCGCAGAGTCCCCAGGCTCATGAGAACTGTCAACTGCACAGTTCAGATAATTCTAAATTTACTGAGTAGACAGTAGCACTGCCCCTTCTGTTATACCCACAGAAGAGGTATGGACTTGTGGAGCTTTGCGAAGATATTTGCAAACTATGAGAGTCATTCAAATCAAGCTACAGCCCTTATAACGCCCTTTCTTTATGGAATTATATACTTCCACATGCTGTTGCGATACTCTTTGTAGGTAGCCAATTTAGCAGAGTTGCAAACTACATCTGACAACTCCATCTCTTACCAGCAATTCAGAGCAATACCTACACATCACAATAATTGCATTTAATTAATCATAGATTAGCCTTACAAACATATTTTGGGAGCTGAATCCCCTGGAGCTAGTTTAAGGGGGCCTATTGGTAGGAACAGCAAAAAATAAGAGAGCAGCACATGAGACTATGGGTGCTATTTCTGGTGCTTGGGTGTCTTCCATGAAACAAGCTGAAGGCGGCTGTGCAGAGCAAGGCCTCGTATTGCCTTTGCATGTGCAGTGCCAATGAGATGTCATCAATGTGCAGATAAAAGACAGAAATTAACTCTGCTGGGAGAAAGAAGGCTCCTGAGACCTGTTACCCCTGATTAAAATGACCAAGGAATCACCTTCAGTTGAGGAAAACATTAGCAGTGTCTTTGTGATGTAGCACCTTTATTCACACTTGGATGACGTCCTTACCTCCCACTGTTCCATATATTTCAGGCTTCAAGCCACGGTAACTGGGGGTCCTGGGGACCCTGGGGACAGTGCTCCCGTACCTGTGGTGGAGGAGTTCAGTTTGCTCATCGTCACTGCAATAACCCAGCTCCTAGAAACAACGGCCGGTACTGCACCGGCAAGAGGGCCATCTACCGCTCCTGCAACGTCGCACCCTGCCCAGCAAATGGTAAGTGCCTTCATGCCAAAGCGCCTTCGTGCTCCAGCCTCTATGTTCATAGATAGTAAATATTGAACGTCTACTAAGAAAGGAAACAACAAAGGTCCATTGCAGTTTTTCCAAAATGTATTTACCAAGGCAAGACATTCATCATTAATACAATACTGTAATTCTTCCCCCATCCCCACCCTGACGCCATACAGAAAGGACACTTGAATGAAAAGAAATTTCAGTCCTGGAAAATGAACTGTAATGCAAACTTTAGTCCTTTAATGCTTATTATGTTATGGGAAGATTTCCAAGCTAAAACAGTTGAGGGATTTGAAGGCGAGTTCTAAATAAAGAGGTGAAGTGACGTAACTTAAAAATTATGTAAAAAAGAAATTGGAATAATAGATGGGCATAATGATATTTGCAGCATGGTCTGAAATAGTCGCTAATGATGTGAATAATTCTACAGCTAAATCTTTTCGACAAGAGCAGTGTGAAGCAAGGAATGGCTATCAGTCTGATGCAAAGGGTGTCAAGACATTTGTTGAATGGGTCCCCAAGTATGCTGGAGTACTTCCTGGAGACGTTTGCAAGCTCACCTGCCGAGCCAGAGGAACTGGCTATTACGTGGTGTTTTCTCAGAAGGTAATGGCATCTCCAATCCTGATTTCATGCTCCAGTTTAGAAGTGTCCTGTATCTTTGAAATCTTTCCCTACAACAAGGGAAAAGAAATTAATCATATGGTTCAAACATTTAACTGTGTGATTAGATTTAATGGTTTGATCCACTGGTTATACATTAGGACCAGAATTGGCCTCTAAAATGAGATAAGTTTTTCCACTTCTCAATATGTGGATTCAGGAAAAATATGGGCCTCTTAGTGCACTCTGCACTAGTTTGTTTTCAGTAGTGGATAAAAGGGTTTCTGCCCGGAGAGTCATCTGTCATTCTGGGGTTTTCTGGAGGAGAAAGACTACTATGAGTAAAAGAATAAGTTTTACCCTGAATTATGTTAAGGGAGTCCAGAGTAACTCTTATGGAGCCAATTAATATAGAATAATTAGCCAATTAGTATAGATGTGACTTGTGGTCAATTTGTTATATCAGATGCAGTTTGAAATGAAATGTCTCCCATGCTTACACTTGCAGTTTTCTGCCTCTGAATGTTATGAAGGTAACATTTAGATGTAGATAGCTCAAATGCAAGGCTATCTACAAGTACTGTTATTGTTATTATTAATAAGCTGTGAGATCATCATTAAAGCCAAGGTCATTTTAGTGTCTTACAGGGGAGTTATCTGTCATTGCTTCCAGCCCTTTGCTAAATTCCATCTGCTTTTGTGCTGGGAATGTTAGAGAAACTCAGTCTGGTCTGTCAGGGTAGCCACTCTGTTCTGAGTAGGTGACGTAAATAAGCAACTGGGTTTTGCCCGTCAGATTAACAAAAGCAAATCTTCTCCGTGGTAGTTTTAACTTAAGGGTCATTTGCTTGCCTAGGTAACTGATGGTACTGAATGTCGACCGTACAGTAATTCAGTCTGCGTCCGAGGAAAATGCATCCGAACTGGTTGCGATGGCATCATCGGTTCAAAGCTCCAGTATGACAAATGCGGGGTGTGTGGAGGAGACAATTCCAGCTGCACAAAAGTCATGGGAACCTTTACCAAAAAGAGGTATTGATCTTGAGTATTAGTAAATGTATCTTGTGCAAATAGTAACTCTGCTATGTGCTTGCTTTCTTTCTGTCTCTAAATGTGATTCACATTCATATGAAGATTGAGCAAGAAAGTACATTGCGTGTGCTTTATTGCACTTTCCAGATGTTTACAGCTGGCCTCTTAACATTACTCCAAACTGACAAATAATCAACTGGGAAAACACTGCACCCAGTTCATTTCTGACACAAAGTGCCAGTGATACAGGTGAGCACCCCATTAATAGGCAATCGGCCTAGAATAAGGCATAGCATCTTGTGCTACTTGCTAATCTTGCTGCGTCAGGTGGCTTGCGGTTTCTAGAGGAGAGAGGAAAGGGGAGAGAAGAGTGAATCAGAAAGTTGTTGGGGTCAGAATAATCTGGGTAGCTCTGAAACTCTGCATTTCCCAGATGATGCCATGTTAGCAAGTTACACGCTGAGAATGTGTTTCATCTCATCTAACTGTGACAATGAGGAGATCCCACCTGATTTAGTGACACGGATTCCTTGTGTAGTTAGTGGAGAGAAGCAGACAGCATTAGAGCACAGCTGTAAAAGTCTTCCTTAATAGCTGAGAGGGATTAGACCCTAAAAATACCTTTTCACACTGCTGAGTATATGTGGAGCTTAGATGACTAGATGAGATGTCAAAAGTAAACATAGGCTTAAGCACGGCATTTGCTATATCCCTTCATGTCCATTGGCATAATATCAATCTCCAGATGGACTTTTTTTATGTCAAAATATTTATAGCAGTTATCAGTTTTGGGCCCCTCACTACAAGAAGGACATTGAGGTGCTGGAGCGTGTCCAAAGAAGGGCAGCGAAGCTGGTGAAGGGTCTAGAGAACAAGTCTTATGAGGAGCGGCTGAGGGAGCTGGGGTTGTTTAGTGTGGAGAAAAGGAGGCTGAGGGGAGACCTTATCGCTCTTTACAACTACCTGAAAGGAGGTTGTAGCAAGGTGGGGGTCAGTCTCTTCACCCCAGTAACAAGTGATAGGACGAGAGCAAATGGCCTTAAGTTGCATCAGGGGAGGTTTAGGTTGGATAGTAGGAAAAGCTTCTTTACTGAAAGAGTAGTCAGGCACTGGAACAGGCTGCCCAGGGAAGTGGTTGAGTCCCCATCCCTGGAGGTATTTAAAAGACGGGTGGTACTTGAGGACGTGGTTTAGTGGTGGACTTGGCAGTGCTAGGTTAATGGTTGGACTTGATGATCTTAAAGGTCTTTTCCAACCTAAACGGTTCTATGATTCTATGATTCCATATGACGTATTTCTGTCAGAGTTCAGCTTTTAACTATAGTAAAACTTAATACAAGTAAAATAAAAGGAACCGCCCCCATGGTTTTCCCTGACCACATTGAGGGCAGCAGTAAGCTTTGTATTGAGATACCAATGTCAAGTAAGTCTGCTTTCTGTCTGAACTCTTGCTTCCCTCCCTCTTCAAGTCTTAAGATTCATAGAAAAATGAGGATTCTTAATCATCCTTTATGTAGATTGCAAGGACTGCTGTAGTGATCTACTCTTAGAAACTTTCAGTTGACAATTTCTACTCAGTATCTATGACTGCATTAGTGTACCATCTTTTAAAATGTACATAAACTTGATTTCGGTTTATATCTTCCAAACTCTTACATAGCATATTGAAAGCTACCAGAAGTTGAAATCTGACTCCTGAAATGACCTTTTATTTCTATACATTTCAACATACTGATTAATAGCAGTCAAAAATGGCTTTGAGAGTGAATTTATTCTGAAAATAAACATAACTAATCTTCTTCCTGGTAAACCAATGATTACTCACCTGCTGATGCCACAGCACCTCTGCCAAAAAGAATGACCTTCCATCCAAATTAGTAATTATATAAACCAAATCTTTTCCAATTTGTAAATACTGAAATGTCTGGGATGTCTAAATGAAGAAGACAGTGTGAGATATACTTCATGTGATTCAGTAATGATCCTTGTGCTGGAATCCAGGCTCCAGCAAAATGTTAAAGGGACTCCATGAATTTCAGTGAAGCCAGGTTTGTAGCATAGATATACTTGGAAATGGAGAGAGTCTGTTACAATTATTCCTATGAAGTTACCATCTTACTCCTCAAATCATGCCTTTAACTGAAACAAGACTGGTCAGAGAGTAAAATATTAATTCAACCTCAATGCATTCAAAAAGTTTCCCTGTTTAGAAAGTAATAGTCAACCTGTAAGTAACAAGTATGTTCTGACTTTATTTTGATTGAATTTTGGAGTGACGAGGATTTATTTTTTACTGGAAATATTGAGACAATTCCCTTATGCAATTAATTGACTTTAAAATAAACCCCTCATTAAAATAGTGAAATCTTAATTGGCTGTAAACTGTTTTTACATATGAAAGGGCAGTGGCTCTAGTAAAATTATCTTTTCTCCACTGAAAAATAGCAGCTCGTGCCTTACTGTCCATTATGAACCGAACTGTAGCAACCTGTACATTAAATGTACAGGGAAACTATTAAATGTACAAGGGGAAAGTAGTATTTCCCATTGCAGAGGATTGCCATTACATTTGTTGGTACTCTTTTCTTTTAAAGCAGTCAAAACATAATCTTCTGGAAAACGTGCTTCCTAAGAACTTTTTTTTAAAAGGCTGTAAAGCCAAATTGTCAGAAGTTGGGAAAGGGGAGAATTAAGGCTGCACATGCTTCTTTGTGCCCATGGAGTGTTACAGTTCTTTGTGCAGATGACTTGAATTCTCCAGCATTGCTTTTAGTTTTTGAACAAGTGATTTTGTAACTTTAATAACATGTTTTAACAGAGCTATTTTGGCAACTGTTATATAAAAATATTTGTGCGGTGCTGTAGAGCAGAGTCCCCCCCAGCCTGTTTTTTGCACCATATTCCTTCAGCTTTATGGAGGTGCTAAATCAATAGAGTTTTAGTCGTTGTCCCATAACTGCTGGAAATAGCAGGGTTTAATCTGTAGTCTGTGCTGTCTCTACTTGTGCAGCCAAAATTCTCAAAATTAGCAGTCTGTTCTTTAAACAGTCACAAAGGAGACCCCTTCACTTTTACATACTTTTTACTGTATTTTCGCATTCCTTTTTTTCTAGAAGTTTCAGCACTAAACTTCTCAGATACAAGATACTTGCAGAATGGTTTTGTCACAGCTTTAGAAATGAAAATACATGTCTCCGAAGTCCAGCTGGTAGCTTATAGCTATGTATAGTCTTTAGATTTTTTCTATATATCAGTGAAGTTAAAATAAATAACATACTTGGAATAGTGATAAGTTCCAGCACACTTGTAGGTTTTGAATGCTTGTCACTTGTGGTAGAAGAGTTAAATATCTTTTTTGAAATCTGAATTAAGATACTTCATAATTAGCAACAGAGGGAGCTCTGTGATGGTACAAATTAAACATTTGGGTGCACCTCATATTAGACACTTGACAATTAATCTTTGGCTTTATGAATTTAAAAGTAAACAAATTTTTTCTCAGTGATCAAGATTATTTTTAAATGTTCCCAAGGTACCTCTACCCAGCTGTTACTCTGCACATGCTTTCCTTAATCATCGTTATAGCAAAGACAGCAAGAAACAGCTGAAACCAATGCATATCTCATTATCTTTTCCTTGGCAGGCAAAGCGTGCATCGTATTTCATATCTCCCACCCTTTGCTGAAATATATAAACTATCTGTTATTTTTCATTCCTCTTGTATCTGACTCACGTAAAATCATTACTAAAGATAAAGATTAAGCAATTTGAAATAACCGCAGTAGAAATTTCTTCAAGAACATAAAGAACAATACAATAGACAAACAGTGGAGCCTGGTTAAATTAATCTTAGATGAGCCTCAAGCTGGATGGATTCAGGGCCTGAACTAAAATGAAACAAGATGTGTCATGCCAGTGACTTCATTAGGCATTGCAGTAAGACTTGAGGCTTATTTCACGCTAGCTACTGAGTACTCTTTTTTTTTTTTTTTTAACTTCATTCAGCAAGGGCTACACAGATGTAGTGAAAATCCCAGAAGGGGCAACCCACATCAAAGTTCGGCAGTTCAAGACTAAGGACCAGAGCAGGTTCACTGCCTACCTGGCCCTGAAAAAGAAAAATGGTGAGTACCTTGTCAATGGAAAATATATGATCTCCACTTCAGAAACAATCATTGACATCAACGGGACTGTCATGAACTACAGCGGCTGGAGTCACAAAGATGATTTCTTGCACGCAATGGGACACTCTGCCACAAAAGAGGTTCTTATCGTGCAGATACTTGCAACCGATCCAACTCAACCAGTGGATGTCCGCTATAGTTTCTTTGTGCCAAAGAAGCAAGGGCAAATGACTAACTCTGTCACCAGCAGTGGCAGCGGCAGCAGCAAAGTAACTCCACAGCTCACGCAACCCCGCTGGGTTACGGGGCCGTGGCTTTCTTGTTCTCGAACATGCGACACAGGATGGCACACCAGGACTGTCCAGTGCAAAGACGGGCATGGAAAATTAGCTAAGGGATGTCTTCTCTCTCAGAGACCATCAGCATTTAAACAGTGCTTGTTGAAAAAGTGTTAACCTGTGGTTGTGATCTTCTTTAAAAGAGGTTTGATTAAGCCATTGTTGACATACTAGTATTAGGTCTGCCCAGACAGAGAGAAGCAAAGGCTTCAATGTACGTACATACAGTCTCAAATTATGGGCAGAATCTGCCTATTTGGACCAAATGAAGATGTGCACTGCTTTAAATAATAGTAGGGTGATCTTAATTTGTCAAGAAAGTAAGCATTAAAGTTGTTACAAGCCCTCTGTGTCTGCAAAAATATAAAATAAAATAATGCAAAAGAAGAAAAACTAGTGAATGGAGGATCCTGGGATATTTGAAGGTTACAGAATCATCTCCCCTTTTTCACCTACCTCTAATACAGTATGTCCTTAGAAAATGTCACACGTACCCACGATACCACAGTAGCTTATTTTATACTGTTTTGTAAATATCTTTCATTTGGTATGTCACTTTATATCACTTGGTTCTATTAAAAAATCAAAAGACAAACTACATAAGCAAAGTGATTGACCAAAGTATATCTGCAGCCCTTGTGGACTTGGTCCATTCTTCAGAAAGGGCCGCAGATGTTTTACTGGAAAATGAAGAGCTTGCTGCTGGTTTTAAAAAGTAATACCTTTTGGTTTTGACAAAAGGAAACACATTTTCATGCTAGGAATTTCCTGACAGCAGATTATTGTTCTATGACAAATACTGTGTCTCCACCAAGAAGGAGCACTGCAGCAGCTTGCAGACCAGGGATCCCCCCATGCACATTGCTCAAATACCAGCACCATCAGCAGCTTCTCACCCTGTGCATGTCAGATGCACGCAGAAGGAGGATTTGGCTGCTAGGAGGAATTTGTGTAGACTTTGCTTGTAAACCTTCCACTAGTTCCAGCTGTGTCACAGCTTGGGGTCCTTGTTGTCAAGGAACAATAGCTGCTGGCTTCTTCTTTCCATGAAACAAAGGCATACTGTATTTTGTAGAAACTAGTTAGAGAACCAAAAATTACAGGTAAGATAATCAAGTGTCTTCTGACTCAGATATTCTGAGGCTGTGTTCAACTGCTTTCTCTGTTATTTTCTCTATGGCTTCCACCTTGAATCTAACAATGTGTAATGTACCTACATCTTTTGAAGAGGCTATAAAGGTCAAAAAAACACAGCAAGCAGTTAATATTTTATCACTGTTTTGTCCATCATGTCTAACTCTGGTATTCATCTTACCAGCAAAAGTTTGTAACTATTTGTCTTTTTTGATTGTTTTGTGTGTGTTTTGGAGTTTTTTTTTAAAGCTATAGAAGGCATTCATGTTTGTATATCTACCACCTTTGGGAGGAAGAGGGGTCACTAGGAAGTCAGACCACATCAGGATGTGGAGGACTTGCCCAATATCAATAAGACTGTTTCCACAGTACAGGCAGTAGCTGGTCATCATTTTCATTGGCAGCAACTTCTGAATCCCATCATTGTCTGGTGGAAGTTCTGTGAGTGAGGATGGGCATTTCATCTTATGGAGGTAACAGGTGGAGGCCTGATAGCAACCCTGTCAAAATTGCTTCCTTTTATATCAGCAGGCTTTGAATTAAGCCCTAGGATAACAGGTATGGAAAGAAGTGGTTATAATACGCTGATGAAAACAGAGTCCCATCTGTCTTTTATTCCTTCTTTCATGCACACAGGAGAGTGTGAGACTGTAGGAGGATTTTCAGACAAGTCTTGCAGCTGTAAGTCAGTGGTACTCGAGCACTGAAATACCCCAGGCTCTTCTGAAAATCCCAATCATGAAATCAGTAGAGAAAACTTGTTGGCGTGTGTAGCAAGGGCAGGTCTCACTCCAGGCTGACACAAACATGTTTTTGCAACTGTGGCATGTTTGTATGAACTCTAAGAAAGCATGTGATGATTTCAAAACAGCATAGAATTGCTACATCTGCAAGGATGAAACCTGGAGAAGTATCTATTTTTGTAGCCTGTTCTAAATAA
The DNA here is from genome assembly GCA_020745775.1 of Theristicus caerulescens. Lineage (NCBI taxonomy): Eukaryota > Metazoa > Chordata > Aves > Pelecaniformes > Threskiornithidae > Theristicus > Theristicus caerulescens. The sequence goes on along the minus strand of CM036559.1, from coordinate 28,072,071 downwards.
ACAGTAATAGGGGCAGGGCCTCCTCCTCTGTCAAAATGAATTACCGAGGGATGTTACTAATCATCTTCAGCTTTCAAGAATGATGTGGCCTCCTTATTAGGAGTAGTCCTATGCAAAATTGTGGATCTTGAGGAAAATTCCCCACTTAATCTGTGATCCCACCCTAAGAACTGAGATCAAGGCTCTGAATGTTTGAGGAGTTCTGGAGAGTTAAGACTTATGCCTTCTCTAGCTATTAACATAAGATCACTTTGAAGTGTCTTATTTTTCTTTCAAGTAATCTAATTTTTATACTTATATATGTATTACACATGTTCTAGAACCTCTCAAAAAAGTTCACAACAAATAGAAACCATCAGGAGAGGAAAAATAAGAACGTGTCTCAGCGTAGACTTAACATTTGTCTCTGCATACAGCTGCTGTATTAAGTAGCATTTGTTTTTCCTGTGTTTTATCATAACAGAGACAGAATGTGCAAGTATTTGTGTTTGCATCATAGTAATAATTTATTATATATTCAACAGGATTAGTAAAGCTTTTGGATGCTATTCAGGCTCCAGAAGAGTAATACCATACGCGGGTATAAATTTAAAGCTTCCTTAGATCAAGAGTATCTTTTTTCATAGAAAGAGTTTATTTATAAAAAATAAATAAATACGAGAACAAACCACTACAGTGATTCTTCCGTTTTCACCAGTGTAGTAATGAAGCAAATTAGCACGAGCCAAAAGCAGTTGCCTTTACATGGTGAGAGGGCAAAGGGGACAGACCAGGGAAGCAGCCCTGAAAGTGTAGGATAAGCGAGGTCAGCCTGCTCTAGTTAACACTTGCTTTTTAGCTGTTCTTTGTAATCAGACTCCAATTCCAAACCTTGCTTTTGTCAGCCATAGCTATCTCATGTAACTGATGAATGACGGTATGTGACTTTGTCATTTCAACTTCTGTTCTCAACTAAATTCCGTGTCACTCACACTGTTACGTCATTGTTTACATTACAACCGAGTGTTGCCAAACAGGATTTATAAAATCCATCTAGGGGATAGAAATCTGGAGTATTGCTCTTTGCATAGAAAGGAACAATCCTCAGTGTTAAATTCACTGCTGGCTTTTTGGGATGAATCTCCAGTGGCCTTAAGTGGAGTTGGACCCCTAAGCATTGGTGGTTTTTAGAGCATCTGCTTTTCAAAGAAGACATTCTCCTGGGGAAAAAGCCTATCATCTTTGGTTTGACTGTATACAAGAAATATTTAGCTGCCCTCCTGTGGAAACAGTTTTATCACAAGGGGGAGAGGGAATAATCTTGTGGATTAATCACAACTGTAAAAAAAAAAAAAAAAGCAACACAGCACTGAAAAAAATAAAATAATTTATTGTTTTTACAACTGGTATGTGAACGGATGTAATGAATTTATTTATTCTTATTTAACAAAAATACCAATTGTGCAAATTCTATATTTAAAATGTTTTGCTATCGTCTCTGTCTTTCTCTTTCTTGCTCTCTTTTAATTTATGCTTCAAATTTATGTTGAAAGTACGCCTTGTGAGTTTACATAATGTATGGCACTGGTTATTTTTTGTATGTTTTTATTTAGAAAGCTTTCTGCATGAAACAGGAGTATATGTGTATACATGTGTGCACACTGTATAGATGTATATTCTTTTTCTGCTACCATCTTTTTCTTCGAGAAGTTGTAGATCTTTAATTTTGTGACACCTCATGCTCAAAGCTCCTTGTTACACTTCGAAAATCTCTCAACTAGCAAGTCATGAAGGTCTGTGGACCAAAAAAAACCCCCATACTAGCTCCTAAAGAAGACAGGCAACAGGCTGGCTTTGCACAGGTGCGTGCAGTTCATGCTGCACGCCTCAGTGGTTTACCACCGAAGCTGGTAGGAGTCTTACCCTTTGCTTCAATGGGAGCAAGCTCAGGCTTGTAGTAAATGGGAGTCCTCTACATGTGAATGAAGTTTCTCTGAGCTGTCAGGGTGGCAAGCGAGTCTTCTCTCATGCAGCTTCTTATGTTTAAGTGAAAACATTACAGAGAAACTCTTGTGTGCCTCTTTAAAAATATAGCTGAAACAATGTATGATTTGGTTTATGAAGACTGAACCATTAAAAAAGCTACTTTTTCAGTCTTTCCACTGTTTATATACATATATAAATATGTATATATGGCTATAAAAAGTCAAAAGCCCAATCTGGAAGGCTTTGCAATGTTTTACTTCATTGTATTCTAGCAATTTGCACCACATCAGGCAAAGTTAGATGCAAAAAAGCCAACAAAGCGTGCCTTCCCAATGTTTCCTTGAAAATAACAGTATCTGTTTGCTTCCACTTTTCATCCAGTCCAACCACTGCTGAACTCAAGAGAACTCTTATTGGGTCCAGTGTAAGGAAAAAAACACAATATAGACAAACCTACAGCTTTTCTACAGTTTCTTTAACAATACAAATGACTTCTGTAGCCACTTCACCATAAGGGCAGTTATACAGACTGCAAATAATCTGTTTCAAACTGTTGAAAGTCATCTTGCTTATCAGTGCCCACGTTCACACAAGTTAAATTCCAGCTCAGCCTCCCTGCCCAGTGCCTGCTGCCATCCAGCTGCTACCAAAGACCCAGAGCCAGCCACGAGGCTTTAGATGAATTTGTGATGGCCAGTGGGTGATGCTTCCTCAGTTAAGACCCACTCCAAAATGCCAGGGAATGACTATAAGCCTTGACTTTGACGATCTTTAGGGCAGGCTTTAAACAGGATTTGTAAGGATGGAACATGAATAATTGTGGTTTTTCAGCAATATGTTTAGGTGAGTGTTTCTCCTCATGCTAATGAATGCTGTGCTGTTCTTTGTCACTGAGGAAGATGGAGCCTATGGCAAGAGCCAAAAGCAGATTCTCTGAGCACATGCTGCAATTTTCAGAAAAAAAGTTGCTGCTTTGGAGGGGTTTGTTCCTTTTTTAATTAAGTGATTAGTTTTTATCACTTAATTAAGTGATAAAATTAAGTAAAACTAATACGAGTACATCATTGCATTCATGCTTGTCATTGGTAACATTTTCAAGAGAGTTTTTCACGGTGGGTACACTGATACTAGCTTGTATAGTAAAGCTAGTTCAACAGTCTTGTTTCAAATAGTGTTGCAAATGCAGATACTTCTGGTTTATCACGTGTACTGGTAATGACTCTTAACGTGAGAGAAATTGTCAGGTCCTCAGCTGGCACCTCAAAATGTAGCTTTGGGGTTTAGAAGATTTTATTACAAGTGCAAGTTTTCAGTGATAGCGTACAAAATTTGAAACACCCCAAACATATTCTTAGTCTTGCAGGTGAGTGGTGTAAGAACTTCTAATCTCGAGACGTGCTGTACCAAACATCTTGATACTGTCCCGCTGCTCTGCACGCTGCAGGCCGAAAACAAAACTCACAATGTCGTTTGCCCTGAAAGGTGTATGTAGAGGGTCACGATCACCGTAAGGACACTAAAATCAT